>CM067479.1:32880092-33017868 GCA_034552555.1 Semaprochilodus insignis
TCATTGTGTATATATATATATATATATATATATATATATATATATATATATATATATATATATATATTAAATATAGTAAAAGTGAAAGTATCTATTGCATTGAGAAGAATCTGTCACTATATCCATGTTAACCAGAACAGTTTAGAGCTTAAACCTTAAAGAAAATGTAATTAATCATTTATGGTATTTTAAGCAGTAACTGCAAAATATTTCCATTTTAACTGATCTGCTCACATGAATACAAACAACGTGCTCCATTTCATTGATTTACTTGTTTTAATCAATAGTCCTGATTTACTATGCAGGCACCACTGCCTTCCTTTTACTCATCATTTCTTCTGCTTTGTATATTTTGTAAATTGCTTGACATATTTTCCCCTCGATTTGAAAGCCTACAGTTTCACTGAAAACGTGTTTGCGGAAAAGTTGTTCCAAAATCTTTAAGGGACTTATAAGTGAATAATGAAAATACATTTTGAATGCAGAAATTGATTATTTGCATTTAGGGAGATGTATGTCTTAATGGATAAGAAAAATGTACATTTAATAACCTTAACAATTTAGACTCTTCTAACAGCAGATAATTCACCTGATTTAAATACTCTCTTTAATAACATACACCTACTGTTCTGATTATTAGATATGGACTACATGAGCAGTAGTGTTCCTAACATCGATAGAACTTATAAAAGAGAATTTCTGCTGTTTTATATTGCCTGGTAAATATAATACTGAAGAAATGACAGCTAACAGCACAAGGTGAAATGAATGAAGAAAGAAAAAAAGACAACACAGAATTGAAAGGAAAAAAGACCACAAGCTTACCACTACTATATCCCAATACAGACAGATAAAAAACAGACTGGGGAAGGTAGAGGGGAGAGATGCAGGCAGATGGACACAGAGAGAAGGATAGAGAGAGAGAGAGAGAGAGAGAGAGAGCTGGACTGAAGCTGTGAACACAACAAAAGCGGCTGTGGAGCATCCTGGTGCTGTAGCAGCCTGCTGCACACCCACCCCTACCCCCCCACTCCAGCCCGCTAAACAACGGGACACACCGCTCAAACACACACACACACAGGGCACACTCACCCAGCATTATAGCCCCGGGGCACTCTCTCCACCTCGGAGACATCACACACTCTCTCCAGCTCCACACACACAGAGCAGCGGCCAGGGATTCTCCCCCCCACCACCACCCATCTCCAAACTCCGAGCATTAATCAATGCCCCTCCATGCAGATCTATTTCTGTTTGTCTTCAGCAAAGTTCCTCTGGGTGCACTCAATCACTTTCTCCTCTCGGAATGAGTTTTTTTTCTTACTTTCTTTCTCCTCCACTGTTTCTCGATTTTTCTTTGCCTCTCTCTCTTCCTCCTCTCTGAAATGTCTTTATGATGAAATTGCGTGGTACACTGATTGCAGGTTTAAAAGAAACAACGCGAGGTGAAAACCTGATTTTTTTTTCTTCCCCAGCCGGGCTGCTGAGCATCTCTGAGTGAATCTGTGAATCTGTATTCTCTTCCTCACTCCACTTCTCCCTCTCTGTCTCTCTCTCTCTCTCTCTCTCTCTCTCTCTGTCTCTCTCTCTCTCTCCCACTCTCTCTCTCCATGAGAGCTCTGTGATGCCCTATTCCAACCCCATAGAAAAAAACACCACTTCTGGCAGGACCCTTTACTGATTGCAATTTAATTGCAAAGAGCCCATGAATATGGTAATATTGCACAATACTCTTGACAGGAGCGAAGAGCAGCTCTACGATGATGCCGGCTCTGCACAAACATGCACCGAAACACAAAAAAAGGAAAAAAAAGGGAAAAAACCACATATGATACAAACACATAAAAAACACACACACACAAAATCAAGTAACCAAAGATATTTTTGGACTAAAGCTTCAAATGCAGAACTGATTATACCTTTTACCCACCCACTACCTCAACCACCAGTGATAAAGAAAGGAAAAGGGAAGAGTGGACGCTGAGCGAAAAGAGAAAAGAGTGGACACTGAAAATAAGGAGAAAACGAGAGAGGAGAGGCTAAGAGAAAAGAAAGAAGAGACTGGATGCTGAAAATACAGAGAAAAAGAGAGAGGAGACGCTGGGAAAAGAAAGAGAGAGGGGACGCTGAGAGGAAAGAGAAAATGGGAAACGAGAGTGGACGTGGACAGATGTCCACATGCCAGGTTACGAAAGAGACTTACCCTCCCAGCCCTGGGGTCCGGCACGCACCTCCTGCGGAGCTGAAAGCCGGAGAGGAGGAGGCGTCTGCTGCTTCCCTACGATGCACCGGGGGTAGCACGGCTGCGGCTCTCCGGCACGCACTCCTCGGAGAGCCACAGAGAGACAGAGAGGGAGAGAGAGAGAGAGAGAGGCGACCAGGCAGAGTCCCACGGCATACAGGTGGACACTGCTGCTGAGGCTGCTGAGGCTGCTGAGGCTGAGGCGTCCCGCTCCACAAAAACCATCAAAAAAGCCCACTCTTCTCGCTCCCAAGCCCAGTGATCACCCTGACACAGCGGATGAACTTACAGCAGCGGAAGAGAGAGAGGGAGAGAGAGGAAGAGAGAGAGAAAGAGAGAGAGACCGAGACAGAGAGAGCAGAAAGGGAGAGAGGGCGAGAGAGCAAGAGAGCATGACAGAGAAAGGAGAGAGCTGTGTGTGTGTATGTTCGGTGTGTGTGAGAGAGGGAGATAGAGAGAGGGGAGAGAGGGAGACGGGAAAGAGGTGGAGAGAGAGAGAGAGGAGGGTCTGAGTGAGTGATGGAGGGTGGGAGAGAGGGAGAGGGAGAGAGAGAGAGAGAGAATATCCATCCAGTGCTGGTCCACAGCCTTGTAGCTATAGTTTTTTTCCTTTTTTTAATACTGCGATTTCTCTCTCTCTCTCTCTCTCTCTCTCTCTCTCCCTCTCTCTCTCTCTCTTTTTCTCTCTCTATCTCTCTCTCTCTGGCTCAGAGGAAGGGAGAGAATAATTAGATTTGAGCCACACGCACACACTTTCCAAGCGCACCGAGTTGTGGATGCGAGGCTGCTAATGGTGGATTAATTGAGGTAGATGCGAGGTGCTCCATGCTCCGCAGGCCCCCCGTCCTGACATCCCAAAGGGAGCGCGGCCCCAGCCCCCGCGGGACCGCTGTTAATACACAATCAAAAAAACTGCCATCGTGAAAATGACTGTGCTCGCGCTCGCCGTCCCCCCTCTCGGCAGCATATGCTGACTGACACCGCTTAGTTGGCTATTAAAAAGAGAAATGTAGAAACATCACCCGATCTGATTCCATCCCCTCATCCAAAACAGCCCACGAAAAAAACACATACACATTTGTGCTGCTGTCATCAGTGGACGCACAGGAGGACCACCACTCTCTCTGAATGGCACACCAAAGTGGAGAGGATTCCTTTGTTGAAAGAGGGAGGAGAGGAAAGAGAGAATTTCCCTGAAATGAAAAAAAAAAGGGAAAACAACAAATAAGCCTAATTTCATTCAGAATGATGTAAGGCTGTCTTAATGCCAACAAGCCTTTTAACTTCACGCAATGGGGCTGACTTTTGAGACTGACATTTCCAGTCGCAACGGCCTGGAATGATTTTAACTGGAAGGCTTTCATTTTTACTTTCCTCTGTATCTCTCACTCTATTTTCTCTTACAGTAACAAAGCATCTTTGTCTTCAATCCAGTCCAGCAGATTAGATGAATGAATTTCTGTAAACACACACCCTGCGCCCGCCACCAGGCTCTCGAGCAGCACAGTATCCTCTGCATGGAGCCACTGCTCAGATTAATCTCTATTAAAATGCTATCAAACAGGTATAAGGCTGAGATGCTGCAGTGCCTGGCTGAAGAACACTGGTGCTTTCAATCCAAAAAAGCACGGCTCATGTGGCATCGCACAACCCCTGTGGACCCACTGCACACTCCTGTCTTGCTGAATGCAATTCTTCCGATACTGAACACATACAAATCATATCTATATTCGGGATAAATGAAAAGAAAAACTGCTCTATCTGGTTATTGGATTATAATACAAAGCAGACAAAGGAATCGGACATGGTGAATTTCACGCCATAGGCAGCCATCTACTGCCCCCTGTTGACCGTTTGGTCAGCTGAGCATCAGGGCCTTTATTGTTCCAGGCATCCAGTCCTCATTGGTAAGGTACCTACTGCAATTACAGGAGAAGGGACAATAATGCTTTATCAAGTGCTGATCACGCCGGGTAACAAATGGCAACAGCTACGGCTTAAAGAGAAGCAAAGGTGAAGTGAGAGAAAGGCAGTAGCAGAAGAAAGGGAGGGGGAGAGGGGCAAAAGCAGTCGCATTCCAGCTTTCTGAAGGAGAGGAAAGGTGTTCTCTCACGTATGCCTGGCTGCTTGCGTTTTCATTCCTCCAAGGCCAACACTCAGCCTGGCACAAAGACATACACATAATGAAAAATCCATCCGCCATTCCCCTCTTCTGCTTTTCTTTTTTCTTGGGTTTCTGGACACAAAGTAGCAATTAAGGTGAGAGTGTAGCATTGTGCAGGGGAAGGAAGGAAGAGAAGAAGTAGACGAAGAAAGAGGGAGAGAGAGAGAGGGAGAGACAGACACCCTTTGTTTGCTTGTGCTGAAGTAATTGAAATTGACTTTCAGAAGAGGTGATGATGGTGGTGGCTGTGGTGGGGGGGTTTACATTAATTGGTCGTCATCACTGATGAAGATCCAGAGCCAATGACTCCTCCCCACCCCCCCTCCCAGACACACAAGAAAAGTCACTAGAATGGTACAGGCATCAGAGGTATGATTGCACCCCTTTTCACAATTGCTTTCAGGCAGAACGCAGGTCTTTTTCAATCAATAGTGTTTAATAAAGGATCGGTGACTGTCATTTTGACCACTGTTCCAGCTTCAAAAAGAGAGCTAGAGGAAAGAAAAAAGAAATCGAGGGTGAGAAATGGCCTGGCGGAGGAGGTGCTGCTGATATCACCCATGCAGGAGGCCTCTAGCCGGCCTTCTTAGCTAGCTAACATGCATGCGAGTAATGACCTGCTATTAGTGTTGTGTTATTTGCGCTGCCCATCGTGCTGCCTAAAACACATTACTTCATTAGCAACTGCTTCCCCGCCGCAAGCGTTCCCTCTTTGTGCAGAGGGGGCGTTTTCACTCTGTAGAAAAAGATGATTTATTCAAATTTGATGCACTCAATTTATTCACCTTGTGGCGTGTGCTGGTTGCAAGGGAAAAAAACAGAAGTTCAGCTACTCCTGCAACGCATAGTGCTGCGCCACGAGCCTGGCAACGTTTCAATTCAGCGCAGACGCACACACGTGCGCGTTTCTAGCCGCACGTGCACTCGCACGCACACTGTATGCCTCATTTGCATACGCTAACATACACAAACAAGCCCACACAAACACGCTCGTGTCCAGTAAATACGGTGCCTTCAAACAAACGTGGGCTGCTGAAGCGCACTCTGGGGATGGAGGGAGAGGAGAGGGGTGGGCAGCAGAGGCCACGCTCGCTGCCGCCTGTAACCAAATGGCATTCTTCTCTCAATGTGGACATCTTAGGAATGCATTATTGAAGAGAGCGGGGCCCCGGGCTACAGCCCAGAGACCGGCCAACAATAAACAAGAAGGAAAAACGCCAATATTTGACTGAAGGACATGAGAGCGCTCCGTGCGTTTCCTTCCCTTACCTGCTGGAGTGGGCAGTTACAGCGCGTGTGACGCATTTACTGTGGGTGTGTGTGTGCGTGCGTGTGTGTGTGTGATGGACAAATATGTGTGAGGTGAAAAAAATACCGACTATATAGACCACTCTCAGTATAAGATGGTTCTTCATGGGTTCTTTGGTAAACGGAGATGGTTCTGCTTAGAGTTCTGTTTGAGGTATATATGGAACATTTGCTGATAAAATTGCTGCTAAAAACGATGGAAGATCCCTTTTGTGGTGCTACACCGAAGCATTTTTAAAAAGCTTTATAGAACCATATATAGCACACTCCCCATCAATCTGAACAATGTGATATGATTCTGCATAGAATTCACTAAAATCATCTCTTTACTAAAGAACCTTAAAGAGACACCACACCATTAAAGAAAAAGCATAAAAGAACATCTGAAATTAATGTACATACAATTTTTCTTGCATTCTACATTCACTCAAATAGTTATGCTGATAATATAACTTGTAATAACATGTGTTGTGTTGAATTACAACAGAATGCAAACTAGAGGTATTATCACTAGAGGTCTCAGACTTTTACACTGCTATGTATATGAAAACTCCAAAACTTTATGAAAACGTCTTCTTCAGTAAGGAAGTGGTTTATGCAGTTATATGCAGTCAGATTTTCCGAGTGAAAATAATGCTCTACCGAGAACACAATTCTGCACCTGTTAATGCAGGATTATTCTTTATAGGCTGAATTTAACACATTGGAGAAAAAAGCAACAAAACAAAAGTTAAGTGCACAAGTTATGGCTTATTTTATGTATTTTTTTCTTCAATATAAACTCATCAAATAAATTAAAATTGTGCAGTTACATGGATTTTTCTTGTATTTACAACCATTGGAATATATAAATAATCATTTGGATGGTGAAAGGTTCTATATGGAGAAAAGCCTGTTCTATATAAATAGCCGTTGGTTTAATGCAGAACTGTTTAGAAGGTCTAGATCTATTTAGCACAAAATATGGTTCTACTATTTTTATTTTATTTTATTTATTTATTTATTTTTATTATTTTTTTTTTTCCTTTTCTCTCCAGAACCCTTTTTGACAGGAAAGTACATTCTGGGACATACTTATATTTCCATACTTGTATCTCAGTGTTGATACATATGTATCATTTTTTTTATGCTAATCACACACACACCGGGCACTTTAAAATAATCCACACATTTTCAATTGTATAAACTGCATACATATTTTTATTTGTTTATGTTGGATTTGGGATTTAGGTTTAGATTTAGGGCTTATGTTTGCTTACATTCTCTCAAGTTTTAGGGTTTTTTTCACCATAGTTGAATGAGTCACATCAATCCAACTGTACTAAGATGTAAACATATCGAGACAATAATAAAGAAATTGCACCATCTTTTCATGCTGCTCTTTTGGAATGCAGTTTGATTTTTGTTGTTTATTGTTTATGGCAGCTGCATTACATTAATCCCACTGTTTGGTTGATTAATGTGTACAACCCATATTGTTATTGAACTATATTAATGTATTTTATTTCCTATTTTTACTCTGCATTTCTTTACTTCGATACTATGTGTATTTTAGCCCTGTCTGTATGTGTTACATGTACGTTCTGTATGCTGTTGCAACAAAACCATTTCTCTATGGAATCAATTAAGTATGAATTTAATCTAATCACCTAATGTAAAAGTGAATTTAATAGACAATAGGTGTTTCCAGTCCCCCTGCACATAAACATGTAGTGCTATACCGGGGGTCTACTGAAGCTGAATCCTCTGTGTTATCAGGCAGAGCGCTGGAGACCCCTGGCTGCAACATCCTGCACACCAGCTGCACTGGTGTTCCCGGGAGTGACCTCTGCTCCAAATGCCGAAAGCAATACACCCACACACATACACTGTCCATCCAAAGGTTAAGAAGACAATGTCTTCTTCTGAATTAACATCTGATTTTCAATGTTTGTTTCAAAATTTACTCATATCACTCATAATTCTATACAGTACTAAAACAAGGTTATATGACTTGTAACAAGTAGTGGAACTTTTCGGGGTCATATGAGGCGATTTTTACAAAGTTCTCTAAAGAATCAAGGGCAGCAGGTTTTCCATCCTAAGGAATAAACATTTCTATACACACTTCTGAGCAAAGAAACTGGGTCCAAAACATTAAGTTTTTAACAACAGGTCTTAACAACAAATCATTAAACAAATAGATAAAGTGACTCAGCAATGGATAGTTGTTCCCTTTAATTTCTTTAGATAATGAAAGTTTGTGGGTGAACTTGCAGACAAACATTGGCAAGTGTATGTGTGTTTAATGTGAGGCAATATATTCTTTATAGGGTTTCAATCTGGACTCTGACCAGCCAGTAAAACCAACTGTACTTTGGGCTTGGCCTATTTTTTTGCCTAGGAGCATTTAGCCATTGACTTGACCAACCCTTGAATAACCACTTTTTAGAGTTCTAAGTAAGAACATCTTCAGACATTTGTTAGCATAAAACAAGTCTTGCTAATATTGGGGCTAATTTGAGGCACTGAGCTTCATGTTCAAAAAAGTGCCTTCCTTAGTATACATAACCTGTCTTTAAATTATGATTAGAACAGATTTCTTTATCACATTATTGTTAAAATCCCATACTAGAAATCTAAAATTTACAGAACGGCTAACTTGCCATACATATATTAAATATGCTTGAATGGCTTGATACTGTAAGCTCTGATGTACAGAAAGTTTGATGAGATTTATAAAAAATAGGTCATAAAAATGTATTTGAGGTTAATTAGCTCAACCTCACATTACTAATATGAACAAAATCTAGCCTTTAATTGAATTTGGTGTAAGCAACATAAAAAGGTATTAATTTTTTTGATATTATAAAACCACATGTGTCTCTTTGAGAGAGTCTACTTCTATAAATGCTTAATGAGTCTGGACTACAGAACCCCTGCCTATTCTGGATGACATTTGACATTTACTGAGGTTAAAAGTTAAATTTTTTTCTTATATTTCAATGTAAGATTGAGCTGTTTGACCAGTACATTTCTTTTAGCAATGGTGCCAATAATCACGGAGCTGATTGTATTTGGTGTGATGTACTCTATTTGTATAGCCATTTTCACCATAATAAACTGTCTCTGTCTGGACAAAGCTAGCAGTGTTTTAGAAGAGAGAGGAAACATTATTAGTGTAAAGTAAGTTAACCCCTTAATGTCCCAGGCTGATTGCATTCTAAGGCTTACTATTCCATAATTACATGGAATACAATGCATACTGTAAAAAGTTAGATGACTAAGAAATGTGAACCTTCTGGTTCATCCTGGCTATTAAATGTTACGAGATTTTATTGGCAGTAATTTTGAACCTTTTCTATTGATCCATTCATCACGGAATGACCAATCAATGGAACAGGAAGCTGAAATGGACTTACGAGGTTTTAATTTGACAATGATGATATTTTGGGATCTTATATCTCGTCGTCTGTATGGATTATGAGTTCCTTGCGGGATTATTAGCACCTTTGCTGTAGAAGGCTGTGAGAAAATGTCTTTGTTATTTATTAGCTTGGTCTTATGCTGAAAATATGAAAGCAATCTAACCTTTCAGTGACACGGAGTTATTAAAAGAAGAAACATCCTGCAGCATATTCTGTCCTTCTTTTTTCCTCTGCGTAACATTTGCAGATTGGATATAAATCTCAAGTATAGATTTTGCTATAGCTTAAACTTATTGCTTTCTAATTTTGAAACCATAAAATCCAATGTACACATATTCGGAGGAGATACATATGGCAAATACATCTAGAAACCTTTAAGTTAGGCTGGTAGAGTGTTTGTTTGGGGCTGGGGTGGGGGTGGCAGGGAGGAGAGGATAGAAAGAGAGATATAACGGTTTGAATTAAGTCAGCAGTCTCTGCTCCTCCCTCTCAATCTGTTTTTACATTTTTAAATAACTCTTTGTGTGTGTTTGTCTGTGTTTGTGCGTGTGTGTGTGTGTGTGTGTGTGTGTGTGTGTGTGCATCATCCACATACTAAGCCTAGGTATGCAAATTGGGTGCTCTCTCATGCAAATTATTTGCTAGTTATTAAAAAAGGGAGAGGTTGTTTAGAAAATCTGCCACCCCAGTGGGTTTCAATGTTTCACTGGCTGTGGACACAAGTGCCTCTAATGTACACTACATGAATAGGACAAAAAAGCTGATTAAAACACTTGCTTAGCGCAACTCATTTGTGTGGGGGAAAAAAGCGCCAAGCATGAAGTATGCCAGTGCATACAAAAGCCTGGCTATATTAAGCTCCAGATCTCAGCGGACACATGAGATATACCTTTCTCTCTGCTGGAAAGCTTTCTGCGCCGCTGTCACCTATCAATTGTGGCTGGTTGGCTGTCGTCGAGAGACTCAACCAATCTCATCTTGCCATCCATCTGTCAATACTGACAAAGCAAAATTATTGCACGCCACCGGATATTTATGGCCAGAGAGCTTAAAGCTGACAGGATTGTTCCATACTCTTTGAGTCTTCTGCCCATAAATTGACCCGGAAGATGACCTCTGCTGTAAGTCGTGAGTGTCTGACTGTGCTGCACTCTTTAATAAAAAAGAAGGGGGGTCTTTAGGGGTCCTTTAGTGAAGGCAAAGCTGATATACAGAAAAAGAACCACTTTAAAGAACCATGCCAACTGAAAGACGTTATAAATAGATTTCTTAAAGGAATAGTTTGGAGAGAAATCAAATGTACAGGACTCCACTTATCCAGATATTATCGGTCAGCCAAGACATGTTCGGTGTTTTTGCTTCTTTAGTTTAACATTGCTAACAAACACTAGAAGTTTATTATCACACAAATCATTTCTGCAAATCCCCCTGAAAATATCTCTCCCTGCTCAAACCACATTATGGTCTTTATTACTGACACAGAGACTTATTGATGTGGTTAATCACATAACACGACTAACTCTGAATTATAGAAATTAACAAAACAGGGGAAATTGCACTGAAGGAAATAGTTTGCCAAATTTCAACTCGGTTCTGTTCTAAATAACTGCTTAAGCTTCATTTTTCAAACTGGAAATATATGATTAAACATTCAAATAACAGAAATCTCAAATGTAATTTAGCTTCCATATGCCTGTCATGCATACACACAAAGGGGAACTGGATTCTGCAGGGGAAGGTGGAGTTTGGCCCAACTCCTGTCTGAAATAGCTGCCCACAGTGTTCAGTTGCACAAAAACATTTGGTCATATTCATGGTTCAGAGTCAAACCGCTCATGTCAGTGAGTTTAATGAAGAGCTGCATGTTGTTTGAGCAGGTTGCACGTAGTTTTGAGGACGCTTTTACAGAAATGATGTGCGTGACTATTGACTTTTTTGTTGACATTGTTTGTTAGCAATGCTAAGCTAAAGAAGCAAAAACACCAAATATGGTTGACCAATAATATCTGAGGTAAGTGGAGAACTGTAGTCAAAACCTAAAGAAGCAAACTTCTGGTACCAAACTTGTCTTTGTCGATTGACTATATTAAGGGTAAGTAAAAAATAGCAGTTTGATTTTTTTGCTAAGCCACTTGGTTTATTGTAGATCAGAAAATGAATCTTCTTCTGAAATATGAGTCATTACAATTATGCTACGTTTGACGATCAGTTTTTATATTGCTTTCTATATCCACTATAGTATTGCATAATTATTTGAAATATAATGATGTGATAATAATTTGTTTTACATCCAATAACAAATTATAATTCAACAAGAAATGTGATATCAAAAATACAGGGGAGAAACAGCTAAATTATCAGCTTTTATTATACAGGTTTAATACAGAACCTGTTACAAATACAGTTCTGTGCAAAAATCTAAAGAATCTAATCACATTGCTTTAAACCTTCAATCTTAGCAACTTTTACTATCTGTGCTTGTGTGTGCTGACATCAGCTTAAATGCAAATAAACATAAATACAAACAAAAGTAATGGGAATTTCTTTTATAACACCGTTATCTTGTGAGCTAATTTGAAGAACACAGGCTTGGTTCCAGATTTCTACACTAACTACTGATAATAACTACTATAAAGAACCTTTATTGTTGCTCATGGTGATGTGCTGAGGTAAACAGTGTGAAATCAGAGGCTGAAGGATAACAGTGCAAAGCAGAGGCCAAATTCTGAGCTGCAGCATTTTCCTGCCTGCCCAGCACTGCCCTGAGAACACCCTCATTATCCAATTAACATAGCTCTCACAGGGAATGTGTGCATACATGTGTGTATGTGAGTGTATCTTGTGAGCACTCAGTCAGTGCATGGAAGAAAAGCCTGCTGGACTGTCACCATTCAGCATGAGCACTGTGGAAGAAAGCAGCTCTGTGTAAACCTAAGAGAGTTGTTTTTGTGAGTCTGTGTGTTGTTTTGTGGATTTGTATGCATGTGTCTGTGTGTGTGTGTGTCTGCGCGCATGTGTGTATGTATGCATGTGTGTGTATGTGTGTGTGTGTGTGTGCAGATAAATTATACCACAGAGTGTGTCTGTGTGTGTATACAAGTGTGGGCGAGTGTGGGCGAGTAGAAGTTTCAAACGTGACAAAATCCTAAATGCCACAATCTCAGGAGCTGAACAAGCTGCAAAATTAGATACCAGCACTAAAAAAATCACACATACTGGTAGATGGTCTGAAACTGTTATCTTTCAGACTGGTCTGCCTTTTTAACCCCTTCAGTTTCACAGATGTACACTTGCTAAGGCTTATTATTCAGTAACCACGTGGATCTCAGTGCAATATGACTGTGCTATTACCACGATATAGGAGTGACAAACAGAAGGGCTATAAGGGCAGTCACTACTTATGGTACTGTGTAAAAGTCAGAGGCCAATTCCAGTGGAAATGGGCAAGAAGTTATTACATTATTCATTTTTCAGGAGATAATTCTGAGGACATTAGATGTAAGATCATCCCCTTGACTAAGAAAGGAAAAGTCAAAATAATATAAGTTTCCAAAATGGGAGCTCAAAAAAGTATTAAAAGATACAGAGACTAGTTAAAAATGTAGAGACTGGAGGTGTAAAAAAATATTCCAGCAGAATTCTTTAATAAAACTGAAAGCAAGTTTCCCAAAATGAATGGAAGCTATAATAAAAGCAGTAAGTGAACGCAATTATTACTAAACAATTGATACTATATTTAATTGTAGAGGCTTCTGTGCCATTTTCCCTTAATAATAATCTCACTGGACACCAAAATGAGTCATTTGTAACTGAAACGTTCCTTAGAGTGTGTAATACTTCCATGGGCACAGGTGAGATTTAACTTGGCCTGGACTGGACTAGTTTCTGGATGTAGGCCACATTAATGTTCAGATACTCTTGCAAAGAATTGTGCATTTGGGCCAGATTTGGTGGATGCCTTCCCTGGTAAAATTCTGAGGGGAATTTCCTGCAGACTGGGATTTTTCCACTGCTGGTAGACCCGTATGACCATACATTTTGAAACACCTGCAAATTTAGTTACTTCCTTCACACTATGGCCTATGGCACACTCAAATGATGCAATCACTCCTTTTAGCCAATCATTAATGTCTGCTTACAGACCCATTTTTCACACATCGAACGAGACATTCACTGCACTGTACCACCTCTTCTCAATCTATGAATCCCGTCACTCACATCCGCAGGTATTTATTGCCTGATCATCCTCGTGCAGTGCCATCTGCAGGAGCCTGAAGTTACTACCACCTTAAACATGCAAGGTGACTAATTGTTGGTCTAGTGAGTTTATGTTTCTGCCCTTTTCTTGACACTGAAAAATGAATAACTNGTCTCCTTCCGGGCATTACATTCAAGTTGGATTTATTTATTATTATTTGTTCTTTGGCATGTATGCACGGTGCTAGGGAGTCTTATTGTGGAGGGCAGGACTTCATCCACCCAGGGGGGTATGTATGTGAGAGAAGAAAAGAGCTCTGAGTGAGATGTGAGCTGAGTAGCAATCGAACTGTTAGTAAAGATAAAACTCTGCTTATGTATGATGACAGCAACAGGGGGAGAATAAAGTACCATGATTTGTGCGAAAGCTGTCACGTAAAAACTCTGCTTATGTATGATGTAGCTGTGGGCAACATGAGCTGACAATCAGTTGTGTGCCTGCTAAAATTTGGAAACACTTGTAAACGAGGTATTCACTTATGTTCACTAAAACTATATATATATATATATATATATATATATATATATATATATATATAGGTGGAGGTGGACTTGCAACATTGCAGTCTTTGAAGATGGTGACGTGGTGTTAAGGGCAGTCCTCGTAATAGTGTGGGTGCCTGTAGTCTTGCTTGATGCCGCCGTCTGCCAATGGTGCTGACACTAACAATGTGACTCGTGAAGGGCATCACTGCTATCTGAATGTCCGCAATTGTGGCTGTTGGGTCGGTCAGGTACAGCGATAAGGCCCGTCCTTGTTTACGTCACATGCGTGGCCGAGGTGAAACTTGCATTCACATGTCTCAGGTTTGAAGATGCGTAGCAAACACCGTCCTGCCCGTGGTTGTATGGGGCATCCACAGGCACATACCGCGACTAAAATATAAACTTACATGTAGAAAAGCATATAGCAGCAGGTGCTCAGCAGGGATTGGAGAGCTGAAAAAGAGACTGTTCTAATTGGCTCGGTCCCTAATTTTGGCTGTTTAGTCACTTCCCTTCTCTGTTTTAAGGCACATGAAATAAAAATGATTTTATTTTTGAATCATTTTATGGTACATTTTAATCTTTTAACTTTAAAATAAATTAAAATGCTCTTTTGGAAATATAACATTGAAAAAATAGAAAATTTAGGGCTTAGGGTTTGAGACAGCCACTTCCCCAACAGAAAGTGCCCTTTAAATGATGATTTTGTGTGTATGTATCTATGCACATCCTGATGCACTAGTAAACATGTTCTGGTTTTACACAGTTTCTTTCTGTGTACGTGTGTGTGTGTGTGTGTGTGTGTGTGTAACTACTTTAAGGGTCTGCAGAGGGTAGGGTATCCAGACAGCCCTTTTATGTGAATAGGTGAATTTACGACCCCCCTGTTGCTGGGGGTCTTCAGTTATTCATTTATACACAATTTCTATAATCTCTGTAGAAAAGCATTGCCAAAAGAATAGGATTACAGGAATTATCTGAATTGATGGCACACCACTGAATACATGTGGGAGTTGGAGTGAAGTTTAATATCTGGAGCTCCAACACCCAACAGTATATGACCTCACTAATGATCTTTTGGCTGAATTCTTTCAAATCCTCACAGCAATGTTCAAACGTCTAGGATAAAGCCTTCAGTATAGGCTAAAAAGGGGACTAACTCCCTTTATGGGAAACGTTAGATAATATTATATAATAGGTGTTATATATATTCTTCTCTCTTTGAGCCTTAAGCAGCTACAGCGTCTGCTTGATCCGAATGCTCTTCTTCTGTGCTAAGCTGGTATGTGCAAACCGACATTTAGAAACATCCCTCACTTGCCTTAAGGAAGAGGTCCTAATTGTGGGAGTGCTGTGTGTGCTGTGGGTTTGGAGAGGGTATGGTAGGGTGATTTGGGTTTATGAGTAAGATCTTAATTGATGCAGAGAGGCAGCGTGGTGAGGGCTGTATGACGGCTCTTACCAGAAGCCAGCCGTGAATCACTCAGACGAGGGGTGACAAAAACATGGCACCCACGAGACTTACACCCAAATCACCATCACTTACTGAAACCCCACTGACGCACTGCACCGATCTGTCTGCTAACTCTCTCTCTCAATCTATCTCTCTCTCTCGGTCTCTTGCTCTCTCTCTCTGTTCTGTGTTTCTCTCTTGCTCTATTTCTGTTCCTCTTCATCTCCTTCTCTGTTGAACACAGTAAACATTTATTCTCTGTTTCTCTCAAATGTACAATATCTGCACTGCACAGTTTGTTTATGCATCTACGTCTGTAGTGAACGCTGAAGGTGGAGCAGTACTATAGTTGAATCACTGTTCTTTAACCCTTTTCTCCCTGGTCTAGCTCCAGTATTTGCTCTCCTCGGAGCAGCCCAGATGTCACTGAATGGGTTGATTTGTCTCAGTTCATTGCAGGACCCCTGAAGGCCTGCAGGGTCTGTTCACCCTATAGATTCCATCTTGCACCACAGCCCGTTGAGCAGAGATGGATACAGGGCAAGTGCACTGGCTACAGAGGCTGAGGGTGCTGACCTTTTCCACTGTAAGGCCAAAGAACTTGTTCAGCAAGTGCATTACAACATAGTATGTCTTGCACGGCTTCAGGGTGAGTTTGACACAAGACAGAAAGCTCATTTGCCAGCCCCCGAAAGGAACTGCTGGATTCACGTGCAAGCCCCCTATCCCTGAGAGATCAGGGGATTTGCAGTGGTGAGATTTTCATTGTACTCTTCCTGCTGATCAGTAATCTTTTTCCCAAGCTCGGAGGTGTCCCACTTCCTCTGGGTGTGAGATTGACACTGCGCTGTCTCGGCTGTGCCCTGTTCCTAATGCTAATGGGGCAATATTCCATTTCTGGGATTGTGTTTGACTGACTCCTTACTGAATCACTCTGCCTGAACTGTTGTGCGGTGCACTGGGAGTTCTGCTTTCTGAAAGAGTATCACTGTAAATATTCATAAATGAAAGACAATTTTGTTTACTCTTCTGTTTTCCTCCCCAGGAAAGGCAAACCGTGCCCTTTTCCAGTCATGAATTCATTGGGAATGTACCGAGTTCAGTGTTCAGCTGTATTATTCTAATTGTCCGTCTCTGGTATAAAATGAAATGCTTTACTTGCTCACAAAGGGACAGTTTATTTGTTTGCTGGTCTTGCATTGTTCATGTTTTGGGTCATGTAAAGGCTTAAAAAGCTCTCTCTCTCTCTCTCTCTCTCTCTCTCTCTCTCTCTCTCTCTCTCTCTCTTTATCCCTCTCCTCCCCTTCTGCATCTCTCTTTTTTTTTTTTATCTTCTCTCTTGCTCTCCTTGTGTCTCTCACTCCTCTATCTCACTTTCTTTGTGATGCTCTATCTTTCACCTCTCTTTCTCTCTATCCTCTTGTTTCTGTTTTCTATCTCTCTCTTTAAGCCCTCTTCTCCTTCTCTCCCATCTATCTCTCTCATTCTCTCTCCCTCCAAATCTCTGTTCCCTGTCTCTCTCCCACCAGTTTTCTATTTCCCACCGTCTCTCTCATCCTATCGCTTTCTCCTCTGCCTCTCTCTTTATCCTTCTCATCTCTTTATCCTTCTCATATCTGCCTTCCCCTCTCCTCTTCTCTCTCTCTCTCTGTATCCCTCTCTTTCTGTCTCTCTCCCTCCAAATCTCTATTGTCTCACTCTCTTTATCCTTCTCCTTTCCTTCTCTTTATCCACCCCCTATCTCTCTCTCTCTTCATCCATCTCCCCACCTGTCTCTCTTCCTTTATCCTTCTCTTCTCTTTTCTTTTCCTTTTTCCATAGAGCCCTTCTCTGTCTCTCTCTTTGTCTCCTATTTTTCTTGTTCCTTCCCTCTCTCTCTTTATAACCTCTCCCCTGTCTGTCTCTCTCACTCTGATTTTTTATTGTCTCTCTCTCTTTATCTCTTTCTCCTTCTACCTTGTTTCTCTCTGTATGATTCTCTGTTCTCTGTCTCCCATTCCTACACACTTTCTCTTTTTTCCAGCTCCCCCGTCTCTCCTCTTCCTACTGACTCTTTCTTTATCCCTTTCTCCCTTCTCTCTGTATGATTGTTTCCCTCTCTCTCTCTCTCTCTCTTTCTCTTTCACACACACTCGCTCTCTTTAGCAACTCCCCGTGTCTCCCTTTGCCCCGTCTCTTTCTCTTTATCCCCATTCTTTTTCTTCTGTCCCACCCTCTCTGTCCCTCTGATCACTCTCTTTATCCCTCTCCTCTCTTTATCCATCTTTCCATCTCCTCTGTCTCTCTCTCTCTCTCTCTCTCTCTCTCTCTCTCTCTCTCTCTCTCACTCACTCTCTTTACAACTACTCCCCTAGCATAGAGGATTTAGCACTGTAAATGTTAATTTGTGTTAGCGTGCTGCAGACTGTGCAGTTGTTCTCTCTCCTGATGATTTTGCTGGTGACTTTATCCTCCATCTGGCTGCACATTTGGAACAGAGACCGAGAATACCCACTCCTAATAATTATTATGCATTCTGTGTATCTCAGTGAGAACTTTTTTTCCTCTCTCTCGCTCTGTAAACATCATCCTACAGCTGCGTTTTGATGTCCTCTCTGCTATTCCTCGACATATGGCATTATTTCCACGGTCCAATCTCAACCCAACTGCTGCTGTTGGAGTTGACTGCGGCTCTTCACTCGGAGGCCCTGATCACTGCCAGTGATTGATCCCCTTGTTTTTATCAGCCCTAATTAAACATTTAGAGCCACAGGCTCCCCGTTGCTCAATGTAATTTCCTCTAAATTCAAAAGTCTTGCGGCCTGAGAAATCTTTATTATTGGCAATGAACCCAGTGCGATAATGAGCAAATAGGATGAAACACCCAGTTTAGCAGCCCCCTGTCGCCATTTCTGGAGGGCGGGGGGGCGGGTGGGTGATGCAGAGAAAGAGCAGGAGGAGCTGGGGGTAGAGGGGGATGCATCAGCAGCAGCGGCTCATTACCCAAAGATAAGGACACGTACACAATAATGCAGACGTTCAGGGGGAAAGGGGGCCAACTCCACCAGTTAAATTCACAGCCACCAGCAGCACAAACAAAATAGAGGGAAGCATATTGTCATCCTTATTTAGAAAGTGGGCACACAGACAAAGTTTTCATTAGCGGAGAAACATTTTAAACATAGGACCAGAGAAATTTAACAAGGGACTTTTTCGTTTAAATATTCCTTTTAGATCAGACCAAATCCCACCCTTTCAGTGACCTGAGGAATTTACATAGTCCAGCATAAAGATCAAAATGTATGACCACACATGTTACACAGAAATTAGTCTGTAGATCTGCTTTCAAAATGCTTCCTGTGAGGGGTTCTCATAGAGCTCAGACTTTCATCAAAAAGCATAGACGTTTGAAATTCTAATATGCAGTGACTTTTTTTTCCCTGAGCAATTGTGTGGTCATTTCTGTTGAATTCTGATGAATCATCCATTCATCATGAAATTTTCACACCATGTGAACAGCAGCTGCTGTGTTCAAATGATGCATAAAAGTCAAATTTGACATAAATGGAGATACATGTTTTTCTTTGGAGACGCGGTTATATGTTTTCCTAATATACAGCAGATGACTTCAAAAACAGTGCAGATGCTGTGACAGGGAGATGCAGGTCAAGCTTTGTGTCAAAGAAGTTAAAATGTTGGATTGTATAGTTAGTAGCTGTTATTTGTAAACCATGCTGAGATAGTGACTGACATTTTGTGCAGTTTTGAGCAATTTTCTCTTAACTGAAGGAAGGCAGACTGTAGAGACAGGGGTGGGGCTTCCCAGCATTCCTTGCAGTTATGTGCATTTTGTTTTACTTTAGCTTTTTTTTTTTATTTACGTTATTCAAGATCTAGTTATGGTCATATAGACTCACAACACTATGCATTAAACTTACAATGTAATTCTTATACTACAGCAGCAGCTCCTGCATATAAAAATAGAAGTAGAAGTTCACAGGGGACAATAGAGAAAAGAGGTATTGCAAATACAAAAAGGGTATTGTGCATACTAGACAAGGACGCCTGACAACAAGTAACAACAAATAAAGAAATAGCATCAAACAGTGCAGATGTAGCAGTAAGAAATGAGGTACATGGCTGTAAAAACACTGTACTGTGAATATACAGTGTTACAAGATGTAGTATGGGTTTTATGTGCAGAGAAATATAATGCAAGAGCACATTTAGGGTGATACAGTGTCCATTAAACCACTGAATAATACAATGTTGCAATGTTGCAATATATATAATTACTGTATATACAGCTAATAAATTACTGTAATTTTTCTTTTTGTGAGATCAGCGTGATCACTACCACTACAGATTTAGCAATAATTGCAATTCCAAGCAATTGTTTAAGTACAAAACAGTCCATATTGGCTTGCTGTACCTGAATCGTATGTTCTGCAGAATGCCTATGGGTCACTACAGTACCCATAAGCGAAGTCTGTGATGGCCTGCGATCACTGCAGCTATTGTAATCCCCTGTGCCTTATGAAACGCATATATCTGAAGCAGTTGCACATGTCTACAAGTCTCCAGCAGAAGGACCTTGCATGTCCTTTTCATGCTTATGTATTAACAACATTAAAGTCAATCTGATGCTTCAGTGCAGGGAAAGCATTACTCTTTTAAGAAGCACATGGCACTATCTGTCTCTATCTCTCTCAGTGTGGGGCCTAATGGCTCTGATTGTTCTCCAAATTCAATTTAGACAGGATATTACCGTTACATGAGCTCTCCTCAACAATGCCATTTCCCTTGCTTACACAGTACATTACCCAGCAAAGCTCAGCTCCTCAGTGCCTTTCCCCTTGCTAAAACCGAAAACATGTCTCCACAATCTTACAGCTCTGTGAACAATGGCGGCGTGATTGGCGATTTCAAACTGTATTTAACAGAGACTTAATTGAAATCCTGCTGCAGAGCATGCTGGAAGTATTTGGGTGTATGAGCTGCCCTATTTCCAGCATAGTGGCGCACACAGTCAAGTCAATCAGGAGAAGAATTGCATCCCGCGATTGGTGATGATCATCTCACACATGGGCTCACATGCGTGCGCACATACGCGCAGGCTGTCTTTGCCAATCATGTCAGCGGCTTCTCTCCAGTCATCATGGAGATTTGAATCCATAGGTAAATATTCCTGCCATCTCTCCAATCAGATGAGTATAATGGTTAATGAAGGGAGATGATATTTGTCAGCAGTGCGGATCCCTGTGGTGCCGTGTGAATGAGCCTCCTCATAATCGTCACAGCCCATTGTGTGGGCCAGGGCTGTGAAGTTGCATAGGCCAGTCCGGCGCTGATTATTTTAACAAATAGCATTCCCATTCAAGTCAACAGAAAGGTTTCCAGTGACAGCTCGCATGACAAAAGGTCAGAGGCAGGCTGCTTGGCGTTAATTAAGTAAAACTGGTGAATGTCAGAACTACAAAGGTCAATGCTAATCCCCTGATATTGTCTGGTCTCCTCCACTTCCATGCAATGAGAGAGAGAGAGAGTGGGGTTGGGTGGGTGTTTGTGGGGGGTGGGAGTGTTGATTCTACTGAAAACATATCGCAGGGCATATTCATTGAGTACTATTTAAAGACTAATGCAACTGCGTACTGCCAACTGCACAGCCGGTGAAATTATATTCATCTTCACCATCACAGCTTTACTTAGATCTATAGACAGATGATTTGATAACTGACAAATATTAATAACTTGCCATTAAGAGCAAAACCATTAGGATAGTTCATGTATTATTATACCAGTATTAACACCACTGTAGCTACTGTAACTCCTGTAACTACTAGTATTACTACTATAGGCAAAGATCTTATAACAATGGCCAAGTAAATATTTAATTACAATGCTAATCCCATCTACTGTATGCCCTCCTCCTCGTCTATACTATGAGAGTAAGATGGGTTGGGGGGGGGGGGGGGGTTCTGCCAGAAACATTATGCAGGGCATATTCATTCATTACTATTTAAAGATTAATGCAGCAACATGCTGCCAACTGCACAGCTGATGAAATGCACCATGAGACAACTGTACTCCAGATATCACAGAACAGTAGGTGCAGAAATTTTATTTTTCTTTTTGTCTTGGCAGCCTTTGCCGCGTATTTTGATACTTGAACAACATGAGCAATGCGAACTGGTACTAATACATCACTAAAGGATTATAGAGATTAAACATTTTAATGAGGGAAAAAATCCCACATTTGAAAATGTATGTCCCAATTTAGAATCCCGGAGAAAGGTTTGGTGTGCTGGGTGGACGCACGTCCGCTCGCTGTTTGATTATTGCCGGTCTCTGGGGAGGCTGTGACACAGCACGGCCCTGAGTAGTTTATAATGAGCGATATCTCAGCTCTCCTCTGTGTCCTGCATTGATTATTTTTAGCCTTTTGCACTCACTATAATGCCTAATATAATTGTTCAGCCCACATGCCAGCATTCAGTACACAATGCAGTAAGGAGCAGGTTATATAACAGTACAGAGCAACACTGAATTAATCACTGCATTACTACTGTTTTTTGACGGTAACAGGGGGCTCACAGGAGTACTGAGGAGAAAGATTCATGTAGACTGTGAAATGCAGTTAGAAAAACAAAGAGTGAGACAGAGACAGGGAGAGAGAGAGAGAGAGAGAGAGAGAGAGAGAGAGAGAGAGAGATAAACCAACTTTTACCAATAAAGAGTAAGAATAATCCTTGAAAAGAGCCACTGAGGCGAAACCATTTGGTCATTTTCCACTGTCATATCAGTTTTTTCATTTTTTATTTTTTACATGAGTTGAAAATGCAAGTTGCACATTAAAAGCTCCAACTGGCTGACAGGAATGAACCACAATGACTCGAAATAAAGTCTTTTTATAGTTGTACACATATTATAGCCAAGAAAAAAAGATTATTCCGTCTCCCATAAAGTTTATTTATTTATTTGCAACATTAAAATATTGGCCTTTTTAAATGGTCTATACCACTGGAAACAAAGGTTTTAAATAGACAATGTATGCCTCAATCCTAACCTGCAAAACATCTTTACATTGACACATCTATCGAGATGTGAAGTTATATAGCTGAAGTTATAAGGAGTGTTTCAGCCTGAACTGCTTTTTCAGGCACAATACAGGGCCACCAAACAGAACAGAGGTCCTAAAGAACCCAATTCTCATATATTTATTATATTTTATTTATTCCCTTGAAGTCAACTTCAAACATTTACATGTTTTTGTTTACCAAAATTGGCCATAATTAATTTTATATTACCATTTTCCAGCATCTCTTTATCCCTTAGAATTAAGCAGGCTGGTTTTGTTACCTGCAAAGCGATATATGTAAATGAACTTTGAAATCAATGATCTGATTGGCTGCCCGGTGCCTCTTTCAAAAAGCGGTCCAAACTGAAATATAACTTCAATTTGAATGGGTGGAGCTGAACTGCTGTACACTGAATAGGGGGATAGATGTAAATGAGTTGGTTTTTGTGACATCACAGAAACAATGAATCGACTGTTTTTGCAGCATAGTTTCCATATATACCCTTTATGATCTGGATACTGAATAGAATATTTGGAAACATTAACAATGTTTACATATTACATCAAATATATTTATTTGTGGAGAAGAAAGTGGGGAAAATGTAGTTTTCCATGATATGAGCCCTTTAAGAGGACTGTAACCAAATCTGCTTAATTCTAAGGAATGTGGAGAATGGCCATGTAAAGCTGAGTTGTGATTGTTTTGGTATTTAAACCCACACAACCAAACCCTCAGACAACCTTAAACAACAGTGTAGAGAAACACTGGGTTAATCAGGGAAATACTGCTTAACGATAACAGGGGGATCACTGGGGTACCAAGGAAAAAGGTACAAATGGTCTGTATAGACTGTGATGTGCAGTTAGAGAGTAAGAGAGAAAGAGATAGATAGAGAGAGAGAGAGAAAGAGAGAGAGATTGTGTCAGTGTCAGAAGTAGCAGAGTATCATCAGAGTCAGTGGTAGCAGTGTGTATGCATGTGTGAGTGGCTGTATTGGGGCTATGAAGGCATTGTTGCCTGCTGCAGCCCGTCACAGGCTCGGGCTCTGTGGAGACCGTGCATTAACTCGTCAGGAGATGTGACAGTAGCACAATGCCGCCGTACCAGCTGCCGGCCAGTGCTCCGCGCGCTCCTTTCGTGCACAAACCTCATTTCCATTACAATTAAAACCTCACCGATGGATTCAGAATGATGTTTGCTCTGCAGGGGGCTAATATGCCTTTCCTAACAGTCTGATATTGTAGTGATCCAGGTGGCTACATCCTCCCCCACCTCCCCATCCTCCTCCCACACACACACGCACGCAGAAGCACACCGCAGAGCCTGGACGCATCTCGCCAAATGCTTTAACTTTCCCAGAAGGTGTGTATGTGTGTGTGTTTCCCTCAGGTTATGCATTCTTCGCATTCATTAAAGGACTCTTGTGGAGATTAGGCCTGTAGTTGTTGTACTGCTGGATCTGCTTTGCATAGTTTACACTGTTTATCTTAACATTTCACCTGAAATCTCAGAGAAAGGAACATCAATACATTTGATCTGAATCTTATTTTAGTCGCCGGGCAATATCCCACCGAGGGAGAAAAGACAAGCCAGAAGAAACAACAATATGCAATGTATTATTTACACAGTTCCTAAATCGTTCTGCATTGAACTAAACCCTGATCCCCATCCAGTCTGGGAACACTGAATGCCAGAGAGTACAGAGACAACAAGATAGCAGAGTATATACAGCAGTCACGTCCCAGTATTGGTTATCATACATACAGTAAAGAGCTGCTGAATAGTTTTCTGGTGTATCCACAGTTCAGTCACCAGGACTGATTGAACTCTCACTGTGTCGATTTTACACTGAGTTAGCTGAACAGCGGTGTTTGTTAGGCTAATGCTGAGGGCTGATTTAGACTTCGCTTGTGGTGGAGATGGATCTGGACAACTGGAAAGAAACAGCAGGAGTGTAGTTATTTGCAATTACACCACGGACTCTGAAGAGAGCAAAGCCGATGAAAGACAAAACACTTTTCAAGGCGGGACACCCCTGTAATTTGGAAAAACATTTTTCCCCCTCCTTTTCCCCTCATACTCAGCTTTACACATGAATTATTTATGCAGGTGCCTCAATGTATTTTTAATCATTAGACAAATTGAACAGTGAACAGGGCTGCTGTCATTAATATCTGTCGGCCATGAGAGTATTTCCTTTACTCCGGCGTGCATTTTAGCCCAAACTGTAATTGCTCATTTTTCAGGAAATAAAAGGGTTGCATTACAGCAGGAATGTGAAAAGAAAATAATTAGTGCTGCGGCGCAAATCTAATTTGGAGGAATAAGGAAGCCTTTTAGCGAGAGACCACTGCATGCGCTGTATTGTTGATTAGAACGGAATGCCGCGCGGGGGTGACAGGGGCCTCCGCTCCAGAATGGGACGTGACTCCAGGTCATTAGGGGAAAGGGGCCTTTTCAGAAGAGCACTTGCACCCCTCCTTCAGGAGTAAGGTTATCCGAGCCTCTCCCGCTTGCGTGGAATCATTACAGGTGCCTAAATGCTCCACCGCTCCGGCCAGCTCTCCGAACACACTGGCCTGGAACACAGAAGCTGCAAGAGAACTGATAAAGCCAGTGGAGCAGCAGAGCTGGAGAGAGAGTAAGAGAGAGAGAGAGAGAGAGAGAGAGAGACATATAAAAAAGTCCAACTTCCAGGTAGGTTGGTCTTCAATTTGTATTCATGCATTTCGTTTTTTTTGGAGGCAGGTGTAGCTGGAAAGCAGTTGTGGTGGTAGTGGACCCTCTCCCCAGAGAGAGGGGGGCCCTATCACAGCAGCTGATGGAAATGTGATGGGACTGGTGATAGAGAGGGAAATGTCTGCAGCTACTAGGATGGACTGTAAATGGTTTGGACAGGGCAGATGAGAGCAGATACTGGAGGACCATGGGCTCCACTGCAGGTTTCGAAAATTGGAATTAAAACAGATTCCTCTTTTTTCCAAACATGCAACCTAATTGCAACCTAATTTACAAGCCCCCATCTTACGGTTGATTGCATAATGTTGTGAAGATCTCAAGATTGGGAACTTTTCCTGGATTTGAAATGTGGTTGGAACGAGTACATTTGCAGACGGTTTTCATATCCGTGCAGACATCTCCGGGCTATAATACAGCTCATTGGGCTCCAGTTAGTGGAAATGAAATGATATCATGGCTGAGATATAGTGTAGTGAGTTGTGATGCCCCACTGACCTGAAAATGATTCACTGCACTATGATCTCAGGCCTTAAGAGACACACTGACCCAAACATTACCTCACACGGGGCACTGCACTACAACTCACCAGGCTCATTTCACCTCATCAGTGCATTACGAGGCTAGTAAATGTTAGCAGAGACAAATTGAGCCATTGAACCTCTATATGAGGCACACAGTAAACCAATACATAGACCGGTGCGGTCCAATGATCTCATATTCCTCAGAATGTCCAGGTAGTGACCAATCTTCGGGTCACCTCCACAATATATCATGAACACTGAGCACAGATGTGCTCTGTTGTTGGCACTTGCACTGTGCTCAGGAGCATTTAGAAGTCAGTGGGGAGATGTCAGAAGGAATGGGTTCACTTTGGATAGGGTGGTTAGGTGATGCTCTCCGAGGGCCTGCCAAACGCTCTTTTAGACCCCCTCTTGCCCCCCACCACTGCCTCATACATAATGCACATGGCACGCAACTCATTTCCACCCAAGACAGCCCCAATGTTATGAAGTGCAAGTTAATGGGTAAACTAATTGCAATAAACAGGAGTGGTGTTTAGTGTGCGCAAGCTCTTTAATAGGGAAAACAGGCCTAATTAGGGAGTGGTGGTGATGTGACAGCGGGTGCGGCAGAGGCTTCTCCATTCATCAGAGGGGGGAGGGGGGTCACACCAAGCGCTCTGATCATCATCCGTTCAGCCGGACCTGCGAGCGCATCTCAAAGAAAGCCGCTCAGCTATTGATCTACTGCACCATGCACCACCAGCAGCACCAAGACCTTCCTGCCTTTGTCATAAAAAGATCCGCTGATGTTTTATCACCTTCACACCCTGACAGACTTGTGGACACAGGCATACACACACACACACACACACATCCATGGGGCTCATGGGTCGAGATATACACTCAGTCACGGACACACGTGATGACACATGTTGGCTCAAACACAGCAGAGGAGCACGCACGCGCGCTCATACACAAACAAATGCTCAATAATGATGTTGGATCCACTCTCATTGCTTTTTGATGAGAGGGAATTGAAAGAGCGGGCCGCTATGATGTGGTCTAACAATGCCGGCCCTTATTTGCATTAAGAGCAACCAGGTAGCCTGGGTAATGGCTTTGTGGCTCTACAACGGATGTCTTTGAAGCTGCAGAATCAATGTGCCACTTCAAAACTTCATATCCTTCCAGACAACACTCCTCAGGCCACTCAGGCTCTACCACGAGACCAAAGCAAAAACAGGAGGGGCAAAAATGGCCTTGGGCATTTTCTTTTTCTCCCAATTCCGCTATAACAAATATTCCTGTGTGGGTGTCAGACATAGTAGATATCTAACAGCATAAAAAGAAATGGGAATAGACAGGCAGGCTACTGGTTAAGCTTGATGAGACGTCCAAGCCAGCAGTGGAACATATTATTAGATATTAAAAAAGGAAAATCCATAAAATGTCACTCATGTAAAAGAAAATTTGGTGTTTTCTAAACGAGAACAAGCCCTATCCATGCAAATACCCGCTTTGCCACATTCCGCCATGGCTAAAATGCACATTTTTGGATGACGGCAGAGCCAGGCTCCACTATTGGATGTGACTGTGGGGATAATGTGAAGAATGGAAGGTGATGGTTAGTCATTACAGCCGTCAATGAAGGTTCTAGAAAATGAACAGTGGCAGGCCCGGCTTCTTCCCAGAGACATCCTGTCACCCTGCACCAAAGCAAAGGGTAAGCTGATTAAATGGGACCTTTTCCAGTATGCTTGTTTATTTAGCTCCCATAAAAAAACAGCTCTCCCCATTATGAGGTAGAGGCTGAAGAGCAGAGCAGCGTGCTAGCACCTCAAACGGCCAGTGTAATTGGGAAGCAGGTAGCAACTTTAGCAATAGAAGACCTGTAGGGAGGCCCCAGCGGACGTGTTGGGGTCACACTATCTGGGCAGATTAACATAACTAAAATGATATGCCAACTTTGGGTCGTTCCAGGGGACGCTAATTGCGGAGCCAGAGTTTAAATCAATACCTCAGAGAAAATGCAGTTACAAAAGGAAAAAAAGAAAAAACATATCCAAATTACGGTTGGCTATTTTTTTCCCCTACAAACACCTCATTAGAACAAGACAGTGTTATCATTGTGCTCCTGAAGCTTCTGTCTTTGTGTATAATGCCACCCAATTTGCTCTGTTTGCTGAAAAGGGTCTGCTGTGGTTGGTGCCTATGCATCGCTTTAAATTTTAATGCTCCACGTTCACACTGGAGGCTTCAGGGGGCCCATCAAGGCAGGAGCAGGAGCCAGATGTCCATCTCTTCTCTAGAAGGATGTGGAAGTATTACATTAGATGGTAAATCAACACCGGCCTTGTTAATTATTTAGGAAAACAAAGTGCTGCAGTCATAGATACTCTGCTGTGCGGCTGTGCAATGTTTAATCTACATAATGTATCTGGAGGCAGAGAGCTGAGGAGTGGGATGGTGGGGTTGGGTAGTGGGGGGTGTTGAGTGTAGAGGGAGAGAGAGAAAGAGAGAAGTGAGATAATGAGACAGAGCGAGGCAGGACTGAGAAAGATAGGGGCAGAAGAAAGCACACAGGAGGAGAAGACATGAGGTGCAGGAGGGATAGGAGCGAGAGATGGGACGATTAAGGCCAACATAGAACTGAAGGTAGATTTCAAATGAGATGAGATGTCAAAGACAAAATATGCCATGAGAAACAAAAATGGGCTAATCATAGGATGCCCACGGGGCTGAGAGACAAAAGAGTAAGAGGAGGATGAAGAAGAACAAACGAATAAGCAGGAAAGAAACAAGAGACAAACTCACTGTATAGTCTCTGTATTGCTGCTACTGCTACTGCTAGGTTCTCAGACCCTCACTTCAGTTATCTCGCTTCTCACTGGAAATCACTTAACAGGAGGAAAAGAGTGAAACAAGGAGCCTGTAATGGTTGTAAACCTTAAATCCAGTTTACATCTACTACTTTAGACTCTCAGCTTTCAGTTTAATTACACACTTAAAAATTAAGGTTACTGAATAGTCCCTGGCCTTTCATACAGTGAAAGGGCCCAATATAGTGTGTAAAAAACTGTTACATTTTCAAAAAGTACCACTCCCTCCCCAGGCCTTATTGTCTGTCTATAGAAGTTGCAACAACAGTCGGGTTTTGAAATCACTGTTTCTGTGATGTCACCAAAACCAGTGCACCTACACAAAGGAGGATGCCATGAATAGGACACCTGGATGTGCACTGTTAAATTAGATGCAGCTGGTTATTTTTCATTGCATTGATAAATACTTTGGTAGCAGTGCTCGAAACTATTAAAGTGGTCTGCTGATATAGTGAGAGAATTCGCTGCAGAGTAATGCAGAAGTACTGAGTAGTGAGATTACTTTTTCTAGAGATTATGAAGTAAACCTGACAACCTGTAAGTGAACCTGCCACAGAGCCTGATGGTCTAGTTCTACACTGCAGCCATTAAGGCCATCCTCACATCATCTATGGCCATCTGGTTTGGTTCCTTAACCTCAGGACAGCGGAGAGTATCACTGGATGTATTCTGCCAATGCTTCAGGACATCTACAACAGCAAGGTGATAAGGCACGGCAGCAACAAAACAGCTGACCCCTCTCATCCAACCATGGACATCATCACCTCTTCCAGCCACTTCCCTCTGGCAGAAGATTCAGGACCATACACAACCAGGACCATACAAAACCATACACAACCAGATGTGCTTCAATATGTTAACCAAAAAACAAATCAAACAAACCTCCCTTACTGTACTACAGTATAACAGCTGTACAGATGTTATATTATTGCAACTGTTCATATCTTTCTGTGATATTCTGTGCATAGTAGCTTTTATAATACTGCATATATCTACTCTGACCTGCATATGTACAGACATTGACACATCTCTAAAGCTCCTTTCACAATGGTTCTTTATTATTTTGTTTTTATTGATTTTTTCTCCCAGTTAAATACCTGTTAACAGTCCCTAAATTAAGGCTAGCATTGTTTACAGTCAACTGAGCCTGTACAGCCTAGGATGCGGGCTTTAGAGAGGCCCATTTTGCAGAAAAGTGACTCAACATTACTGTGATTGCCGTTAAGTACAACAACTATCACATTTTATTTTGATGTATTTTTTTTAAATCAAATCATTACTCTTTGTGTACCCATCCATAACTGGTATGTACCTTTTCATTTCATTTGTTCCTTTCGCATCCCTCCATTCTTCCATAAACCACTATTACTGCTCCACAACCTAATTTATCCTTAAAGTACATTGAAACCGACATTAAATCAGGTGCTTTACATTGATATTATTTCATTTACCTCTCTCTCTCTCTCTCTCTCTCTCTCTCTCTCTCTCTGCTTTTCTCTATTTCCTTCCTGCTCCTCAGTCCTCACCTGATTATTGAAAAAGCACACATTAAACATTAAACATACATTATACAATTCTTTCTCTAACCCAGCTGAAGGACAGGGTATTCGTACACTTCTGAATTATTCTGAATGGCTTAGTTACATGCTGGCAGTGGTATGTCATGAGTAGGTAACACATTTAATGTGATGTAAGGTGACTTACATTTCTCATCCAATGGCTAATATTGCCAGCTAGGTCCTATATCCAAAAGCAGCTATTGCAACTAGGCTAAAGCATGTTTGCTATCTAGTAAAGTTATGGATGGCATAAATAAAAAAAAAAAAAAAAAAAAATATGGAGCTGGCATTTTACAAGCATAATCTGTTAATTACCCTCATAAACTCTGACATTTTTAATACAACATTGTCATTTGTTAGCCTACAGCATTTGTGCTGCATAACTGCACATCTCAAAAAGTCAAAGTCAGTCTGGTAATGTTAGCATAGCGGCTCGTTAGATGTAAACATTCATAAATCTTCCATCCTGCTTTGACTGGGCAGGATACTGATAGCAGTGCTTCTGAATCGGCTACAGCACTATCTGAATTGTGTTTCCACATTAAATCACATGATTAAAATGACCAAGATCTGGACCTTGGTGTCGCCCATGCTGTGCAGCTCTCTGTTCTGTCTGAAAAACGTTAGTTTTGGGAGTGCAGCAGGTTAGAAATAGGTTATTTCACATCAGCACATGCAGTTTATCTAATTTGTATTCCTATGGGGCTCTAGGCAGCTGCCTGCCTTTGCCTAGTGCAAAGACAGCTCCTGCATCTACATGTGAAAATACATATGAGTGAAATTTTAGTGACCAATTTCTATTTATTTATTTTAGTTAGTTAATTTAATTCAATGGGGAAAAATAACATAACATATATACCATAACTTTTGTGAATGCCATATTTTGTGTTGAATTCCTCCAATTTCTTCAGTGCAACATGTAAACAGTAACTGTGTGTTAAAATGTACAGAATTGTGTCACTGTAGATGATGTGTTAACTAAGCTATTTATTTGACTCAAAAACACTAATATTTCAATAAATACAAATAACATTAAAAAACAAAATGCACTGGTTTTATGTATGTCAGTGTTCGGCTCAATCTGGTTTGGCTCAATCTATCCTTCATTAAAGTGAATCATCAAGTGTTCTGGTATTACAATTGGACAAATCCAATGGACAAACTCATCAACTACTTTCTTTAAAAATGGGAAATTCTTGTTTTTTTACTGTATTGTTATTTGTATTTATTTATTTATTTATTTATTTAATGAGCAAAAAATACACTTATTTTCCAGATAAACAATTTTAAACAATTTGCTTAGGTACCTAAGACTTTTGCCCCGTACTGAATATCTACCTCTTCAGTGTACAGACATTTGGCCTCACCCATCCATTATTAAAAGGTACAGGAACAACCTGTTAATTTACAGAGATAAAGATTTAGGCTGTAAATGTCATGTCAAAATGAATGATGATGATTGTTGGTTCATAAACCAGCCTAAACACTGTAAGTGGACCTTATAGAACATAATAAAAGTAATAAAATCAAAGAAAATTCCAGGATGTAGGAGTTTAACAGGTGCAGAACCTTTACATTATGTGCAATGTTTCTAAAGGCTCTTCACACTCATTCACATCACATTCACGTTTAGGGAACAAAAGGAGCTTCACTTTATGGCATCACTTTAAAGAGTCCTTCAGTTTTAAGTATATTCAATTAGTTGTGAATGCAAGCAAATGCACCAATTCCTCCTGTCACTTGTAAACAGCAGCAAATCAAGACCTGTCCTGACCGTCAAACAGCATGACTGCTGTTATTAATAAAAATACTGAAGTGAAAAGGAGTGAGAGATGTGGTGAGAGGAGGAGGTGTGGGCATAAGGTCTAGGAAATGACGGTGTAGCAGCCATAAGCCTAATTACTGAAATCAAGTCAGCTGTGCTGTGTGCCTGTGCTACATTCATCCAACCCCCTCCTCCTTCTGTTCCCTGCCTGCCTGTCCCCTCGCTTCCTGAACCCAGCCTTCTGTCAGCGTCTCAAGTTTGGAGAGTAAACCACAGAACACTGTGGCTCTCTCAGGGGTGTGACGATGCACTCTACCCACAATTTGATTCTGTTTTCGATACTGTGTTCATGATTCGATATTCATGTGATATTTTGAACAAAAACAGACTTTAATTATGTTGTTGCACAACTTGCTAACCACTGGTAGGCGGGAGGAGCACTGGAGTGAATAGTTCAATCCAATTAAATTCAGACTTATTCATATAATGCTTTTTCCTTTGGCTGTTTTCACAAAGTGACTTTACAGAAATGCAGATCTGAGCTCCAAGTGAGCAAGCCAAGGGGGTCACAGGGGCAAGAGGAAGAACCTAGAGCCCAACCAAGGCTCCAAAACCCATCCTCTTCTGGGTGACACTTGGTGGTCAAACAATGCAGTTGGATTAAGATGGCATAATAATAATAGAATGTCCATTCTCCACAATGCACTGTGACATCTGTGATGCACACTGGCACACAAGTTTTGAATTGTGTTATCACAATGTCACAACACATTGTTACACACCCAATCTCAGTGAATGGTCATGTATTGTTGTCTATGAGCTGTTTCATATATATGAATTCAATGCAATATCACCACAGAGAAACCTGTGTGGGTTGTTTGTCACGTTCGCTAAGGGGATAAAAACAACTGAATGTCCTTACCAAATGTTCGTGGCATCGCGTTTAAAAAAAGAAAGAAAATGAACAATGAACTCAGACGGTGCCAACCACACCTGATGCACGGCGTGTGTGCGACACAGTGATTTGGAATTCTGCTGAACGCACTTGTGCATGTTCTCCACTTTCCTTATCTCCTCAGCTCAGCCTGCAATCACTCGCCTCTCTATTCCAATTTATCTTATTTCTGGCTGATTGATTAGTAATGCTTTTCTTATTTGTTTGTGGAGGAGACTTAATTAGATTTCACAGGTTAGAGGTCTACATACTGAAAGTTCAAGATAATCATTATTATTCTAATTAGAGGATGCCATTAAAGCAGGTTGTTGTGGGACATTTGGAAGGCGAGCAGGGCAGCGGCGTGTGGCACCGCTGTCAGTGTCATTAAGACTGCTGTACAGTCTTCTTGTAGGACGCCGGGTGTGCGCATAGAGACAAGAGGAAGGCACACTGCACCACACTCCCCACAACTATCCCCTGTGTCTCAAAGAGAAGGACATGGGCATTGAAAAAGAAGAAAGTTATGAAAATGTCAACTCTATGATGGGAAATATCTTTGAATATGTCCCCCAGAAAGCTAACAAAAAATTCTGTACACAGTCTTGATTGCATTTGACTGCTATAAATCACAACTTGCTCTAAACCTAAGGCAGGGATTCTTCGGTGCCAGGAAAAATTGCAGTGAATTTTTTCGGAAGCCCATTAGACACTTCTGGTGTTATTTTTTCCTCCTGCATGCAGAAGAACGGGAGAGAGAAAGCAGATCTTTCATCACTAGTTCAGTTCCATCTTTGCACATCAGTGCCAATGAGCAGATGACTTGATAAGGGGCTTGGTTATTAGCCAACCTTCAAACCTTCAGAAGCCATTGTAACAGGTAATGGCCAAAGTATACACACTGATGGCAGATGCTGGGTCTGTCTTTGTACAAGATGTGGCCCAAGGTTCTGAATAAAAACCAAGAGAACACAGGGGTAGGTTACTACTGGCTTGGTAATGGAAAAAAAAGAAAAGCATAAAGCAACAGCAGCAGCGTGCTGTAATCATTAATATGACGTGTACAAGCTTCTAATGATAGTGATAATCAAGCCACAGTTGCTGGATTGGACACCTGGTAAGAATTCAGCAGCAGTCACATTCAAAATGCATTTCGGTGCATGATTAGGTCTATATGAAATCCTATGCAATGGTTCCCTTCTGAATTCTGGAAATCTTCAGGAGCAAAAAGGATGAAAAATCATAAAAAAAGGTAATAACTAGAGCACACATCAGGGGGAATAAATAAATGTGCGCTTTGTGACTGTGCATCCGCCAGTGGTGAGAGAAGCTAGTCTGCATGTGGTTCTAATTAGAAAGCAAAGCTTTTTGACAGCAAATTGATTTTTAATTGTTCACTTCTGCACTCACTCCAGGTGGCTCAGAATCTTCCTCATTTGCTGTTTTACACGCTTTATGCAGGGTACAAAACACCCACTACATTACAAGACGTTGCAGACCTGCCAGCAATTTTACCAAATCACAACGATTTCACATTTGAGGGATATTTGGGCGTGTTTTAGGCATAATTGTCTGAACTGCCTCCTTCAGCCAGCGTCTGCACTCTGAAACAGCAGCAATAAGGGATTTTCTAAAGACGGTCTGGTTGGCCACTCTAATGGCCCTGACAGGAAGGAAATGTAATTTGAAAGGAGCTGATCTATGTAAGCCATTGTTGTGGCATAATGCTGATCTAATTATTAACTACCACTGATGGAGGAACAGCACAGTGTGGATTTTTGTCGGGGCAGATTTAGGACAGTGCCATGGAGCAGTGCTGGGTGCCAGGCTTCTTCTATTCTCCAGAGAGTGAAAAAATGAGTTTGCATCTGCCCTACTGCTGCTGACTCTTTCATAAACTCAAGACACTGGAAGAAAAAGAGCATCATGACACACTTGAGATACATCTTCCCTTGGTTATGTGCTTCCAGTGAGCAAGAACAGGACAACAAATAATACGATAAAGATGACAACCTGCCTTTGCTTTTGGGTTCAAATCACACAGCATTTCATATAGATGCGCTCAAAGATGCAAGAGGATCAAAATCAGAGACTGTCATGGAATAAGCTGTTCAAGGCCCTAATTTTAAAAGCAGACTTTGCCTTTTGCTGAGGTGCCATTTATCACTCGCATTTTGTACAATTAAGGAGCAATTAATGCCCTGTATTGAACGGCTCTCACTAATGCTGGCACTCCATCAAAGCCCAGCACACTAAGCTCTCACTTTAATACCACCATCAAGAACACATATCTGAAGTGCAGCGCACACTTGTACCCGGATGGTCGACGTAAGCCAAAAAAAGTGGTTCTAACATCAGGTTTAAATCAATCTCACAGACAAATGATATCAAAAGGCAGCAATATAATACGATTGTGGCGCCCATGACCTTTTCTGCATTTGGTGCTCTACCAGTCCGGGTTGAGCACAGTAAAGGACTGACCTTTGTAGAATTATTCTAATACTGCCTAATCTGAATGGTTGAAGGATATGCTCCTCGCGCTTTGTGCAAAAGGTTACACAACCTGTGTGGTAGCGTCATCATTCCAAGGACTTCTCATTTGTGGGAGTTTCAGTTGGAATCAACAGTCTATATATATACAAAACATTTCAAATTCCCTCTCCTGTGGTTTCTAATTAGAGGGCCTCTGATTATCTGCCCTATACATTCATTAATATCATTGCAATAATGGCCAGTGACATTGCATTTCATTGCACCTTCAGACTACAGACATCAATTTAAATTCATAGATTCTCAGCTTAAAAACACATACCTGTATATCTCAGCGTGCACATCAAACAGCTCAGAATCCTGCACCAGTTAATCAAATTGTCTTCACAGAGTTTACATTCATATGACCTGATAATCTTAGCCTGTAAGCTCAATCAAACTGCATCTCTCTCCCTGTTTACATTTACCTGCACTTAATTCTACCTGTTTGTTTATCTTGCTACAGAGACAGACAGAGAAACAAACAGAAACACAAACCGAGCCCAGTTTTCCAAAAGCATCTGAATGATAAGATCATCTTAACCGGTAAAGAAAGTGTTCACTGTGATGCTCACTAGACCATTTAGGAATTGTCTTTGTGCTAAGATGCTTTCAGGAAACCAAGCCCAGACCAGCAGACAAAACCAGACAGACAGGCAGACATGCAAAACTTTTGTGGCAGATGTCGCTGTTTTGCTGTTGACTGTGCTACAGTGACATCTTTTGGCGATGTGGATCAACTGCATGTGCAAAGACAACAAGCCAGAAGTGTAGAGCGGGTTGGTTGAATTCATGGCCATCCTGAGAACCACAGTGGCTGGATTTGGTTCTGGATCCAAGAAATTGTACTTTACTTTACTTTTTGTTTTCAAATCATAAATTTTACTCCTGCTCAGGTATGCTTGTGAGGAACTACTTTTTTCTCGTTTACATTTTAGCCATCAAAGGACACATATCATGGAACACCGGTAAAGTTTCAAAATGTACTTTTCACTAACCAGTCAGTCTGTATATAAAAAATAAGCTACGAAAACAGCTTGTTTTGAATGCATGAGAAACAACTAACTTATTTCCACCTATTTAGCCTACAGCGGTTTAGCCTCGCCCACTCAACACTGGCTGTAACAAAAACTTCTTTTTAATTGCATGGGATATAAACTGAAAAATATCATGAATTATGACCATTTCGGTACATAAGATCATAGACGTATAACCCATTCACTCACTCATCTTCTAAACCGCTTTATCATTTTGGGTCATCGGGGGTGTTGGAGCCTGTTCCAGCTCTCACTGGGTGAAAGGCAAGAAACAGCCTAGACAGGCCCCCAGTCCATCACAGGGCAGACACATAGACATACACACTCACACTCACACCTAGGGGCAATTTATTATCTCCAATTCACTTGACAGCATGTCTTTTGACTGTGGGCGGAAACTAGAGCACCTGGGGGAAACAGACATGGGGAGAACATGCAAACACCACACAGAAAGGCATCTTGGACACTCTGGTCAGGAATCAAATCCAGAAAAAACTGAAACCCAACCCTAACCCCAAGTACAACAGAAAACCTACACATACTCCAAAACCTAATCCTAACTACAATACAAAAACTACACCTACACTTAATACAATTACTACTACTAATAATAAAAATAACAATAATAATTCACTCATTCTTTATCTTCCAAAATGTTTATTCTTCTGGGTTGCAGGGGGTGCTGGAGTCCCTCAGCATTTATTACGCAGAAGGCGGGAAACACCCTGGATAGGCAGCCAGTCACTCGCAGGGCATGATAATAATAATAAGAAGAAGAAGAAGAAGAAGAAGAAGAAGAAGGAGAAGAAGAAGAAGAAGAAGAAGAAGAAGAAAACCAATTTTAAGCTTAGTAGTTTTTAGAGGAGAAATATTAACTGGCCAGTACTGTAAAATAATCCCTCCATCTGTGGGACAGAGGTCATCAGAGAGGGAAGAATGAGGCTCCTAGTTCCTCCTGCTGGTAAGCTGCAGTTCCTCTTGCTGGTATATGCTGGATGTTAGAACTTTCTGAAGTCCTGGAGTTGTTATCTTGGTTTTAACTGCTCTGGTAACACATGAGTGCGGGGTTGTGAATTAGACCGTGTCTGTGAGCTACATTTCCAGTTCCTCCACCTGAGTTTACTTTTTCAGCGTATGCACTGCATAACACGCTCTCTCTCTCTCTCTCTCTCTCTCTCTCTCTCTCTCTCTCGTGCAGATTCAGCGCTCCTCTTTCCTGACACGGTATTTCCGTTTCTGCGCAGTGCGGCGCTTCTGCCCGACTTTCACGGAAACTTTGCTTGATGAAGAGTAAAGTTAGCTGAGATAAAGGAGTGATTTAAGCGATGATGAGCGGGACTGTGGTCGACAGCAGCACCCCCACTGCTGAATTCCCGGACGACCTCTCAGGACACATGTTAGAGCTGGACGAGGACGAGGATCTGGAGGTTTTCAGTAAGGTAAGTGCTCGGTGAAAGTTGAAGCAGTAGTCCCTCTGTGGGACCCGGGAGATAGATGATGGCTGCTGCTGCTGCTGCTACGTGGTCGGTCTGTTTGTCTGTGAGTACTGACTGTAACAGTCTTAAAAACAGCTTTTAACCAGCGGTTGCGGTTTGTTTAGAGAGCGGTGACAGTAACTTCAGCACTAGACCGAAAGTGGAAACTCTCAGTCCGTTCAGCTCTAAACAGGCTCGGTTTATAGGAACTCTGCAGAGTCAAAGTCTTTGCTTCGGGAATCAAAGGAAGAGCCATGGACGTGTGGCCATTGTGTTGCTCTCATGTTGGGTTTCAAAGGTCAGAAATCAGTCGGGATCCTGAACCCAAATCCAGCTTTACGCCCAGATACAGTAGAGAGACTGTCAGCTGACTGACTGACTGACTGCAGAGGCTACAAAGAGATCACTGTGGAAATGAGTATATGATAGCCAGTCTTCTCCAATGTGGCCTTTTCCTCCTCAGTAGTAATGCTGTAAACCGATTGGGGGCTGATATATTTAATGGCCACTGTATTAGTTTTCGCTTGGCACCAGCTGAAGTTTCTGCTGACAGCAGTGGAGTTTGTTATGACAGGAAACCTCCATAGAGGCGCAGTGAGGCTCTCTAGGCCTCCTCTCCTGCCCTGTTATCTGAACTATCTGAGGGTTTTGTAAAGTACAATGAGGATTTGCTTATGTCTTTGTGCTAACCATGATAATGCTGGTTTAAAAAACCCAACCGGCCCGATTTATGTGATTTATATGTTTATATGTACAATTTATGTTTTCTAAGGGTGAAACATTTTCAATACAATATCATAAATTGAAAAATCTCTACATTCAAAGTGCCCCTGAACATTGATCAGTTTACTGATCATTTATTTCATGGGTGAAACCTACTTTAAAGGGGACGTAATATGCTCATTAATGCTCATAATACTATCAACTAGAATATATTTGCGTGCTCCAATTTTCCCAAAACATAATAATTGTCTGAAATGCTCTGTTTGAGCTCTTGTGTTTTTAAGCCCTGCCCCCCGATCAACCCAGTGTGCTCTGATTGGTCAGCTCACACACTCTGCTCTGATTGAGTCCGATCCTGAAAGTCTGGTAGAACAAGTTGGTAGACTCACTCCGTCTTCACAAGCTAGACTGGCGCAGGATGTTTCAGAGTGCTAAGGTTTTACCTTTTAAGCTCTTTGGTCATTGTGAGAGGGCGTGCCAAGTTTGCAGGCAAAGATGGTGTCACCAGATGACATCACCTTGTAAAAGAGAAAAGGACTGGAACTCTAACAAGGCATTTCAGGCAGCGGAGAGCAGTTGTTTCTGTGACAGAATGTTCAAAAAGCTACATAGTTCATGAAAAGAAAGGGGAAAGCATTATAGATCCCCATTAATATTTACAGCAAAATCAAAAGCCATTTCAAACCTAATAATGTGTATATTGTTATGCCCCAGTGCTTTCTGTACCCAGTCTTTCCCAAGACATGTATGCCTTTAATAAATCCAAAATATTACTTTGATTCTCAACCAAAAGTTTTGAAGCAAAGCTATGCCTGTTGATCTGATCTTCTTGCCATGTCTAGTTGAGTTTTGGAATATTGACTGTGGATGTTTTTCAAGATACAGTAATATTTTATCCTGTGTTTCTTGTTTTCGCTTTAGGGTACAACCTTTGCAGATGGAAGCTCTTTAAATGCCTCTATGCAGACCTCGCCTGGCTCCATGGTCAATCAGTACAAGTTTGAGGAGGAGGAAGAGCAGCCTGACACTAAAGACATTTTCGTCACAGTCGATAACCCTGAGAGCCATGTGACAGCCATTGAGACTTTTATTACATACAGGGTTCTGACCAAGGTACACCAAGAGCCACATTTTTCTAGATTAACTGTTGAAGATGGAATCCTGCTTTGTTTTGTTTGTGTACTGTCTGAATGCTTGAAATTCCTTGTGTCTCTTTGTCTCTGACATCAGACCACTCGTAGCGAGTTTGACTCCAGCGAGTACGAAGTCCGCAGACGCTACCAAGATTTCTTTTGGTTAAAAAGCAAGCTGGAGGAGGCTCATCCCACGCTTATTGTTCATGTAGGTGTAATTTATCCCATCTTCAGAATGCAACCCTGTCCTGTCATTTTCAGATAAGCTTACCGGACAAAAAAAATAGGTCACCTTGTGTGTTTAAGGTGGTAGTAACTTCAGGCTCCTGCAGATGGCATTGCACAAGGATGATGGGACTATAAACACCTGCTGGGTGTGCAACGGGGTTCATAAATTGAGAAGAGGTGGTACAGTGCAGTGAAGCAGATGTTAATTATTTACAAAACATTTCAGTCACAGGTGATGATTTTTTTTTGTCTGGTCAGCATTTAAAATGTCAGGTTAAATCTAGACATATGTACTTTTTTGTACAGTAAGCCAGTTTATTTGTGTGTTGTCTAGATGTAAGGTACATGTCATCACTGCGTTCTAAAGTTCTGACATGACAGGGAAAATGCAGACGAGTGACAGATCAAACAAAATATATTAGTGAAGTATTAGGCTGCCACAAGCCACCAGAACAGCTTCCGAGCACATAGCTATAGATATTACACGTCTCTACAGTGTACTGGAAGGATAAATCGCCATTCCTTCTAAAGGTATTCCCTCAATTAATGTTTTGATGAAGGAGGTGGAGAGCACTGTCAGTCCAGAATCTCCCATAGGTGTCCAATTGAGATCTTGTGACTTTTGTGAAGGCCATAGCATATAATTTACATAATTTTCATACTCCTCAGACCATTTGTTGACCCCTTTTGCCCTGTGGATGTGAGCACTGTCATTGTGGAAGGGATTTCTCCCATCAGGATAGAAACAGCTCATCATAGGATAAAGATGACCTCCTCTCACTGTGGGGGTCAAACATTCATGCCTGGGCTGTTCTCTTGGTGTGCACCACACATGCACTCACCCCTTTGTAGGGAATATAGTGAAGAATGACTGATCTGAGTGACTCAGTGCTTTTTCCACATCTCTGCAGACCAGTGCCTATAGTTTCTGCACCACTGAACTCTTAAATATGCATTCTTCTTCTGTGTTACCTTAAATACTGCACCAATGCCTGCTCAGCATTTTTATACATGCTGCAAAGCATGGTAGAATTTTAGCTACTTAATTGTGTCATGCAGTATACCCGTCTGGAAGCATCCACACTCGTTATGTTTCTTCACTGGTATTTAGTCTTTTCTTTTCGATTGTCGTAATGTGTGTATGTATGTATATGTAAATGGATTATGAGCTCCCAGAAAGTAAATCCAGAAGTAACGTTATGTGCTTTGTACTCTACTGCTGTACACAACAATGACTTATATGTGCTGCTTTAGCCACTACCAGAGAAATTTGTGATGAAGGGAATGGTGGAGAGATTCAATAATGACTTCATTGAGACGAGGAAGAAAGCGCTGCACAAGTTTCTCAACAGAGTAGCTGACCATCCTATTCTCTCATGCAGTGAGGACTTCAAGGTGTTTCTCACAGCCGAGGTAACAAACACACACACACATTATTACAGACATACATTGTTACAGTCACAAACTACACATTTGTTCAGTAGTGGGACATTACTGAAGAGGTGATATGTCAAATCGAAAAGAGCAGGTGATATACATTTTAGATGGGCGGGTCCGGTTTATAAAATTAGAACTTATTTATAAACCAACTAAAATAAAAATACACTTCCCTCCTGAAGATAGAAGAGATTTTTAGCCCACGGTAATTTCCCATTTTTCCATTGAAAATATAAGCGTTTTTAGCAAAAAATGATTTGTAGTTTTGGAAATCAGAATAAGCATGAACCTTATTGTACCAGAGACTTTCAAACATAGACAGCTGTATAGTGAGGGCAGGAAGAGGTGGGCTTTGGAAATCAGGAGGCAAGGCACAAATATGCACACATTTGTATAATCATGCATATTCAGAATCTCTATATACATAAAACTCCATGTTGTTAGTGTTCAGCATCTCTCTTTCCACCCTGATCTTGTCTGCAGGAGCTGACCTCTCATAAGAAGCAAGGACCAAGTTTCTTGAGCAGAATGGGGGAAACAGTGCGGGCAGTAGCTGCCACTGTCAGAGGGGTCAGAAACCGACCAGAAGAATTCAATGCCATTCAGGACTATGTGGAAGCCTTGAGTATGAAAATGACTGCACTGGACAAAATCACCCAAAGAATCATCAAAGAGCAAAAAGGTTTGCTTTCACTTCTTCCTAATAAGGATAAGAGTGTTTTTAAATTCTATGAATATTGAAATTCATCTTGCCATTTTTTATTGAAAGGGTTAAGGCATATTATATTTTAGTTTTTATCACATTGCGCGTTTAGAGGGCGGTAGTAACTTCAGGCTCCTGCAGATGCCATTGCACAAGGATGATGGGGGTATGAATACCTGCAGGGTGCGTGAAGGGATTCGTAGATTGAAAAGAGGTGGTACAGTGCAGTGAATGTCTTGTTCAATGTGTGGATTATGGGGCACAAAGCAGATATTAATGATTGGCCAAAAAAAGTGTGATTGCATTTGGGCATGCCGAAGGCCATAATGTAAAGGAAGTAGCTGAATTAGCAGGTGTATGGAAGCGAACGTTCATACAGGTCTGCCAGCAGCGGCAAAAATCCCAGCCTACAGGAAATTCTCCTCCGAATTGTGCCAGGGAAGGCATCCACCAAATCTTCCCCAACTGTGCAATTCCTTAATGCAAGAATTGGCATTGATGTGGCCTACATTCAGAAACTTGTGCAGTCCATGTCAAATCGAATCACTGTTGTGCATGCTAGTGGAGGTATCACTCGTTATTAGGTACGTTTCAGTCACAGGTGACTAATATTTCGTCTGGTGTGCTTATGTTCTGCTGGTTGTATTAAATCAGGTATGCAAAGATAGATAGATTACTAAATCATCTAAATAGTTAAGCACAGCTCCTCTGTACTCACTAAATAAGCCATCCCATAAATGGTGTGTATATATATATATACACAATACTAAAAGTGGCTAAATACCTGTGCCTACTTTGTCAGACTCACTATGAAGATCCATCGTTTCTGCTTTTGTGTCCAGAGTACTTGGAAGAGGTGAAGGAGTGTGGATCCCTCTACACTCTGTGGTCAGGTTTAGAGCAGGAGCTGATGGATCCTCTGAGGATGATGGGAGGTTGCTTGGACAGATGTTGCAGGGAAAGTGGAGAGCAGGTCCAACACCTCAACAACAGTCTGCTCCCGGTCCTGCATGAATATGTGCTCTGCACTGAGACACTCAAGGTACTACTGGGAAAGGTTTACTTGACACTGTTGCCACCTTGGCTAAGCAAAGACAACATGATTCATAGTTTTGTTGTTTTATTTGTTGAAAAAAAATATATATATAAAAAACAGAAACGATTAAATAATCATAGCCTCAACTAGTGCTTGCTTTAGGTTTGTTTTGCCCCCTCCCTTACACACTCCCACCAAGACCTCTTTAAAACAAACAGCGGCTTGCTCTAATGTAAGCCATGTTTAATTTGTGTTTGACAGTGCTAGCATTTCATCTCATTTGTGCAGTAACTGGAGGCATAAACCTTGGGTCAATACCGTGATCGATATAATGTGCATTATGTTTTACCAAGGCTTATTATGTATTTCATCCAGTCCTATATTTCATTAAGGCGTATTGATCATGGTATTTGTAATACGCAGGCAGTACTTCGGAGACGAGACAACATCCAAGCGGAGTTTGAGGCCAAGAATGAGGCTCTTGCCACTAAGAAGACAGACAGCGAAGCAGTGAGTGCAATATTGACTCTTTCCTTTTTCCATTTAATCCACCCAATGCTCTCTTGCAATTTCCCAAAGATTATTAGTAATAAAGCCTCGCTTCAGCAGCCATGTCTGCTTTCATTTGAAAGCAATCCATTTTAAGCCTAAAGAGGAATATGGGGAGATTATATAAATATCTCAAGAAAGCTGAGGAAGTCCCACTGAGCCTGAACGCACTTCAGCTAGAACACGGTAAATATGGTTGAATATAGCCTCCACTAATCATGTCATACTGAAATCTTTTGGGCTTTTGACTTTCTCCATCAATTCCATCAAATGTCATGAGTGCAAGAATGATCCCCCTGTGGAGAGGGGAAGGGGCATTATTGGGCAGAGTCCTATTGGAGAAGTGCTTGAAGGTTGTGGAGGTGCTCCCCCAGCTTAGCAATAACCTTTCTCCAGTGAATTTAATTACAGACAGTAAGCACTGTCCCCAATGACTTCCACTGTGCTGTATGACTCCTGAAATGGAATGATTGTCTTGGTTTTTGGAATGTGCCTGGACTACAGGCGTATAACACTGAGAAAAGATTCTAAGATGTTAACTCTACTCTTAATCTGAAATCCTTTATACACTGTATTTGTGCTTACTGAGTGCACAAATGCATCAACACATAGCCCAGCTAAATTTGAATGCAACGCTATGCAAACACTGTTATCTGTCCTTGTCTGCAAAATGTCAATGTGACTTAATATGTTACCATAAATGGGAAGGAAGCAAAACCTTTGGCATACATCCCATATCTTTCTGAAAATATGATGGAATTGGACACATTCTCAAAACTGTACCACTTTACGGTCACCAAAGGGTTAGTCTCTATAAAGAAGTGCAGACATTAATACAGTCAAGTGCAGACCTGTGTTTACTTGTTGAATCTGATGTGTCATCCTCTATTGGTTGTGTCCATGAAGGAGTCTAAGGTGCTGAGTTTAGCATGGGACAGCCTGATGGGCAAAGACTCAGACGAGGTCAGGCAGCAGAAACAGCAGAAGCTTAAAGGAGAGATTAAAGAGGTATTGCTTTTATAACAGCGGTGGGGCATTTCTTTACTAACTTGCGCTTCCGTTCCTGTAACCATTGTTGTTTAAAGCTGGTAACGTTTTCCGAAGAACTGGAATTTCAGGATGCTGCACCCCGATGTCTGAGTTATATATACACACTGCTGAACTGGTGAGAGCAGGAGAATGTCAAATTTTACCAGCTCATCTTTGAGCACAGTTTAGGGCCAATGGATATTCAGTTCTGGTCCTGAAAGGTGGGTGATTTCACCGCTCAGACACACCTGGTTCAACTCGCTTTTTAATTACCAAGTTTAGACTGTGTTTTTTCAACTTGGTAATAAACCACAAAATACTCAAAGTGCAAAATCGCCATATAACATAAAGCATATAAGAGAAACACCCCTTACCTGTGCCATTTCTGTGCTCTTCAAAATGTACATTTAGTGCAGATTTTTAACTTGAAGAAAGTTTCAGGCTTCAGGCAGCAAATTCTTAACTATTTCATAGAACAACTTTAAGAAGCGTTTAGAGGCATTTAGTTGATTTACAATTAATAGCTGTATTAGAATAATACAATCTGATTATATTAGATTATATCTTTCCATCCTTTCATATAATTAGAGACGAGGGGAAATAAATAACAATTTTTTAATTGTTTTATACAAACAAAATGATGAATTATAAGTGACCACTTCTGCTGTTCTCCTGCTGTGTATGTTTGCTGTTTGTACTTAATATCACTTATTATAGAGCTACAGAGAAGGAGTGGATATAGGAAGCTGTTAATGGGGAAAATGAAAAACAAAAATGATCAGACTCATAGAGTTTGACATCTTGAAATCACAGTGCGAAAGTGAAACTAACCTAACCATTAATGTTGCACCTGATTCAGAGATCTATGGGAAACACTGCAGGTGTTAATTATGCCAAAAAAGCTTTGTGAATTAAATTTGTCTATAGAAATATAGACTGACTAAAAGACTGCACACTGCTGCTGGGGTGAAGGATTCTTAAAATATGTCTATTAGCAGCAGGACACCCTCCCTGCTTCCTACAAGATTCATGTGACATGTTTGTCATTCAAACTGTTGTAGTTAGGTAAAAGAGATGTGTTTGCTTGCATATGGGTTTCATTGTAGTCCTGTTGGAAATGTTAGTATCTGTAACAGAAAATGTCACCACATTGTAAACATGGCATTCTCTGGCTTTACAGTAACGGCAGTCAGAAATACAGCTTCAGTTAATCTTTTTAGTCCTGCTCAGGTATGTGCAAAGAACATGAATGAAGGTTGCAGGTGCCAATTTACATCTGTCTCAGGTTTGGATACATATTGGGATAGTCGGTCGGTGTGTTTGAGCAGTGAAATCACCAAAATGTGCTGAACACGGGTCCTCCATGCCTGGAACTGAGTAGCCGTGGTTTAAGGCTTCTGAATTCCGAAATGCTCTGATGTGTCAGCCTTGTGTAGATTGAATAACCCCCTTTCATTCTGGGTGGCCTTGTGCTGGCTCATATTGCTGCATGTTATCTTTGCTGGTTTCTGTTTGTTGTCGCAATGGCAAATGTATCTTCTAAGCTTCTTGCCTCTACCAGAGTGGTGGTCCTTCTTAGAGAAAAGCAATAAGGGTGCATGTGGCTATTGATAAGATGCTTCCCTCTGCATCATCTGTATTGTTGCTGGGCTTGCTCAAATCTTGTGAAATTATTTGCCATTGCATGCGACATGGCTACGCAAACTGTAGCAGTAGAGATGATTTGTTTACTGTGACCATGTCAACACTGAGTGAAATTGTGTGGCTATCTGAATACGTGTGATGTATAATTCCATCCAGCAGATGTCAGTAAAGGTCAGAGTAAGCATTTGGGGGTGGGCGGGAAACAGTTACTGTGTTACCAGATAGCAGCAGTGCATATGCTTATGAACTTGTAGTTAAGAACGGAGATTAGATGGAGTTTCTTGTGTTCTCAGTTTGCCTGATTTATCTCCAATTCATTATGTGTAATAGGCCTGAGCCTGTTTTAAAGATGAAATGGAGACCTTGATCCTAATGACTAAGTGTGCATGTGCAAACTATTGTCTTTGTTAGTATTAATGTGGCTGCTGTGCATCTTGTAATGACAGTGAGGCCAAATCAGCGTAACTAATGATCTGTCCTGGTTGTCACTGGGGAGATGCAGCTCCAGACAGTTACGGAACACCCCTGCACTGCCTCCCTCCCTCTGTGCATCAGCCCCATTCAACCCAAGCCATCTCCCGGTTTCACAAGACAGCCTCACATAAGCAGAGTCTGTACACACGCACATACAGGCGCACACAGGCACCTATTCAGAAGGGACCTGGGCAGAAGTGGCAGCAAACACCCAGCGCTCGACCTTCATCAGCTCAGCTGTCAATAAACCACTGATTTTCCAAAGCTCCCCCTCCCCCCTCATCTCAGCTTACTAATTTGACGTGCACTCCTCCCAAAGGACCGCAGGCGTCCCTGCCGTCGATTAGAGTGTTTACGAATCATTCGCTTCGTGCTCCAGTGCAAAGTGATACTTTTTGCGTGCTATCGGAAGCCAATTGGACCCAAGAGAACACTTGCTCACCAAGCAAGCTGTTTGATACAGACCAGTCGTTAGGCATCACCTTGATGAAGGATCAGATCAGTGGTGATGCTGTAGCAGGAGGGCCATTGAATTGTAGTCTCCACAAAATGAGTGAACTTAAGAGGTACTTTAAGACATGATGAGTCTTTGCAATAACAGCCCTCTGTTAAATATTAAATAGCGTCATCATCTAATAATTAGAGTCATAGCTTTATATTTATATTTATGTGGGTCTAATTCATAAATGATTATTAATGCCTAAAAAGTATCTATTTACCACTTAATGACGAAGTATCACAAACTAGCAGACAGTAAATAAATATTTAAAGGTGCCATATGGAAGATTCTTTGTTTAAAGCACTCCAAGTGTTAATCAAATCGAATCAAATCAAAGTTGTTGTCACATACATAGTCATACACAGTACATACACAGCAGTGAAATGCTTTGATATCTGCCTGCTCACATGAAACAATAAAGAGTATAAAGATAAGAATAATAAGATAAGAACCTAATATATACAAAGGTAGATATCAAAATATTAAATAAATAAAGATAAGAGTTAAAGACGTTAAATAAACATAAAGTTTGAAAAAAATAGAGATAGTAATATAACAAAAAAATTATTGACAGAATGTGAAGAAATAACAGTTTTGACTGTACATCAAGATGTCTATTTATCATAATTCAGAGACATCTACTGAAGTTAGCTTGTTAACCAGCTAGCCCCAGCACTTAGTACCTCAAGCATCGAGTAGAATCAGTCCAGCATGAGAGGATAAAGAAGTAGCACTGCCCTGATGGTGTATTCTAACATCTGTCATGTTGTTGGCTTCTGTTCCTGGTCAGACTATTTAAGGACAGGTAGCCAGTGAAAGAAACAGTAAACACAATGGTGGTTGAAGCTCTTGACAAGCCCCCGCCACCCGCTCCGAGTCCATGTTTGGCAGCAAACAAAAGAAGTGATGTAGTAGAAGCAAAACAAGACTTCACATTGGTGTTTTTTTCCACCATTGGAGATGCTCTGGGCGAGTGAAAGGATGACGTTTAATTCTGAACTCGCAATTTTTCTACTAGCCTGGTAGAATCTGAAAGGAGAGGAGTAGGGACAGTGCAGTTTGGGGTAATATTGTCTGACATATGAAATTGACTGTCTGATGTATGAATTTGACAGGTTGCGTCATGTTACAGATTGCTCCTTTAATCATTTAAAACAGAACAGACAATCCACTCCTGATTATTATAAAGGGTTTTAATGCAACCGTGTAAATGCTTAATATTTGAAGTTCCACAGTTTTTAAGTTAGGATTATCAAATAACTAAATCATGATTAGTAAAATATTATTAAATATTAGGCATCTATAATTCAACCTAATGATTGATGACTCAGTTAGTACAATTCAATGAATGCATATGTAACTATTTTAGACAGTCATTATCAAATTACTAGATAATTTCATTATACATTAAAATGCGTATTTGTGATGCTGAAGTGTGGAGTAATCATAGCACATAAAGAGTTAACAGTGGGGAGAAAAAAGTGAAGCCTGAGTTTGTGTCTTTGGTATAGCCTTAAATACAGAGGCGAGAATGTGCCAAGGAGCTAATTATCGTAATTACACTGAGTTAAGCCGTCTCTACATGTTTGACAGGACTGACCGTATGCATCGTTCCAAATTAAAATTGAGCAAAAATTTAATAGCAGCTCACTGAATAATGACAGGGTTTTACAACACCCTGAAAACGTCCCTGTTTCAGCTGGTTCATTTGTGAATGAAGTTTTGCATCGAGCATGATGTCACCAGCAGATGTGACTTGGCAGGCTTTTGGAGAGAAGCAGTGTGGGAGTGTGCTGGGTATGTTATGTGATGGTGTGACTGTGTGCATGGGCAGATGAAGGAGGAGATTGATAAGCTGGAGGACAGGCTGGAGTTTGCCAATAACACACTGAGAGCAGACTGGAGTCGCTGGCAGAAGAACATGAGGGCTGACCTGAGAGCAGCCTTCACCCACACAGCAGAGAAGAACGTGGAATACTATGAACAGGTGAGTGTTTGTCCATTTAATGTCCCGTTTTGGGGAACAGTGAATCAGCATAGAACATTTGATGTATTAAACCTTAACTGGCAAGAACACCACCACAAAAAACCCAAGTGGAAAATAGATTTCTGTGTAATTGTGAGCTTTGATAAATCATACTCACCGTTTGCCACCAGGTTGAAGACTTTGGATCACTTACAAAGAGCGTTTCATGGATTTATGTGGCTTTCTACCTGCAGTCATTTGCATCTCTGCTCTGGGTATTTGCCAGTAGAGGGTGGTAGTATTTCATTGTATACCCGCTGACAGTTTACTTTAAGTAATGAACCTCCAAAGCCATAAAGATAGGCTGATATTTCCAGTTGAAAAGGTTTGGAGGGGTGAGGTATTGTGATGGATGTCATTAGATGGGTACCCTCTCTTTTTATTTGCTCCCTGTAGCTCTCTCCTTCACTCCTCAGAGTTGAATCAGAAATCGTGACCCAAGCAATGATGGTGCAATACAGTCTGGAAAGTGGAATTGGCCTCTGCGAATGAGGGAGTTGTGCTCAGGGACTTGGGCGAGAGATGTCAGATGTTTGTAGAGTTTGTGATCCATCATCGCACTCACTGCCTTCAGAGCCCACTGGGGCCAATGTGTGAGCAGAGAAGGAGATGTGTAATTATTGTAAGTGAGAATATCACATATTTACTGTATTCTAACATTCAGCTTCTCAGCTTAATCCACTGAGAGCAGCAGCATCTACAGGCGCGTGTTCCAACCATGCCGCTCAGACAGATTTTACTGAGCACAGTTATTAAGTAGAAGTTATTTCGTTTTCAGCATAAAACAGTAGAAAACATACTGTCGCATGTAGAAAAACAAAAATCATGTGCATCCAAAATGGTGACTTCACAGGAGAAGACACTTTAAATTCACTTTCACGGTAATGACATTATTGTCAAGTCATTTAGTAACATATCTATCGGTCCATTCAAATTTGTCATAGTGTAAAGGGCAGCAACTGTTCTCAGTTGATGTAGAAACATTGGAGAGATGTGTTTTTGGTGAATGACAATGTATGGATAGTGAAAATGACACCAAAGCCAAAACAACTGCATATAATAAAATGTTTTTCAGTTTTTGCTTCTTCCATTTTATTTTGAGAGACAGTGTTTTGACAGTCAGTTTTTCAGTGAAATCTGCAGGTTCAGTCTTATAAGTTGGTTGCATTTACTGCTTTTGAGGATCTAGGTAATCCCAAACACATTAAATGATGTTGAGGTCTGGACATTAGGGTGGTCAGTCCATTGTTATGAGAACACCAGCAGCTTCTTTGTTTGATTTGCAGGTTTTTGGTTTTAATTCTCAGAAAATGCTTCGTGACAGCTACTTGTCCTTCACGACCTTGAATTTTTCAAGACTCTTTTTAAGACAAAAAATAAATTAGTTCCGTTTATCTGATGGTGACAGTTTTGATTGTCTCCAAGGTCTCAAACACTTGTTAGGAGTTCCAGTTTCTCTGTATCTTTCATCTTCATTTTTTGAACTCCAGTTTTTTTTAGCTTTTTTCCATGACTTTCCCGTTACTCATGCTTGTCCTATCTAATCCCTTCAGAAATATCTCCTGGACTGGCAATAACTTAAACTTATTGACTGTTTTGTATGGAATACATTTTAAATATGAAGACTGCTAAGGGCTTATATTCTCTGACTTTTACATATGACTGTATCTTTTGTACATTTACTGTGCTGTGTAGTGTTGGAATGAATGCCTATACATGTTATGGTCCTTCATAGTTGAGCAACGTTGTCGTTAAGAAAGCAGAAGGCTAGAAAGAGAGCACCATTGACAACATCTAATAATACATAGCAACACAACCAACATGAGCACAACAGACGAGAACAGTTTCTTAGCTCAAACGCTATCACCTTGATTTCTGGTTTTTTGTCTGTTTTACTCTTACACTGCTGTGAGCCAGTTTGTTATTGTTGTGTACATATGAGGAGAAAACAAGAAAGCATACTAATTGCACCAGCTGTTCCAAATGTAATAGCTGTGGGTCATTCATGCATTATTATGGGTTCCTAGCAGAGAGGACCAAGGTGAGATTTGGATCACGAATAGCCTGCTCCTCACATTATTGTATTTGTTGTGGTTGTTGTAACACCAAGGCTAAAGCTCTATTTTTGTTTAATATCAAGGAAAAAAAGGCAAGCAGGTGGCTGAGATGAAAATGGAAAAGAAACAAACAGAGAAAAAGAGAGTGAGAAGGAACAAGAGAATCCGCAAGAGGTGGCAATAGAGAGCTCTTGCAGGCTTAAGTGGAGAAGAAGTGTGCTAAGTGAACGAAGCTGACCCGTGCATTAGAGTTCTGGCTCCAGAGTTTGGTATGCAGGTGGTGATGGGGGACGGTTGTGTGCTTGTAGCAGCCCCGGGCCCTCTAAATGATTAATGCACATCAGAATGACCTCAATAAGGTGAGGCAAGGGGATGAAAACCCTCCTCTGAGACTGGGGGATGAAGGCCATGGGTACTGACAGGACCTGCGGGAGAGTGTTCCCCTGCGCCCCCTATAGCAGGCAAGACCCTGCAGTACTGCAAACTCAAAGAGAGAATAAGGTGATGTAGAATGGAGGTTGGGGGGAGTAAAGTGTCTGTGGGAAGATGAGTGTGCCGGTGCAGAGAAGAAAGGAAATGATAGAATTGCTGAGAGGGAAGGCAAGCTGAATGAAGGTGAAGACATGATAAGGTGCACAAAACCTTTCATTGTATTTTCACAAATAAGAAGCACAGTTGTCATATGGACCTGGTCCCTCATCTTGTCAGCATTTGGGTTCATATAATGGGCCTGAGTTTAGGGAGGTAAAGCATAATGTCAGTGAGCTGAGACGGAGTGTTCAGTTTAGACAGGAACCATATAGACTACACTTTAAGTTGGACCTATAATTACATGGTTATAAGGGGAGTTTCTGAATGCATCTTTAAATATAACCCGAATGGGCAAAGACCCCCAGTCTGACCCAGTCGTCTTGCGTGGGCTGATATTGTAATTTTAGAGACATTTGCATGGTAGCCTATACAACACTGTGGGCACAGCAGCCGTACATTGTAAGATGGCAAGTTCAGAGAATTGCCATGGAGACGCCATAGCAACAAGGATGTTGCTCAGAGATGGGGAAGACAAGGATCCCATCATTAAATGTTGGACTTAAATTAGAACAGAGCATTTTTGAGGTTTCCACACATTGCCTCAGAAACATCCCTTATGGGGCACAGGGCACAGTAGAGGTTGATGTCAGGTTTTTATTTATTCATTGTAGGAGCTCTCTGCGTGAATGTTCCCCCGTTTGAATTCGACACAACTTTCTTTCCCCCATTGTTGACAGTGCAGTGCAGAGAAGTTTGTTTCTTCCTCTTCTCTGCATGCGCTTTGAAGTAGCTGAAGTTGAACTTGAGCACCTCCTTACGTCTTGCATTCTAAGCTGATGTTTGTTAGCATGCCTGTCCTGAGTCTGAAACTCTATTGTTCCTCGGTTAGCTTTGTTTACCTGCACACGGGCTCCTAACAGCTGGAGCCGAGACAGACAAGTGCTGGTTAATGGGGCCAGGCCCTCCACCTCCTAATGGCCCTGCTAATCACAGCTGAGGCTCCTCCAGCAGCGCCCACTGAGGCCAGCGGCAGCAACGTGTCCGATACAATGTTCAGGCTGCACTTCGCCGTTCCATCTCAGCAGCAACAAATGCCTGTAAAATTACAATATCAGCCCGCCATATCAGGGAGTATCGACAGCCCCAGTCCTCATCAATAAACCAAGACGTTCCAGCCAATTTATTGCCTTTGCAGACGCTCGCGTCAAAGCACGACACTCAGCGCTTGCACTATACCCACACCAGTGTCTTATTTATTTATTTATTTACTATTATTTTTTTTTCTTCTCCTGGTACCTGCCTGAGCGCTTTGTGGTAAAAAAAAAAGTATAACAGAATTAAAAAAAAAAAAACAGGTCATCTGGATAATTAGTAGGTGCCACACAACCAGGAAATCTGGTATGATTTCTATTTGCATTTTCTTTTCCCGGTGTTGTCATGATAACTGACTTAAACTAGGCTACTACATTAAAAATAACTCATTAAAGTGTAACTGGAGTGATTAATGTGTAATTTGCATGATAATGCATAGTTCAAATTCTCTTGTTGGTCTCTTATACAGTAGGAAACTGCAATGCATTCATGTTTATAAGGTATTCTTTGCAAAATACTATTTTGATTAGGGTTGTGAATTTTGGAAAATGTGTTTAACTGATAACCGTCTGTCATCAGTCACCAATTAAATTGTTAAAGCTTAAAATCAAGGACACAGCATATCAAAATATTAGTCATAAAACATAATCTTCCAGACTTAAAAGCTGAAAGACTGTTTTGAAATATTTGACACACTCTGTTTTTAGTGTACATGTGAACTGAGTTCTGTATTAATGCGCTAAAAAGGTTCCATGTATGGGCTATGGATGGTAGTGCTCATAAGTGGTTCAAGTTAAAAGCAATTTGAGCAGTTGGAAGAGTTTGACAGGGGTCGCATCATAGGGCTCCAGGAAGCGGGATGGTCTTGCGGCATACTGCACACCATACCCGTTGTGCGGATACTACCATAGCACGCTGTTGGCGGCAGTGGACAGAAGAAGGCACACACCACTGGCACCAGCCCGATGCCATACTGAGAGACACTACTTCTGTATATGTAGCTCAGTAAATATTGCCCATATCATTCTAAATTTATCATCATTTATTGTTCACGGTAAACTTTATCCTACTTCCGAATAACATTGCAGTCCTTGTTGGTGCGTTTTTATTAATGAATAAATAGCGAAATCACCAGCAGAAATAACCCACTTACTACTATAACTAATATAACAGCCCTACATTTGACCTCATTGCCTTGTCTTGTCACAGACTTCCTTTTGACTTGTGTCTGCCTTTCAGTTTGACTTCCTTCTTCTGCCTCATAAGATCTTGTCAAGTGTTCCTTTTTGATGACTGAAGTGTAACGTGGGCTGCAGCAAACAGAATTGTTTCCATCAGCAGTCAGTCTGTAGTCTTCTCCAGCCTGAGAGTGTCGGTGACCCCTCTGCTCAAAGCCAGAGACTGTCATAAGTGAGAAGTTATCTCCAGAAAACAAGGGACTGAGGGGACAGTCTGCCATCCCTCCCACCTTCACAGCTCTGTATTATGCCCTACCTTTTGTCATTGAGTCTACCTTGGAATTTTTATGTATTCTGTCTGCTGTGGAAACTCGGCCTGTTTTGAGGGGAAACAGTTTATACAAGTTTGAGCCTTTTTATGTGGTACATTCATTTCCGATTCTCTCAGTTGGAATAATTTCTCCAGCACAAATGGGAAAATCACTCAGACAAATCACTCACTGACTCAGCGCTTTAGTTGTATTACGTTTCCATCCTTCCGTTTCAACTCTGACTTGCCCACTAACAGTTGCCTGCTCATTGTCTGATTAGGTGTAAATTATGTTTGGGGGTGTTGGAGAGGTCAGCCAACAGGCTGTCTTTGATGTTGTCTTTTCTGGCAGGTCTATTGAGCTGTGTCTCCTCTACACACATTAATATTCTAGTCTTGCTGAATCAGATGTCTACACAGAGAGCTTAGAGCAGGGAGGAGCTTGTAGTTACTCTACCTTTTTACATGCTTCTACAGCTCTACCATTCATACCTCACCCCTTGCCTGTCCAACCACTGAGCTTGAGCATTTTTCTTAACTTGAGCTTGAGCATTGTTCTCTGAAACCTTGTTTTACGTTTTACCCAGAGACATTATAAGGAGAAGAGACTGTTTAATGGAAAAAGGCGTAATGCTCAACATGGGGTTTCTTTATAGGGACTGTCCAGTCATTTGGCTGCTTGTTTAAGCTACAAGCGGGACAAGGCTTCCCTTAATGTGTGTACAAGCATTAGCTACAAAATGGCATTTTTTAAAATGGTGTTTGAGCCAACCACTACAAACTACGTATTTATGTGATTTAATCATAATCATCGGTGGTTGAGATATAAACACAGTAATCAGTAATGGGTTTACAAGAAGAGGTTTATTGCATTGAAGCTTACAGACTCAGATTTCTTTACACTGGTGGTGATGGGAACCAGGGGCTTACTATCCAAAACAACTATAAATGTATTTTAAAAGTACATTGTACACCAAAACTTCATCTCACAACTATCATAAAACTATGTCTTAGATATCAAGCAGTGTATTCAAAAACATTTATTATGTATTAATCGTAAATGTATTAAGACGTCTGGTTCCACCATTTTAAACTTGTCTGACTTGGCAAGATTAGCTCTAGAATGGACCGTTTCACATCAGCCTACTCTGAATGACTGTTTATGTTTTACCTACTTAATTATGCAGAAATTTAGGGAAATAGGTGGAATTCCTCTTTAATGTGGCTTGGGTTTATAGGCTCCCTCCCCATTCAGAGTGATAGGAGTCTGGTTTTGTATGAGTGGCCAAAAACCTCCCGCAATGACCAGTGAATGGACTGCATTTCTAAATTTCTAAATTTTTGAAGGTCTTTGGTTTCTACAAATCTAGCTACTTTCTGGTTTTTGGGGTCAGTACAATATGGCTTTTTGCAGCTTTTAATAACTGTCGCCAAGTTTTCTCATGCACTCATGTGGAGTGCTTCAAAAAGGTCAGACCTTGTCTCCATCCTGTGGTGAAGTGCCATCCTCATTAAGTGCTTTAGACAGGCGGGCCGCCACAGTGAGCATGCCTCTGGTGTGCCAACCATGACACAGACTCTCAAGTGCCAGGCAAGTTGTGTGGGCTGTTTGGGGGTGGGGTGTTGGGACCTTAGACCGAGAAGGACATTAATCTAGAGCCTGGCGAGTGACACATAAATGGCGCGCGAGCCTACGCTCAGCCGCAGCTTGTGAATGAAATTGGGTGCTAAATTGAAAGTTGCCGTGTGTCAGCTCTCATGGCAGCCTTCAAAATGGCCTCCCATTACTCTGGAGTCGGGGGGCCTTTATTGATAGGTCCCAGACAAAAGTCTGTAGGTGCAGACTGGGGAGAGAGACAGAGATGGAGACTTGATGCCACTGTCGTTCTAAATGTGTGTTCTCTTGCAGTGTCTGGCGGTGTGGGAGTCATTCCTGCTGTCTCAGAGGACTGAGGCCAGTGAAGGAGGAGGCAGAGACGGATTCTAATCTCCCATGATGCATATAGCCAAACCACGATGACCAAAGACAAGTTTTACCTTGCAGTCCAAATGCTTCAATACCACTGCCACAGGATGAAGTCAGCTGTGCCTTATTCTCAGCTGACCAGGGACAGTGATTCGTAATGGACCCAGTACTTCTATTTTCCTTTATTGCTATGAGATTGCCTTTTTTCTGGGCAGTTCACAGAACTTGAACATATGAAAACGTGGCAAATATTTTATGAAACTATTTTTGATTCTGGTTCATGCTAAGCACTAAATGCACTACTAGAGTTTTTTTTATAGATTGGAAATGAAAATGGAATTGTTTTGAATGAAATAGAAACCATCATGACTTTATTATCTTTTGGGTGCCATTAGGTTTGTGGTTTCATTCATATTTTTGTTTGGATGTAGGTTTTAGCGACAATTGCCTTCTATTAGGATAAAGCATCAAAGACTTTCCGGGTCAATCCCAAACTGATTGGCCGTGTTGCTAAAGTACCAACGTGAAGCTATATAATATACCCCACAACCACAAAATCTCGAAGGATACATTTTTATCGCATTACATCGCTCCCTTGATTTATTTCCAGGGACTCCTCCGTTTAATCCCAGATATTTTTCTTCTTGTTCCTTTTTTTAATTTCTTGAAACATCTCAAGTTGATATCTACAGTTTGTTTACATTATTAAAATACTCGAGTCTTGAAACCAGAAACTGAATTATTTTATATGAATTAAAAAATGTAAATATTTCTAAATACCATATTTCAATAAAAGATGCATTAATTACTGTGCAAGATTATTTGCATAGGCTTGTTTTTGCTTGTGCCTATTTTTAGATTCTTAGCTATAAACATAAAACTGTAAAATCTCCTTTCCGTGGTATTGTTTCATATCGTTTGGTGTGGATTTTTGCTTTCTTTGTCACAGGATTTCACTCTCGCTCTGGGTGTGAAAGAACAGGCCGCCGAGCTGCATGTTTGCTGCTGAAGTAGGTTACCCACTTGGCCTAATCGCATTAAACATTTAACTGCTCTCTTTAAATAACACCATGCCCTGAAATTATTGCTTTTATCAGCAGTTTATTTTATGCAGAATTGAGAGAGACAGATAGCAGTAGGTCCACCGCTTGTTCCCTTGCTCTCACTTTTGGAGAGCAGGCAGATTCTGCCACATCCGGAGCGTTCAAGCTTTGATTTACAAGTTGTTGCTCCAGTCGGGCATAGACTGCTATTCCTGATTTATGAGAGTGGAGTTCTTGTGTTAACATTATAAAAGCCATCAGCAGCAGAAGGTCATCTTACTCTTTATGCTCCACAAACTGTATTTTTTCTAGTACTGCTGTGTCCCTTCACACAAACATCCTGTTATTGGAATTCTTGTGCTTGACCAAGGCTGTTTTGGACTACTTTGACTACACTTTCAGCAAACATAATTCTTCTGTAGCAGCTGTTACATGAGTTGTAGCTGCTGATAGCCAAATCATCATCTCACCAAGTAGTCCCAAACACATTCTGTGATGTTGAGGTCTGGGTGAGTTGTTCAACAGTAGTCTCTTTGATTTGTAGATTCTTCCAATAAGGGACTTGGCAGCAACATATCCTTTCAGCCACACAGTGTTAAATAGTTTTCTTACAGTGGAAGGGTAGACAGAAACACCTGTGTTCCGATTTGTTCAGATCTGAAGCAAGAGTGGAGCTTCATTTTTTAGCCAAATCATCTGGAGATGTCAAGACCTCCAGCATCAGTTGAGATGTCCATATTTAAGTCTGACATTCTGTGTAACTTACACCTGTGCATATTGTGACACCTCGTAATAAGAAATGGATTCATCAGAGATGTTATGGTTAATGGCTGAATTGAGAGGCTGGGACATCGGGTGGATCCACTAAAGGGAAACACATGGTAGCAGTAAAATAATCATTTCTCTTTGTAACCACCTGATTTGTAACTCCCACACAGGCTTTCTGAATGCCAACTGCAACATCAGGAAAAGCAGAGGACATATTCAACAGGAAAATACACAGAACCCCTCAACAACTAAATGTCACATCAGAATGTTCAGTGTTTACTGTGTCCACTCTTTCTGTCTTTACTGCGTCCACTCTTTCTGTGTTACTTTTTCTTTTCGGAGAAATCCAAAGGGATATTTTACCATGCCTCCAAAGTTCAGTCTTAGAAGTTGGTTGCATTTTCTGCTTCTCACCATATAGTCCCAAATACATTCCTTGATTTTGAGGTCTGGACTCTTGGACAGGCACTGAATTGTTCACCAGTAGTGTCTTTGATTTGTAGAGTCTCTCAATAAGGAACTTAGCAGCTATATATCCTTCAAGCCACATAGTGCTAAATTGTTTTCTCACAGTGGATGGATGGACAGAAACGCCTGTGGATTTGCTCACATCTGAAGCAAGAGTGGAGCTTGATTTCTTGTTTATCTAATGGTGATTTTTTTTTTCTCCAAAATAAGTTAAACAGCATTATATGTGCAGTTTATTGCCTTTTCATGGTGCATTCATACTTTTTTGTACATTATAATTCTTCAACTGAGAATTTTTTAATGGACAGCACCTGTTTCTGTGTATAAGATGGTCTACTTAGATGATGAAAAATTACAGAATATAGCTTATATGCACAGTTGGAGATAAAGTTTAGGCAGGCCTGGAACCCTACGCTACTTCAGTTAAATACAACACTCATGAACCTGCTTGGTCAGCAAGGGTAAAAAGTCTGAATTATCAGAGTCTCCATAGCAATGAGTCATGATATGAAAGACGGGTGAGCAGTGGAAAGTTTGCATGCTGTCATTCTCTTCAGCTGGTCCTTGGTTGAGGCAGCCGTGCCTGGCGCATTACAGCCTTTTAGAAAACACTTCATCACAGAGAATTATGCTGATGTCAGGTGAAATGCACATGTCTGGGCTCAGGTGGAGTCACTTCTTCTCAGAATCCACGTTCTGAAAACCCTGAATGGCTTGACCATAAGAATAAATTCAAACTGTCGACCTTTGTTACTTGCTAGTTTATAGCAAGCTGTAAAGCAAAGTGTATAGAGTGAATAGATAGAGTTTGCAGCAAGTAAATCTACAGCTCAATAGGGCAGCAAGATTGACAGAGTACCTGTGTAGTTTGAAATCTTGGTAACACTTTACATTAAGGGCCACAATGTAATGTCCAAGAAAAACTAGGATCTCTAATATGAAACTTTACAGCAGAGGGCTAATGTTCACACCATGTAAACAGCAGCTGCTGTATTCAAACGATGCATAAAAGTAAAAATTAACAAAAATGGAAATACATGCTTTACTTTGCACAGTGATGATTTGTTAATAAGCAATTAAATACTCCTTATATATGCACATTATCTGCTCATTTAGCATTAGTGATTATGATTGACTTAGTAGCAACTGAGTACACTGTTAACTGATAGATTAGTTTGTTATTAATTAACAGGATTAACACTTAAGTACTTGTTGGTTCTCATGTCAGATATTTTTTAAGGGCAAACACTCAGTTAATTAACAGTGTAATAATCAGCAGTTAGCAGACAGTTAATAAGTAAATTACTCAGTTACTAATTATTATGTCCTTAATCATAATCACTAATGCTTAGACTAGTTCATAAATATGTAATGAGTATTTAATTGCTTATTAACAAACAATTATCAATTAATCATCAATTAATTTACATGAATTTGTGACCCTTAATGTAAGTTGTTACTGCAACCTTTCTATCTGAGCCTCTAAAGCCTTTTATATAAACTGGAACAGAAAAAGAAGCTTGCTAGTGTCTGTTTACAAGTAGAACCTGCTTTGCATGCTTCTTCCGGATGACCTCATGCAAATAGTGAACCATTACCAAGTGCCGCCCTAATGTTGTACGTCTCTATGCTGGTGTGTCACTGGGTGTGAAATCAGAGTGTGAGCGTGACTCACTCCGCACCCACTTCAAGCCCTCAAATCATTTTAAAGTGTGATCAGGGTATTATGATGGAATATGGTTTCTGCTGAACATAAATCAAAGAAGAAAAGGTATGCTTATTATTATTAATTTCTTTCTGTCGTTTTCCTTTTAATATCCAAACAAACTTGATTTGTTTCTTCAAAACTTCAAATGGCTACTCATAGTAGATCCATTCCAACCGTTTAACGTCATTTTGTGTAAATATAGGCCCTCCGATCACTGGAATGTGAAAAGGTGTTGGATTATGAGTGTAACTCATAATCAGCCCTATGGGAAAAAACATGGTGGCGAGGGGGTGAAGGCTAGCTAGGCAGTGGCGAGAGAAAATAAGGTGTAATGAACGAGGCTCACCATGCAGGGGATTGTCTGATTTGTACTCTGCAGGCTCATTTTCCAGATGCTTCCAAAAGCTTTCCCTGAGTTCAGCGGCTGTGTCTGCCCTCATCTCTCTTGGTGATGCTGCCTCCAAGCCATCAGAGAATAAAGGACTAAAATACCATAGGCACACCATGATGACAGCATTTCAGTGAACTGAGAGTAGAGCCGAGATGCTTTGGGCAAGGCTTGTTACTATGGCTGTCTTAAATAAAGCCATTTTGTGTGATGCTGCCACGGATGTGAGCACCGAGTCATCTATAGGGGTTATCTGATCAGAGGTAATTGGACACATTCCACAGGAACAATTATGGACATTTCAGGACTCATTGGACAGGGAGTTCAGACTGCAGTCACTCTCAAATGAGAAGCTTGATGAGCTGTAGAAAATGACAGACAGCCATTTCACTCATGGCTTGAAGCGTTCTGGGCTTGAAGCCCCTTTGCACTGTTAAGTACCTACTTATGCTAGCTGTTACCAAAACAACAGTAGATACCAGACACCAGCAGCTGCACTGAACACAATGAAGATGGTTACTTATCAACAACATGTCAGCCCTATTTCCTCGTAGCAGAGAAAACAAACAAGTCCCTCCCCTTCACTTTAACCACACATGGTGTATTTTGAGGTAACAAGATTTTTAAAAGTATATATTTTAAGCCCACAAGCCAGTGCAAAGTAGCTATACCCAGGTAAATGTGTTATACAAAGCAGCTCACCTGTATTTTTGCACTTTACTTTTAGGGACTACGCTTCTTGAAACTGTGGTAAGCTTTGGCTGTATCAGTACCTCCTGCCTGAGACCTGTAGGAACACATTTTTTACTCAGGCCACATGTATCTGGGCACTTGATTCAACCATGTGCATGCCCAGAACTCTGGGTGCACAGCTTTCCAATTATCCTGAGGCTTGGCTAAGCTGAATAGTCCTGGTGACAGTTTTATGGGGTTCCACAGATTTTAAAAGGTTAAATTCTTGAACTTCATTATCTTCTACATATGCCTGCAGTATTCCTGGCCTACATTTGTGCATCAGGCAGTGCAGATGGCCTTCTCTATGTGCATCGTGTTTTATCAGTGCCCTCCTTAGGGGTGCACAATCACATTCCTGCCTAGAATTGTGACAAGGAAATACCCCTCGTCTTAAACTTTTTGAGAGGTTTAGCGAGCCTCTGATAGAAGCAGTCTTCATGTGGAGGCTGCTTTCTTACTGCTAGTTACTGTAGCTAAACATATGGAAATGCTGCATCCGGTGTGCAAAATACCTCTTGGTATTCAAGGGGTTCCAAGCTGGCATGCTAATCCAGCATTGCCTGGCTCTTTCCGAGCTTGGTAATGTGCTCTTCCACATATTAACTGAGATCTTACACAGCTTCTCTTCTGTCTTGAGTTTGAGGAATAAGTAGCAGTTCACGTCTTCCACCATTCTCTGGGGAAAATTGGGCAAGCCGACAGATTTTCAAATATGCTACGGCTTATTGTGTTTCAGAGGTATACCAGGCATATTTACAGTTAATAGGCTATGAAGGGCCAACTAGGTGAACCAGTTTGCTGCAGCACCACCTTGAGGCAGACAAGTGCAGCAGCGTTAGTTAGTTAAGAGTACTAAAAACAGATGCTCTCTGAAAGTGAGTGAAGCAGATAAACAATAACAGCATAACAATAAATAGATGTAACGAAAAACAAAATAAATGTTGTCAAAGGAGCCAATTAGGTGACCCAGACCCCTTAGAACCCTCTGCATTATGCATCTTGGCTGGATCGTTCATATCTGAGACCACTGTATTTGGGTTGGGGAGTTGATGGATTTGATATCGTGTAATGGCCCACTTCAGGAATTCATATCTCAGCGAAGATCTTATCTTTTGATTTGTAAGTCAGTTTATTAAGCTGGCTTTTTTACCTTCAAGAAATGTTCTCATCTCCTCCTTGTCCAGTCTGGGGTCCCAAGGCATTATGTTGACTTGACTGCTGGGTTTATCAGACACAACTGAAGTTTATCTGCACTGGACTAAAACTTTAATTGGTTTCTCTATCTAAACAGAGATTTTCACAATGGTGACACAGGAGGTAGAGGTCTGTGGGGAACACATCTACATTGTAAATGGTTATAAAGGGTGTTTTACTGACGTGGATCTGTGTAGTGGCTACTTGGTCATGTACCATGTATTGTGGCATGGAGTCTCCCATTTATATTATGCCATTCTGTAACCAAGCTGGAATGAAAGGAGCATCCACTGGCCTTCCAACTGCTTCTGAAACATAGTTACCATGCATATTTAGCTCAAGAAACATTCCACACTAAGTCACTTTCCAAGGCTTAAAATATCGACTTTTATGACATGAATTTCATGCAGTCTGAGATTATGCCTCTTAATTCGAGCAAGTGTTACATGGTATTTCCAAAGGGCCTGAAGCGCTCTAATGATGAATGTATTCAGAGCGTGCTAATGTCTTTATGTATTTGTTGCTGATGTGTCAACAGAAAAAATGAAAAGAAAAACCTTTGCAGTGCCTGGGAGGGCTTCGAAGCCGATAATGGACCGAATGGTAAGCAATCAAACTCATTCAGCCACTCACCAATTCACCTCATAATAGTGAGCTTGCTAAAAGCAAAGCAACATGTCGCTATGAGCCGGAGTGAAAGGAGCAAAGAAAAACCAATCATGTGTTCAACGCATGATCCCGAAGCCTCCTCAAAGTGGTTAACACATACTGAGTGGCACTTCCTTCATGCTACTCTCAAATGTAGTTTAATCTGAGCAATGGGAGAGGAGGTAATGGGCAACATGGTTGTTTTTTCATGCTGTACACAATGGTGTGCGCCTTGTGTCTAATCACACCGTTCCTTTACCTGAATTCCAAGCTGGGATCAGGAGGTACCCATTATGTGTGAGGCACATGCAGACATGCTGCTGTGCTCAGCTTGATTCCCGATGCGGCTAGAAATCAGTGTGTGCTGCGGATGTAAGTTGAGAAGCACGGCTCCCTGCCTGGTACACAGTGTGCACAGGTTTTCAATGATGCTGAGAGGCCTCATTTGCAAATGTTTGTCTTTTGCTAGCTTTTTAAAATTGTTGCTATTCCAACTGTGGTGCAGTGGTTACACTGGGGCTAGCAGTAAAGATCAAAGCACGCAGTGCTGTATATCTAGAGCATCCTTTGTATAACTTGAGCATTAACCATGCAGGACACATAACCGTGACACAGTCCCATATCATCGCTGTCCAAACAAAATCAAGTAACTTTAAAATGACAACTTTACAAGAGAGGGAAAAAAACTTAGGAACCGGATATTGGAAACATTTGCGTTTGTTCCACCCAAAATCATACAGTGGGGGGAGAAAAACGGCAGGGTATGTTTTGGCAGCAAGTGGTGCTGTGTCTTCATTAAGCCTTGCTAAAGTTTGTGTTGAGGTGGCTGTTCAGTTACCAGCTTCATTGACCCCAGCTTTCGCCTCAACGGAGCGTCTGGATTGAAGTTAGCATTTACCAGCTTTAGGGGCAGTAAGGAGCAACGACAGCTAATTACAGCTATGTTTGTAACGTCCTGTTATGGTTCACATCACTATACATACAGTATTTTATTATTCATATTTCAGCTTATATCTAGCTAATATTTAGGGAATGCGGTGCGCTTTGATTCATAGTAATTAATGTGTACCCCCAACCCCCTGTGTCAAACTCGCTCCTACACCCTTGGCAAAAACCTTTTTTCCAAGCAATTTTGGGCCATTTCTGTTGGTCCATTCATCATGAAATTTTCATACATGCATGATGCATAAACATTAAGTTATACAAAAATCATTTCACAAGACATCAATGATATATAACACTACATACGATTTACTGCAGCACTAAAGGGTTAATTCTCATATCTTTTGCGCTTTTATCCTTTGTATCTTACACTGCAGTATTAACCTGCATGAGCCTGGATATTGTTTAATATGAGATGTACTGCATCTCTTAATCCTCTCTACCTCTGGATCAGTGACATTTGGGAGTAATGAGTGGTGTCCTGTCCCAGAGTGCCACAGAGGGCCAGTGTTATGGAAGAGAGCCGGAGAATAAGTCATCGATCAGAGCCAGTCTACGCCAGCTTTAGGTCTGACATTTATGGCTGGAGCGTGTGATTAATCATCGGCCTAACAAGGCCTGGGCCTCTCAGCATCCCTAATGTAGCCGCTCCAAGACACACACACATAACCCAAGAGAGAGAGCGAGCAGTGTTGAACACTTTTAATTGATACCCGTCCTGATTAACAAATAAATATTTATGTATTCCCCAAAGACTATTTTGTGCTTTTTTAGACAGGAACAAGTAGGTTGATGACTGGGGTGAATTCAGGTAAGCTGACAGCACTAGCGGTGCCCAAATTATACTTTTAATCAATGAACGCCTTGAATGTAAATGATTCCGTTTGGCGGAGCTCTTTCCAGTGACACCCTCAGTGGTTCAATGAACTTGTTTCAATTCATGTGCTCGGACAGACACCCCCAGTCAGGCTCCACAACAAGATTAAAGTAATTCCTTTTGCTGTCAGTAACCATGAACACTCTTTCATTTATTGCAGATGATAATACGCTTTACGGATGCCAGGAGGCTAAACAACAGGTTAAGCAGAAATGCAGATATTTGGATGAGAAGAACATTGTGTTGTCGCATCATTTGTTAAGTGAGCCCCGGTCACTTAGCTCGGAGAGGAGTGATGTGGGTGAAAAATTACCCCCAGGAGGGGATGCATCTCAAGATAATACTCTCTCCACTAAATCTCCTGTGGCCCTTCCAGCAGAAACGAGCTCTTTGAGCCAAAACACTTCTGACACTGACTGTTGCCCAACAAATAACAACAACGTGTTCACTAACTTGATGATCCATAAACGAAATATCATTTACGGCCTCAGCCCAGTGCGTACAAGCAGCTTAGAACTGAAACGAACCCTGCCGCTCATACGATGGGCTCCTACTACATCTCTCGTGCAGATGACCGAGGTGCCAGTGTCCTGGCGATGTAAAGAATTTGTTACAGTGAACCGTGAAGTAAGGCCCGATGAACCACCACATCTCTGGAAAAGGGCACCTGGCAAGAAGCTGGAGCAGTGCCACGGGAGCCTGGCCAGGTTGGCTCATCTGCAAGCTCAGTCACCCGACAGTGCCCCGTCTGTGGCCGGAACCAGACCAGCGATCCGGAGAGCAGCCGGGCTAACTATGGGTCACGGAGGGGTGCGGGTGCAGGGCAGCCATGTGGAACAGAACTTCTGTCAGAAAGCAGTGACTAAACATACAGGTCTGCCAAACAGCAGCGAGTCAGTCCCACTAATACATACACATAAGCAAGGCCTGTATAACTGCCTGTGGAGCACCGCACAAGCAGAGGCAGTACACAGCAGAGACCTGGGGCAACAAGCTGGTGGTCATATTCGTAGGGAACAAGGGGCTATTTCCATGGGCTGCTCAATGGTGAACAGGTTGCCGGTAAGAAACTGCTTGTTGCAATACTTCTATTGTCAAAGCAAATGCTTAGAATCACCAGTCGCTTTGTAATGCTACTATTGTGTGATTCAGTTCTCTGTCAATACATGCTTCAGTTCTAAACCAAAATGCCATAGAAAGCCACTCAACATATCTTTATGTCACACAATGGGTCTGCAAGTCCTTGTTCTGCAGGGTAAATCCTGATGGATTCCTCTGTAAAGGTATGGAACTGTTTGAGGGACGAGTGAAAATAGTGTTTTCCAAACATTTACAGCCCCCACACAGCTTCATATGGAGCCAGTGCTCAGAGGAACAATTTCGGGTAGCTATTTTTAGATTTCTTAGGGCGCAGCAAGGAAGCGCGGAGGTCCCTTTTCCTTGGAAATATCTTACACTTCTATCTAACACACAATGAGTTTCCGTGACTCTGTTGAAGCCTGTGGATAAATCCGCAATTAGCATCCATGGCAACCAAATGTGTGCTACAGTGTGAAACAATGGCGTTCTTGAAAAACCTGGCACGCTAAATGTGCACAATACTGCACAATATGATTGGAATATTTAACTGATGGAGAGAGACAGAGATGCACTCAAACGGCTCCTCTGATGACAGTTTGCTCTTGGAGTATGAGATTCACTTGAGCTTTGCTTGTGCTTATACTGCATGTAACTATTCAAGCATACTGCGTATACTGTATACTGCACTATGCAGAGATCAGAGACCACCCCTCATTTCTTTCATTTCCAGTCAAAATGAAGCCATTAAGAATATCAGATTTTCCAGTATTTAGAGTGTCCACATTGTGCCTTTATTACAGTATCCATTCTTTTTATAGCAAACTTTTTTCCCAAGGAAATCCGCAGGGATATTTTTCCAAATCCTCAAAAGTTCAGTCCTAGATATTGGTCACACTTTCTGCTGCTTATAATCCAAGTAATCCTCAACAAACATTGTTTGTTTATGTGCCAATATCAAATCACAAGAGCTTCAATCCTGTTTTAATTATAGCCTACTTTAAAAATGTTGCCTTAATATGTCGTGACATCACAACCACAACTTACTGGTAGTCTGAGACATAGTTATTCTGGACTTGTTTGACTTGTTTTTTATAGAACAGAAAGCAGTTTAAAAGACAGACGGAATGTTAGTCAGAAAATTTACAATTAGATGTTTTCCCGAATCGTTCAGCTCTAACTGGATAATTGTTTTCTCTGTAAATTCAAGTTTTTAAGTCCCGTTTTTCCGAAGGTCCCAGTTTTGGTGCTCAGATCTTGGATGGTTTTCTCTAATCGTTTTTTGAACTTCAGTTTTGGAAACTCAATGAGTCAAACTTCTTATTTTTTGATGTTCTCCTTATTTGTGTAAGTGGTTTATCTTTTATCTCTTCTTGAATATTTCCTTGTAATTACCGACTGATTCAACTACAATTGAAATAAATAAAAGGTCGTCCCTAACGTTGGCACAACAGTGATTAAACTGACTGAACTGATATTGCTGGTACATTTTAATGGCGATTCATTGGCAGGAAAAAGCAATACTGAGGTTAAAATGAAAAAAAGTCAGTCTTCAATCACAGGCTGCACAGATGCATAATTAAGGCTTAATTAAGGAAGCTGTGAGCTGCTCATGCATTTCATCCCTTCGTCCCTAACGATTTGCAGTATTGAAAGATTGACAGTGACCACTGAAAGCAAGCACCAGGACCATGTCAAACCGCTTTTGGTCACAATGCCTCACTGGAAGCAGGTTCAAGTACCTTTCCTGGGTAACACTTTACATTAAGTGTTAACTAATTAACACAAGTAATGTCTTACTTCATGTTGGTCAACACTTGTACAACACAGTGTAAAGTGTTACCCTTTATTATAATTATACATGCACAGTACAACAGCTAATTTCTTTGCATATCTCAGTTCAGAAAGCTGATGTTAGGGCACATGGTCAGCCATAATACAGTACTCCTGGAGCGGAAAAGGTTAAGTGCCTTGTCCACTAGTGGCAACTTAGCAGACCCGGATAATGAACCCACAACCCTGTGATCAATCACCAACAGCTCTAAGCACCCCCCTGGGGCATAGGAAGATAGGAAGGTGGTTTTGTATCTTCAGTAGAAGAGTTGTAGAAGTATGACTGGTAACTGTGATAAAGTAGGAGGATCTCTCTGCTGGAAACAGCATGAGAGAAATGACTGGCTGTGGAACAGAAGTATCATGCTGAAGGGTGAGAGGTATCAGAGTCAGCCCTAGGCTGTTGAATGACAGATACAGATTTGAAACCACTGATCCATTTCATCTCCCCTGATTGCTTGTTTGTTTTGTGCATCTCAGGACATACTGTCTCTGTCGGGATACAGAGGGACCGGTGAGACCTCTACAGTTCCTCATGATGTCACCTTATTCCACATTCTCCAAGTTCTACAGAGCAAAGCAGTGAATTGTCAGAAGGTCAAGGGCCAGGGACACCTCAAAGCTCTATAGAGCCCAAAACGCTTCACTAAGGAACGTACTCAGAGACTAGACTAGACTCAGAGCATGTCATGGAGAAAGCAGGCAAGGTCATAATATTATTTTTTATTCAAAGCCTTTAAATTCATTTCCTCTACAGTGTAAAAGGTCATAGTTTGATGAAAGGACGCAGTGAGCTGGAATCATGTGAAACTAATCGGGCCGGCCTACAACATCCATAGGAAACCAATAGCTACGCAGGTGGTAATGTCACCAGTGAACAACATAGATAGAAATCAGCAATTAAAAAAGTTCAGAAGGTTGTAAAAATGTACCTTTTACAACCAAAAATTCTGTACAAACTATAAAACAAATAGGAAATAGAAGTTGTGAACACAAATAAATATGCAAAATATAGAGACTATGAACAAATCAGTATTTCCAAATGAGAAAGGAATCAAGCCATCCTGTTTACACAGCAGTCTGAAAGAGTTGGAACACAACTGTCTTTCTTTTTTAAGTTTAACATAGCTTAAGGATGAAGTACACATTATGTACTTTGTGTTTTTTTACATACACACATACACACACACACACACACACACACATATGTGCATACACACAAACACACTGCACAAATATAAGAAAATAAACAGCAAGAATACCTGACAAACTGTATCGTATGTGCATGTTAACTCTTTGTACATATCTCATTACTTCTGATATAATACTGTTACGAGTACTGTAATCATTTCAGTCCACATTTACCAGATTACTGATGAATCCTGATTATCACTATATGTATTTATTAAAGCAGCAGTTCAAATGGATGCTGTGTTATTTATCTCTTGACAGTTTTTAAAGTGCTAGGATTCTAGTGTTGATAGTAGTGACCTTTGTGTGAAGTGCATCAGCAAGGATTATAAAAATATACCATATCATGGGACACAGCCAAATGGCTCCATGTCAATGGGCTCTTTGTTATTGATCCTCATGAAAGAGAAAGCTTCAAATGTTATTGCTCTTCTATGGATTGGTCACATCTGCAGGAAATTGCAACTATGAATGGCAAATCTATTTTTTAAGAAGAGAAGGTGTATATATTAGCACCTCAGAACTGGCTGCTAATCTTGCAAAGGGCTCTACAGTGGGGCCAACACACAACTAGAATACTCTATTGCAAACAAATATGCTACTTCCATCCTCGGGATTAGATTCGTATGATTAAATTAATCCATTTTCTTCATAGCATCTGAGGTATCTTGGTTTGATTTTTGATGTTACAGATGAAGGGGGCTCCTTTCTGACATCACTCCTGGCTTTACAGACATCTGAATATAACACGCCAATTAACATGTTGGCCATTAGATTAACATGCATTTGAAATCAATAGAAAAAGAGGGAAAAAACAGTAAGGGGAGGTCTAAAAATAACCTGGCAATCTCTGGGCCTGAGAGAAACTCTGTTTTCAGCACAATGGTCTTTGCCCAACTGGATGGCTCAAGTGACATATCTCTGCTCTGAATGATTAAATCATTGTCCCAAATTGAACATTAGTTAGACTTCTATTTAGGAGAATTACCCAGAATGCCTCTGAGAGAGCGCTAGTGATTGTCTGCACGGCTGATCCATTCTTCACGGGCTGAGAGGGAGGATGATGCACAGCAGGGAAGGCTATGCTCATTTTGGGTGCCTTAAAGCTTCACTCTGTCTCAGCTTCAGCAGTGGGTCATATAGAGTATCACTAATACAACTATTACATTTGCATAAAAACTATGCCGGTTATCATTATGGGTTTCTCTAGCGACTGTTGGCTTGGGATTGGTCATAAATACTAACTGAAGTGCACTTCTAAAAACATAAACCAAATGTTTTGATGACTTACATTTAGGTGTGGGCAATTCTTGTTTTAAATAAAAGCATTAAAAATTATGCCACAAAAATATTATACATATGATACAGGGGGAAAACAGGCAGAAAATACACATATCTACAGCAACAAGTTCAGTTCACTTTGAATCTGAAAAATCTGCCACCATAAAATGGGTTTCTTACACAGAGACAGTCTCTCCAGGTACACACAGTGAATCTTCAGTTGACTTGAGCTCCAGTTGTGAGGGGCAGCGGTTGTGCGGGCACCGTTATTCCATGACATGGCCGATATTTTTTTACATACATGTACACGAGGGGAGAGTGATCCAAAACAACATCATAGAGGATATGACTGATGCGGTAAGCATTGCACCTTGACTATGATGACTGCACGGTAAAGAGCGTGGATGTCCAATGTGTCTGCCACACTGCCGACTCAAGGTCATGTGACTTCATCGAAGGCGATGTGATTCTGCAAGAGACAGAGAGACATAGGTAAGCATGCTGTACAATGTAAAGAACATTCTCCATCTGTTTACATGTTAAATCGGAGAACACGAGTCACACAACAAGCCTTTCCTCATAGGTGCGTTTCACTGGTCCACAAAATGAACATGTTTATCCTTCATGCATATCCAGGCTACAACATGTCACTTTAGTAAACTGTCAGGAAAGCGTTAGGGCAGAAACTCCTTGCATTTCTTGGCTGGGACCTTACATCTACGTCGGCTAACTTCGGGCAGCTTTCTAAAGCCAGTTTGGTGGTGGAAGGACAGGGAGGGAAATCTGTTTTGGGCAGCCATTCCAGCTTTGTGCCTTCAAAGCAGCCAAACCTGCCACCCGAAGACTAATGCAGGTGTCTGGGAAGAGCACGCTTTAAAGCAGGGGATGCAACCATGCAACGCAGCCACTATTGGCTTTGTGCTACCTTAGTAATCTTGTTCAACTGCCATATAGCCCCTGTCTGGGAGCCAAATCTGAAAGCAAAGGAGTCCCCTGTCAGACGCAGTCAATTGTACACAGACATGAGAAAGAAAGGATTCATTAGAAAAAAATGTTTGGCTATTGTACCAGCAGAACCTCCTGCAATTCTAGCATCCCATTTTCAACACATAAAAACAGAAGATGTCAAAAGGGTTCTAAGGCATGGAGCGATGCCACAGAAGAACCACTTTTGTTTCCCTAAAGAGCTTTCGTCAGATTATTAATCAAAGTAAATAAGTGACTGTATGCTACAGATGCAGCAGATCAAGCTTTTAAGAACAATTTGCCTTAAATTTCCTTTAAAGCATTTAAATTTTGAATTGTATGTCTTCAACACAATCAAATACACTCATCATCGAAACAAAACTTGCACCCAGAACCGACAGGAATGAAACTTGGTCAGAAGGTTTGACATCATGACACATGCGAATGAATTAAGTTTCCTGCTTGGCCACACATGTGACATAAGCAAGGATGGGCCTTATCGCTGTACCTGTCTGACTATATAAGGTCGACCTGTTGCTGGTACTTTCCATTCTATTTCATGCTGTTGTATTGGTAGCATCCTTAGCAAGTGAAGTATGTCTCAGAGAAGAGTTTGAGCCCAATTGGAGCAGTTGGAAAAGTTGGAGAGGGGTCACATGGTATGACCCAACAGCCATGATTGCGGACATTCAGCAAGCAGTGATTACGTATATGAGTCATCCTGTGCCAGCACCATTGGCAGATGGCTGCACAACGCAGGACTACATGCACGCAGACCGTTATGATGACTGCAATGGTGTCGTGCCAGACTGTCATGGAGTGACTCAGAATGGCAGCGGGTCATCTTCAGTGACGAGTCCCGCTTTTGTCCTGGTGTAGATGACCAGCGAATTCGTGTGTGGAGGCACCGTGGTCAGCACCAAGAAGAACGATTTGTTGAGAGATACTGCCATTCTGAGAGATGCTACTTCAGTATGCGTAGCTCAAAAATATTGCCCATATCAGTCAATTTTTTTTTAGAATTTATTGTTCCTGGTAACCTTTATCTTCCCTCCCAATTAATAACTGGAAAATGAAAACCCCCTTAAAATCCTTTACACCTCTCCAGAAAATGATATGAAACGGACAGTAGAATTTCAGATTTTTGACATCAAAAATAGTAGGTAACTGTCACTGTAAGAAATAGCATTACAGTTTTTATAAACATTGAATTGTTTGCTTCCAAATGAGGATTAAAAGATCCAGTTTGCTGCAAATCATACATGTTAGTGTATCCTCTAGGATTTTTTGGCAGTGGTAGCAGGGCCCACTTTCTATGTACATTGCCCACTTTCATGCCTAACCGGTGAGTGCTGCTCATACATCGAGTGGTGTGAAAGCAGCTTACTGCAGACATGCCACGCATTCTGTGTAAAAGCAGCTTTATTTCTCTCTCCCTCTCGTCGGGTACAGAGGAAAAAAGGCCTGGATGTCACCATGCATCTCCACTTCCTGTATCTGTAGTTTCAAATTAAAACATGTTTTATAATTGGGACTTTATGTACTTAATTTGAACTTTTTTTATTTAAAATTCAGACACAGCTGGGGCAAAGTATGTAAAGCAGAAGCACTACATTTCTAATTAAACATATTCCATCAATGTTACTAAATAATAAAAAAAACATAGTTCAATTGAGGGCCCTTCAATATCAGTGGAATTTCAGGCATCCTTTAAAAAGTTCTGTATGGGAATGAAATTGGTTCTTCTGTGGCATCGCCCCAAGTCTTCCATTTTTGGGAGCGTATCCTTCAGATAACAATCAGGAGTTGCTGTACTGTTAGCTTTGATTTCTGCACTTACATGTACAGCATTAAACAAAGACTCTTTTACCACATATACAGCAGCACAGTAAGCATTGCCTCATACAAACCTATTGCCTTGAGCTGTAGAATATAAACTATATATAATATATATAAGAGTTTTATAGTTAATCACATCTGAGAGAGCAGGGATCTGGAAGATGATGAGATTATCATTGCAGGTCACGTCTGCAGAAGGTAACGTGACCCCAGAACAACACGGTGGTACAGTCTCGTCCTTTGACCGGACAAATTAAGTTCTGTTTTCAGTGATATTTGCTCTGAGCCAAAACATTTTTGCATCAAAGAGAGGAAACGCAGCCGTGTATTCTAACTCTTTTCCATGAGGAGCACTTTCAAATGAATTATACGTTGTGACAGCAGCCTGACGTGGGGGACATTTCTGTAGGCAGCCGGGCGGAACACGGCATGTCACTGTCCTCCTCTTGCATATGCTATTCATCTATGTGCGCTTTGTCACCAAAGACAAATATCACTGATAAGGATCTCCTGCTTCCTCGAATCAGCAGCCTTGGGAGGAAAGAAATAGGCCATTAGCAAATTTATTGGTGGAAATATCACTCTCATCCTACAGAGATCACCCCATGCATTTGAACAAAACCAGCTGCAAAGCCAGCACCAAACAGATTCCAGTCAAACAAGCAGACAAGTAAAACATTTAATCCCACACAATAAACAAAACTAACCCCACAGCAATCAGGGATTAAATCGTTGGTTTGTTTGCTTGTGTGTTTGTTCATCTTGTAACTATTATAAAATCACTTTTAAAGGCTTACTTATGTTGTAATTGCCCTCTAACTGGAAGCTCGATGGTAGGAGTGCCGCATGTGGCTTAATTAATAGCTGAATGTCTGGTCTAAATCAGTACACTGCTCAGCTATGGAGGGCAGCTGTAACTGAGGAGCTAAATACAGACAAAGTCGCCTAAGGAAGAGGAATATTTTGAAATGCATTTCATCAAGGTCTTCTTGGACTTGCTGGGGTGAATCGCAAGTTTTGCAGATCTCCATCAGATGGGCAGTAGAAGACAAAATCTATTTTTAGACCTGCCTGTTCAGAGACACATGATAGGCTGTTTAGAGATATTCAGGGACTCAAGATACATGACAAACAATTTTGAAACCAGCATGTGGACAAATCAGCCCTCATTAGCTCACCAGACATTTTGGCTCGCAAGATGGTTTTAAGCGAATTAGGCCAATCAAACCTAATCTGTAGCCCTGTTAACGTACAGGAATAACAGTATAATAGAAGTTCAAGGCAATTAATGCCAACCTGATTGCTTCGAATTAAGGGAGGACAGTGGAAAACAAGCTTCAAAGGACAGGAACACTCAGCAAGCAGAGCCAAACACTCTGGATACAGGCTGATTATGAACAGGTAATTGGTTTGTTCAGAGCAAATGAATGCGATTGGGTTTTAACAGGGATTTAATGGCATGGCTGTGTACTCCAGAGGCTTGGCAGACGCCGCTCTTCACACAGGTGTTCATACGTTTATTGCCTTGTGTTCTGCAGGTGGCGGAAGTGGCTGCTTTTGCCTGCGATCCAGTCAAAGAACCCCAGGAGGCGCGCTTTCAGAGAGCGGGGCGCCGTGTTTTCCTCTTCCTCTCTCAGCTCGGCCATCTGAAGGACGGCCGTATGTGCACACACATATATACACAGACAAGTCAAGCATACAGATACTGAGACAGTACTCAGCGAATCTTAACCAATTCATTCTTTGATGTCGCACCAGTGTACAGTGCTAGACAGAGTATGATTGTCAGTAATACCATATAAATGCACCTATGCTCTACCTGGGATGCGATGTATTTCTCCAGGGGACTTTCCACCCTAGGCATGCTCATCATGGGCGCACTGCTCATGCTCTCCTGCTGGGGGTCTTCACTCAACAGCAGTTTGCCTTTGAAGTTATGGACCACGCATACGACCTGAAACACAGCGGAAAACAGCACTTATGTGGCTTGTTTTGCGGCTTGTTTTCTTAAGTGCCTACACTAGGGAGGTAAATGGCAGCATGTAATGCATCATACACTTCAGAGCAGGAGCTGGTGGGGGACCACGTATACACCTGAACACAGCACTGAAGGCTAAAATGAACATCTCGATGGGGAACACTGCAAAAGTAAAGGCTGCACCACTGATGTGCTTCAGACATTACAACAGAGCAGACGTAAAAAGAGGCTGATGCAATGTACTGTCTAAACCCATATACAGCGCAGGGGGAAAGAAAATCTTAGGCTATATCACTCTAAAAATAAGACTGAAATGAGGGTCATTTTTCAAGCAGCCTTGTCAAATCCTCATTCCAGTGGTCTCATACAGAGAGAAGCCGAGCTCATTGCATTCTGTCTCACTGCACACAATACTTTACATAAGCCTAACTTATCCATCCTAGCTTATCCAGCTTGCCAGCGCTGGCACAAAACATTACAGTGAAAATGTATGACATATTTTTTGTCAGTGTATTCTGGTTTGTTTATCCCAATTTTCTTGGATTTATTTAATTGTATTCCCAACGTTGAAGGTCAAAGCCCTCTCACACAGTATGCTGGAGAAATGTAGGAGCTGACACAACATCTTTGTGAGCTGCTCAATGTATTCTTGGAGCACTTGGTGCAAGAAACTTTTGCCCTTAAATTCCAATTAAAATGTGACCTATTGTGTTCTCTCGGACATCTGGTCATGCATGGCAAATACGCCTGCGTCCTGAGATGGCAGACATTTGGGCACGTTTTACAAACTTACGAAGGGCATTTGTTTTTTTTCTGTTTGAATGTTATGAATATAATTCTCTCGCGCTGGTGGTTTGTCTTGTACATAACCTGCTGTTTAAAAGTTGGAACCAGCATTCAGAAGACTTCTAAAATGACTGTGAAAGCTGTATAGCATCAAGAATTAAGTAATAAAATAATATTTAAAATGCCTTGATTTTCACGTGTTGATCAAATCTGAAGGCAGAAAACCTGGCAAAAATGCTGCAACATTACACACAATAGTGATATATTAGTTATCTTTCAATAAACTGTTGCTGATCCCAATTTACTAAATATCATTGTTTTCCACGGAATACCATTTTCCATATCGCTGAAATCACTGGATGTCATCACTCTGTCATAAACTTCTTCGTCCATCTCAATGCTGTATCCTCTTCTTCTTTTACCACAGCATAACTGTCTTACTAATTAGTTTTTGTCATAATATGCCCAAATAAGAGTCTGGTTTCTGTGCTTTGGGTGAGGAGTGAGGCTGGATTTGGTCAAGGATCCAATTTTTTTTGTGCTGTTGTTTAAGTGTCCAACTTGCAAAAGGACCACAGAAAAGAGACATTACATCGTTACGTTATATTACAGATCGTTTTGAGCTCTTTCATCCTTGTTCTGCCAAGTGCCAATCTTTGTCACATTTCTTGACTGCTGGATCCTTTGTTGTTAATAATCGATCCAAGTAGTCAAAAGCTTCCACCACTTCTACATCTCTTCTTGTGGTAAAGTCGCTACTGTTGTCATAACCTTTGTTTTCCCATCCTTTCACGCTGCTTTGTAACTTCCTTAATAAGGGCCTTCTGATTTTCTGCTATTACTGTCATGTCTTCCACGTACTGGAAGCTATTTGTGTTTCTCCCACCGATCTTGAATCATCAATCATCTCCCTTCAGTCCTGCTTCTCTTATTATATGTTCAGCGTACAGGATAAACAAGCAAGCCTTGTCTAACACCTTTGCTGATGTCTGTACATTTTATTTATGTCAGCACTGGGGCTTGTTAATCAGAAGCTGCTCATTGGAACACTGAGATATCCTTAATGTCCTGAGGACATTCCATAATTTTACATGGTTAACACAGTCAAAGGCTCTACTGTAGTCCATGAGCCATGAAAAACAAAAAAAGCTAAACAGTTACCCTATTTAGATTTTTATGGTGGGGAATTAACTTTCTTTCCTCATTATTTTTTCCTTATACTTTAGGAGGCTTGGTTGTAACACTGCGTTAAAGTTAACCCTGCGGTGTGGGGGATGTACTTTAGCCTGGCTAGAAGTTATATTAAATATACACTCATCGTCAAAAAAATACCTGACTGACCCAACAGCTAACAGATATTCAGCGAGCAGTGATGCCCTCAATGAGTCATCCAGTTGGTGCCAGCACCATTGGCAGATGGCTGCATGATGCAGGACCACACCCACACAGACTGTTACGATGACTGCCCTTAACACCACGTCAATGTTGTCAAAGACCGCACTGGTGTCATGCCAGACTGTCATGGAGAATGGTATGTTGTCATGTGTCACCTGTCCAGAAGGCCTGGTGTCGCTTCACCTCCATCCCTACAGCAAAATCTGCAGGAACTGTGGGAATATTCAACCTGCATGGGATGGATTATCACAGGACACCATTAGGAACCTCTACACCTCCATGCTGAGATGTCCAGCATGTTGCGTTAGCAAACATGGTGGCCTGACACCATACTGAGAGACACTACTTCTGTATGTGTAGCTCAATTAATATTGATCATATCAGTCTAAATTTATCATCAGTTATTGTTCCTGGTAACCTTCCGAATAGCACTGTAATCCGACATTTCCTTCTCGGTGCAACTATTTGTTTGACGATGAGTGTAATATAGCTAGGTGGTATATTACTGCCATCAAGTGGGGAATTAAAGCAATACATGTGTGAATGCTATGACTTAAATACACCAATCAATCAAAAAAAAAAATAAATTAGGAAAGAAAATACTTTTACAGTACAAATATTGTCTTCAGGGTGAATCACACTGAAAATATAAAAAAATAAATAAAATCCGTCTGATATCGGATATTATCAAAATTTGCAGACATTGTTATAGTATCTCCCTCTCTCCCCTTCATGCCCTGTGTAAAAATATATTCACATTCAGATACACCACAATGACTGCACTGCCAAGAGTTTACTAATGACACACTACCATATTACTATTTTGCCTTAATGACAAACAAACCTGAACCTCTCTCTACAATCCTCTGTTTTCTGTCAGTGCAGTCTCAAGGGAATGTGTCCCAAAGAGACAGTAACACACTGAAGAAGAAGATCTTGGCTGTGCACGGCAAAACTCTTATAAGCATTTGGTCCTATATGACATTTTAATGTTCTACTATTTGTTAGCTAACAGCATGTTGCCCTGCAGTATTAACTAGAATTCATGAATATCTGAGGCCCTAGTTTCTCTGTCTTACTTCACTGCAGCACCCTGCCATATCTCTCTCAACAAAACACTTGCCTTCATCCCGTGCTCAGTTGCACCCCAAGCTATTAAAGATGCCTAATGCCACGCTTATTACAAGCAATACATTATCTGACTTGTGTGCATGAGGTGTTGATAATTAATGCCATGAAATGCATTCATACAAGGCTAGCAGGAGTAAAGTGGGTCACAGCGGCTTTGCTCGTCTATATTCATACATCATCCATGCAGCTTCCTGTTCTCACACAAAACAAAATGTAACATGCATCATTGCACTAAAATAGTCCAATGATTACTGTAATAGCTTTACATCATTTGTAGATGAGAACACAACTCTTCATGAAGAGGAATGCTCAGTTGTTAGCAGCTGTATTCCGTACTAGATGAAGGTGATAAGGTGAAAAGACAACAGCAATCTAGCAAAACACTGCATTGGAACAGCAGATTTTGCAGTGGTAACAGCAGCAATGGTTCCTGCTAGAACATCAGATCATCAGAAAGCCCTGCAGCTACAACATGTATCATCTTGTTTGTTCACGTGGTCTACAGCTATGATGAAGGCTTAATGAGATATTTATGCTTCCATATCACATTCACTTAGACAGAGCAGAAAGAAAGGCTCTGCCACTTTCTGGCCTCTGACAAATTAATTGCTGAAGTCAATCAAATATTAATTGAAGGTTCCTGTGCGCGGCGGGTCATTAAAACAGATATCAATGTCTTTCTTGGGCCATTCAATATTCTCTTTGCACATGATGGCATGAGATGTATTCCAAAGGGGAATTATGTAATTTCATATATTCTGTTCTTAATAATATCACGAGAGGTAAAAAACCATTTCAGCTGCTACAATGATAGGGACATGAGAAAGATTTATATAATCCACCATCCAAATGATACCAATTTGAAACTTCAGTTCCCTGAAGGCTGTGCAGAAAATTGATGGGTGCCAGGGTGACTAAGCAGCTCCTCCGTACTGTCAGCGTATCCCAGCCTTCTAGTTCTCTTGGCTCTCAGACTTCTTCACAGTCTGTTCTCTTCATCTCTGTATCTCAATGGACCAAGTCTCTTTTATCCTCCAACAGGCCTTATCGAGTGAAGTCACTCAAATGGAAACGCATACAGTGCAATATCTCTCTCTCACTCTCACACACACACACACACACACACACACACACACACACACACACACACACACACACACACACACACACTTTCTACAAAATAAACACTTATTCACAGCTATGCAACAATACATAACCTTATCACATTCCTTCACCTGGCCTGCATAAAATGCTAATTTCTTGGGGAAATATGGGCAATAATTTGGGCCTAATAACAGCTGTTCAATCTGAAATTGTAAAAGGTCCCTCCACACAGCATTAAACACTCTCAGAGCCAGCTGCTCCATTGTGGTAAACTGACCAAATCAACAGCTAATGTAAACCCTCGCGTTCCCCAGCTGCTGCTGTCCTCTTCTGTCAGCATGGCATATACAGCCTACAGCAACAGAACACACCAGGCTTATCTCTACTCTCCCAGTGTGAGATGTCTCATGAAAAGGGTCATATATTTTAAGATGCCGTATACAGCCTGCATGAAGCAAAGTACTGTATATTATCCCTTCCTATTTAGATAGGGCAGGTTTGTTTTATCGCCAAAGGCTTAACACTTATGATTTGCCATTTTTGCCCACAAACAAAGGTATGGTATAGTTTGATGTTTCCCAATCAGACCTTTTTTAAAATGAGAGAAGACGAGAGAAATTTAACATATGGTTTCTAATATGGGGAAAAAAATCGAGGCGATAACCAATATGCCATGGGTGTTTTAGACCAGATGGGGTGGTCTGAGTATTTCTGAAACTTGATTTTTATGCACAAGTGTCTCAACAAAAAACAAAAAAACATTAAGGGGGCAGGAAATCTGTGGGTTGAAATCCCTTGTTGATGAAAGAGGATAAAGGATAAACATTTATTAAAGCTCCTTACAGGCTTCAGTAAGTTGATTAACCACGCACTAAACAGTGATGAACAAAAAAGCATCGCTGAACACACTACCCAAGGAACCTTAAGGCGAATGGGCTACAACAGCAGAAGACCAAACCGGGTTCCACTCCTGAAAGCCAAAGACATGAATCTGAGAATACTGTGAAAAAATGAAGATTGGAAACACACTGACTGGCCTGATGAATTTTGACTTCTTCTCTTACAAGCAGATGGTAGAGTCAGAATCTGGCATAAGCATCATGGACCCAACCTGTCTACCTGTTCAAGCTGCTGCTGGTGTAACGGTGTGGGGAATGGCTTCTTGGCACATACTGAGCCCTGAATACCCCTAGCAACAATTGAATGCCAATCTGAGAATTGTTATTTCCCTTTATGGCCACAAATGACTTCTTCCAGTAGGATAATGCACCTTGTCACAAAGTCATCTTAATCTAGTTCAATGAACAGGACAATAAGTACTTCAGTCTCCCCAGTTCTGAATCCAACAGAGCACTTTTGGGATGTGGTATGCCAACTCCAGCTTGTCCATACAGAATACAAACTGAGCATAAGCATGATTCTGTATGCAACTATGTAATTAACCATGTAACTGTTTAATAATTACATTTAAATAGTAAAGAAAAAAGACAACAACGACTTTCAAATTCAAAAGATTAACCCACTGTGTGCTACAGACCAGACCCGAGTCTCTGTTTAGAGAATGCCTTGATTCGTATTTGCAATTTGGTTATAAAAGGTCACTAGAGGACACAATGCCCACAGCGAGTGTCACCGCAGTGCCCTGCTGCTCATGGGCTCCGTATAAGAAGTGACACACAGGCAGGGAGAGCGCCGTCATGGCTGCTACTGTATTTATCTCCTCTACCACAATGCCATTTGCAGTAAAGCTCCGTGAGCTCTGAGAGAGCTTTTACTGGCTGGTTTCTGCACAATAACACATCCAGAGCCGGCTGCTGGAATGAGGAGGTAAATCTATCTCCCTATGGACGCTAGCTCCAAACAGCACAAGCAGATTTAGGAGGGAGCTGGAATATTCGTGTGAAGAAAAAATAGGACTCTTACGCACTGAAGGGGAGTATGAGCAGTGGGGTAATACCTCTTTGCCTCTGATTCACTGCCTCACAAAGGGGGTTACTTCAATAAAATAAGGACTCCAGTAAAAGTTAAAACAGCCTTAAAATTGAGGAGGAAAAAAGTAGCAGGTCAAAAGAACTACTTTAGTACTGAGTAACTTATAAAGAACTTAGTACTTCTACAGTTAGTATATAACAGTATATCCAGCATCTATGAGCACAGAAACAATCAATGATTAACTGATTAAACATTAACTGATAAATACCTAAACGTTTGTCCAACGGTCTCCGTTTAAAAGTTCCTTCATTTTCTGATAAACAAACCATATCACACTTTTTACACATATTACATATACATTTCAAGCTAGCTCCAGTCATGCCATGTTTGTAAGCTAATAATATGTGGTAAAAGCAAGTAGAGTACAGTTATGATATGTCATATCTGTTATGTTAGGCTGCGTTTTTTAATCCCATAAAGAATAAAGATGTGTGCATATAAAATGCAGTTTTGTTCTAAGAGGGCGTGCCTGTGAATTAACCATTTAACCATTTACCAAATTAGGTAGGCACTGACGTCACAGGTAGTGGGAGTCAATGAGGTTACACCCACTGGGTGGCAGAAAGACTATCTAAGTGGCGGTATTCAGTGTGAATGCAGTGAAAACACAAAAACATCTAAAATAAGAAAAAGGTGTTGTGAGATTCAGCAATAATTCACAGACTGACGAAAAGTGAAGATAAGAAAAACAAATGATCACAAGGCTGAATTAGGTTTCTTATTTCCAAGCTTCTTGTTTAAATTCTCCTGTTCCACCTTAAGTGGTGCAGCTGTTAGAATACTACATGACTAGAATACCACTGCTGCTCCATTTAAGGTGGAACAAAAAAAATTAAAATAAGCAGCTTTATGCTACAGTTTGCATAAACAACTGGAATCCAGGCACCGAAATGTGAATTTGCATTTGCCATTTTATGTCAGGTGTACTGGATTTTGGGTAAAATCATAATCTATTGTCAACTCATTCATTCAATATTTATCATCTTCAATTTATATTCTGTGTAGCTGTTTTTGTCAGCATTTATTAAAAAGGTTCATGATGATAATTTTAAGTTGCACAAACTGGGGCAGGGGGCATTGGCGTTGGGGGTGGTTAGACAATGTTAGCTAGAACAACCCTAGTTTTCCTTGTAAGGGGGAACTTCCCAAAAGAAGCTTACACAATTAGCCAGTAGGATAGACAGTTAGCCAGTGAACTAGATGGTAGGTATGAATAGAAAAGCATTAAAAATCACAATGACCACAAGAACTTATTTCACTGTCAAATCCAGGTGCCTTTAAGTTAAGCAGGTAATTGCTTGTTTTCATCCCAGTTTATTTCTCCTAATAAATGCAGTCTTGCTATGAACTGTTGCACTGCAATCTGACACTTCCTCCTGGTGCAACTATTTTTGCTGAGTATATGCAGCAGTGATGTATATAGTTCAAAATGTATATAGTTCAAAAGTTTGGAATCACAGTATGTGCCATTTATTCAATAATAACGTGCATCGTGTCCAGTGAAATATTATAAACTGAACACCTATTTAAATTCAGTCTTAGTAATAGTCATTTCAAAGTAACTCAGGCAATAACCTTTATCCTGTAAAGATATCTGCCTCATGACCTGATCACCGCTTTTCAAACACAAGGCATTCAGAATTTTATTGTGTCATCTATTTACCTGTATCATTTCGATCACCAACTGTTGCTAAGTAACAACAATGGTTGCTTTGCTTTAAGCCACTGGAATCACTTTTTGGTAGAAGAAATTGCTACTATTAAAAAACAATATCATGGGCCTTCTCCGCTTCACTACTTTTCCCTTTACTTTGCAAAGCAGTGGAACAGGTGAGGTTATTAGGAATAAAGTCAACTGCAATAACATCGTCCTCATGTTCTATTTCTGAAAAACATCAGCTCCATCCAGCACAGACTCCAGCACAGAAGCTACAGGTACCGATCTCTAGTGCTTTCAGTAGAGACCAGTGGAACAGTCAAACAGAAACTTCCTACACTTACAATAAACTCACTATGCCTTGCTCACAAAAGGCACAAGCGCAGGCAATATGACTCGCAGCAGTGCTAAATTACTGTTTGGTTTCATGAGAAGAGTACAGTGCATGGTTACTATGTGTAAAGATGTGTAGAGTGGCAGGTCACAGCATGGTGGTGTACCTGTTTTCTGTGCTAAATGTGTAATTTGCTCATCATTCCCTACAGTTAGGTGTTTGACATGTTCATAATGACTGCCAACTTATGCTAGTCAAGAGGCAATCACAGCGTACAGCCCACTGGAATCGCCCATTCCACAAAGAGCATAAAACAACTGCAGTACAGATAAACGCTCCTTACCAGAAAGGTGGCGATGGCCACGCCAATGATAAAGCCGGCGATTACATCAGACCAGTGGTTGCGGTACTCCGCCACCCTGTTGATGCCTGTGAGGAAGGCCAGGCACATCAGGCCGAGGGACATGACGGGCTTGGCCAGCCTGGTTCCTTTGGCTTTCACAGTGCAAGTGATGTACATCTGAAACGAGAGGAGAAGAAAAGGGATCTGTGTTCTTGTCATCTCCATCAGACAAAATTGGTCCTCTTCTCTTGTGGATAATCAATTACAGTGTAGAGTGTTAACCTGGATTATCTCAGCTTTAGTGCTCCTGAGGGAGGAACACTGTGCCGTATCAGCGAGAGGGAGCGAAGCAACAAGACGGCCGCGAGCGAAGCTACAAGCGCGCTGAGGCTGCTCATGCTTTGCTGTCACTGCTGACAATATGCATTAGAAAAAGGCTCTAATCCAGCGGCGCCTATAAATGCCAGACAGCATATGAGGATTCACATGAGGATGTGGGGCAATATCCATGTCAAATTAAAACAAGTCATAGGGAGCAGTTTTTGTACATTTTCAGGGCGTCATGTTCTGACTGAAAAACCAGAGACGAGGCATAACCTGCACTGAAAAATGGAGCTTGTAAATGTACATGATTCAAATGTACATTTTTCATAAACCACTTTTTCTGTGTACAATGTCATGACCAAAAGAATGGTGTTAACAAGGTACAATGCACAAGTCACATATTTCCTGTGGTGTTCACTTTCCAGTCATTGTGGCCATTAGGTACATGTTATTCACTTTCCAGGAGATGTTTCTGATGAGATTAGATAATCCGCTTACATAAGGAAGGAGAAAGTCAAAGTGGGGCTTCAAACAACCATGCAAGACCTGGTAGACCACTGAAACTGTTACCATCAGATCAAGCTCCACTGTTGTTTCGGATATGAAGGAATCCACAGGTGTTTCTGTCTATCCTTCCACTGTGAAAAGACAACTTAACTTCAGAAGTCTGAAAGGATACATAGCTGTCAGGTCATGGAAAAAAGGAGGAAAACACAGGAACATCTGAGATGTGCAGTAAGCCTTTCTGAACTAGTGAGCCTAGTGTTTTTTTGTAACTGCGATTACACAGTCGAATCACATTATAATGACCACTTTCTACTTGGAATGCCGGCAGCATATAGCTCCTGAAGGAATTAATGTTTTCGTAGCATTCTCTGGGCCCATTCATCCTGTGGAAGGCACTCTCAGCTGATTTCGGTATAATCCATCCTTGTAGATCACACACACCCATACATGCTGATTGTCTTCCTTGGGGCGGATCTTCCAGCAAGACATGTCACACGGCTAGAAATGTCCAACACTGGTCGGAAAAGCATGTCCTAGGATTACCCTGGCTCCCTAAATAACCAGACCTGAACCAAACAGAGCATCTGTGGGACCATCTTGATTGTCTTGTTCACTCTATGGGTTCTCCCCTACGCACCCTCCAGCAGCTGTGGTGCACTGCAGTCAGGATGGCTCCAGACACCTGTGACAACCTACCAGCACCTTATTGGGTCACTCCCAGCCTGTCTAGCTGCTGTCCATACTTACTGGTTACTCTGGATATTAGCTGGTGGTCATAATAATGTGACTCGACTTGGGTCATGCAAAGCAAAAAATACCACTTCACCAGCTAGAAATCATGTGTTCTAAAATTGTTCTGAGAATCTGCAATGCAATGTACCATTAATGTTTTCAGCAGGAAGTTGTCATTTGGGAACTTCAGTTGGTTCCCAGAATGTTCTTTCTAAAGGTAGGAGAACATTCTCTAACAACATTCCGTCATCTCATCTCACTTTCTTTAAAACTTTAGTAGAACTTGTAGGTAACATTAGCCGAAGTTCTGGGAACCATTCCTGCAAGCTGGGTCTAAGCTTCTAAACTTTGGAGGTGAGGAAAAATATCCCTGCTGATTTCTTTTAAAAAGCAAGTCTTCCGGAAAGAATGGAAGCTCTAATAACAGCAAAGAAAAAACAGACACTAAAACTGTAATAAAAATGTAATATTATATTTAGTGGCTGAGGCTCTGTTTTCTGTTAAAAACCAAGTATGCTTGTGCGTCAGTGCGGCGAGTGTGCTTGTATATGGCCTGAAGGAGGTGACTGCAGTGTGCAGCTGCCTAACAGTCTCTGCTAAATCAGGCTGGCTGAGGAAGAGGCAGACACGGTGCCCAGGGCAAGCCTGTTTATGGGCCAGCTGACCCGTTCTAAAACAGAGAACCGAGACTCCAGCACTTTGACAAAACTTAACTTCTGACATTTTCACATTCCAAGAGCAAGGCCGTGCTGAAGGTCGTAGGTAATCACCAGCCACTCCTGAGGACACACGCAACAAAGACAGTAATTGTAATCCTGGGGGTGTCTGAGCCATCATCCTCCACCATCTCCCTTGTTTGTTTAACTACTTGTTCGGGACTCAAAGGTCAGCAGGCTGTGACGCAGTTTCACAGAATCTCCAGGGGCGAGAGAGGGAAATACGCTTTTATTGTGTCCTCCAGGCTTGATATATACGTATTTGTGTGTGTGGTGAGTGGTGAGACGGATCAATGTGTTTGAGGAACAAGCCAGCAAGAACTTTCTCTATGGGTTTCCATCTTCCAATAAAACATGCATTATTGTTACCTGTGAGCTACAAAAAGGAGTCAACGAGGTTTGTTTGATGAGCTGTGTGTTGCTCATAACTTGCTCATAAAACGATTGCAAACACATTTATGGAAAGTGATGCACCAAGTTGAAAGTTCTGAATGTTTTACAATCTGTATCTACCACATCTGTATTGTAAAACTGATTACCAAAGTGTTGCACTGAAGATCAGAAAACTAATTCACTCCAAACACTAACATTAGCCCTCTCAAAGCTCCTGTGCTCCACGAGTAATTGTTTGTTATATGAATATAATGCAAATTCGAAGCTACAGAAATTACATTCTAGCTATACAGGACACGGGTAGAGAAAGATATGAGAGCATCTTACCAAACCGGTTTGTGATGTTTAAATACAGGAGCAATCCAGTAATCCAGCATGCTGGTTTGTTTCCTCTAATGTTTTATGCCACCTATGCATGATCACTGATCAACCTTGTTGACTCTACTACAAAGGTAACCTGTCACCATAAATTCTGCTCTCTGTAACATTAGTCCCATTCCTAAAATGATATTATACATAATAACATTGCACATATTTATACATTCATTTACAAATGACTGTAGAATTTATAATACTGTTAAAAAACCACAGCACTATGTAAACACTTGTTCAGTTGTGAGCTGGAGGTTAGGGAACCAGCCTTGGGGCAAGAGGGGTGCCGGTTTGATTCCCGGGAACTGAAAGGACATGACTTAAGTGTCCTTGAGCAAGGCACCTAAACCTCAACTGCTCCCCGGGCACTGTGAATAGGGCTGCCCACAGCTCGGGGAAAGTGTGCTCACTGCCGCAAGGTGTGTGTATGTGGGAGTTTCACTTCATGGGTTAAAAGGGGAAATCAAATTCCTCTGTGTGCAAACACAATTCTAAACAATGTAATTCTAAACATCTTTGTGTTCGAAGTGATTTATTATTATTTTTTTAGTTACATGCATTTACCTCAACACAACTGATGCACTGTGATTGATCAGGTGATTGGTCATTGATGATTAAGAGATTATGGGTTAATTGGGATAGGCCTAAAGAATTGTTTAAAGGTATAAACTGTAAGATTTTTAGTTTAGAACTTTCAAAGTAAACCTATTAAAATTATCAGCAGAAGAAATAATGTGAAGAAATAGCACTGTTGATGGTGTGTCAAACACGTCTATGTATCGTATTGCAAAGATATCTACTTTGCATGCTAACCAGCCAGCCCTGGCCTGTCCTGTGTCACACTTTCAAACTTTGTACCTAAAGAGGTGATAGTGAGTCGCTACTGCGTCGAGTCTAACATGAGAGGATGAAGTAACACTGACTCAATAGCATATTCTAACCTCCTGTCAATCACACTGAAGGTCCTGTTTCCAGTTGAATAATTTAAGGACAGGTAGCCGATGAAAGGAAGAGTAAAAGCAATGATGGCTGTAGGTCTTGGCAAGCAACCACTGTGATCATCTTTGTCCATTTAAAAAAAAAAGAAGAAAAGAAAAGAAAAGAAAGAGTCAACGTTGTTGCTGCTGCTTTCCACCACAGACAACGCTCTTGATTAGTAAAGGGATGAAGTTTGATACTGAACTCGCAACATTTCTTCTAGACTAGTAAGTAAACAACTACAACTTTCTGGAGTCAACTTTTCCCTACTTGTTTGGAGTACAAATTTGACAGGTTGCACCATCTTACACATTTCTCCTTTTAAAATAAAAAAATAAAATAATAAATAAATAAGTAAATAAATTATTAAAAAAACTGCTATATTGATATTGATATTGCGATATGAAAAATATTCAGCAATTTTCACCAGATAACTTGAACATCAAAATTTAGAAAACATTGTTCATTGTGAAAATAAAACTAATGATAGAAAATCTGAGAAATGACTTTTTAACACGATTGTGAATGTGAACCATGTTTTCTTTAACTTTAATCTTCTATAATCAGTTTCAGTGCACCAAACACAAAAACAGGTGCGCACTGTTTTTCTCTCTGTGTATCCGAGAAGCTTTAAAACAGTCAAGGAACCATGCAGGTTTTTCTTTTGTATCAAGCAGCAAAAAAAGTTACATTGTGCAGCCCTAATTTGATGTATTGTGAGCTGGTTACAAGACTTCCCAGCGGACCTGATTATCTTAATGAGGCACTGACTGAGCCAAACTGGGTGCTGGATGATATCTTTAAATAATACCATGCTGGCACGAGGAGGGCGATAACACACTGGTTAAGAGAACACACTAACACACAAAATCACTACTTCTGGTATTACAGTTATTTGTAACTACTCTAAAATTGGTGCTCTTCTGCACTAATAAATGTTTACTGTGCAGATTAGTTTTTAAACTACATTGGTTTTCCCTGGTGTGTTTCTACAGCAGTACATGTTTTGCATAAAGGTTGATTCACGAAATTTGGCAGCATTCAGCTGGTCTCTATTATACATGTGTTTCAGCAAACAGGTTTTCTATTGTGTTCTAAGCACAGGCAAAAGCATCAAATCCACTGCCAATGGTAACTGACCGTACCACGGGCCGTATTCCTTTAACTTGATTATTTTTTCTCTCTGTGTAACTTCCTTTCCTGTACTACAACCTTCAACCTGCAAACATGCTACTGCACCAAAAACGGCCATGTCCTGGTCTTCCAACACGTTAACCTTAGCATCAGAAACCGTGCTCACGTTTAGTTCAGGCCTGAGTCACCCATCCCCTGGAGCTCCATCAAATATCATGTCGTCTCTGTGTGCAGCAAAACTTTGTCTTTCAGGTCAAGGGCAGTGCTTGTGGCCATACTGAAGGCTGAAGCGTGTAAGCTGTCAGAAATATCAATTTTACACGCTACTGCACACCAGCACTCTCTCACCCATAGAGGAGCTTCTTTTCTGTCAGGTCAGTCTGCCAAAGGCTGCTATATCAGCTTGATTTACATCACGTAATGTCCCAAAAGAATAGTTTTCAATTCACTTGGGCCTCTGTGAAAGATTCTGGACTGGAAGTATGGCATTAACAGAGCATTTACTCTATCGCTCGATCAATGATATTTTATTGAATGGTTTTGCAGGTCTGTACATCTTTCTTCAGAGACACCGCACCGCCCTGAAACACTATTAACTTAATTTATAACCCACCTCAGCATCCTGAAATTTGGATCACATATTTCAATGTTATTGTTATGTTAGATCATTATATCTCATACGTATTTCCTAAGGTGTGCTAGGCTCGGTTTAGTTTCAACTGAGTTTAGCACATACAACATGGGGCAACATCCCTGCCATGCATCTTGATGTGCACATACATGTGAGTCATGTATTTCTGTGGCTAATTTGTGCCTATGGTGACATTATCAGGACCGAACATGTATGGTGATCCTCCCACGCACCACACTGCAGCATGTATTTTTCAAAAGGGCATCCGACCATCAGCCTCTTAACAACCGTTCCTAATATTCTAAAAAGCTCATTTTCGCAGACACCAGCAGAAAACAATGACTGACCTACATAAAGCTTGATTTGCTGGACCGATAGGATGAAATAGTCCATGCAAAGAGGCCTCCTGGGGACCAAGCAAAGACCTCTGGACGCAGAACAAAAATCATTAAAGGCTCAATACCCCAACTCATCTCCTTTTCTTGTTACACGCTAAGCTTCTAGCACATTAGGATCCTATCTGATGGCAAGCCATCACCTCTCACCCGCCCTGTTCTTGCCTTGTGTAAAACATAAAAAGTGCACAAAAGACTGAAATATCCTCTCTCACACCTGGAGCTGCATCAGAAACAAAACTGGACTGAAATGAAACAGATGCTCATTAAATACTGACTTTGGATCCTTTCTCTGTTTTGCTTATCATTTATGAGCATGGAGTGTCTGTAATCATACCTTTTCATTAAGCACAGTTGGAGTATAAATTGAGGAGGAGTGGGAGGGAGGCTGAAATGGGAAGGTCAGCTACAGCTTGATAGGACCATTTCTCATCTATCACAATTGCAAGGGGAGACACTTGACTTGTCTTTGTCAGAAGAACACTTCACAAAGCAATTAAACACATTTCAATCCTGGCTTGAAAGTGATCTAAAGACATTCATGCTATGTAAACAACACATATCCTATGAAAATAAGCAGGCTAGTCTCAAGCTATATTTTTCCTTCTGCATCAGCAATACATCAAATCGACAGATTGCACAGGCAGAGATGGCAGTTACGGCCAGAACGAGAGTTCCCACTTTCCGTTGGCACTCATTACTGGGAGGGAAAAAAACACAGCAAACACAGCCATCATCGCGGCATATTGCACTCTGCCTTCCATCTCTGTGCTCTCTCGGGCTGATGAACAGAATGCAAATTCACCTCCTGCGACCGCACATCTGCATTTCAAAAGCAACAAAGGGTGATGTCATCTGGCCTGCTTGAATAACAGATTAGTGCATTCTACAAAGATTGCTCTAGGACACTGATATATACGTTGATCTATGTTCTTTATCTGTGACGATGCTCAGCAGGACAGCAGCAAAGCGGAGGAAAACTGGGCCACCACTTAATTGTTAAAATGCAGCCTTACCTTCACTTCTTCTACAACTTAAAAGCATGGTGTGTGTTTGCACAACCTTCACAGAAGCATGAAGAGCAGTTAAGGATATGAACAACACCCTCGTTTTTAAGACACAATCATCAAAAGTAATTACTTTGTACCAGATGCGTGACTAATTTTTGGATGGATGCAGGAAAGGGACAAGGAGGAGCCACTTTTAGAAGTTAATGAGCTACTTACAGCCAGATAGAGCGCGGCGTAGACACTGAGGGCTGCTTCTTTTGAGGGGAAGGTTTTACGGGCACGCAGGATGTCCTCCTCGTTACCAGTGCAGGCCTCCTGGTGGCTGATGTAGCGCAGGGCCTGCTGGCAGCCCAGCGCTGTGTAGTTAGGCTTGCATACTGTCAGGAAGTGAGGAGCAAGGTTTCCCGTCACCACCTGACCCGCATTCACAAAGATGTCCGTGGTGAAGAGGCCGAACATGTACACACCTGTAGGAACAACAATAGGAAAGGTTAAAGCAGTGCTGCGCACTACTCCGATTCTACTTCTGTTTCCCCATAACTGTTGCCAGATTATATAAGACACTGATGGGCCTTTGTTGAGCTGCTACTGAGCAATGAGGAGTGAAAGGGGAGGGAGGAGAACACCCTGCTGTGAAAACAATTCACACCTTTCCACGACGACGGCCAGGCACAAATATAACTGACAGCACAGCTGCAGCAGTCCTGCAAAACTGCCACAACAAATAACAGCATTTTCATGTGACACTTGTAAATATTGACTTGGTTGTTCACCTACAAAGATGAAAATGTGGTTTGCTGCCAGTTTTGTAAATCATGCACATTTCAAAATATATCAAAATATATCCTTTCAGCCTTTTTGAACAAAATGAAAAAGACGCAGTTCAAATGACAGATCTCCAAAATACTCCAGAAACTGTATTCACTTCACAGTCACTGCGAAAAAAGGTTGAATCATGCAGTGCAGCACATAAATTGCTGGCTGCACTTTTAGATGGTATCATTACTGACATTTAAGATTTCTATAATGCATAAAATGCTTTACATTGTTGCCTGACATAGACCACATTTAAATGTGTATTCAGAGCACGAGATAATGTGCACTCAAGAGTATTCTCAAAGTGACTTTTTTTTTTCCTTCTAAACTGTTGAACACACTGTCGAGCTGTCTCTTCGCTGTGCAATCCTGACACACTGCATATTCAAAGCTCTCAAAGAGAAAAGAAAAGAGACAAAAGTCTGTTCCCCTATACCTTGAATGCACTTTTAGAGAAATATATATGCCTAAATTAAGACTTGGTTTTAGTGTAAGAAAGAAAAGGGGATGCAAGCAGCTGAACAGTGTGATGAAAGCCATCTGGAGCCGTGGGATTATAGCCTTTAGCAGTAACCGATAGCCAAAAACAAAATGTAATTGGCCGAAGCTTCTATGCGGGATTCTAGCCTGTCATCAGTTTGTGTTTATGCATCCAAAACAAAGCTTTTTCTTCTCTGAAGACCATTTTTGCTGTCAGACATTAACTCTCAAGTCTTCACTGCCATCGGTGGAGAACACCTTGTTTCCTCTGAAATGTCACATACATGCTGCCAGGTTTTCATTTTTCCACCTTAAATGAGCTCAAAAGCTAAAATGACAGAACCATTATTGCAGGCATCAGACTTGAGTCAACAATGAGTCATTTGAACAAAAAGCATGAACAAAATCCATGAACCCAAATTAACGCATTTATACTATCAAAGAGAATTAATCAAAGGATTAATCAACAGCTTTAGGGTCTCAAGACAGAGCAAAACCTCAATTCTGGCACCAAAACACAGAGGATAGCTCTTGTCTTATTAGGCTGATATACCTAATTGCACCTGACTACACCGCAGTATAAAGACTAGACTTAAAATACCAATCACAAATTGTTGTAAGAACAGAACTATGGCTGAAACGATCTCTGAGCTCGTTCAAATGTACTGCCGAAAATACACCGATTATATATTTTAGTGTGTGTGGCTTTGCAGAATTATTGTTGTTTGAAAGCTTCTGTTGTTGTTGCCTGGCAGCTGCAGTGACTCCTGACTGGGGCTTTAAAAGGTCTTCGCTTGCCACCACATTGATCCCATTCCCTGTCATGTAGTCAGTGTTGTTGAAAGTGCCTGGGTGGCCTTGATAGCTTTGATGCTGACTGGGGTTTGCTGAAACAGACTGCAGTGCTGGGCCCTGGCTCCAGATCAAAGCTGCAGGTGCAATGCTCAGCACGGTCTACGAATGGAAACACGCAGACGGCGTGGGAGTCTAAATGGACCCCAACACGTATATAAGTCTTTTCAGTCCATGTAACAACGACAACAACAAAAAAGACTTTTGTTAGGATATTCCGATTTTAAGTAATTATGTTTCTCTGTCTACCATGGTAGTACAAATGTCTTCAACAAATTACAGATTAATTAGTCTCTTCAGTATTTAGGGAATCAATCTTGGCCACATATCAAAGAGACCGAATCGTTTCATCCAGGGATGAGTGTTCCAAAAAATAATTATATAATAAAAAAATCAGTCAAAATGAGCTTCTTATATAACTTCCTAAACTACGCAGTACATTTTTTCTTCCCCTCGGGAAAAAAAAAAAAACAGTTGACACTTGAGTCTTCAAGTGATACTCAGTAACTTTGTTTCAGCAGAGGATTCACAGAGTTGCATGACACACTTCAGCACAAACAGTCTTTGAAGTCATCTTCAAATGCTCATTCTTCCCAGCTCTCTGTTTTCATATTAGGACTCGAACCTAACAAGGAGCCTCTCCCAGTTAGAGGTGGAAGATAAACAGCGGAAGCCGAGCAAGAGAGCATTTCTGAGATAGGCATGAGCGTGTCATGACCCACAGCCATTTTCTAAATTTAATCTCTCGCGAAGAATAGCGCCATGTGAGTCATTATGCAAATAATAAGAGGCAGTGACTTCAGGTCATGAATCAAATGGCTTCAGTTAAACCTGCTCTATTGACAAACAAAAAAGTTGGAATTACAAAAGTCACCAGCAGAGTGCTGATGGATGACACAGTGCTTTTGTTTTACATATAACAAAGTTAAGGGTTAAAACAATACACAATAAAAGAAATAAGTCTTCTGTTTCTGAACAATGATCATTCCTATCAAATTTCTACCAAGTGCTGGATGAGTTCTTCATTATTAAACTCGATTAAATGATTTAAAAAATTGACCTTCTTGATGAATCAGCAGTGACTGGTTTGCACAATAATATGTTGTCAAAAGCATCAGTAGGTTACTTGATAAATACAGTCTGGCTCTGTTTCTACGACATATCACAGCCTGGAATATGTTAATGTGTTCTCCATTATAACTGCACTCCAGAAGAGAATGCTATTTGAGCACACCAACTCATCAATTGCAAGGTCATTCACAGAGCATACACAAATATCTAAAATGAAACCAAACCGCACATCACTGTCACATTCAGAATTCCCCTGCAATATTTGTTCACACGTTCTGGGAATGTCCTGAGATTTTCAAGTTTTGGAATTCTGTTCTAACTGAAATAACCTATAAATGTATTACATGTTTATATCGGTTCAAATCTTGGTTCAAAGTTAATACAAAATTTTAAAAAATATTATTTAATATTTTAATGTAATATTACGGGCTGAGGTGGATGTGGAAGGTTGAAATTGTGAAATGACTAAAACGCTTGTTTGTTCACCAGGCATTTAAGTTGGCAACATAATGTTAAGTTATATTGTCCATGTGTCACAGATAGTTAAACAACAGCCAACCAGAAATGCCAATGCTTTCAACAGAAGCACAATGGGCATTTACAGTTCAGTAGTTCAGTGTTCACGTTTGCCATTGACTGCTTGCGGAATAAACCACATGTTAATTTCATTTTAGGAACCATGGATGCCAAACATCTAGTTGAATTCCAGACAAACCCAGCATTCTACAACAAAAATGCAGCAGTGTTAAACTATTGTGCTATGCCAAAGTTTTTTTCCCAAGGTTGCCAGGTCTGTTTTTTATCAGTCCAACTGGAAACATAAAGTTAAACTAGTGAGACACCAGTAGCAGACAGGAGCAGTGCAAGATTACCTGCCTGCACATTATACAGCGGTTTATAGACCACCCCGTTTTCATGCTAGTCCAACGAACTTTTTGGGTAAGATCTGAGGCAATAATGGTTAGATCCGGTTAAGTTTTTTGGATTGTTTACAGAATCCAAACAAATTCATAAAGAAATATCATCAAGAAAATTAATTAAGAAATTCATATAGGAACTAAAACACTTCTCATTTCTTGTCACTTCTTCACTTACTGACAGGAGCTGTCTAAAAAGGGGAGGGATTCAGTTTTCCTAAATGGTGTTGAAAAGATAATGATAAAAAAAATTAAAACCTTTTTCACATTAAGCATTTAAATGAAGCACATATTGAGAAATGCTTATTGCTCTAGAAAACTTAAATATTCTAGATAACATTTTCACAGAACATTTAAAAATTAAAATCTTCAATAGTGATAGTCCCAGTGTTTTTACCCCTGCTGAGAAGTGTGCAGAAATCGATTAAACTGATTTGATGCAATAATTTTAGATATTCAATCTACTCAAAATTGTCAGTGGGACAAAATCAAAATAATAATCTAATTACAAAAAATAATGTGCAGTGACAGCACAACAGCGCCAGTTGAGAATAATAAGGAACGGTCCAAGGAACTGTGGCCACTGGAGTGCTATAGCCACTGCTGCTGAGCTGGCAGAAGCTTTTAGTGGGGTTAAGATGATTCTCTTGGCACGGTGTGGGAGGCTTAGGAGAAACTCTTCCTCTGATCTGTGTCAGCTAATGCCTTCAGACCCCTCACTGCAGTCCATAACACTGCACACTACTAAAACAACCAATCTACAAAAACTGCAGGCTGCACTAGAAGTCCACCCACAGTTTAAACAGTATTATGTGTCTCACAATAAAGACGTCTTTAAAGCTTCTACCAAAAGAACTGCACATAATGATTAATATTTAACATGCATTTCAGCAGTGGCAGTGAAGTCATTTGGAGAGAAAATAGCGGTGAGTGTAGAATGAAGCCTATTTGACTGTGTAAATGCAGGACTTAACAAAAGATGGGAGTGGATTTCCTCTGAGGATCAGGCTAATAATCCCCTTCACTTCTGTATCCTTATCTCAAAGAGACACGAGAAAGCATGAGAGCAAGACTCTATGCAGCCTTTATGCAAGAACTCCATCCTTTCTCTTTTTTATCAGCTAGAGAAATGTGACTGAGGCAGGACCTGGAATGGTTTTAGAAACTGAGGGACACGTCCGCTGTAAGAACAAAGTGAGGACAAACTACCTGAGTCATAAAATGTCATGTTGGATTAAAAACATACCCAAAAAGCGGAAAGTCCTGCGCACCAGAGGATTGAGGTAACAGCAGTCTCCGGTCACAATGGTCTTCTTTCTAGTGTCAAGATCTTTTGATGTGTACTGCATCAGGAACAGCACTGCTTCTGTCACTGTTATCTGAAACAATAAAAAATCACAACGGGAAAAGACGGTAGAGAATTAATAACTGATACAGTCTTAATGGCGGCAGACATAAGTAGATGTTTCGCATTTTCAAGTGAGCAGTCACATGCCTGACATAACGCAAAAGTCATAATACAAAAGGAACCGTATGGCCAGCCACTGGACCAAGCACCATCTGTAAACCACCTGCTGAATTCACTGCACCATACTGAGGGAGATTAACTTGGCTTAGGCAGTCAGTTTGCATTACTAAGGCACTCAGGGAAGACACACACACGTGCCCACTGGATAGTAGTGGACAGATGCTATAACTGCAATAAAACTGCAATAAAAATGGTGCAAACAATAAACACACAACTGAAAAATACATAGATAACATGATGTCAATGATAACGATATGCTTTCAATTCCAAACCACAGTGGCTTCTCTGGGCCTTAATGTTATTGTACATCCACATTTCTGTGAAGCTGAAGTTGGCGTCTTATTCACCAGCTTCACTAAGTGCTGAACTATTTAAGGTGGAACAGGAAATTCAAATAACTGGCTGACAAATAAGAAACACTTTGGCGTCTTCTAATTTCTCATGTTATTTTTGTCATGGATGCATCCCATAGACTTCTCCAGCCGTCAGATACTGGTAGATTTGGGTAAATAAGTCATTCATGCCATCAATACCAGCCATTACATGTACTAGACACCGAGACTCCAGCCTTGGCGTATGCAGCTGACAAAGTGACACACTGCTTTGGGCTGTATAAAAAAGGAAAATAAGGTAATCAGCCTGGTATTCTTGCTTGGCTACAACTCAGAGAGACCAGCAGTTCCTTTATGTCCACTGTCTCAAAATAAAACCATCAGCATCAGCCTTGAACTAGAGGGCAGGAGGTGAATGAGGGACTGCAGCATTTTGGTTTTCATTTGAAGCATGACTGAAACATCCATGACTCAGCCATTTCACTAAATTGCAACAACAATAGCATGCTTTGCACTGTTTGTATGTTCCACTACCTGTACCGGTTTAAAGGATATTACAAAACTCAGAACCTAGGAGAAACTTCTTAAGGAATGAACCAGATGAACGGTATACCACCCACTGCCACCTGAGGCTTAAGTCTTACTCACACATGTTTTAAACATACCATACTCTGTCTTTAATCTGGAGGGATTTGAGGGCACTAACAGGTGGGATGTTAGACAATAGATACAGCGGTCCAGCAAAGCAGAGACTGGAGCAGTCACCAGCGTGTGAAATGCTATAATTGAAAAAAAGTGTTCACCGTTGCCAATGGAGACCAGAACAAGAAAGAGAGCAAAAAAACAGGAGAGGTGTTTCAATTAGACTCTCCCTGCACTGCAGGATTCCATGGATAGACGCTTCATAGCTAAACATTTTTAGAGTTTGGCCTAAAGGCTCATCCACTTCGGAATTTGCAAATGACCATTAAGAAAATGACTTTTTTTTTGTGCTGATGCCTATGAAGAATGCAAAAGCCATAAGTTATATTAGCAGCTTGCTTCATGCACATTTTCTTTGTGCATCATTAGTGAAAGGCCACTTAAGTGTAGTGGTCATCAAAAAGCTCTACTCTTGTAGGTCTTATGTAATACAGTGATTTCTCAAGATGCTAGCTGTGATTGCACTGCTCATTTGGAGCTTAATTAGGGAACATCCTTCTAAGGTCTAAAGGTCTTCCATAATTGGCATTATACCCCATAATGGTGACATTTATTAGATTACAAGACATGCTAATCATTTAAGAACCAAGTTTACAGTCGCTCTGACCACATGTAGCAAAAACCTATTACAGCTACAATAACCTATGGCTACACAGTGACCTGTGACCTTTTTGGATTACAAAGAATACTTACCATAACCCATCTGATTTATATAGGCTGGGGTACAATCATGTGAGAAAGTGAAACTAAGCATCATGTCCAGAGAAAAATATGGGTACCAGCAATGCTGCTGTGTCCACAAGAACCATTGCAACACACACCAACATGCCACTACTGTGTTACTAATAACTGCTCCATGAGGTCCTGTGGAGGACCTGAGCACTGAAGAAAAGGGTAAAAGATGGACTGCAGTCTTTCAGCTGTACAACTACAAAGTGCATACAGCTGTCACATGTCAAAATATGCTGATATGTTTTATTGTCACCTCCTCCTCTTCGGTCAAAAATATTGAATCATATGAAATCATGTCACCAAAAAGAGAGAGAAAGAGAGTGGAAAAATGTTTTGTGGCCTGACAAGACTAAGATCAAGCTTTTGGGGCTTAAATTAAAGGTCTACGTGTGATGGAAATCTTACACTGACCATATCTCCAGCAATGTCATCATTACAGTGAACTATGGTGGTGGTAGTGTCATATTGTGGGGATGCTTTTCTTCACCAGGGAATAACCGATGAAGCAAAATATGAGGAAATACTGCCAGTGAACTTGCTTTGGTTGCCTAAGAAACTGAAGCCTGGGAAAAAGTTGACCTTTCAGCAACACAGACATGATTTCAAGCACAAGGCCGAAACAACTGGGAGTGGGGAGAAAAGGAGAATGCCCCACAGTGGTCCTTCATGACATTTCCATTATGGCCACTCTAAATCTATTTTAAAAGTTGTATTTCGCAAGTTTAATCCAAATCTTACTAATGCAATTAACATATTTCAATTGTTTATTACGTTCATTACGTACTTAGTTATTATTTACAAACAATATCTTGTCATAACAATGGAGTTCACAATAAATATATAAATATACTTCGCAAAAATATGTTTGCATTCCAGAATGGTAACTTTCCAGCAAGATGAACACTTCCGCAAGGTATTGTGCACTGAAGGTATAAGACAGATTGCAGGGCCATGGAAAGAGTCCCCCTGCTTGTTAACTTCTGAGCTTTGCTGCTCCCAGGGCAGTACACCCTGTCTTCTCTCTTGCCTTGCTCAGTAGTGCTTTGGTCTGCTCCTGACACACAGGACCCCCAGGAGGGGCTCTGGGGCACTCAAGCACTGCCAATGTGATTTATGAGAACCTGTAGGCCATCCTCACACTGCTCACCCAGGTATGAGATCTTAAGAGAAACCTTCACATGCTCACACTTGCACATACACACACAAATACACACAGAGTTTCATATATATATACACACCCACACACACAAGGTAAAAAAGAGTGTCTGTTCCCACTAACTGTAAGCCTAACATCCTCACTACATGGTCGAATCTGGGTTATGTGAATCCAGAGGAAAGAAGGTGAAGAAACCTTACCTCTTCTGTTCAGTGTAGTTCTTCATCATTTGATGTTGTTGGTGTAACTGTGGTGCAAAACAAAATCCTGTGTATGATGCATCTGATACATGAACATTTACATGCTTGTCCAAATAGAAGACTGCTTTACTGACAGTAGGGCTGTCACTACATACATAAAATGTGGTTAATAAAAGCTGGTTAGAAGTTAGTTTCCAAATTACACAATAACATGTGTATTTTAAATTCTCCCACTGGTCTCTTTTAGAGTAATGGATGTCCATTACCATATAATGTTTCCATAAAAAGTAATTCTGCTACCATTCAGTGTAGAATCACTTATATAATTAGTCATATAATAACTGCGACTCAATAAAGACTAAAAAAAAAATTTAAAGACTTACAGCATTGATTTAAAATGTGAGAAACTAGACTCCAAAATGTAACCCAATAGGTAATTCACAATTTAAAGTGTTTTGGGAACAACAACAATTTATCACATAGCAAAAAATAGCAAGGTTCATAAATAACATACTGTATTAATCCATCATTAATAAAGTTCATCTACAGCTCTATTCATCACCGAAAATGACTCACGTTTTACAGCTTCAGCTGTAAACAAATGTATCTGAAATAAAAATATTATATTGTAAAAACACTTTTGAACACTAGTGTAATTATTTTTAAGTCTTCCTTGTTTATTTTCTTCAACTGAATATTTTAGAACATATATGTTTAGTTTGTTGTTATTCAGTTATTGTATTGTTGTACACTGTTGAAAACTCACTCAATTAAGAGTAATTTACTTGATTACTAAAATAATTGGTGACAGCCCTAATGTAAGCACAATGTGTTTACGACAGAATCATTTCCTTTGACTTAATGACACATTCTTTTTCTCTACCTTTAAAGAGTAAAGCATTCAGATTAATGCTGTCTTTTATGTATTCTGTCATTTACATTCAAAAGGCAAAATCTAATTTGTGTATGTAAATGTTTGCAATTGAAAAAACAGACTGAATGGCAAACAGGAATGCTTCAATCTTTGCCCGTTGCACCAACAATGCTATGCATATATTGTTGATATAATGCTTATTATCTATGAAATGTGTCACTAACACTATTGCTGTTATTAAAACATAATATTATAGGAAGTCAGTGTGACACTACTTTGTACTATTATACAAAATATACAGACCAATACTAGTGTACGTTTTAGCCCATTTTGTCTAGTCCCGCCAGAGAGAACAGCACTAATAATTGTTCAATACAACACAGACTGAAGATAAGCAGCAATGTAACCAATATTACTCAAAAGTCCATATACCTGTAACCACTAGCATTTGAAGAGTCTCCTATAAAACAATGTACACAAAATCAATAGTGATTATACAGTCAATACAAATATGCTGAACAACACTTATTGTGGCGTAGTTATTGCCTGCCATTACTTTGACCCAGTTTATAAATACTCACAAATACACATCAGAAACACACTAGATTTAACTTGGTTCTCCTACCATGAAAATAAAGGTGACATATTATTCCCCTTTTCTCCAGGCTAACGCTGTTCCCTGGCGTCTTAATGCAACGGCTGTGACATGGTTTGGTCACAATACCACAAAAGTCAAGCACCACATCACTATTCTCAATCTGTCTAAACACCCCTGATCAGAACAGCTGGTCTGAGTGCCTATTTCTGTAAGTGATAATGAGACACTGCTAAAATCCCATTCTGCCTCCCCTGTCATGTCAATTCCCGTGTACACTAATTTTCCCCTTACGTTATTCTTGTGTTGATAAGATTAAGTCTTACAGATATTCGAACAACAAACTAACAGTGACACCATAATTGTTAAATGTAACTGCTGCACCATTTACTGTGGAACGGACAAGAAGCTGGTGAATAAGGTGGTGACTTCAACATTGTGTCAGGTCTGTGGCTAGCACACACATATAGGTTTTTGCCGACTGTAGCTGGAATTTGCCCTCACAAAGAAACTTTATCCACTCAGATGCAGCCAACAACGGAGCAGTTCCTGTGATTAGCTCTTAGCTTCCACGTAATGATTGCGGATCCATTGCTGGCACCCCTTCGCAAAGTTTGTTCTGAAGCTGTGGGCAGAGCTACTCGGATGGGGGTCAGTATTATTCTAATAAGTCCCCACTTGAAGGAGGAATCTGAACAGCTTGTTAAATCCCATCTTTTCTGTCTTATTTCAGTCTGTGGATTGGTAGACACTCTAGATACCTAAATATATATCGTCGCTGTCAATGAAAAACAAGTATCTCCAAAAAGGCAACTTTACAGTAGAGCGGGAAAACCTAATTTATTTTAGTTTAAGTCAATGGAACCAGACTTTTATCCAAGCAATTTTGGGCCATTTATGTTGGTTCATTAATCATGAAACCTTCACACAATGGAAATGGAAGGCGCTTCAAATAATGCATAAAGTAAAAAATGACAAAAATGGAGATACATTTTTTTCTTTAGACAGTGACTATATGGACAAGCACTGAAAAAGAGTGTTTTCTTAATATGTCCTCATTAAGGCAAGATGTAGAGACTTGAATGCTCATTTGCATCCTGCAGGTATCTATGACCTGCCTGTGACTGATATTGATACTGATATTGCATTAGCCAATACTGCGATGATGGTAAACTAACAATACACTGTGCAGCACTACTCTACAGGCTTTAACAATCCGCATTCTTTAAACAGTATAAAGGAGAAAAAGTCTGCACAGATGGAAGTGACACCATACCAGCACATAAACAAAGAGCTAATCTGCATGAGAACAAACCCAGGCTAAGCCCTCAGTTCTAAGCTCTGACAGTGAGGCTCCACCATCTCCTCTGATGGCAGCCTCTACTAGAGCGCTGCACAGCCTTAGCAGCCTGTCACCTCCGCTGCAATCACATGCCATGATGAGGCTTGAGGAGCAAAGAGGGGGAAGCAGCTCTGCCAAAGCCGATGCTCTCACGCTCAGAGAATCCAGCACGATTCAGAGACTCCTCTGTGCTCGCTGCAGGGGACTGGCTCTGCTGGGACAGCCACTTTTGCTGCAGCTGTAGTGCCGTTAGTGTTCAACCTAATCTGCACTAAATAAAAACAGAAGTTCTTGCCTTGGACCTACAGTTCCAGAAAAATCTTTTATTAGTATAGAACCGTTTTGTTCATATTCATATTACACATCAGCATAGGGACAAAAAGACAAAACTATATACAGATAAAGTTTAAAATGTGTATTATAGCATTACGCTACATTTTGCTACCTTATTGTTACTGGGTGAGGGATAGGGATGTGGACAGGTACACAATTAAGGTGCTTAAGGTTAAGGTGCCTGTATTAGAATACTGAAATCACTGTTGTTCCACAGAAAGCTTGGGAAGAGATACTGGTGAATACAGTAGAGCAGCAGGCAGGTCACAAATAGCCACCTAACTCCAGCCCATGGCAAACACACAACCAGCCCAACCAGCCCCAGAACCAAGCACACATACTGTTCACAACTGATCAACAACAACTATTTACAGTCTATTTACTGTGAGCCTGGTGCTTCCCGTGAGCCTCTGCACAGCCACGGTCAAATGAGCCAGTAAGGGGCCACTTCACAGCCCCCTGTTCAATGGTCAAACCATCCAGGTGACCACATAAAAGTCCAGCCAAAGTGCAAGCAGAGTACAAGTGTATTGTCAGCATAGAAGAAGACAGCGCTTTAAATGATTTAAATGTTCTTTTACGGAACAAGGCAGCAGCAAGGCAGCACTGGCACATACACTAGGGCAGCAGGTAGATTCCAATTTATGGCAGCCTTCCAACCAACCCAAATAGGACATGCAAGCACATATAACATCCAAAGGCAGCTATTTACAGTCAAAATAGTCTCTTTTACTGCAAGTCTGGCGCTTCCCATGAGCCTCCTCGCAATCCACAGTCGCACAATCCAGTAACATGATACAATAATATCATATTACCCTTTTCTGCTATGTTTCATTAGTGCCTTGATCAAAAATCATATCTCTGTATTTTTTGGGCGAATGGAAATATGCAATATACATCTCAGTATTTTCTCTGAAGTGGGCTACATGTTCAGCTGTAAGTCAAGGCTCTGTGTGAGATGTCACAAGCACTATAACTAAAACAGATTGTGACCATAATAAAATGCAGTGACAGGGTTTCCTTCAACATGTAGATGAAAAATTACAGTATATAAAATAAGCAGTTGTGACTTTTCAAAGCCTCCTTGTACCATTGTTGCTACAGGGACCATATTTTTGTTGTAGACCACCACACTTTTCTTCACATAAGGCAGACCACCACTGTATCATCTCCTTGTATTACCTCCATATGTTATTGTTGATTATAACTCTCACTCATTAACTTACTCATCTTTTAAACCGCTTTACCCTTCTGGGTTGCCGGGGGGGGGAGCTGGAGCCTATCCCAGCATTCAATGGGAGGAACCGATTGAAACGTATCAGATAAAATATTACAGTGATTATATATTGGCAGGGTTGTGCAGAGAGTATCAGAGAGGGGAAACGGGCACTGTTTCATGGAAGAAACTGGTCGTGTGTTTTAACGCAACATCAAACCATAACGATAAAAGCAGTGTTGTCTCGTCCTGCATCTCGTCTGAACATACAGTATATGGATATACCTTAAAAGTAGACCTTAAAAAGTAGACAGACTGCCCATCCCTAGTTATTTTAATTCAGAATGTGCGTCCCTAGAGAGGGGGTGGGGTTAGGTTATCTCTCTGGGGGAGCGCAAATTACACATGCTCATAGGCTAACTTTGGAAAGCCCTGTTCTGTGGCACTGCTTCAAAGAATCGCAGGAGCAGAGCAATATGTCATATTTCTCAGTAGATAAACTCTTCTTTGTGATGATACATATTAACAGAGAGAGAGTGAGGGAGGGAGAAAGAGAGAGAGAGAGAGAAGGCAGGAAAAGTATGTGAGAGAGCAAGAGGTGGAGGGAGAGAGAAAAAGACAGAGGAAAGACAAAACGGGGTGCATTAAGATTCTGCTATTATGTATGATGAAAGTGATGCTGACAAATGCTACAGATGCCACGGCTATATAGCTTTATATGACACTCAATACTTCTATTAAGACTGATGAAAGTACTTCAGTGTGGTAGATTTTCATATGATGTTTAGAAAGATAAAATTTTAACTGGCAGAAAAAAAAATCTATATTGCGTTGCCAATAATGTGAACATCAGTATTTATGTTGTTATCTTTTGCTAATGGTATTTCTGCTCTCCTGGTCCTCTAACACTAGTTATTCTTGTCATGAGCTTGGATGCACTTATCAAGGCTTCTGCTGAGTGCACAGTGGAGATCAATTAAGACCGAAGCACTGAGCCAGTTCATGTGAACATCTGTCAGTGTTTCTGTGACCTGAGCAGTGGCTTACGTCAGGTGGAAATAGAGACTTCATTCACAAGACCTAATGAACAGGAAGCAACATGCTGCGTCTCCATTTCCAATCAGCACGCAGCTCAAAATATTACTGTAAAACCTCAAGACTACGCAGAGCAAGTCCATCAGGACCACTGACCGGGTTTAACAGCAAAGTGTAAGGAAGGTGGCTGCTCTGTTCGTTTTTCACCTTTGTCCGTACGAATGAGGCACTTTCAAATCTGCGAGGTCATTGAGGTCTTTCATAAGCATACCCAATGGGGCAGGACACGATCCTTTAAAAATTAAGCCAACTCCTGGCGCTGAGATTCTTGTTGCTCCAGGCAATTTCCCTCTCATTACTTTTTCAGGGGACCACAGGATAATATTTCAGTCACCCTCAAACCACCACATGAGCGCACTGAAATACTAATCACTGGAAGTGGGATGTTGAAAAAGAGAGTGATTTGCATAAGATCATAAATAAATTAAGACCACTGAAAAGGAACGGTCAGGGTTTTAAGCACATCCAAGGAAATGGTAGGAGTGCAGCATAAACACTAAGAATTAAGTTGTACAATCTAGTAACCATTTGAGTTTAAACCAAAGTCACTCACTACCAAAACAGTATGGGTACTGCAAAGCCGCCATGTATCCTGATCATTTCTTCTCAAAAGAAAGTTATTGTCTTACAGATGGAGAAAAAAAAGATTAGTATAGAACTTTTACATTGTGTTCATATTCATATTACACATCTCACTAACAAAACAGCTGGTTACTGTGCCTTGTATGTGGAGGCTCAACTATACACTGCATTTTGTTACCTTATTGTTATTGGGTGAGGGCTAGGGATGTGGACAGGTACACAATTAACCACTTGAGGTGTCTGTATAAGAATACTGAAATCGCTGTTGTGGTATTTATTATGTTCCTCCACAAGCTTGGAAAAAGTTACCAGTGGACAAAGTAAAGCAGTAGGCAGGTCACAAATAGCCAACTAACTCTAGTCCATTGCAGACCAGCCCAACCATTTGAGTTTATACCAAAGTCACTCACTATCATAAAAGTGTGGGTCCTGAAGAACCACCATGTATCCTGATCATTTCTCCTCAAAATGTGTGCAAGCTGAGGAATTTTCTTTAGGGCTAGCCCAAATATTTCACAGAACTGAGTAATGGTTCATTATGCTGGTATTGGCTTAACTATTTAGCATTTTTTTACTAAACGGTTTTTAAGCCACAAAAATTGTACATGATAAGCAGATGCTTACACTGAACACTTCCTGTTGAAATTTGGAAGAATAAATAAATTATACTTGGATTAGTTAAATGCACAATAAAGGTATTCTTAACATCCATGTCACCATATATCAGAGCAAAACAAACTGCCACTTTACACTTGCCTGACAAATCACATGTGGGAGCACTTGTTCAGTGCATTCAAGACTCAGCTCCATCACCAACCACTTCACGTAAGACTAACAGCATTGTTTTCCCCCTTTCCTTTTTTGACTAAGTAGTTTTACAGTAGATCTAAAACTCAACAGCAAAAACAGCGGATCTGTTTTCTCCACAAAATCACAGTCAGGTTTTTATAGCTCTAACTGTAAACTCCTTATCACACCGTTAGTACGGTGCAGATACTGCTCTGGAACTATCATCACACCTTAGTGAACATTATAGGAAGTAGAAGTGTGTCATTTGACTGGCGTGTCTTTATGGATTTTACTGTCCACTTATAATAAGCTTAAAAGACATAAGACGTGCTCATGCAACACTGATTACAATAGAAACATTTCTATGTCAGACAGCTGACCAATAAGTCTTCAAATTCTACCATTTGTAGTGGTGATTTTGGAGATGTTGAGTGTTTAGGTGTTCATTCAGATGCCTTACGACAAAGCCCTAGTTTTCACAGATCTCCTTGTAATCCTCCATTCATTTCAGCTAAGGGTATGGAGAAGAACCAGCGGCACTAATATGTATTAAGCATATTGTGCTGCCCACACCCTAACCCAAATTGGTTATTTCCAGCTCTCAGATGTATGTTTTTAGGGATGATGTCACATGGGACACTAGAAGACAACAACAAAGACAGAAACATAGGGGGATGATACCAATACTCAGACAAAATGACTTTCAATTAAGTAAGACAGGAATGAAAATGACTTTGCATGACCCTTAAAACAGAACATAAATAGGTTCTAAAAGAGATGCTTTCATCCAGGTCAGCAAAGACATAAGATTTGTAGGACCTAGAGGGAAAAAAAATGTCCATCCAGTGACTTCACATACCTTTTCACAAAGGAACAGTGCAAGCTAATTACAGGAAAACACACAGGCAATACAACCAGACCAGACCTGCACCGGCTAGCACAGAAAAAGAAATGTGTCAGACTGCCCTAGTTTCTTGAAAACTCTCAGAATTCACTCGTCAATTTATTTTGTATGTTCATTCCATCTGTTCTGCTGGTTTTTGCAGGGTAGGGAGTTCGGCTACAGTAGTTAAACCACAGGGATGTGCAAACTTCCAGCATCCACAATTCATGCTGTCTTTTGAAGTGATCACCAAACCTACAATGACGGTTTTAAACATCAACCAAAACACTACTAGTACACGCAGGTAAACTACCCAAAATGTGTCAAGTTGTGATACACACTATGCTGGGGTAAGATTAAAAATCCTCATTATATTGAACTATTATGGACAGTTATGATTACTGTTTACAACTTGTTGTGCAAAATATTAAATAATGAACATGTAATGTAAAAAAGACATTCAGGCTCATTTAATAAAGACTACAGATCCATAAAGTGCTTGCTAAATGATCCACGCACCATACCGGCACGGTTATTTCCTTTTGCTGCTTTACAAATATAGCATCACTTCTCTAGTAATAATAATGTATGTGTTTTTATGGGCTAAATCAGTTATTCTTAATGACGGTCCTGGAGTACCTGCACATTTTCTAGTTTCTCCTGTTCCCAACACACCTGATGGACCATGTGAACTAATTAATAAGTCCCTCCTGAAGCAAACTTGGTGTGTTATAGCACAGAGGGCACCAAAGCATACAGGGCAGTAGGACTTCAGGGCCATGATTAAGAATCACTGGGCTACTATACACTTGGAGTAGCTCTGCTATTAATGGAGCAGCTATGGTTATAAATATCACTGACAATAATTCCCAGTAATCTTCAATTTGCACTGTGTGTTAGTTAACTCCCTGCCTTAACTCAACATAAACAAATGTTAGGCTCATTTAATTCAAGGTAAACTTCTAACTGCTAACACAGTAGATTTTGTGATAATAGGTCTCTGACCAGCATGCCTGGCAGTATATAAACAGCCTGTCCCAATCACATTTTTTATTTTTGCCCTTGATCCTGATCAAAGACCTTCAGTGCTGAATCTCTGCCCATACCTTGTCTTGATCCGATATTTTAAGTTTCATAGATAATACAACTGCACTGGACACTTTTTAAATACATTAAAATGGGGAATTCCAGTGTTTTTAGTTAAGATATTCTTGTCTGCAAACCACCTCAACTACTACAGCAATAGAGTGTAACATTGATTCATTCTGTTTTAGACTACTCTTTTTAATTCTTGAATATGCTTCTCTTTTGCTACTCTTTTTTTCTCAGCAAGTCACTTTTGTGCAGCTTTGATGTTGGACATTTCCTAGGGACTTAAAGGCAGTGACCTTTACCAAGCTTCTTCTGCCCATCAGGTTTGCACTGAGGTAAGCGAGCTTTATTTTACTCTTTAGTAGCAGGGAAAATGCAGGTAATAACTGGCCTAGTTTGTTAGCAACAAAAAACAACCGGGTCTGTTACTGTAGTTCAGCCACTTTTTGCATATAATATATAAGCTGAGCAGGGACCTGTGGGTCTCAAATGGATAGCTTGTGGCACAGCTTAAAGACCAGCTACCAATAAGGGCCCTTCAAAAGCTTATCAAGCTGTATCATGAACATGCACATGCCAGGAGCACAAACACTATTACTAATTAGATGGTATTATGGCATGGCAAAATTTCTAGCAGATTATGGATACATCCCTCATGTGATTTCAAGGGATATTCCTCTAGTAAATTCCTCTGGCATAATGGATGGAACAGAAAAAACTTGAGATGGGATTCAAACAAGGATTAATGTGCACTTGGCAAATGGCTCTCCAGTGCACTAATAGCTGTTGTAACAAAATCACAATGTCGTCCATGCAACTGATAGATCAAGCTTTTTCCATTAACCATGTGAAAACACGTCGAGCATATAAGCTGGAAAGTGGCAGTCTTTAACAAAGGCGACACTTTATTTGGAGTGGTGAAATTTTGGCAATAAAACAAGTGAACAGGCATCAGCCACTGACGCAAGTAAAACAGCAATTCATCTAGCATCAGCTGTAAGTCAAGCTCAAATCCTGTATGCACATGCAGGGCTGAAACGGCAGCAGTCAGATGCTAGATCTATCTGCTCACATTACATATACTTTGGTAATGGAAATTCATTAAGCTAACAACTGCAATGTAAAGCAATGCAACATTGATGACAAAAATCTGTGCTTCTAAAAAGGCCACTACTGCCGAGACAAGCAAGTCATAAAAGCAAACAATATGTGTTTATTAAAGTTGTCTGATTTATGCATCATTTTGCTTTGGAAATAAAACGCTGATTACAATGTGCATCACGCAAAAGCATCCCAACTCTAGTCAGCACAAGAAAATCTAAACTAATGAAGATGCGCTACCGAAAGGCACTTTGAAGCTGTTTCAGCAGTTCACACATGAACTGCTCTAGCACATAAAGTACTCTTAGAGGCATCAACCTATATGATTGCTTACTATCACCTTTCATCACATGTTCCGGTCCTCTCATTGCACAAGTACACAAAAGACACTGTCCAGTAACATAGAAATTACAGCAGTATAGAAATACTAGGGAATTTTTGGAATCGACAGATGCCTCACGTCAATAAATAAGACCAGAAATCAATGTCGTCTAATTGGTTTTGGCTCTGAGATATCACAGTCAGGGTAAATGAAGAATGAGAGACAGAATTTACAAGTATGGATGGGAGAGTTTGAGGAAAACCTAATTTTGCCACACAGAAATGTTGAACAGGATGTCTTCAACAGCGCAGTGTGAGAGACAGTGAGGGAACACAGTGGCATATACTATTCCTAAAGGAGTCACAGACTACAAAAGTTTAAAAACTGCTGACTTAGTATATATGCTCCTAAACTGCTTAGTATATGTGCTCCTTACTTCACTGTGACCTACTTCTACAGACCATAGAGGTGAGCTAAAGATATTTAGGTAGAGTCGCCACTTTCTTGCATTTCAGTCTGCCCTAAGATCGTGCAAACTCTTGCCAACTCCAGTGAAACTCTCGTCTTCTTCTTGTGCTGTGTTATTGCTAGCTGCTGCACTGCCTACAAATCGCAGAGGACAAGAACAACATGTGTGCCAAAGGTATCGAGCCCAGACAGTGTCATAGCACAGTTATACAGAAGCGAGATGATTTTCTTTCTATCTTGTATCAAAGAGAACGTGAGCTGATTCTGTTATCACTCATCTCATCTCAAGCGTTTCAGTCTGCCTTCCTGATGGCTTACTGGAGCACCCTGCCTGCTGTGTATGGCCTGGCACCTCCTTCAATGAAGAATTTTACCTGTAAGTGTTGAGTCTACCAATGCCACTGGGATGAACAAACAGATGTTTTTTTTCCCCTGTCAGCTCAGACCATTTCCTCAAAAGAAATGACAGGGTATATAAAGTCTCTCACATGCCAGAGGACATACTCGGATGAAGAAGCATGCTTCGTTGCTGATTAGACAGTGAAGGACACAAACAGAGCTAAAGAGTGTGCAGCACTTCACAGAGAGGCTCCAGTCTGCCTGAGGTGGACATGATAAATCTCATGTGAAAGGTAGACCTGTCAAAATTATTGCATAATTGCCTGGCTGCAATTTTCTGAGCTGTTCACGATTATTTAACGTGGACTTAAATAATTGTTCAAAATGTTGCAACAAACAGAATGTGAATAAGGAGGTGTTTTCTGCAGGGTGGTTTGTGGCAATTAGTGTAAGTAACATAGGAAAACAATGCATTGGCTGTCCTATGTCAAAGACCTTACAAAAACACCAAAACCTTCTAACTACCATAACATGTTTAGTGGGCAGTGTGGAGTAATATTTGTTTGTTTGAGCTTGCTGTTGGAAATTCCCCTGTCTCTTTCAGTTAATGCTGCATGTATGCTGATGTTGTTCACATTCTCTAGAGAAACATGCATGAGTCTGTGTAGATACATAGACATTTCTGTGAATCGCTGTACAGACACAACAGTGCAGTATCTCATTTTATGTCAGTACAACCTAGTTGTATCCCAAATTTCCCCTTGGAGATCAGTATCTCTCTCTCTCTCTCTCTTTCTCCATCTATAAATTCATCTATCTATTATTAAGTAAAGATAGCTAGAAAGCAGAGATTGATAAATGGCAGCTGCTGTAATCGTAATTGTTTACATCTAAATGGTATTTTGTATCCCCTTATTTATCAAGCATCTGAGAGTTGGAGCATTAATCTTGGATCAGGGCCCATATCCATGAAACCTCGCAGAATAAGAGGCTCAGATTCCTGTCTTGTTTACTATGGCTTCACCAAAAGAACAGTTCCTAGATCAGCACTCCTACTTTGAGAAGCTGTATGTTTTGGGGATTGGAGAACTCTCTAGTAGGAAGGTGTGATTGCAGGCAAAGTGCAGAAGAACGTTTTGCAATGTTAGTTGTCTATGGAGATAATTTAAAACACAATGTATTGTATTCGTTAATTGTGATTTGAAGGCATACATCAGCTTTTGCAATGTGCTGATGAGCTAAAAGGGATAGCAGTATGTAAACTGATTATAAAGTGGCGTTACCTCAGGGGACAGCTTGGGAACGCCCACACCTGGATAAGTTGTGAGGTGTTATCTACCGAGTGAGGCTGAACACTGGCCAGCATGATCATGCTCCATCAGCGTATATTAACAGAGTTTGAACAAGGCATGATAGAGGGTGCCAGATGGATGGAACGCTCCTTAACCAAAGTTGCATGGGCATTTAACATTCCTCCATCCACAGTGTCACGTGTGTACCAGGAATATGTCGTAGAAGGCATTAGCACCCATGTGTGCTTAATGATCATGATCAGTGGAATTGTTTGGAATTGTCTGTCTGGAATTGTCTATGCGAACGACAAGCAATTCTGGTAGTAATCAGATCCGCTTTTAATGCAGGAGGCCCCATACATGTACCCCACAGGCCAGTGCAGCGTTCCATGGGATATATGAGCAGAATAACGACCAAAACGCCAGATATAGTTCCTCACCAGGGCTCATGAGGTTGCTAAATGGACCCTAGAGGACTGTCAACATGTGGTGTGATCCGAGGACTCACGGCATCAATTCTTTCCAGCTGATGATAGGGTGTAGTATTTAAAAAGAACTCAAAACTTAGTGAGTGACGTCTCTTCCGAGGATGTAAGTAATTTATCTTCTATTGAGACCTACACATCGAGCAAGACCTTTGTTCTGACTCTGTGCCTGTGCTGAAAAACTTCTGTAAAATCAGACATGACGCGTCTGACTTTTAAATTATTATTCCAAGCTTTACACGGTGACTCATAGCAGAACACAACACACCACATCGTGTTTTTTTCCCTAAGTAATTCTACTTCTTTCAAGTTTTAACAAAAACATACATAATCCATAGTTAGACAAAATACATCTACAGCCCATAAAGACGGTCATCTGTATAAATAACTTACACATAGAAATATGAAACACAGTCTCAATCCGTTAAATGGAATGCCTTCTGAAAACAAGCTGAGGACAAAGGCCGCTCGCAGCCTCCTCAGTGATAAAACTTACATCTGACTCACTGGTTGCAGTGATGATGCTTAATAGGAGAGATTTCTGGTGATTACAGACAGACCTTGCAGAGTGTGACATGCATGAAGGTTCCTTTATAACTGAGACCCTTGCACTGTGCGCTGTCGTGGATGCATGGTGTCATTTAGAATCTGAAACAAGGGCAAGTTAATTACAACATCAAACAGAGAATGTATTGCATCAGTATGGAGGCTTGCATCAAAGAGCTTATGGAAATGAAAGGGCCACACTTTCATGATATATCCACTTCACTCAGACATACACAAACCCTGATATCTCATTATGTCTCCTTACTTGATGGGAAAGATGGGGAGATGACGAAAAGAGATCAAAGCTACCATAGCCCCATGTATACCATGCAACATATCATCTATATGTACTTAAACCATACAGCAGACTATGGGTGCCATATAATATATGCATAATATAAACCATTTAATGTACCACATAGAACACATAATCATTTATTATACTATACAACAACAAAAGGCAGTTTATTTTTGCATTCTAGACATTCGCTGCTCCACTTAACACAGTGGAAGCCCAGAGTGATGAAGAGCAGACTGAAGCTGACATACACCCTGCACTGACTTATTACAGTGCTATGTGACCAAAGGCAACACACGGCATTTATTTTCATCCAGTCATTTGCTAGTAAATAACGAACACTTAACACAGTGGTGTTAACGGGTGATGCATTGTATATTAAAGATGCCACACACCCCGCAATCATTTGGTGTTACTCCACTTATGGTCTGCATGGTACATTGGGCCACATAAAAGTTTCGACCCCCCGACCCGATCCCCACCCCTCCTCCCCAATCCTCCCCATACTCCAGCAGAGGAAACTCACCACCAGTGTTGGGACCCCAGCTACCACGGCGTAGAGCACGGCGGGTGGGATGGCACTGGTCTCCTCGGGGCCGAGGTAGGGCTTGGTGTACGCGCTGTCGTAGCAGAAAAATCCCTGCACGTGCACGTTGAACGTGTCCGTGTACTCGAAGTAGTAGGCCAGCATGACCGTCCCCGCCATGATCACCAGCTGAAAATAGAGCATGGTCGTTAAAGGTTGGGGAGCGCGCATTTAACGATCTGCTTCTTCCTGCTGGCTGAAAAGCAGCCTGGTCGTCTTCATCTCCTCCACCTCCACATCATCATGCCGCTGTTGCTGCTGCTCCAGCTTCAGCTCCTGCTCGCTCCACCGCGCGAGCTCAAATGAAAGTGCAGTCCACCTTTTTTCCACACCCGTATTCCGGCACGACACGCGCACCCCCCCACCTCGCCGTACGATTGGTTGGGATTGCCGTTTGGCGGACTGATTGAGAGGACGAACTTCTAGTCGAACCTAGTACAGGGGCGTGACTACACGAGCCAATCCCAGCTGAGGAGGCAGGACGCTACTAGCCAATCACAACGTAGGCTGCGTTATACCGGCGACTAATCGTTGCACAGGAGGCGGGGTTTTCCGGAATACGGGTGGAAAAAACGGCAGCAGCTCTTCTTTGCCGTGAGCAGCCCATGATTAGGACTGACGCAAATTAGCAACCTGTAAGAGCAAAGCTGCTGCCTTTAGTCAGCCTCAACCTCTGACTGCTGCAGCATGGGGGCCAAGTAGAGCCTCATGAGGAGTCACTAAAGAGAGCCTGTAAAGTGGACCTGCACTAATGTGGACCTGCTCTTAAAGGATCATAACTAAACGTATATTTGTGTCAGTAGTTTTGTGTATGAGGTTGAAAACTTGTATCTGGATCCTGTAAGTATTTATATTGCAGTATCATACTACGCTATGTCCAGAGGTTTGCGGACACTCCTGATTGGTGGATTCAGCTATTTTAAAACAGCATAGTTGAAATAAGGAGAGTTCATTATATAGATCTGACACTGTTATGCCCTCCTTCAAATACAAATCCCACGTTTTCCAAAGAGGACTGGTAAAATATGCAGATTTCAAAATCCTAAACGTAGCAGTCCTGACTCGTTAACATTTATGCCCTCAAAATTTACATAAGACAACTCATGCTCCGTTCCACCTTAAATGCTACAGCTAATACAGGCATTGTTATCTACTAGCAAGTCTCAAATAACTAACATTAGCAAAGCTAGCTAAACAGTATGACGACCTAGCTTATTTACACGGAGGTCCATTATATTTTCCTGCCTGGGTCCATTTGTGCATTCTGATCCTGTGTGACCATAACAGTGTCTCGCTGTACACCAGCAAAATCAGAAAAGAGCTCAGCAAATTATTCATGAGCCTGGCAAAAAAGGGAAACAGCTAGTTTAATTCTAAAGCCAAATCATAGGGAGTGTAAATAGGCGTGCAAAACCAAATCTGGGAGTTTTTCACTTCCAATGAAAGTCATATACCTTTTATGTAGACATCAGAGAAAAATCCTGAATAAATGCATTCTATGGTACCTAAGGTGCAACACAGGTGTTCAATTGTGCATGCACAGCTTGTTTATAGAAAGGCATTGGCAACGGAAGGGTGACGCTTTGGAGAAGTCACCAAGCCCACAATGCCGAGTGGAGGGTAGAGGGATATAAAGCCCTGCAGCATTGCACCATGGAGCAGTGAAAATGTGCTCTCTCGACTGATAGAGCTCCTTCCGGATGAGCTGGTGAGGAGTTTGTGGTCCAGAACTGCTCACCCAACATCAGTACCTCACCTGGCTGAATGCAACCAAAAACAAGTTCAAACATTCTAGTGTAAAGCCTTCCCAGAGGACTAGAGGCTGTTACTGCAGGGAAGCAGACTCCTGATTGCTTTCGGTAGAAGCACAAGACAAACAGGTGTGTGCAAAATTTTGGATATATGGTACGTCTATACTTTAAACATGGCATGTGGTGCTGAATGCCTTTTTCGCTCTCTGGCATTTCATAATATGTGGACCATTTAGAGATTAGGCTCAGAAATTAGGAAAGACTGTTTCAAGTACATTTATTTCTGGAGCAAGTTTTAGAGTTTCAGTTACAGTTCTGACATTTTCAAAGTGGGTATTTCAGCAAAGTGGGTTAAAGCCTGACCTTGTTGCTGCACCATTGCGGATGTCGGAACACACTTCAAAGGACTGGAGGCAGCCTTATGGAAACTGCATAATGCTCTGTTAAGGATCAAACCAGGCAGAAGCCTGCAAAACATCCAGCCCGTGTGCAGTCATTTCCAGCCCTGTTTATGCTTATAATTCCCCTGACATCTGTTCGACTCCTCTTTTTCATCCAATGACACTACAGGTTATATGTTAGTGGTCTTAGTTGACTGACAGTGGTCTTAGGTGACTGACATAAGTAGAACATTTTAGCTGGAACTGAATTGACCATGATACATTAATACATCTGTGTAACATGAATGCTCTCTTGTGCATGCTCAGCCTGTACATAATGGCATCACATACATGACGGCTATCCTAAAATCCTAAGGCGCTTAATCACGTCTCAGAATCATTCATAAAACTAAAGGGAGCTCATGGGAGTGAGTTATCTGCCGCATGCATATCCCCAGATGTTCACATTAACCTAGCAGAGATGCACTTACGGACCTGGCATATGCATGACGGACTGATGATTTGTTGTACACTATACATGGAGTTCCACATCTGCTGTGCTCAGAGAACTAATCATGGTAATTGGGCAGCTGTTATTTACATCAGTGTGACTGCCAGCATTTGTCTCAGTGTGCGTACAGCAGAGAAAGAAACAGAAAGTGTGGAACTGTTTGTGAATTATGTGCGACTTCTAAAAATACAGAGTGAAAAACAAGGAGCTGAATGGAATTGAACAGCTCTCTTTTCGCATGGCACAGCATTTATCATCACTTATTGGAGGTCCTATAATTCAGCATATCAAAAGTATGCTTTATCATATGGGACTGTTTTACGGTTTTATGCTACTAACTTTTTTTAAGGAGTAAGTGCAAACTCATACTGAGTATCATACACAATATTACCAAACATAAAAACTCACTTTATGTTCTTACTATGCAGAAACACCCAGAGGAACAGACTGACCTATACTGAATAACCACAGACCCTTTAGCAACCCAGATACAGAATCACAACAAAACCAGCAAGAACAGTAGCTATCGTTTCTCTACCACTGAGAAAATTACAGTAAATTACAGAGGAATATCAGGAGAATGGGAAAAAACTATCAGAACTGAAAGCAATCATCTGCTGAAAGAGATCAGGACTGGAGATTCTTTAAAGGCAGCCCTCTTTCTGTACGCATTTCATCTCCCTCACTCGTGTCTAAATAAACAGCACTTATTAAAAGGCGAAACAACAGAGGGAAACTTAAAAGCGGAGAGCTTCAAGCTGCTGTGGTTTATCTTGTGTGCCACACTTCATAAGAAATTCATGCCCTGTCTACAGGAAGATTTGAGGGGATCCTGTATTTATTTCCTTTTTTCTGAATGAAAGTATTTGAGGGTTTTTTGGAGCGATAATGCAGGCTGGGAAGTATTGAGGCAGGGAGAGGAAAGATGTCCACATGGTATGACACAGCTTATTTCAGTAGCGCTCTGATATGACTTCTGCTATGTGTGGTGCAGGTCAAAGGAATGGGGGTTCTACAACAAGAATGCGTTCGGCCCCAACCAATCGTTTATTAAAACGGAACCGGTGGTGCACCGAACACTGTTGTATTATGCAAGCATTGCAACTATGGCAGCTGAGAAAGGTGTTCATGGCCTTATTTTCAAAGCTTCTTCAGAGACTGATTAAAAAAAAACTTTACAACTGAATACTTATGACATTGTCTCCCAGCATCTTTAACTGCTGAGTACTTTTACTTGAATCCTTTATCTGCACTGCCTTGCAGGGTTGGACAGGGTTTATACGCATGTCTCTTCTGGTAGGATAACAGCACTGACACCCATCAAACAAGAGAAAACATACCTCGAAGTCCGCTGCACAGCATTTTAGCTAAATATGTTGTCCCCAATTGAACCTGGTTCAGTTAAAATATAATTTAATTCATGTGTTAGTACTGTTGCTTTAGGAGGGCCTTTTAAACAGCATTAAAGCAGTGTAGACACACCCCCGGTGATATTCTTAAAGAAAAAATCCACCAATTTGATAAAAATTCTGCATTCTGGTTGAGATGGAAACAAAGTCATTCAGAGGGTTTGATGAGAAAAGCTTCACTTCTCTTCAGCAGTTTACCTTCACAATGGCTACAACATCAATACAGCCATTTTATTTACTAGCTCAAACTTTCCTACAGGTGTCTTTTATATGTAATGTTGGAAACTGTGTAGGAAAAATAGTGTTACATCTGGAGAAAATGGCTTTTAAAGACCTCTTTGGCCAAAACCTTCTCTCAGAACTATCAAACAATGTCCTAGGAATCATGCATATTCATAACCATTTCATGTAGTAATTTTCTATGAGAAGGAACTTAGAGGAAAAAAACTTTCAGACATTTGTTTCCTATTACCAACACTGCATACCAATACTGGCTCAGTGAGTTTCTCTACAACAGAGCATTTCACATCAAACCACTCTAAATTACTTTGTTTACATACCTATTAACCACTGAATAATGCATGCACATTTTGAAAAATCTGATTCCCCTTTAATGTCTCAAAGCGCAAGACAAAAGTCTCAAGCAAGCAGTCAAAACAAGTGCTGAATTAAACCTTTTCTATATATGTATGAGCAAGAACAGCAGGTATCCAGAGGAGAAGAAAGACACAAATGATTCTGCACTTCTGATTTAACATCAAGGTTGGTTCTCACAGAGAATAAATGAGCAAATGCCAATGAGAGACAAAGGACTGTGGATCGACTTCTCCATAATGCTCACGTGCTGCACAAGCAAGAAAACAACTTTAATTGGAGGTGCTTATATCTGTGTATCTCAGGCAAGCAAGCATGCATGTTTCCTGGTGAATGATGAGAAGATAATTAAAAAGTAGATCAAGCTCATCAAGATCCTCCCTTAGGTCATTATCGTTTTAATTAATAATACATGCAAATATGTTGAATGCTTCAAGCAGAGCCCTGCGGGTTTACCTAAGCTTTGGGTCTCGTTGTTCATGCAAAGCCTGAGCCCGTCTAGATCATTCTCCATGAGGCTGGGCACCTATATTCCTGAGACAGTTCCCCTTATGAAAATGCTGAAACAGAAGTGCCCGGTCGATATATTTCAACAGATAGAAACAGGCTCCAAGAAGTAAACTTTAAGATTGGTGTGCGCTGCTGGTCACTGATGAGCTATCATGCATCCATAACTGATGATTATATACAAACACTGGACATCCTCCCACACAGGCAGAGGGTTTGATGGATGTAACGTTCTGACTTTGTCTCACTGTTGCATTACAGTGATATATAAGCTCAGCCTAGGTATCCAGTTTAGGGGGATGACAGAGGGAAGCGATGTACTTCAGCTGCGATACTCATTTAAAGCGTACACCACTCAGGCAGTGTACATTAGCCTCCGGGCTCGAGATTTCCCTGGCCTCTCTGAGGGACACATCTTCTCTTAATAACTTGTCCAAGTTGTAGGAAGCTCCGCACTCTTGTGAGAAACGCCTACAAAGTATTAGACACAGCTATGAGTGAGACTTGCATCAAAGGCCAGCACATACTGTACTGTGTTCAGACTCTCTCATGCTCCATAAGGGAGGAGACGGGCCTGCTCTCCCCCTCCGAAAAAACTTTGGCTGTGCTCAATGAGCCGCTTGTTCCATCATTTATTAATCTTACTCATGACTCTTTAAAACAACTCCTAGGCTTTGTTTAAAAGAGATGTGCCACTGATGGCTTTAATCATGTGCTTTATTTTTCTAAAAGACTTAAGCTTAATTAAGACGTTCATGTGGGGCACATTCACACTGTGGCAAAACACAGCTAAGGGTATCTCAGGATTAATGAAGTAAGAAGGCACTCCAAGCTGTGCTATTATACTGTGTGTAATGCTGTGTTGTTTTTTTCCTTTTTCCTCCGCGACCCATTTTACATTCCTCAGTCTTTTGTATGTCACAGATAATAGTGGAAGCCGACATTGAAGATTCATTCATAACAAAGAAGAGGTAGAAGTTTCTGGAACATAAAAAGAAACCCCTTCTTCGGTTAGATTACAGTAGCCTTTATCTGTCATTCTCAAAGAGTTCTTCAAAAAATTGGAGCGTTAAAATGTGGGCATCATTTTCTCCAGGGTGTGTGTATAATACGCATGCTTTTCATGCTCCAGAAAGGTCTACCTCTTGGATAATAAATCTTCTCTGTCATCGTGACCAGAGATATGAGTCATGATTCATGTGAGTCCAAATCAAGTTTCGTGTCACTGGAGTGCAAGGGTGAGTTGGGTTTTGAGTGTAAAACATTAATCTTGTTATTAATTAGCTGCAGCCGTTATACTGCACTGCACAGAAGTAAACTCCATTGCTTCTTGCTATCCACTCCATATGCTAGCCAGTAGTTTGAAAGAGCTCATGTAATGGAAAAAACTCATACAACGATTTTTCCGGAATGTTTAAACTGATAGGGTTAATGTGGTATGTAATACTACAGTACTACAATATATATAATCAAGCCATTCCGAGTCAAGTCAGGAGCGTTTCAGTCCGGACTGCTTTTTGAATGAAAAAATCAAATACAGGACAGTCAATTACAGCTCATTTATTCTACATTCAAATTGTTCTCTAATGTCTAATGTCTTCTCTTTTTTGGGGAGCTCATGAATAATTTGATGAGCTCTGCTCTGATTGGCTGGTTTACAGTGAGGCACCTTGATCTATATGTCGGAACAGACACAGACAGGAAAATAAAACGAACCACTGTGTAATTAGCTAGGTCATCATACTATTTAGCTTGCTACGTTATTGTTAGTTACTTGAAGCTTGCTAGCAGCTTAAGTTACCTAAACTAGCTACCTGCTTTCAATCGCAACAACACAAAGTATTTTAAAGTTGTTAGTTCACTATGAAACTTGAAATTGAAGATGATCAGCTTCAACCAGCAAAAAGAGGATAAAATGGAGTTGTGGTGCTAATAAACGCAGAGCTGTGCCTCTCTTTAATATCTGAAGCAAAGCCTTGTCACTACTGTTCAGGGTTTGAGCAAACGTCCAGAGTGAAATGTGCAATGTGCATGGCAAACTAACAAATTTGTGCAGGATCTTGTTAAAGATGTGGGGAGCTGAAGTTGTGCTTCCTATTGGCCAGGTTTTTTGCTAATTTTCCATTCCACCTTAAATGGTACTGCAGTTGCATTCTGCATAAATATTAATGATACAAGGCCGTTATGTAACCGTCTAGGATTTTGGAATTGGTCCGTTTCATCATGCTTTATTGCAAATGTGGCATTTCTGTTTGAAGGATGAGACAACAGTGGTATGTACTGAACTCTATGTACTGAACTCTCCATATTCAGCTGATGCAATATAAATACAGTTTTTTGTTCTATAGGACTTTTAAAGGTACATTAACAAAACAGCCTGTTTCAGTCTAAAGGATAGAAAGGAAGGTTAGAAAAGGATTGGATTTTGGAAAGTTTATAAAAATGAATTGCAACTGCTTTTAGTGCACAAAACCACACAAACACCAAAACAAAAATGGAGGATATATCCCTTTAAGTTGTTTGCCCTCTTTCCTTCAACCCTGCATTTGCTGCATATAGCGCATCATTCTGTCTGTCAGACTGAAGATTTTCCTATAATTAAAGGCTCGTTATTTGAAGCCATATCAAACTTGACACTGCTAGAGGAGAGCTGCACTGCAGTGTGCATGACTTTACTGAAACGTACAAGCACAATGTAAGGCTAGAAACAGAAGGTTTTATTCGTTTAGATTTATTCATTAAGGTTTAATGCAATTGTGTTTTTTCTCAATTTCACAAATTGTGAATCTGATTCACTCAAAGTCTAATTCCAGTTCCCATCGCTTATCACAACAGAGATGTTTGAAAAGGTGAAGTTTCAAAGATCTTATAAACTCCAGACTATGTGTATAACAGTAGAAGTATTATAGTGCATAATACTAGAAGTAAAGCACATCACTCCTGCCATCCTTAGGTCCACACCTCCTAATAAAGTGTAGCTCTAAATGTGCAAATGTTTTCAGAGCACAATAGCAGTCTAAGGTATCACTCACTTAAGTCTTGGAGCAAAGCTCCAAACCAAGAATGTGCAGAACATTCTGCTATCTCTGCCATTTCCTCATGCTGAACAAATTCCAGTCCTTGCTGTTTGAGTTTTCACCTCCGCTCATGAATTATTAAACTTCATTCAGTCTGGAGTCCTCACACTGCTCTTAGGAGATTCAACTGAAGTTTGTATTTACATGGTGGGAAAGGATATGAGCATGTTCAAAAAACGTTAATGCAGCCTTCCACTGCATTTTAAATTCTGTCTGCAGCCAGCAAGCCTCTAATGAGCCTCCGCCAGTTAAAATCAAAACATAAATGTAAACACATTCCAAGTAGGCAGATCTGAGTCTTACATTCTTTTGAACACATGAAAAAACAATGAAAGACGATAGGTGCAAATCTGTGAATTCACAGGGTGCAGCTACAGTAAGCACCATAAGGTGAGTGTTCTGGATTTTTCTGTATTAGTAACCAGTAATCAAATGACTATTTACTGTGGTGTTTACTGTGGTGTCAGCAGTGTATTACATTTTCGTGCAGACTGAAGTAATAGGCAATATTATGAATGTAATAGGTGAAGTAATAGGTGTAATGATATTTACTTATTTACTTTTTATTAAATACTTATTTTTATATAAAGAATTGTCAGTACCATTACAAGTGATATATCAGTTTCGGTACCAGACTGATTCTGCCCATGGTAATCTGTTTTAACTTGACAGTACATCCCTATACAGGGTTTATGTACACNATAATAATTTATTTTATAAAATTAAATAATATTAAATATTAAATATTAAATAATAATATTTTATATAAAGAATTGTCAGTACCATTACAAGTGATATATCAGTTTCGGTACCAGACTGATTCTGCCCATGGTAATCCGTTTTAACGTGACAGTACATCCCTATACAGGGTTTATGTACACTTGTTTATGTACACTTATGTTCCTTCTTTTGATGGCAGCAGCCTGTAGCTCATGAAGGAAGTCATGTGCTGTGAGCTGGCTTGGTGTGTATATAATGGTTACAATAGGCTGTCTGCACACATATCCCTCATTCCTGTCGGGGGTAAAAGGGACGATACATGCTGATTGTCTTCCCTGGGGTGGATGGTGTTATCCAGCCCTCCTAATTTTCCAGACTTGAACCCAACTAAGCATCTTTGGGACCACCTTGCGCGTTGTGTTCGCTCTATGGATCCTCCCCCATGCACCCTCCAGCAGCAGTGGGATGCACCGTTTAGAGAGACAGACATGACCACTAGTCATTAGAAATCAGGACTATTTGCTCAATCTAATTTCTGCATCTGCAATGGACTGTCCATAGTCTTTTTTGAGTATCTGTGGTCAACAAGGGCCATGACAGTCTGAACCCTTTGGGCACTGGCCCCACTGGCCCAGACCACAGCTCCTACACTGGTGCATCCTTAACTATTATTTATTGATTAGGTTCTCTCAGAAAAATGAACAGATTCCTTAATGAACCCTTTTCCTAATTTGTAAACTACCAATTAAAGACACTAGTCTTCTAGTATCAAACCTTGTTTTCTATGTATACAAATGCTTCCTAATGTAATACATAACTAAGAATGTTGCTGTCAGTACATGTCATGGATCCTCACCCACACACCCTCCAGCAGCTGTGGGATGCACTGCAGCCAGTGTGGCTCCAAATACCTGTGACTACCTACCAGGACCTTATTGAGTCACTCCTAGCCCGTCTAGCTGCTGTTACTCTGGATATTAGCTGGAGGTCATAATAATGTGATTCTGGTATAATGTGAAAGGCTGGTAGTGGAGCCAGCACCTGGTATCAGCAGGCATTTCAAGTTTAATGTTTGAAAGGTTTCAGCTGTACTGCAGTACTGTGCAGTTACATGTCTTCTAAGATGCACTGAAATGACCTAGTTTCCACAACTGTATTAACAGTTCATGAGTAAAGATATATGTCACAAACAGCCACTTAATTAGAAACATATGAATATCATATTTCAAATGTATTCTTTCTGCTGCATTATATTTGATATGATCTCATACGTAATGTTTTTGTCAAAATTAAGACATGCACTTGCCATTCACCTCACCATGGCTACGTTCAGTTTTACTGAGACGAGTTTCCCAGTGGGGCTGGCCATTATGGGAAAAAATTCAATATCACAAGAATTTTTTATATTACTTTATCAGCTGGTACTTAAGTTGGCATGAATACAGTTAATGGATCCATACTGATGTAGCTTGTTTTGGTTGTCACCAAACTTTACCCGGTATTCAAAACTTAATATTTTGTTGCAGTTTTTTGAACTGTTCTTTAAAACATCATTATTTATTAATTCTACTATAACTACAAATCAGTACTGTTGTGTAACACCAATACCAGTATAGATCATATATCCCCTCAGCAGTTTTCCCAAGGTGTTGTACAGTGTTACTGCTATATAAATACTGCAGCAATGGAGACTACAGACTTTATGTGCAAATAAAGTGCCATCTGGTGGCCCCTAAGAAGATAAGCTACATGGTAAGATTATCAGAAAAGAAGTATCAAGTTACATATAGCACTGTGAAGTAAAATAGTCTTCTACTCTACGGTAAATCATTGTTATTACACTAACTGACAGCAGAAAAGAGCATGTGCCACAAAAGCATTGCCTGTGAGTAACACATTTATAACCATCATTTATAACCAGTAAAGGCCAGGCTTGTCTAGTCAGCTGCTACAGTAAATGACAGTGTTGCCAAATATCACTATAGTACAATTATTTAGTGGCATCACATCAATATGCCTCAATCTTCTTCAAAGTGTAATTTTACAGAGTCCTGTGTTCCTCTCTGGGAGGAAGCGTTATTTGCTCGAAAGTATCAGGCCCAAGGCTGGTGTTTAGTGGTCATCCCCCAGCAGAGCAAAATCCAGCATCTCAGCTAATTGCAAATATTTACAGGGCAGTGTAGTGCTGATTGCTCTGGCATGGCAAACAGCCGTCTCATTCCAGCAAGCTTGTGCCAACCTCGGCTCCTCAGATTAATGAGCCTGGGCCAAGAGGGAGCGATGACCAAGCATTTCATTACAGGCTAACAACAAAAGCACATTCAGCACAGCCACTCATCCCTGTTCCGTTTAGAGAAACAGAGACAACCACGCTGCTGGAGACAAGGGATGCCTCTAACAGTCTTCTGCTCCACTTTCAGTAACTTGAAACTGACAGAGCAATAACTTTTTTTTATATGAACTATTTAATATACTTTGTGCATACATAGCTAGTTAGGCCACAGAGTTGCAAACAGGCAACTTATTTTTTTTGGTTTTATATATATTTTTTTATTTCCTTCATTTTTATTTTGCCTGTAAAGCACTTTGCAAACTTGTTATTATATTATACTTCTAGAGTATATAATATTCTAGAAGTGTAGGAGGTTTATGTGACACTGGGCTACTGTGTTAATATATCTGAATGTACTTATTTTAAAGCTTATTATAAAACATATAAATAGATGTTATATTAACTATAATGCTAATACTATGTTCCCAATATTTACATTTTAGCAATGTTTGTGCATCACTATCAGTAGCAGCCTCGATAGAGAAGCAGGGACGGATCATGGTCTCCTGAGGCCCCTGTGCACAAGTGTCTTTGATGTGTGGGCAATTAATTGAGTCATTACAAATAATGACTGTTTGTTTATTTTTTGCATCTGGAATCAACTGCCCATACTCTTTTCTGAGTCCCTAAGGGCTCTGGCAGTCTGAAGCCTTCGGGCACTGGCCCCACTGGCCCACACCACAGCTGCCACATGGGGGCATCCCTATTATTTATTGATTAGGTTCTCTCAGAAAAATGAACAGCTTCCATGATGAACCTTTTTTCTTGATTTGTAAACTACCAATTAAATATACATTCTAGTATCAAACCTTGTTTTCTAAGTATACAAATCTTTCCTAATGTAATACGTAACTAAGGATGTTGTTGTCAGTAGATGTCATGGGGTCCTCCACTTGCTCTTCCATTAGCTCCTTCAGTCTGACTTTCTCCCGCTCCAGCCTACAGCCTCCCACACTGCATCACTAGAAACTGTCTCCTGTTTTGGACTGATCATGGCTTAGGACTATATTTACTCTTTCAGTTTGTCACAGATGTTTGCAAAGTTTTGTGCACATTGCTTGACTTTCTCCTGGGTGTTTCCTGTGTTTTTGGCAGTTTTCTGTATAAATAAATGAATACATCTGTGTTACACCTGCCTACCTCTTCTTTCTTTATCTCTGCCCCATGTAATGATACAAATTATTGGATTTGTCCAAATACAAGTACTTTGTACCTGTACATGTATCCAGATTGTTACACTCACTGACTCACTCAATCATCTTCTAAACCACTTAATCCTCCTGGCTTGTGAAAAGTGCTGGAGCCTTTTCCAACATTCAAAGGGGAGAAGGCAGGAAACACCTTGGACTGGCCGCCAGTCCATCGCAGTGCACCCAGACATAGATACATACCTACACATTTACTTATACACTCATGCCTAGGGGGCAATTTAGCATCTCCAATTCAGCTGACTCCATGTCTTTGGACCATTTTGTTACATCTAAAATAAATGCAATAACACTAAAAGAAGAAGAATTTCAAGATAAGAATATCAGCAACGTTAGCAAACAAACACCCACAGATTTAGCCTAGTAGCCTTGAACAATAGCAGGCAGGAGTAAGGCGTAAACAAGTCAACATCTCCTGCCAAAAGTGCCTTTGAGCACAGCATTTAACCTCCGTCTGCTCCGGGGTGTTGAATATGATAGACCTGGCCTACAGCTCTGTCTCTCCAACTCTAGACCATCTGAGGCCTGTTATGTATGCCGATATACAGTCCAATTTACCAAGCAAATGTATAAACCTGCAAAAAAACCTTCCTCTGCAGGACAGCAAAAGATATGGAAGGGAGAAAGAAAGGTGAGCCGTATGTGTGTGCCAGTCAGAGAGAAGAGAATGGCACATGATAAGAAATCAGTTCATGGCTCATGCAGTGAATCCTCTGCTCTGTAGAGTATTAGGAAAGGACTGAGAGCGGAGTGATTGAAAGCACTGAGACCGGCCATGGCTCACAGGTGCCGCCGACAGATGGAGTGAATATGTTGTATGCAGCAGGGGAGCTCTTAAATCGATGGAGATGCATACAGTGTATGATGAAAGAAGGCTGACTTTGGCTGCCTTGCCCAGACGTCTTCCCTGCAGTGATTTAAAGCTCTGTCTTTGGTGTCTGGTGGGGTCCATGGCGAACACGCCTCATAAAGCTGGTCAAGTAAAGATTCAGCAGGAGAAGGGTGCTGTGCAAAATAGAACTATTCCATCAGGTATTGGTTTTTCGGTATATAGTATATTCAATATAGTATATTTTTACCACATATGGAATGTTTATCAATTTCTTCAATTAGACCTCAGAGGAAAAGAGACTTTTACCTTTTTGACTACTGTGTCTAAGTATTCAGTCTCTATGGATTTCTACCTTTTTTTCAGTCTCTTTACTTACACTGATGGAATCAATGTTTCAAAACTAGGTCAAACACATTTAGAACAATGCTTAAATTTCTGTTGTCTGCCCAAGCTGACAATATAATAGATTGCAGCTATTCCAGGAAGGTACAGTGGTTCCTACACATTTAGGCTGAATTTAGAGGCTTGTATGATGTAAGTAAGCTTGGGAAGACTTGTCCTTGATTTAGGCCTCTGCAGACACTGCAAGCCCACTCACTGAGCCTGAACCTGAATCTAGCTGCACTGCACCACTGCGTGGGCTTCTGCCACATCCCACTCCACACAAACACAAGAGGAGAATTTATTCAGTCAGTCTAGGTCTATAAAGCAGTATCATCATTTTTATATAATCTGTGGAATAATGTCGCTATAAGATTCATGATTTATAAAGGCCCATGCTTTACATTTTGCTTAATATTTTCTTCTGAAGGTTCACTTACAAATGTTGTGTGGTAATCCATTTTTACACAATTTCTCACTATGCCTTAGAACTGAACAAGCTGTTTTTGTGACAGCATCTTCAAAACTGATATATGTAAATGAAACGTTGTGACTGGCTGCCCTGTACTGTGCCATTCAGAAGGCAGACTGGGCTGAATATATTGCCTTGCTTGCAGTATCGCAATATATTGCAATATATTGAATCTTAACCTCTGTATGATGATATGTATCATATCACCAGGTTCTTGTCATTACACAGCCCTATAATCTTTTACATTGAACTTTGCCTTTCTGTGATATGGGTTCATTAAAGGTTACCATTATATGTTTATTACCATTGATATTATTTACAATCAAAAATAATTGTGCTAAATAAGTCCTTAACTGACATAACACAACATGTACATGATCTAATCTAGAAAGACAGGTTATTTTCCACAGAACTGAAGAGTCCTGATCATGAAGAGAATTTGGAGCTTTTATCCCCAACTCTAAGTCAAAACTGAGAGGTTGTGGTGAAACGGACGACAAAATAAATGCAAAATATGAACATTTGCATTCAGAAATGCTTCCAGGAATGCTGTGTTAGTACTAATGAGTGTTCTAAATGGTGAAAGACAACTCATCACATGATTTTACTTTTTTCCTGTGCTCAGTTTTTTCTGCTCCTTCCACCAGATTATGTGGCTTTGGTCACTGCCTTTGGGTATAAGCCCTGCCATAAATGCACATGTTTTGTTGAGCACAGCAGAGCTGCTTTAGTTCTATTGCGTTTTTGCATCATAACCTGTCGTGTACTCTTGTAAGCTTTGAGTTGTGACACGCTTCCTTTTGCTAAAACACTTCATCTGTGTTTGGAATATGATCTCATGATTTAGAGCAATAATTTAGAAGTATTTGTGACTGACGTGCCTGTAGTTCCAGTACCGAATGTTTAGCCTCTCTGGAACTCTGTTAGCCTCTTTGGAGCTTGACAATGCTTTGAACAAACCAAAAGATCAAAGTTCTGGCTGTCAGACCTCTTCTATCTCTGGCACACTGCTAATTGTCATTCAACATTATATAACACTACCGTGTAGTTTCTTTTGTGAGAGTGACTTCAAGTAATTTTTTCCTTGTGATGTCGTCATTAATTCATCCAACGACACAATTCATGTGTCTTTTTAAAGTTAGACCTATGTCCATTTACAGAATTTATAGTGTCCATTTTTAACAGTTATACTCATCAACAAAACAGTTGTAACCAGAAGGAAATGTCAGATTGCAGTGTTATTTGGAAGGAAGGTAAAGGCTACCAGGAAAAATAAATGACCATAAATTTAGACTGATATGGGCTATATTTACTGACCTACACATACAGAAGTATGGAGCTGGGCCGCCATGTTTGCTAACGCATCATGCCAGACGTCTCGGCACGCAGTTGTAGAGGTTCCTAATAGTGTCCTGCAATAATCCATCCCATGCAGCTTGAATATTCTCATGCAGTTCCTGCAGATTTTGTTGGGTCAGTCAGATACAGCGATAAGGCACATCTTTGCATATGTCATTTGCACGGCCGAACAGGAACCCCGAATCATTTGCATGTGTCATGATGTCAAATTTATCCATCAAGTTTCATTCTTGTCGATTGATTCCTTCTGGGTGCAACTATCCTGTTGATGATGAGTGTCTAATGCTTCAGTTTAAGCAACAATTCCCTTAACATTTTGGCAGAACAGTATGCAGAACATTAGTATGAGTAAAGAAGACTCATGCATGCTTTTGTGTTTTCCTGAAATAATATAAAATGTCAAATAACTGTCAAAGCAAATATCATACAACAGACAAGACAATGGACAAAGGATCAGTTTTTAACAGACCAGCTATTAGCCACATCCTATACAGCAATATTTTAAGGACGCATGTTATGACAAACTTCATAAGCACCAAAACGTTAATTAAAGCAATATGTAAACAATGATAAAGTTTATATAGTCCATAGTATCTTAGAGCACTCTTAATGCCACAGTCTGTTTCATTCTAAGGAAACAGAGGTAGGAAAATGGCCATGTTGGGTCATAAAATCACATAAATGTTATAAGTGAACCTCAAGGGAAAAAATTAAATTCAAAAAGGAGTAGGATATGTGCCCTTTACAGATGCTGGGGATTTGTATTTTGAAAACATGAGCACACAAGCAGCTAAAGAATACACAATGCCTAGTCGTTATATTTGGAACAAATGCACCGTATGTAAGAGACAATCCATTAAAAACTCGTCCCCTAATACCCACAGAATACAACACATATCAACCCTCATTTCAAATTTATTGCTCTTAATATTTTGATCTAAGGTAAAACTCTCACCCTTTTTTAAATGAGCAGAGCTCTATTCCTCTGCAAACAGAAGGAGTGGAGAAAGATCATTTCACACTTATTCCAGGGTGATGAGCCTCCTAGCTCAGATGAGGCCAATTACAACATTATTGCAGTGCTCTTTAGAGATAATGACCCACTGATTAATCAGCCTTCTCACATTTCAGGTGAAAATCACATTTTTAATAACTCCTGCCATAGTCTGCTTAATCTACTGTGATATTGTCACTAATTCCTGTTTTCCTGTAATGCATGAGATTTATTTCTTCTGTAAATGAAACAGTTTAAGGTGAAAACGTGTTTAATTTGCTCTCCCCAAAAATTCTTTTAAAGCAGGTCTTGCAATTAAATAAGTCTATTTTTACTTTCCTTTTCAGGGTTGCCAGAGTAATTACACTGATTTTGTACATTAACGTAAATAGCTATCTGTATAATCTTACACTGCTGTGTCTTACCTCCACAGCAAAATAAGTGTAGAATTCACGACAATGTCTTTCAGGTGGCATCTTGTCTTGGACACCTGGGAAAAAAAATAACAAAATATCATTTTTACTGAGATGTTTACAGAAATGAACCACTAGATGGAGCCTGTTACCCCATTTTGACTGTTGTGATTTTTATCACCGTCACCCTTCTGAAATTGCTATGCTGGCATCATGCAGAATAGAGGTTATCTATTATAATTTGTGCGACATAACCCCTCCACATGGCCTCCCTTTCAAGAAACTCAAACATGTTGTATATTGAGCTATATTGAAAAATCACATTTTTTGCTTCTTACATTTTTACCTTTACAAATCTTAAACGCATTTATTCTTTCCAATCAGTTGAGCTGTCATACATTTGAATATTGCTCTTATTGATAATTCCAATCAAATAATATAATCCTTAGATATGCTACTTCTTTGTAAGATGAACAATATCACTGCATTAGTTCACCACATTACACACTACTAAACAAACTAAATTCTAATCACATTTCTTAAAATATTTGCTTTTTACTTTTAGGTCCTCAAACATGTTTAATCGTGGGTGCTCCTTCACTTTCACCTGTATTTGCTTCATGCTGAGTTAAATAAAATTTAAAATACATGACAAAACTATAAAATACACTCATTTCACCTAACCACAATTTCTCTGCACTTTTTCCATCTGTGAAACTCCTAGAAGTTATTCCTTTATTTTGACACCCATCATATCAATCAAAAGTGCCTCAAAAGACTTCCCACCACACAGTATCTTAACACAACCTTGACAACCACATTGTCATCAATAACACTAGGAGCAGCACAATTAAATGAGAGACTCCTCTCAGAGAAACAAAGTCTGCTCAAAATACGCTTCTGTGAAGCTCACAACATCCAGGTTTTGTTGCGACAGCACAGTGATGCTGCTACACTTCTGATGTGTGTTTTGAGGCTGTTGTTTAAGGGCTTTAGCAATCTTGCTAGGTGTCAATTTATGTGCATCGGTAAGTCTTCACGTGGAACCATGTCTATTTTTGCTAACGCAGTTTGCCTGTGCATGGATTATTCTGTCATGACTTCTGAGACTGTTATCATTATATAAAGTATTTATGACTGATATTAACCTACAACAGAAAGGGCTTATTAAGTCTGCTCAATATAGCCGCAGATTTATCCTTAAATGAAATGTTTTTCATTGCAATCAAAGGCTACATTCATTATTGGAATCATAGTATCACTTAAGACAACAACATATGCTAATGAAACAAGATACTGAGAAATTAAGATTGCTTTCAGAATTTCTAGATTAGTCCACCGCAGCGTTACTGGGTGTTGCAGTGCACTCCAGTTAGTGTCAGTGTGTCTTCCGTACCGGGAAAAAAGTATAATACTCTGGTACATGGTACACTGGCTTCCAGTGTGTGCTTCTAATGCCATTTAAAGCTTTGCCATATCTTGCTGATCTCTTATATTATAGACCACTCACTCGGCTGAGGCACACTGAACAGCTTACTGCCAATATTTAGGGCAGCATGTAACTGAGTTGGTGGAAGTGTGGTCTGCAAGTTCAGGGAGTGTTATTAAATACAGATTAAAAAGCCATTTGTTCAGACTAGCGCCTGCGTAGAACATGTTGCCTCCTTTTCTTCAATAATTTGTAATTGTGGTGGTATTTCATTGAAGACATAATGTGTTATGTTCCCAATTAGCTAATATCTCCTCATGGTCTGCTAGCCATCTGTTCTGTACTGAAAAAATCCAGTGTTCATACACAGCCCTGGCTCTAAAACTAGGAAACAAACAAAGTGGCTCAGGCAGAAACACACAGCCATTCCAGGCAAGAGTGTTTCAACAGTGAAGAAACCTCCAAAAGTTGACAGTGATGTGTTTTAATGTTGGAGAGACCATTGATAGATGAAGCTGGCAGTCTGAAGTTTCTCATTTTTCTGTTCCACCTTAAATGGTGTAGCAGTTCTATTTACATACAGGTGCCTGAGGTACATGAATGTATGTGCTGCACCATTTAAGGTGGATCAGGAACATTCTAACAAGAAACTGGAGAAAAAGAAGCCAACTTCAACTTCATCGAGAGTTGAAATGCATGAGAAAGGATGAGGGGGTTGTTTCTACTGGTGGGTAACTTATTTTTGCTGTTTTACAGAACCAATTGGTCAATATTGTTTTGTCCTGTTTGCTAATGTTCGTGGTAGGATTGTAACTGGTTAGCACTGCAGCCGAAATTGTAGCAAAAGTTTGCTAACCGACAACCTAGATAACACTGGTTGCGTTATTTGCTGTGTCGTTGTTTGCTCCAATGTTATATCATGATATTTGTCCGTTCGATGGACCCTGGGTTTCATGGCCACAAAGTTTTGCATTGCACAGCCATGAATTTGGGAGGTCGGAACTTCTGAAGGAGCACTGAATAGGTATTTATTTTCCTGTTAAGTTACAAGTATGTTAAAAGTTATTTTAACATTATTTTAAAATTATAAATATACTAATATTGATATTGGAGATGCACCAATCCAACACTGATATCTAAACTCAGGGTATAGGTCAATACTGCATGGATCTAATACAAGTGCTCTGTCCAAGCACTTATGACTCATAGTAAGCATATGAACATAAATATACAATAGGTACAGCCTAATGTACAGTACTGGAGATTGTCTTTTTAGGATCAGGTGGAAGTTTTTAAATCATACTCTTGTTGTAATAGGTTTGTCAAATTTCACTGTAACAATTTTATACGTGGATCAAGCACCAGTATTGGTGCCGATACCAAATCCGTATCTTCAAACGATGCATACTGGATTAGTGCATCACTATTACTACTATTATTATTATTATTATTATTATTACTATTATTATGATTTATTGTAAAAACAAGGGTCAGTATCATTCTGTGATTTAAATGAAACAAACACTTTAGAGTGCACACCGGGTGGCTGAGACATGAATTCTACTCACGTTTAGCTCGTCTGAAAGAACTCAGCACGTGAACACAAACACATCAGAAGGGCTTCACAGCTCTTTTATACAAGAGAGAAACTAAAGATCATAGACTGCTGTCTGACATAAAGACACTGTTACACCACAACACAAGATCCCTCTGTGAGACTGGGTTACAGCAGGTTATCTGAAACAGGCTAATCTCTGATAGTTTTACTTCTGACATGGAACATAAAGTAACCATTCCGTTTCATGAAATAAAAAAAAAAACAGCTTCTGTATTTCTTACACATCTTCTCACACATTCTTTTGATGTTAGAGAGAAACAACCAAAAACAACCCCCCAAAAATCCAAAGGTTTTCCAAACTTTCAACACTTCAAACACTTTTACAGACTTCAATGGGTCAAACTATTCTAACAAATGAACGCAGGTGACACGGTGTTAGACACACAGAGAATTAAACCACTGAAATAAGAATTCCTTACGGTGCAGTCAGAGTCTTTTAAAAGGCCATATTTTCTAATGCCAATAACTACAAACCTCCAAGGTCTATTACCCAATATCAATAGCCCTACAGTGGCACAGGGTACTATTCTTTCAATATGCAATTCACTTGCAGCAGCAATCAGTATCAAGAACAGAGTTATGTCATCTAAACTACCCTGTTCCTGTGTACCAATCTGCAAGATGTTACATATTACTCCTTGCTGTTTTTTCATCATATTAATGCATCCTCCATATCTCTAACCCACTACTCCATGTTATTCAGAGCATTGCTTGGTTTGTGATACTGTGGGCCACTGAAAGCCCCTTCTATGATTGATTCTATGTCTTGTTGTACTTTATCTACAGCATGCAGTGAAAACATATTTATATATATTTATATGTGCCTCTTTCCCAGAAACATGCCATACCTAAAACAACATACAGTCTATATATATAACTAAACAGAGGATCATGTAAGTAATAAGCATGATTTCTGTAACGTTAATACTAATGTTGCATATGTCTGTGTCGTTACTTCAGTGTGTTTTGCAGCCTGACGTTACTCTCCAGCCTTTCCAAATGTCACGATGAGGCTCAGTGACTAGCTGTCCGGGTAAACAGCCGGACAGGGCAAGAGTGCCTGAAGCCTGTGGTGCAATGCTGTAATTCTCTCCTCAGCGGAACCGCACGGACCGAGACCGAGAAATGCTAGGTAAACAGCCTAACAGCCCGAGGCTATGAGAGTTAAGTCACGAGCCGTATGAGAGAGTCAGTCCTACCTTAGCTAGCTCGAGTTTTTAGCGCTGCAACAGCATCAGAGGTACCTGGAGGAGGAGGGAGATTAGACAAGTGAACTACGTATTTTCCTCCCTGTGTTTCTGCTCTCTCTGTTCACTGTTCCGGCTTTACTTTGGAACTAATATCAAATTGTAAGTAAGCAGCGTCCGCTCAGGTAACAAACATTTGTCAAGACTTTCAAGCAACCAGCGTTACTAATTTACTCCGCTGCATACCGCTCGGCCACTAACGCGCATGCGCCGCCTTCAGGCACCCGCGCACGCGACAGCAAGATGCTCTTTTTCGCGCGTTTGTTCCACCCGTATTCCGACAGGTCCCGCCCCCTGAGCTGCGACTGGCTATACGCAGTAGGAGCCTTTCCACTGCCATAGTAACCATCGATGTAAACAAAGCGCTTAACGTCGTTTACGTTCAGCCGCTTTCTGGGCTTGAGCTGGCTAATAGTTTATAGACAGATAGTTTAGATACTGTGGTGTAGGCTGAAACGCCATAAATGCTGCCTAGACGGGCAGTATTCTGAGGCACCAAGTTGGGCTGATTTATGAAGGCAGTGTTGCATTACACATCCCGTAATAGTGCCTGTCAGAACGGGTGTTATAAAAACAAACAGAAGAAAACACGACCTGACACAGTGGACATCACAGGCTTCTGAGGCAGCGACTTGTTAAACAGCACAGACTTGCTGCACAGCCATAATTTTCTATAGGCTAGACGTTCATATGTGTGGTTTTGGATTGGCTACTAATCTGCACGATTTACATACAAGCCTGTCCCAGTGCAGGAGGCGGGCCTTCGCCGGAATACGGGTGTAAACAAGCTAAAAGGAAGCCCTTTAGTCCCCAGACTCTCTGTCCCAGCCATATATCTGTTTACAGGACACCTACACCACATCTGTCGAGTTTTCCATGTTCTGGCGGTTTCAGGGAGAAACTCAATCCGTAAACCGATCGGATTTAAGAAGGAGAGCCAAGTCTTTCCCCTAAGACACAGAATGTGATAACTTGGAGTTTCAGTTGTGGGCTAGGTTACCTAATGTCCTTCATAAACAGATTAAAAATGAATGTTTTAGTCTGAATCTTAAATCCCCAAGCTGTGATGTGGTAAACCTTCCTTAACTCATATAAAGAGTTTTTCCTCCTTTCCTCTATTGGGAAAACCAGTTCTGTAATTTGGCTTTATATGGTTTCTGGACTATTAGTTTTTAGTTATTATGATATTGCTATTTTCTGAATGTGCTAACAAATCACAGAAATATTGACTGGTAATCAATCACAGACGTTTCAGCCGAGGCCCATATGTGGTCTGACATGTTGACATCTATCTCTTTCATCACATGACACGTCAGCATCATTCGTCACTATGTTCACTGAACTTGTCACAGATCTAATGTAGCACTACGTGGAGTCATTATGGTATTCCATTCCATTATTCCATTACAATGAATATTGTAGAGTCAGCATAGAGTTACGCTCAATCATGGCAAGACTTCCTACAACAACATAGCACCTCAGACCTCTGGCTACCCCACTTCTGACACCACTATAGCATTGGTGTAAAGTAAGACACAAGGATTCTACCACAAGAAGTGCTCTATTTTAACACCAGGCAGGAACTTGCGTGTGTGTCCCTTATGGAGGTCATGTGCCCTTCCATGTTCCTTCAGGCCTCACAAGTTTCAGGAGGTCAGTGCCAGCAGTTAGTCACTAAAATGCTTTCGATAGAATATTAGGATTGCACCTTTATATTGTGCAAGAGGAATGCATACGTGGTGGTGCATGGAAAGTCTCATTCAGCTTTGAGCGTAAACCAGTGGTCTATAAGGTACTTACATATAATAACATGTAATGGACTTAATTCTTTCCTCAGTCTGAATGTGCTCATGCATTCTGTGAAAGGAAGATCTAGACCACAGGGTTTTTATAAGAATCATACTGTACATTCAAACTATTACCATTACAACCGGATATTACACAATTGTTATATATGACCATAATTAAACAGTAAAGGAATGCTGTAACATAAATCATAGATTAATATTATGCATATGATTCACATTACTCATTATAATATTATATAGTGTTATAAAATTAAAATACTCCGTAATACCATAGATACCGTGCATTATACGATAAAGTTAACAGGAAATTATTTGTTATTTCCTAGGTAATGTATATTTGTATATATTAAAATACATATGCTGAAATAAATATACAATCAATTAATCAATACTAACTTTGACTATATATATATATATATATATATATATA
>CM067479.1:33022868-33041418 GCA_034552555.1 Semaprochilodus insignis
AGCATTAAAACAAATTCTGTAGAATTAAAAGTTCAAGAACGGATGGTTCGCACGCAAAAATGTCTTCAGAGTAAAAAGTCCTATTTGTCTACGCAGATGCGCCCCCTAAAAAATCACCCTACACATTCTAGAATAATGAATTCTTTCTAAACAGAGCTATTCAAGTCATCTTTTGGTGTATTTTTTTCTATATTGCAATTTACCATATATTGCAAAAGGAATCACAGCATGATTTTTTTTTTCAATATTATGCAGCCTGAATCTGCAGAGACATTTTCCCATCCCTCAAAAATGTTCTCCTTCTAAAGATCCAAGTAATCCCAAGCACATTCAGTGATGCTGGAGACCAGTCCTTTGTTCTGACAATACCAACAAGTTCTGTGTTTATTTTGCCACATCCGTTCTCTTGTCTGTTCTATTTTCTCCAAATCAACTTCTTGACAACGTTTCAGACTCATAGTGTCGAGTTGTCTTCTCACAGTGAAAGGATGGACAGAAACAGCTGTAGACAACTTTTTCAGATCTGAAGCAAGAGTGGAGCTTGAAGTTTTATTTTCTCCATATCCCTGAGTCATTTTTTAAACTCCAGTGTTGCTGATCATTTTATAACCAGTTATCTGATATTATATTAGATCTGATCATCTGATTCTGATATAATTCCACATCCTTAGTACTAACAATTCTACAAATACCTCAGCCGTCAGCCGTTGTCCTCTGATACAGTTATGAGCCCTAATTAATGCCATCACATGATTTTTTTTTACATAGTTGGAATTGTCAGCTGTCATAGACTAATGAAATGCACAACCAAGTTGCAACAGCAAACATTTTTTTTCTTTCTCATTCTAACATTAGTACGATTCCTGGTGGTTTGTGTCTGGATGTGTGTTTGAATTCAGCAACCCACTGAAATCTGAAAACCCACCTCAGCTCAGTAGGAGTCACTTCATTGCTCTGACATCAAGAGACGTCCTTCTGTTCCGCTACCAGTGGGGGTTCCAGCACTTTCCCTTTTCAAGGCTGCCCATTTAATCTTGAATGTAAAACGGGGCTGCTTGAAGATGCCAGTGGCCAAATTCAGACCACATGCCGCAGCACCACTCAGCTACACAAGGACTGTTCCCAGTACCAGGCGACATCCTTGAATCTTCTCTTACCACATGTTATAGTGCGCATGAGTCCATAATGCATGAGGTGGTTTTAAAAGCTTCTCTCCTTAGTCATCTTATTTTAGTCGTGCCATCTTCTCTGTTGGTTGCCATTGTGGGTTTTCTAGCTCTGATCAGTCACCATATATTAGGACCCTAATTCACTTTCAGTTCTCCTTTATTTTGTCTTATCAGGTGACTGCCCTCTCCTCTTACATGGTTTTCAGAATGGATTGAGAAGTGTCTCACTTTATTTAGGTATAATAATAATAGTGTGTTTACAGTGCAGTGTTCTGTGAAGAATGACGTCCAAGGAGAACCGGCTCTCTGAGCACTTAAAGATAATTGCTTAGCTGTGTAGGGGAGCCATTGTTTAGCTAGGTATGACTATGGCGGTAAGAGGGCAGTGCGTTGGTGCATTCTTTAATAGATAAACCAATGCGTTACAGGCAAATCCTTTTAGAGTTTCTTATAATGAGCTTTGTCTTGTTTCTGTAAGAGCAGACAATTCTCTGTTGGTTTGCCTTTTTCAGTATTAAGACATCATCCTGTTAGTGCCATCACCATTAGCAGACGGCTGGAGCGGGTCATCTATAATGATAAGTTCCACTTTGTCTTGGTGGAGATGACCAACAAATCCATGTGTGCAAGTGCCGTGGTCAGCACCAAGATGAACGGTTTGTTGTCACATGTTCTACATCCAGTAGGCCTCCACCTCCACCCCTACCGCAACATCTGCAAAAACTGTGAAAATATTCAAGCTGCATGGGATGGATTATCGTAGGAACCTCTACAACTCCATGCTGAGACATCTAGCATGTTGCGTTAGGAAACTTGGCGGCCCGACGCCATATTAAGAAACACTACTCCTGTAGGTGTAGTTCGATGATTATTGCCCGTATCAATCAAAATTTTGATCATTTATTGTTCCTGGTAACCTTTACCTTCCTTCCGAATACCATTGCAATCCAACACTCCCTTCTGGGTTCAACTGTTGTTTTGAAAATGAGTGTAAAATGTAGTATTTTGGAAGACATGTTTTGTTGAGGTCATTTTCTATTATCAAATTCTTCTTACTGTTTTATTCCAGCTTCCAATCCTGGTGTCATCTGTGGTGAGCCTTTACTTCCTAGAGTGGACAGACATCTTCAAACCGGTGCGCTGGGGGTTCGCTTGCCATGACCGCAGTCTAAGTTTGCCATACATCGAGCCCACACATGAGGTCATTCCTTTCCTCATGCTCCTCAGCCTCGCCTTTGCTGCACCTGCCATCACGGTCAGTGTAGCACAAACACTCTGCTACTATTCCTTATCAGGGCTTCATCTAGTCCTAAGATTAGTCTACACCTATGCAGCACTATTAGACAGTCACATCTGCTATTCTATTGGTACTGTAAAATGTACTCATGCTTGCATCACTGTGTTAGTTCAGCTGAGTGGAACTGTTGCCCAGAGCAATGCTCATTATAGGATATTTAAAATCAGGACAAACAACCATACCTTGTTCAGAATAGCAAAGGACACCATAACTCCATTCTAGTCAGTTCGTTTGCTCAGGGATCTGTTCAAAGCAAAATTATTTGATGATGGATCGTGTCAGTCAGATTGTTGATCAGTTACAGGTTGAGGTATCTCATGTGCTATGTTTCTAGCTAAAAAGGAAATGCAAAAATGTTATAACGGTTTAAAAGTGTGGCAGAGAAATGCGATGTCTCACACATTTTTCTGTCATAGAAACTGTATATACAAAGCTTACTTATCAGTAAGATATGGGAAGTCAGGGAAGCAGACTTTAGAGAAAATTAGAGATGGAAACACAAATTCTGTCATTAAATGAAATGAAGCTAAATCCAGGGAGGAATATAGCAGTGTGCATTTTTGTTCCAGTTTTATGAATTGCTGTTCCTAAAGGTGCTGTACTGTGTTGTGCTGTGATATGACTGCCTTCAACCTTTTAGGTAAAAAACACTTGTAAGAGTGAAGATGGTTTCCTTATGTGATTCCTCCCTGCTAGATATTATTACCAAGTATGGTTGACTCATCCAGGCTGCATTGACTGTATTCAGGTAAAATGGAAATTAGAGAAGGTGGATCTGAGTCATTCCTGGAGTCTGTCATTTGCATATTGTCATCTCCTAGAAGGCAATTTGACTTTGAAGAAAATGTCTGTCCTTGCTCAGGGGAAGCCTGATTGCAGTTTTGTGGACAATTACGTTACGACAATACATTTGCACAGAAATCAACACTGGGCTACATTTTATGCTGGATATAATAAGGGGACTGGACGCTGGACCTGTCAGCACTGTGTCAGTGCTGCTAACAGTTTTGTTGGTAGGACTGCTACGCAATTTATCATCTATTAAGTGTTATTGCAGTATTGTCTTCTCCTTTTACTCAGTATGCAAATTAGCCCTCTAATAGATCACAGAAATATTCTGTTGCATCTCGGGTTTCAGATGAGTCAGTCTTGGATCATTTTTGTGAGTGCTCAGATTTAGCATGTAAACATCAGCATTGAAATAGTGGCTGCTGTATGTAACTGTGTAATTGTCATGCTTTTTTGATCATAGAGCAATAATACAGTGTAATAATAGCTATAATAAAGTGTACTGTGTATAACTAGTTGGTCTTTTTTGCTTGATATGTTTTAAACACCTTTTAAATATCTTTTATATGGCCAGGAGGTGCCACGCATCTAGGCTTCCATTTGTTACTTCTGTAACTTAAGAATAACTCAGGGATTTTGCAGTCCTTTCTGTGTAGTTACTGAATAATATTAGTTGAGTCATCTTGCACTAGATGGCATCCAACAGCGTTTCATTGAAGAAAATAAATGATACACTTTCAGCAATTGACTCTTATCCAGTCCTTACTTGATGGATCCTAAAATTGATCACCACACTTCATATAAAAAAAGCTCATTCATATAAAAGCTGAAAGCTCAGCAGTGACTTTTGACCAGCTGTTTTTTAGCATCACCGGGAAATAATGCAACATGAGTCAGTAACTTGCCTCTACATCTATAGACCACTGGAACCTAGAACGGTTTATGAATCGACTTTCCCTCTCTTGCTGGAGAAATGCAAGTAAACTGCAAGGTCTTAAACCAGGCAGTGTCATTTCAGGTGGGCTGTGTTGCACTCGCCTGTTATTGTGGATTTATGGCATTGAGGGCTTGCAGGTCACTCAAGCAGAAACATGATGATTGGTTCACACTCAGCTTGTTGAGTTCTCGAGGCATATTAGTCTGTTCTTAGGGAAGTGACAGGCTGGCTAAATGGGTTTGAAGTTTGAACTATAAAAAGACTCCACTGTTAATTTGTTGGGTTGCAGTATGAACAATGAATGTGGTGAAGGGCTGACTGCTCTAAGAAGATTCCCGTGGCTGCTGCTTTTCATGTAATTATAAAATACACATTTGTAAAACTATCTCCATCCGCTGTTATGGTGAAAAATGTCCTGTTTGTGGATTTATTTTTTGACTTTGTCAGTTTGTCAGATATACATCAGAAAATGCAGGACTGAATGTCCCTTCCTAAAAAACAAATCCCACTTGATTCTGTGACAAATCTAAATTCTTATCTTCTTGAATAGAAAATGTTTAATTTCATGTTATAACAGATGTGCAAGGTACATGTACACCTTTGTAAATAGTAAGCATTTGGTTGTAAATCATGTACAAGCTCTCTTTTTTTCTCACCTAATTTTTTTGTAAAATCTGTTTACCTAGCAGGCCAGATTTAGTGTCAGGGAGGAAGTGACTGCAGGCTTTGGGGACTCCTGTGGCTTTGCCAATTGTCACGGTGTAGAGGGGAGACTGTGTAGCTATAATAGGAGGGCTAGAGTCAGTCAGATGGAGCTGTGTGCTGTGATCTGCATGCTCTCTAGGCTCATATTCAACTCACAGCATGGCCCATCATCAAGCCAACATTCAGTCTATATCCTTAGGACTTCACCTGCCAGGTCAGCGTGTGGAGCGACGCTCACATCAAACACATAGTCCTGCAGGGATTTAAACTCCTTACCTGCTGACCAAGGCAGTCTAGTCTATATGAACATAGAGGTTTGGCTGCCATGTCTATATGATCTACAAATACAACCCCTGGCAAAAATTATGGAATCACCACTCTTGGAGTAAGATCTTTCAATTGTTTAATTTTGTAGAAAAAAATAAATCACAGAGACATGCCACAAAACTATTTCAAAATCCCAACCTTCTGGCATGAAGAACACAATAAAAAAAGAAAGAAATAGAATTGTTGTAGTCAGTCACAATTGTGTTTTTAGGTCAAGTAGAGGAAAAAAATATGGAATCACTAAATTCTGAGGAAAATATTAAGGAATCATGAGAAAAACACTGCACCAATAGTACTTTGTTGCACCACCTCTGGTTTTTATAACAGCTTGAATTCTCTGAGGCATGGACTTAACTAATGACAAACAGTATTCTTCATCAATCCATCTCCAACTGTCTCTTATTGCTGTTGCCAGATCATCTTTGCAGGTTGGAGCCTTGTCATTGACCATTTTCTTCAATTTCCACCAGAGATTTTCAACTGGTTTGAGGTCTGGACTATTTGCAGGGCATGCCATTGACATTATATGTCTTTCTTGAAGGAAAGTTTTCACGTCCTTTGCCCTATGGCAAGATGTATTATCATCTTGAAAAATTAAGTCATCACCAAACATTCTTTCAGCTGAGGAAATAAGAAAAGTGTCCAAAATTGTAATGTAGATTTTGTCATTTATTGACGGTGTAATTACTGCCATCTCCCCCGTGCCTTTACCTGACATGCAGTCCCATATCATCAATGACTGTGGAAATTTAATTTTTTTCTTCAGGCAGTCATCTTTATAAATTTCATTGGACTGGCACCAAACAAAAGTTCCAGCATCATCACCTTGCCCAATGCAGATTTGCAATTCGTCACTGAAGATTACTTTCATCCAGTCATCCACAGTCCATGATTACCTTTCTTTAGCCCACTGTCACCTTGTTCTTTTCTGTTTAGGTGTTAGTGATGGCTTTCGTTTGGCTTTTCTGTATGTAAATCCCATTTCTTTTAAGCGATTTCTTATAGTTCTGTCACAGACATTCACTCCAGTTTCCACCCACATGTTTCTCATTTGTTTTGTTGTGCGTTTTCTGTTTTCAAGACATATTGCTTTAAGTTTTCTATCTTGACGCTTTGATGTTTTCCTTGGTCTACCTGTATGCTTCCCTTTTACAACCTTCCCATTTTGTTTGTACCTGGTCCAGATTTTAGACACAGCTGACTGGGAACAACCAACATTTGTGGATTTTGTGGCATGTCATTTTTTTTTTCTACAAAATTAAACAATTGAAAGATCTTCCGATGAGAGTGGTGATTCCATAATTTTTGCCAGGGATTGTAGAATTTTCAGCATAACTAGTGCCAGACTTTAAGGTCTGACCTTTGACTAATGGCTGTTGTCTTTAAGAGTTGTCAGTAATGAGGCTTGATTGGTTGGGACTGTGATATAATTCCTCATGATAATGGTAGAATTCTGTCATGATGGCCACCGCTTAAAAACCACATACAGAACTACTGAAAAAAAAAAATTATGGTATTAATTACTCCCAAGATTTCACTTCTTGAGTGTGAGAAGTGATTGGAACACCTGAATTCAATGATTTGGATGGGTGAATACTTTCGGCAATGTAGTGTGTGTGTGTGTGTGTGTGTGTGTGTATATATATATATATATATATATATATATATTTCTGCTCAAGATTTAAGACGTTTACTACTCCACCAAAGGACTCCACCAAAATGCCACTAGATTCACTGTGTAGTTTTCCATATCCATATCTGCAGGAAGCCAGAGCTAAACAGTCAGGAGGAAGAGGGACAGATTTAGGGCAGTGGGAGGGATGATGTGTCTCTGACACATGGTGGCAGGATATTAATGTGTAAGTGTGCAGTGATCAAAACTAATACTCATGCTATATGCACATTTGCTGAAAGAAACTTCTGATCAAAAGATGAGTCATGCAAAACGTGATGGATATTTCGTGGGGAACCTGGTGAAAGAGATGCTGACAGTGTAGAGGTGCCTTTTACCAATGGTATTCAGATTTGTGTCTCTTGCATGATGAGTCCTTAAAGGAGTATTCCAAAAACATTTTGTGTTTTGATCCTATAGTGCATATTAGAGAAACTTTTTTACTCCCTGTTGTGATTAAAAAAACAGGGTCCTGGTGTCGTCGGTGTCTTCAGTGCAAGTACCCATTCATTATAGTGATAAACTAGAAGATGTCATCTTTTGGTGTTGTAGCTTTGAGTGAGGTAACTTTTTCTGGCATTAAGTGAGACATTCAGATGTCTGGTTGATAACACCACCAGTTTCTCATTTCACGTCTAACCACTCTAAGTAACTTTGTTTACAATGTAATGATTGAATTATGCAAAAACTGTGAAAAATTGATGATGCTCCCTTTATTTACAAAGATGGCCTCATTCTCAGGCTAATTATTTTCACTTAGTCTAAACATCGTACCAGCCAACAGAGAGCATATGTTTTTATATAATCAGATCAGTTCCCTTAAAAAACATTGGGATGCTTTATGATTCTTCAATGGTATGATTCTACAAATTATGCGTTTATGCACTTCATATTCATTGGAAGCATGTGAAGTGCTCATTAGTGCTAATGATATAGTCCAACTAAATTAGGTAGAAATGGGAAAAATAAGTAACTATGCTTCAGAAAAAGTATAGTGCCATCAAGAAATGGCGGTGTTATGTGACGCATCGAATGTCCGTACAGGCCTTTGTATTGAAGATTTGGGCTTTGCTTTTGTCTCTGGAACAATTGTTCAATAAAAAGTATTCCAACAGCAGGAACATAACAGAACAGAAGGAGACGAAAGCTAAGAGGAGATATCCACAGAGGGGTGTTTGATCTCTGTCTCTGCTCTCTGCTGGCTTTCCATGCCTCTGAGTCGGAGTCTCCTCTGTCTGCAGATAATGATCGGAGAAGGCATTCTGTTCTGCTGTCTGTCCAGAACACAGAGCGGCCCTGGAGCCGAGGCGGACATCAATGCTGCCGGCTGCAACTTCAACTCTTATGTCCGCCGAGCCATCAGGTTTGTAGGTAGGTTACTCTACTGTGACTCAATTCCATAGTTCTCAAAGTTAGATTCCTTTTAGCTATATATAGTGAGTCTACCATGATACATGTTATTCAGTTTTACTGTAATATCATCCCTGATGTTGGCTGAAGTCTTTTCATGTGTTTTCTTAGGGGTTCACGTGTTTGGCCTGTGTGCCACTGCTCTAATAACTAACATCATCCAACTGTCGACGGGTTATCCAGCACCCTACTTCCTCACTGTCTGCAAACCTAATTACACCCACCTGAACAGCTCCTGTGATGAGAGCTCCTTTATCCTGGAAGATATCTGCTCTGGTGCTGACATTGCCATCATCAACGCTAGCAGGTAGAATTGCCTTAAGATTGAATACCAAACAAATGGTTCCCTCTTGTGCAAAACAGGTCAGTCAGGTGCTTCTAAAGATTGAAAATTAAGTTGTATAATTCTCAAAGAGATGATAAATCATAGGTTCCGTAAAATAACAAGCAGGCAAAATGGTGAGTGGAAGCTCTAATGACATAAGCAGAATTGAATGGCACACGGATCCGAGATTTGTTTTGAGATCATTCAAGGTTGTTCATCTTAAGCTGTGTTTAAGATGGATTAAGTGATTATAAACTGGAATTATGTTTTTTGTTTTCAGAATAAATCAAAAGTCTCACAGTCATCATTTCAAAGTGAATTATCTTTTGTAGTCCAAAGCCTGGTCATAGACACAGGTGTGTGTTAAGTTAACAAAAATAAGTAAATTGGTTGCCTAAAAAGGACATTGAGCTATGAATTAGAAGATAACAGATAATAATCTGTATTTCAAATTCTGTTAAATTTGCCAAATCATGGAAATATACCTCCCTTTTTGAAATAAATGCAATGCATTAAGAACTATGGAAACATTGTTAAAGTTTCTAAGCATACTCTTTACTCCCCAGTCCATACAGTGCATATATTGATTTCATTGTTTCAGTGATGTCATGAAAACCAAATCATTTACCTGTTTAGTCCCACTCTTGCGCACTGTTCCAAGCTTTGTGAATGAGACACAATACAGGACAGCAGATCAGAAGAGCTAATTTCTCTTAAAAGCACAGTAACAAAGAAGCCTGAAGAGAGGTTAAAATAACCATGTAAAAATTAATTATGTGCATTGTTGGTACAAAAAAACATAATGTACTAAAGAAATTAAACTGCTAGCAAAATAAATGCTAACTGAAGCGTAATGAACTCAAACTCTCAGAAAAACAGTACCTACTTTTTAGGTTAAATAATACCTCCTTTTTTTACAGTGATGGTATTCTTGCTATTGTTGAGTATTACACCTGTCAAGTAACACTGAAATATACACCCAGGCTATGGCATTTCAGTTCAGGCTTCTTAATCCTGTACAATTACCGAGTCAGATCTTTAACATTACAGAACCTCCTCTGGTTACTACTAATCCAGCTTGTGTGATGCCCCAGTCATGTGCATCTCTGCAAATATCACTTGTACCTGTGTTTTATGCGGAGGAGTATGCAGAGTACTTGGTAAATAAGTAAAAGCACAGTGCCTCAGAATGACAGACAAAGTTTTGAAAGCATGCAGAATCTGGCATGAAAATGTCCTAAATACCATCCCAACTGACAGAGGTGAAGTGTCAGGATCTTTCTTCAGACTGTTTGTTTAAACACAAGACTTTCAGTGTTGTTTGAATGCCTGCAAGCTATGAAGTTCAGGAGTCTGCTCAGACAAGAGTGGGGCTTTTCTGGAGACTAAGAATAGCACTTGTAGATTAAGAGGCAGGCTTTTGATGTTTCCTTTAATGAGGCCAGTTTCTGTGGAAGTGGCGGCACTGCACGTCTTCCAGCTGCTGTGTGGACTAAATGAATGTAAATAATGAATTAGTGGGAAATGTATCTACAGAAGGAATGGGGGAATTCAGTGCAGATACTGCACACTGACAAAAGATGCAAAGCATCTGAATCAGCCTCTTCAGTTGGACATGCATTTTATAACGATGATTGGATCATTCTTCAAAATGAGCCAGTTGACATGCCTCTGCATCCCTTGGTACTGAGGGTCTAATAAGTTGATTGTTTCCCGCTCCTTACGCTGCAGGTTTAGTCTGCAGAACTGCAGAAATTCAGGACATCTTTTAGTAGGACGCTTGCTTAGTGAGTCCATTTGTGAGAGATCTATCTGCTCTGCTTTGAGTGGGACTGCTCTGGTGTCCCCACTCATGAAGCGCATAATGAACAGCCTGAACAGCTTTATTTATCCTCCAACCAGATCGAGGAAACAGACCATTAAATTCAGGCCAGCATGGGAAACACCCGAAATGGCAGTGGCTGTAGGCATGTGCAGTGCCCCCTTTTCACTGTCACATCTCAGTGAGATTACTAACCACACAACAGCTGCTGAAAGATTCCAGATTTTCTGTGCTGGAATATACTTTTGCTATATAGTGAAAAACAGAAGCCATACATACAGTTTTGCATATAATTACCAAAGTCAATTGTTATTGAATGGTAATTAAAGTTGCTATGCAGTGGCTTTTTACTTTTTTTGTCCTTTGAGATATGTGATGTTACGTTAAATGGAGCACCTGTTTTTTTTTTCGATTCTAGGCTTATGTGACTCTGAAAAATATTTTTTTCTCATTCATAAAATAAATGTAATGGTGTCCATTGTGATTTACAAAATTTTACTCATTTTTCAGAAAGTCCTTCCCTTCCCAGCATGCCACATTAGCCTCTTTTGCCGCTGTCTACATCTCGGTGAGTAGTGTGTGCCTTACACACACAGTCTACAGGGTCTGCTCTGCACCATCCACTAATTCCTAAATGCAGTCTTTTTATTTAAAGTTCAGTCTGCTGCACCCAAACCCAAAAATGATATGATAAATATTTGATATGTAAATACCAGCCTCATTCTTTTACTATGACTATAACTTTGGAGTGTTATTAAAACATGTCATCATGCCCCTTGAGTAAGAGAATTCTCAAAGAGTGGTATTTTTGAAAGTACAAGGGTCTTTTTTGAGAATCCCTTTCTTGATGGCTTATACGGTACAGTAGCATATTTAGTCAGTGGCATCCTGGAGTAGTAGGTGTGTGCATGTGTGTGTGTGTGCTCATGCTGAGGATAAATATGCAGTTTTAATGAAGTGACTGTGAGTAGGACACTGACTCATGCATCTTGGAACAGTCCCAATTACTGCATAGGGCTGAGCTCTTCTTACAACAATCAGTATCGAACACTGCCATCAAATAAGATTAAGCAGATGGTACTGTTCCATTTCATTAGTCATACAGTTATCTTAAGACTATTTATTAGTCAGGTGTTATGGCTTATTATCAAAAATGTCATTGTTGGCCAATAGTAAACAGAGCTGTTTGTTAGGTTTCTAGGCCTAGCATGAGCATGACATTTTAACTGATATTCAGTTGCTATTTAAATAATTATGATGAATAATTTAATGTTCTGGTTTCGTTCATATACCACTATTAAACTGCAAGTTGCCAAATTGGCTGATTTGCTACCTCGCTTGCTAGCTGTCAATATTTAGTAGTTTTCAGCTGATGATGACACAGCTGAAGCTCAAATAAATAAACATTATTTACTACAACTACTGTTGCTTTCCTATGATCTGTGACATATCTCTAGTTGTTGCTTTATTTTACCAGCATGCATTTACCTCAGTGCAACCTAGTTGGATCTGGATTGCTTCTAATAGGATCCTAACACAATTAGGAAGCAGCATCTAGCTATGCTACAAACAGTGGTGTAATAACAAGCACCATTAACAAATTTACAAAAGCTTAAACAACCTACTTGCTGTGAGTTTTGGCTAGAACCCAGAACAGCCAGAGAGGGCAGTCACTTTATAAGAGGGAGAAGCATGCAAGTAGTCAACATATACATGCTATCTCTGATCGGTACTTTGGAAGATCACCTGTGCCTATTTGAGTCCCACCCAACTCAAATCAGTCAGAAGAAAATGTATCATTTTAAAATTCTCTCAACAGAGAAGACCAGCATTCTTTCTCTGTCAATTCATTGAAAAATATCACACTAATTATAGATAATAGAAGAAAACAAATACCACGAAAATTAATAACACAAGCTTTAAGGGTTCTTCGTAACATCTTTGCATGATGGTTCTCAACAGCTGGAACCAACCATTCTATTTAGCGAACCAAAAGTGGTTGTTTCATTGCATATCTCCACGAACAGCATGAGTGACAGACTTTGTAAAGACTGTATTTGTTGAGAGTGTGTTTGTTCCCGCACAGATGTATTTCAACAGCACTCTTACAGACTCATCTAAGCTGTTGAAGCCCTTGCTGGTCTTCTCCTTCATCATCAGTGCCATCATGTGTGGCTTGACGCGTATTATTCAGTACAAGAACCACGCCATTGATGTCTACCTTGGCTTCCTCCTTGGAGGGGGCATTGCTGTTTACTTGGTGAGTTATGAGTTATTAGAATCAAGTGATAGAAATATCTTTCTTGCTTTGCTGCTTTTCATTGTTTTCATAAGAAATGTTAATATGAAAGAATATAACAAGTAATTTTGAACAGTTTCTGTTGTTCATTCATCATGTTCAATCCTCAACGTGAAGGGCAGCTGGCATTTTCATCTGACTCATTTTATTCACCCCCGTGACCATTGCAGGGTCTGTACGCTGTAGGGAATTTCCAGCCCAGTGAGGAGAAGCACAGCAATGAACCCCAGGTGAGGGATCCTGTCCGGTCCATGACTGATCTGGGTCAGAGGGCTGGCCACCACCTCCCTGCTAAAAGTTGCAGCAGCAGTGATGGGCTCTCCTCCTCCCACTCAGGGGGCATCTTGCATCGCAATCCGCGAGCCCGGCAGACCAACTCTCTTACCAACTTAAAGAGGTCCAGCACAGATGTGGAGGTCATCACCCCCTGCGGCCCTGCAGCTAAGGAGAGCATGGTAACCTTCAGCAACACTTTGCCCAGGATTCACTCACCAGTCATGGATGATGCCCGGCGCATGGCTACAATCCATTCTTCCATGGACTCCAGCCGGTCTAAACAGCTGCTGTCACAATGGAAGAGTAAGAATGAGAACCGAAAGCTCTCCTTGCAGGCCATGGAGAGTGGACCAGCCCAGTCCCCTTCCAGCACCATGGAAACTCGCTCCATCTCAGAGCCATCTGCTGTTGGCATCAACGGGGAACAGCAGGGTCCAGGAGCTCCATGCCTCAAACTGGCCACTGGAAGTACTACATTACCCAGCAATCCCAGCGGCATTGCTGGAGGTGCTAGAATATCACTCCAGTCAAGACCAGGGTCTTCTCAGCTGGTGCACATCCCGGAGGAGACCCAGGAATGTATGGGTACCTCACCTGGTGACAATGTGCGGGACAAGTGGTTGAAGAGCATGGAGAAGAGCGGGGCGCCACCTGTAAGGACTAATGTCAATGGACAGCCACGCATCATGCAAGTCATCGCTATGTCTAAGCAGCAGGGCCTGCTGCCCACAGGCTCTCCCAGCTCTGAGAGCAGCAGCCACACCAGCTCTACTGCACCTCTACACCGTTACAAGAGCCTGACAGAGGAGACGGGTTCAGGGGGCACCAGCCAAGGCTCTACAGGGGCTATAGTGAGAGTAGAGGCACATCCAGAGAACGGGCGCCCCCTGGTACATGCCCACTCCACTGACGGCAGTGGCTCCTGGACCTGGAAGTCTCAGAACAGCTTCAGGCAGTCTTTTGAGCTTAATGATCTAAACCGGGACTCTGAAAGTTCAGAGTCTTTTAGAGACGGCTACAACTCCACAGAAAGAATAAGGAGCAATTCAGGTGCCCCAATCCCTGTCACGGTGCCAACCGTCCCTACCATCTCCACAGTTTCCTCTCTGTCCAACGCAGTGGGGGACCAGCACCCACATCAGGCCACAATCTCCACAATCCGAGTCACCCCTATGGAAAGCACTGAGAGTGGCCCAGAGAGCCGAGACTCAACTCTAAGCAGGAAAAGCAAAAGCAATATGATCCTGATCCCTGAAAGAGGGAACAGCCCCGATAACACCAGGAACATTTTCTACAAGGGCACCTCCTCCACCCCAGCTTTTAAAGAGTAGCCAGCCAATAAGGCCTTTTCACTGTTTATTATAAAAAGAAGAAAAAAATGAGGTTTGATCAGATCAAACCTCATGCGCATCACACTGTGGTATTCACTGTATTTATTCGGACATGTTCGTTTTTATGTTTTGCACTCTGGATACACTGTTTCTTACCATGCATGAGATGTTTCACTGGTTTATGAAGTAGCTACAGTGAGACAAAAGCACAAACGTAGGACTGTTTAGAAGCTATTAATCCTTGTGACAACAAGGAAATATATTGTAGCATATCAGAAAACTATTTTATGTGATTAGGGTTAGGAATCGTTTAAAACGGTTTTATACCAATACCTTCACTTGGCCGGCTTCTTTTAAACTACTGGCCGAAAATGGCTGTGGCTTAAATGAGAAACAAGTGCAAGGTGCTTGAGGTGGGTATATTTGTTGACCTCAATGGATTACAGACTAACAAATATGTGCTGACATTAATAACATGCTTACACAATGTAATTTAGACAGCCAATCACAAGTCTAGATTGTGGTCTACTTGGGTGTTGCAAATTACTATTGAACGGCTTAGTATTTTTTATACTCTGTGATACTGAGGTAATTTGGTCAGTACAAATTTAAAAAATACCCAGCCCTATATGTGACATGCTGTGAGGTTGACCTAGTGCCAAGTCTTAATTGAAACACTGTAAGCATCTGACGTTTCACATTTCTAAAAGTAATTTTTCAGTGGTTATAGTTGCCCTTATTTTTTGTAATGTATATATTCCCTGAAATTGGTGCTGCCCTATCTAAAGTGTGAAAAGCTGTATGTTGGTAAAAAAGAAGTCTTTCCAAGCTGGATCTTGAAAACCAAGGAAAATGACATAGCATTCCTAGCCGTGCACTCTTCAGAAACCTGTGTTGTTGAAGCTTTTAATGACCATAAGTGCTTAAAACATTCTCTGTAGCTAATGATATAGTCCTAAAGTACCATTCACTGTATCTTCCTACTTGCAATACAAAGGATTTGTTCTTTACTCAAACTGTGTTATCTCATCAGGACTTACTTGATTTGTGTCTCTCGCTCTCAGCAGCACAGATTTGCTTCGCTGTACTGAATGATTTAGTAAGTAGTACCAGCCCCTGGCTCAGGTGAAAGAGACAGCATGGATTAAGTATGTTATGTTTTGTGGTAAATGAAGGTGTAAACGGATCACCGTCTTCCATTAGTATGTATGACAGAATAGGGCACTCAGTAAAACGGTACACTGCTACTGTAAGCTGAGTCGTTGTCCAGGCCTCCCTGTACATTTTGCACTTAAGAGGACAAAACGAGGCCAAGAAATGGGGGAGAAGGTGTACACTGCCTCCCTCCACCCTTCATTTCTTAATCATCCAATATACGCCATTGATATTTCCTTTATGCCACTGTCGTCCAGGTTCTTGTGGACCCATTCAATATGTGTTTATTGTTGAACTACACTGTAGGTCTTCGTTCATCTCAAGTGTATGTTTGTTTACTTTGACTTTCCACATGCTCAATTTTAGAATAAGAAATAAAGGAATAAAAACAAACAAGTTATCTATTTTTAGATTTACCAAATGTGGTGTCATATATAAACTTAATCAAATAGAAACTAATGTTTATTTTAATAGACATGAAAATGAAACCTTTTCTTTGACACTGATTTTATTGACTTTTTATAAAATGTATATAAATGTGCCAAAGGGTATTTTAAAGGGAATAGTCTGTGGTTTACTATAGTATTTCTATATTAGCCTGTATTCTTCTATACCACGTATACTGTGTCAGCACAGCTGGAGCAAATGCATGCTGGTGATTTGATAATCAGCACATTTATTTTGTTGTCTTTTTGTAAACAATAACTTAACATAGCTGCAGGATGTGTTATTATTAATACTGGACATGAGTTATTGGTTGACAATCTTTGTAGATGTGTTAATGTATATCTTGGTTCATCAGAGTAGCAACCTTAACACGGCAAATAGGCATTTAAAGTGTGTGCGTCTGTTTTAAGGAATGCATTGAGCATGCTGTGTTCTGAGACAGTTGTAGGGCACTGGTCTGAAATACTGTGTTCACCTCTCATCAGGAAAGTGTTGTTAGGTTAGCCGTGTATGGGAATGCATTCATCTGTACCCATTACGCCGATCTGGCCCAAGTTTAATGCTTTCAGGCTCTTGTTCTGCATCGCTTGTGCCAGGTCTTCATATGAAATGGGGTCTGTGGAGAAAAATGGTGTGGTGTTTCAGTGTTTAAATAAATGTTTGTTATGTTCTCCAGAACAAAGTCTTCCTCCTTTTCTGAAAGGACTGAATTCTTGTATTATTTATTGTAAATGGAAAGTTTCCCTCCGTTGCTGCAGTGTCGTTTTGCTGTCAGGACTTCTGGCAGGGTGTCAGCCAGAGCTCTCAGATAAATATGGCTGCCTGTGGAGCAAGGTGAAGATCACTGCAGACAGCTCTTTGAGAAAAGCTTGGTGCAGTTTGATCCCAGCGTTCAGGTTTTTCTTCTCAAGGCTATTCTTTGTGCCCATCATTAATGACGGATTGCCTGTCAGTAAATTAGCCTGGTCAGATTACTCGTATCCCTTCCCTCTTCAAGGTTGCACTGGCTCTTAGGATTCCTGTTAGCCATAGACATAAATCTGTGAATTTGCTGACAGACACAACAGGGATGTGTGTTAAAGTGCGTAGAGTATAACACAAACACTCGCAAAGCTCCAAATAAGTGAGGTCTTGTTAGCGTTGCCATGTGTAATTACCATCGTTGGGTCTAAAGTAGGTCAGTGGATTGACCTAAATTGAAAGAGAGCACTTCAAGCTACAGTACTGTATCTCTCTGAGGAGCAAATGCAATGAACTTGAATAAAAAGGGAGGGAAGAACTTCCAACACTGCTCCTTTAGATCATACTGTACGCATGCATGCACAAACTGACAGCTACAAGAGTGAATATGATTATGCTTACAGTAGTCTACAATGCTTAGGCCTGGGTTTAGAATGCCTTATTGGGAAGAAGTGCATCAGTGTATAGCTTGTCCTGCTGGAGATACGTCCAACGTACACTGAAACAGCTTGTAACTTTAGCTGAAAGTGGATATCTGTGTGACGTTAGCATGAAACAGGATCCTGTACTGTAAAGTTACAATAGACAGTGTGCCAGGAGGCTAATGCGCTAATGGTAAAACCGATCTGGGCAGCCTTAAAGGTCCACAAACATTTAATGATACATAAATCGGTCAGTACCTTATTTCATTTGTCATGCGCTTCTTATGAGTGAAGAATTTTCTATTTCTGCCTATGAATAATAATATTGCCTATTAATGAATAATTCATTGAGGCTTTTTCATCTAAACCATGCAAAAGTTATTCAGTGCCCCCCAGGAAATCATATTTCCATATTTGACAGAAGCACATCACGTAGTTGTTCAAAGTCATGGTTGTGCATGTGATTGCCTGCTTGAAATGTCTCATTTATGACAAAGCCTCAGCTTCAGTTCTCAAATGCAAATATTTACCTCTTGTGGAAGCAATTAAAAAAATCCCCTCCAAGCAAACCGCCTTACAAACTTAATGTCCTTAATGTTAAACTCAGTATCTTGAATGTGCAGACACCAGGGTGCACATTCTGCCTTTAACAAACGTACTTGTGTATAAAGTGCCCTCTGGAATTATTGGCACCCTTGAAAAGATTAAAATACGCTGCTGAAAAAAATAAAGGAACACTTTGAAAACACATCAGATCTCAATGGGGGAAAAAAATCATGCAGAATATCTTTTCTCATATGGGCTGAGTAATGTGTTAGGAACGAAAGGATGCCACATCGTTTGATGGAAACGAAAATGATCACCCTACAGAGGGTTGAATTCAAAGACACCCTGAAAATCAAAGTGAAAAAATGATGCAGCAGGCTCGTCCATTTAACCGAAACTCCATTGCAGCAACTCAAAATGGTACTCAGTAGTTTGTATGGCCTCTACGTACTTGTATGTATGCCTGACAACGTCGGGGCATGCTCCTAATGAGACGACGGGTGGTGTCCTGGGGGATCTCCTCCCAGATCTGGACCAGGGCATCACTGAGCTCCTGGACAGTCTGAAGTGCAACCTGGCGGCGTTGGATGGACCAAAACATAACTCAGAGGTGTTCTATTGGATTTAGGTCAGGCGAGCGAGGGGGCCAGTCAATGGTATC
>CM067479.1:33046303-33062880 GCA_034552555.1 Semaprochilodus insignis
GGTGGTGTCCTGGGGGATCTCCTCCCAGATCTGGACCAGGGCATCACTGAGCTCCTGGACAGTCTGAAGTGCAACCTGGCGGCATTGGATAGATCAAAACATAATGTCTCAGAGGTGTTCTATTGGATTTAGGTCAGGCGAGCGAGGGGGCCAGTCAATGGTATCAGTTTCTTCATCCTCCAAGAACTGCCTGCATACTCTTGCCACATGAGGTCAGGCATTGTCGTGCACCAGGAGGAAGCCAGGACCCACTGCACCAGCGTAGGGTCTGACAATGGGTCCAAGGATTTCATCCTGATGCCTAATAGCAGTCAGGGTGCCGTTGTCTAGCCTGTAGAGGTCTGTGCGTCCTTCTAGGGATATGCCTCCTCAGACCATAACTGACCCACCACCAAACCGGTCATGCTGAATGATGTTGTAGGCGGCATAACGTTCTCCACAGCGTCTCCAGACCCTGTCACGTGTGTCACATGTGCTCAGGTAAAACCTGCTCTCATCTGTGAAAAGCACAGGGCGTCAGTAGCGGATCTGCCAATTCCGGTGTTCTATGGCAAATGCCAATCGAGCTCTACGGTGCTGGGCAGTGAGCACAGGGCCCACTACAGGACGTTGGGCCCTCAGGCCACCCTCATGAAGCCTGTTTCTGATTGTTTGGTCAGACACATTCACAGCAGTGGCCTGCTGGAGTTCCTTTTGTAGGGCTCTGGGAATGCTCATCTGGTTCCTCCTTGCACAAAGGAGCAGATACTGGTCCTGCTGAGCGGTTAAGGACCTTCTACGGCCTTGTCCAGCTCTCCTAGAGTAACTGCCTGTCTCCTGGAATCTCCACCATACTCTAAAGACTGTGCTGGGAGACACAGCAAACCTTCTGGCAATGGCACATATTGATGTGCCATCCTTCAGGAGTTGGACTACCATGGTACTAGTAGTGATGCTGACCCAAGCCAACTGCAGAACTAGTGAAAAATCAGTCGGAAAAGATGAGGAGGGACAAAATGTCAATGACCTCCACCTTTTAAACCATTCCTGTTTTGGTGGGTGTCTCATTGTTGCTCCTCTAGTGCACCTGTTGTTAATTTCATTAACACCAAAGCAGCTGAAACTGATTAACAACCCCCCCTGCTACTTAACTAACCAGATCAATATCCCAGAAGTTGAACAGAGTTGATTCTATACTCTGATTAAAAAGTGTTCCTTAAATTTTTTGAGCAGTGTACATTGACACTGAAATGTCAATTTATGTATGTCATGAAACCTGGCACATAGTGTCATGGTTATGTTTGTTCTGTGGATGTTTGTTCTGTGTAGTCTAGTAAACAGGTGTACTAGACTTTCTGTGTGCCTCGTGTAGTTCTAACACCATAGGGGGCTATAGTTAACAGGGGTTTAGGATATTATGGGATGCAGTGTAGGATTAGGATGTAAAGGTACTGGATAAGCAGGCAGTGGGACATTTCTTACTGAGGACTACGCTGCTCTGACTATGCAATGCTATTGGGAAGGAAGAAAAAGGTTACCAGGAACAATAAATGATCAATTTAGACTGACATGGGCAATATTTATCAAGCTACACATACAGTAGTAGTGTCTCTCAGTATGGTATTATATGGCTACGATAATCCATCCCATGCATCTTGAATATTCTCACGCAATCCCTGCAGATTTTGTGGTAGGGGTGGAGGTGGAGTTGGGTTAGTCAGGTACAGTGATAAGATTCGCATGTCTCATAATGTCAAACCTACCCGCCAAGTTTCATTCCTCGGTCGGTTGATTCTTTCTGGGTGCAGCTTTTTTTTTTAGATGATGAGTGTATACAGGAAAGAAATGGACACCGATGATATGTGACATTATAATGACTTACAGATGAGCATTATGCCGTCCTCTCTTCTCTTTCGAGGTCACATGAGCAGGCAGTGGAAGGTGACAGGAGGAATGCTGCTTGGTGAGGTGTGCATTACAGGACATGTCCTCCCAAATAAATCTTTTATGAATGGTCTCTGGTGTGGCCTGAGCACGCTGGCTTTTTTGTTAATGAAAAGCTGGCACTGCTAGTGCAGTGGAGCAGTCCTCCAGTATGCAGCTCGTCATTCACGTCCCCCAAAAGTAGGTCATAGAAGAGAAAGATGCATGTTGTGAATGAAATATAGAACACAAAAGCATGAGGGAGCTGACATCTCTTTGATGAAGCACTTCTAGAGCCATTATAACCTGATAAATGACATGAAAATGTGTTCGCTGAGAATGACAGAAGTCTTAGCTCTCCTTGTACATCAGTAGCACCATCGTAACAAACATTATCCATGTATTTTCTCGTGCTGCTACAGTAGCTCCGCCGTAGCGGCAAGCAAGCGATTTATTAGATCTTTCTGCAGTCTATTAAACTGTAATGAGAAGGTTGGGGAAAAGGGTGAGGGATGTGTTATGTCAGGTAGGATTAGCCCATATAATCGTCAAAGGCTCCTAAAATAGATCATGATAAAGAGCTTTGTTCAGATATAGTAGTGTCTCAGTAGGAATAGAAACATATATGTCATCTCAGTCCACAAACTGGGCCGAACGAGATAGAGTCCCAATTAAATTTTCATTCTGTGTGCAAGCGAGCATGATTTAGTCACTCTCTTAACTTAAAGGCCTTTCACTCCATGATGTGGATGATAATATGGATATACTAGCATAGAAGGACTGAGCCCAGTTGCTATATGGTATCACAGTTAAAAACACCCATTTCTAAACTGTCACTATAAATAGCAGGAACAATACCTGAGAACATTTTACTCATAGCACACAAACAGGTAATGCCTGTGTTTGAACGGGTTGAATATGTATTGTTTGGTAGTGTATCAGGTCCTAAGCCACAGAATTTGACTGCAGTTTAACTGTAATTTGCAGTAAACACAAATGAAAAATCAACTGAGTGTTCAAACAAGTCTTATTCAGTTCATAGATAATAAAGGCAAGTTCAGTCATCCTACCAATTGTAGAGCGTCAGAATTTAATAAGACTTTAAATATCACTTTTAATAAGTGATTTAAAACTTGTTAGACAATTGAGCACCTCCAGTGAAAAATCTTATATTAACCATTCCACCCATTCCACTATCATCAGTTATTATATTTTCTGTATTTTTGTTTGCTTAAACTATATTTATGTTTTAGTGACCATATGTCAGAAACAAATAACTCTGACCGACGCGCGCAGAGCTAAAAGTCAAGTAAGCTTTATTAAACAATCGGGCAGTTGAACACAGTAGCAAAACAGGATCAAACATGACAGGAGAAGGCGAGATCAAAGTCAGGATACCGGCTAAGGTCTGAACCAGGGTAGACAGTCAGCGAGGCAACCAAAGTACAGGGGCGAGATAGAGAGAATAGTCAGAAAACGAGTGGAGATCGAACAGCCAGAGGATACAAGAGAATGAAAGCCAAAGCGGACAAGAAAGAGATCGGTAGTCAAAGAACAAAGGAGGTCAAAGCCAGAGTAAACAAACAGCAAAAAGAACGCTCAGAATTGCAAACGGGGGTTTGGCAAAACTTCGCAATGAGTGTTTGTGTGTGTGTGGGGCTTTTATGCAGATTGGTGATTGATGACAGGTGTGCTAGTACTCGGGAGACCTAGAGCTGGAATGATTGGAAGACTGGGGACATGTGGGTGTGACGTCATCGGATGATGCACTCTGGGTAGTAGAGTTCGGGGGAGTGGCGGAGCCGGGGAAACCCGGAAGCGTGACACCATCCCGTTCCATGCCACATCAGGCTTATATGAGTTGCACAAAAACATACACTTTTTCATTGCAAAGGTTCAATTCCTGAGCATAATAAATGATTTGACTCTTCACACTTTGTACTAACACTCAACCCCCGTGGGCTCCTCTAGGCAGCTGACTGAGGACCTGGAGATGAAGTTAACTGATGGCTGCAAAACAGAAAAACATTCTAAGAAGATATCAAAGCACTTCTAGCTCATAATTTCCACTGTCCAAAATGTCATTAAGAAATACCAGTTAATGGGAACTGTGCAAGTCAAAACAAGAAGAATGGACATCACCCAATATCAGCACATTCTGGAAGCACACGTGAAGCAGTGTGAAGAGAGCACGTGAAGAGAGCCTGGCTTCTACAGCGGGACCGTGTTAGCCTACATACACCATCATACATCAAAGTCTACCTTGAACGTCTTCAGGAAGTGCAAGCTTTTGGAATTGTCCTCACAGTTCCCTGACTTGAACAGCCCCAAACATCATTATCATTTGCAGAAAAATGTTATTTTTGAATATAGTTGCCTGCAGAGTGCATTCTGTGATTCATATTCAGTGACAATCAGAGCAAAGGAAGTGAACTGAGGGAGAAAAAGCTCTGCACTATTTATACCTCAGATTAATAATAGCATATATTAGTCATAAATTAGCCCACTGCACCATTTTCATTAGCACGTTATTGTATAAAATGGCTCCTTATTTGCCAAAAAAGACATTATAATTAATGAAATGCCGTTCTAACTCACAGAGCCGCATACCACTAATTACTCTGAATAATGTTAAGACTTAATATTCCGACACTATTATAAATTAATCTTTAATATTTCAGCATCTAATACTGCAGGTATGCAGTTAAAAGAATGAAAATATGAACTATGAAATATTAACCAACATATAGCTCTTAGGGTTAAGTGGTCTAGAGCGTTACCACATGTGCAGTTCTACTTTGAAAACAGCTGGCGAAGAGAAAAGACACTCTGCAGATTTCCAGTGTGTTTATTAGTCTAACTCACACACTCAGCATTGGCTTTGCTTCTGTTGCTGCTCTAGATATTTCACCCCACTGCTTTTTTACACTTTTGTGTATTCTTACTATATTTTATACTATATATATCTTACTTACTTACTTGTAAGCTTCTGAAACGTGTACTTTAGTGCGAACTGCTTTGTTGTAGAGAAACTTGACACATCAGAAATATTTGCAGCTGTTCTGATAGGAACCTGGTGTCTGTCACAATAAACCAGGCTGGGAGGGCTAAGCATACTGTAGCAGAGAAATGTAATGACAACAAAAGAAGCCAAAAGCTAAAAAAGAGCAATAACAAGGATGGAAAAGACCCAAGCAACAAATAGACTAAGCAGGGTTAAGCAAACTAAAGGAAAAGCAACAGAGAAAGTGACAGGACTGACCCAGAGTACAGAAGGCCTATCACAAAACGCAAGCTAATGCTAAAGCTAATTGAAAACACAAATATTGTCATGAAACCAAATATATAGTCAATGCTAACGCTAACAGGCAAAAAGAAACACATCACAAAAATGTAAAAGCATACAGAACTGAAAAAGCAAGAAACTGGTGACAAGACAAGCACATGGAAAGCTTCTCACTGAAAGTCTGCGTAGGTGTGGTTTAAATAGAGTCCATCAATGAGAGACAACAACCCACATGTGTCAATACTCAGGAGAAATAAAGAAATACAGAATGTCATTACAAGAAATAGTTATGCTTTACCAACATCATTGCATTCAAATACTCAAAGGACTCGTGCAGGTTTACTGGTGGTTCTGGATAGTAAATAAAATCAGTATATTTGTACTGTAAACTCCTGGTTTCCATCACCACCACTGTAAAGAAATCAAAGTCAGGTGTGCACAGCAGGGTTGGTTGTATCATTCTGTGCTGAGTGGTGAGGTTAGTTGATGACGTTAGTGTCTACCACGTGTGGGAAATGCATGGCTGTCGGTGATCTGCCTGCTTCCTTACTGTGTTAAGCAGTGCTGAGTGACAGTTCTCCATGTTGCCAGTCAATTAATGTTTTCCATGTATTCTCTTTCTACATGCTAGTAACATTCATGTTTATCCGCAACAAAACTCCAACTTCTCCTGTATCCCATGTGTCCTTTTTGTCAAATGCTATGTCTCTTTCAGGAGAATCTTTCAGGAGCATCAATAAGCCTCCTGAGACATCGAAGACCAACATTAGAGAAATAAGATTTTCTGCCTTTAAGAAAACAGGTGCATATGTGGTTGAGGGATGAGAACTTCACAGTGACTATTGGTGTTTACCTAGAAACCTAGAAAAGCAATTAGATGTTGGTGACTAACATGTTCCTGGATAAAACCTGAATTATATTCCTCACAACTGTACTTAGAAGCAACAGCATTAAACAGCAAATATTTATAATTGTAAATAATAATAATTGTAAAGAGTAAATGTAACTAATTAATATTATGTTTTGTATATTCCTGGTGTAATGATAACATAACTTTCTTTCAGTTCTTTTTATCTACTGAAATAGATGACAGAAATGCAAAGAAATTAAGATGCAAAGAAATGAAGGTACTTGTGGGCTCCATTTTAGGGTAACAAAGCTGTTAATTAACAACAGAAACCTGAACCTGGGTGAGTATCCATGAGCTTGTTTGTGGTCTGGTATTTTGTGGTAAGTAATTCAGTTTGGTGCTTTGGATATGTGGCCTTATTGAACATTTTTACAGTTTCACTGATACCTAAAGGTGCCATAGAATGCATTAAGTCAGCATGTTAAATTCTCTCTAATGTCTGCATAGGAGGTATGTATCTTTAGTCGGGGTGCAAAATGCACAGATGGGGTTTTACATGCCCAGTTACATCCTATAATTTGGTTCTGGAATGAAACAAGCTGTTTTTTCCTATTTTGGTGAGCTCATGAATAATTTGATGAGCTCTGCTCTGATTGGCTGGTTCATAGCAAGAAATTGCAATGTTTACACAGAAGCAGCATGACGAAATACACATAGACAGGAAAAGAAAATGTACTTCTGTGTAAAAAAGCTGGGTCATCACTTTGAATTAAAGTTGTTCTTGATCCTGTCGAAAAATGCGGGAGCTGAAGTTGGCTTTCTATTCACCAGTTTATTTAACAAATTTTCTGTTGGATCTTAAATGGTTTTGCAGTTAACGTCTAGTGCCTGTACAAGCTGTAGCATTTAAGGTGGAACAGCGTATTTGATCAGGAAGCTGCTGAACTGGAAGCCAGCATCAGCCTCATTTGAAGATGAATGTCAGCTATGCTTGCTGACAGTGTTGTGCCGCCTTCACAGTATGGAACGGTGGGGGCATAAATGTTAATGAGTCATAGGATTTTTAAATCGGCCCATTTTACCACGATCATTTGCATAAGAGGGATTTGTATTTGGCACAACATTGTTTGAGGTACATGGTATGTATTAAACTCTCCTTATTCAACTACACCAGTTTTAAACTAGTTTTCTATTCTGTGGCACCTTTAATAAAAAAGTCACAACTACTTTACTGTAATATTGGAGTAAAACCTGCTAAATGCTAAATGATTCAGTTTTTGTGAGATATTTTTTGAAAGGCTCAATTTAAGTCTCTGTAAATTCATTCACAAATATTGACTAAAGACAAAAGACTTCTAAGCCTTCTCCTTCTTCCTTCTCCAAGATCTAATTATATTTCCAAAATACCGACCTTCTTTATTTTAGTAATATTTTCTATAGACTGTCAACCTTTTAGGATTATACACGTATATGTACATGAAGCAGCCGTTTCAACAATTCAAATGTTAGTTTGACCTGTACTACCATAAAAGAAAGAGAGAATTATTTATGTGTAGTGTGTCCTGATCCTTCAGAGAACCTCAGAAGAAAGGCCCAGAAATGAAAACAACAGAATAAGCGAGGTTTGCTAAAAACCTCATGAATGTTTCATAGCATAACGAAAACAATGTTAAGTGGACAGAAGAAGTTCGGTCGTTCAGTTAGATAAAAACATCCTTTGTGTCATTGAATGTGATTATTATTAGGGGAATACACATAGTTAAAATAGTTTGATGTAAATATGTTTAGTCAGAAAAGTGTGCTGAAGTATTCCCTGTGGGCTTCTCAGTTTGTAGGTAAAAAGCTCCTCACACAATTCCTGCTCCAGTGTTTGGAAGGTGGTGATATTCTCACATCCGTCAGGTTCAATTACAGTCACTCCATTGTGTCTGAAGCCTTCATTATAACTGGGACACATGGAAAATTATGCACACACACACACGCCCAAAAAGTCATGTGCTAAAGTCAGAGACTAAGACAACTTGAAAAGACAACTCAACACTGTATGTCTGAAAGGATGTGTAGCTGTCAAGAAGCTGTTACTGGTGAAAGGAAATAGACAAAAAAGAAGACAATCAAACAAAGAAGCCGCTGCTATTCTCAGAACAATGGACTAACCACCACAGAGTCCAGACCTCAACATCACTGAATGTGTTTGGAGTTAACCAACTTCTTTCTCCAAGATTTTGTGGGGGTGGAACAATATCCCTGCACATCAGAAAAATGACTGAAAGAATGGAATCAGTGATAAAGGCAGGCATGCTAAGTACTGAAAACCTTTCCTGATGCTGGAAATGAATAACATGTACTTTAATGGAATAAAAAAAATGAGAGGCACAGTTTGATGTCTGCATGGTACAGTACAGGCCTACACACTTCTCTTTTATACTGTATCATGTCAAGCCATGTGGCCATGTAATAAATGTCATAATAATTGTGTAAGTCTAACTATAAACTGAACCCTAATCTTAACCTAATCTTAAGTACCAAAAAAGAAACATTTTTGTCCTTTCAGTTTAGAAAAATGAAAAGCACATTTGTGTAAAGCACTTTGCTTGACTAGACAAAGTAATCTGTCCCATATATTCCTTTACATTTCTTTACATGTTTGTCCTGAGAATCTATGAAAACAGACACTTAAACACTTACACACTCATTTACATACACAACCATCACCACCCCCCACTAAGGTCACACAGTGACACTGTTAAGATTTACCCGCAGCTCTTTAAAGTAATGAATGACGCCCTTTCACACATGACCTCTCCTGGTGCATATCCTGGCTGTGATGAAGGAGTCAGTTATAAGCAGTTGATGGAGTGCTGTTCTCCACATTACCAGCCCTCCGCTGACATTTAAAGCTGAGAGTGTGGACAGTTATCTCCTCCTGCTCTGCATGTCCAAATTAATTGACATTTACTGTAATTACTGTACACACACTCAGTCAGACAGAACGCTGAAGGGACAGGAGAGGTAGACCAGGTCAAGATGAGTCTCTTTCTCTCCTCCCCTCTCGCCTGCAACTGCTCCTCACTGCCCTTGTAAATATTCACCATGGCAACCCTGCTGGTGAAAAAGTGTCATTAAGTGGTGCTAACTGCAGCTGTCACCTCTGTTCTCCCTTGTAGTGTCTTTACCTCTCTTTCTCCCTCTCACTGTCTCCACCAGCCCTCCTCCAACACACTCATGACAGTTCTCTGCTAAAGGTGTAGGTTATATTACATATTCACTGTGTGTACATACCAGGCTTAAAACATACACTTATTACCAAAGCAGTTCAGAACATCACAATGAAAGCTTAGATCAACATTCATAAAGTCTTCATATTTTAATATGGCATTTTACTGGAAGAGATGTTTGAGATTCTGTGAGATTTTAGCCTCATAAATACAGAGAATTTAATTGAAATTTAACTGCTGTTTGAAAATATAACTATAGTTCATATAATTTATCCAGCAAAACAGCCATTAATTTATTAATTTTATATTTTAAGGAGTTTTTATATAGTATAATCCACTTGCATATACAAGCAGGAAATAACAAGGACAAGTAGCAGTTCAAAACATGATTAGAAGATACATAGAAAATTGAGTTCCCAACAACCTAGTTGACCGAGATTAACAGTATTTAAAGCTTTCTTCTGTGAGACACAGGAGAAAATCAAGGTCCACTGAAAAACCCAGAGGCTTTTCTGTCCATCCTTCCACTGTGAGAAGACAACTCAGCTCTATGAGTCTTAAAGGGTGTGTAGCTATCAAGAAGCTGTTAGTGAGAAGAGGAAATAGACAAAAAAGATTGTAACAAAAGCGAAGAGTGGGCACACTAAATACTGAATACAATGCTATAAAATTTAGTTTAGAGATTTTTAGGTTATTTTCTTTTAAGTATATATTTCTAGCTTTTTCCTGACAAATTAATGACTTTTGTACGCTACGGTATCTCAGAGTAAAGGAACATATTAACTTTGTGTAAACTATGAATATGCCAGGGTTGTCTAAAGATTCATTAATATGAAATATTTATTAAAGTTTTTGCAGTTTGTGTTTATACGAATTATGAATAAGTTAGGTAGACATAATTTATGCAGTTTCTCTAAAGAGAGTTGCCAATTTGCATCTGCCTTGTATTTGCACTGGGACACTGTCATCTGGGAACAGTGGAGTCTCGGAGAGAGCAACTCTGCCTGTACTGTGGGTATATAATTATGAATGATGAACTGCTCCAGGCTGACTTTGGACCATGGACTGCATAAAGGCCTCAAAAACACACAAATGGGACAAATAATCAATTGAAATCAACAGCAGTAAAACAGTGGGGCTTTCTGAAGTAATGCTTTTGCATAATGGCAGGTATTCAACAGATCATCGTTGTCAACTTGGAGGTCAGGACTGTGCGCCATGTCACTTAGATTGATGATTCGACCCAAACACATTCTGACCATGTCCCAGTAGACTGTGTATGCAAACAGAGAAACACAGTGGGGACTGTGAATTCAGGCCACAGCTGCCAGTGAAACAGCAGGACAGTGGGATCAAGCCCATCTTCTTGATGGATGTTTCAGCTTCAAATTGTGTGTTGGTGTAGCTAGAAAGGTCTGAGGCTGTGACTGACATCTCTGTTTCTGTTGTTGGCTCCCTCTATAAAGGTGTCTACAGTGTGCTAGTGTTAGCAGGGCAGTGATGTGCTAAAAGATAATAGACTAAGGCAGAGATGAGAGAGAATGGTGGTCTTTTAAAAGACTCCTTAAGAAGTGGATAACTGAACCTAGATACAATGTGGCAGCTCCCGACAAGCAGTATACAGAAGCTTCAGACAGCATTTCAGTGCCAATGATTGATAACAAAAAGAAAGTTCTACAACCCCATTTCCAAAGCATTTGGGACGCTGTGCAAAATCTAAATAACATCTGAATGTGAGTGTTCATCACCTCTTCTTTTAACAACACTCTGTAAGCTGTTGGGAACTGATCAGCAGCTCAGAGTCTCCTTTGTTGTATTGTTTCATAATCCACCAAACGCTTTCAATGGGTCATTAGTCTGGACTGTAGACAGGCCAGTGTAGCACCTGCACAGTTTTACTACAATACAGTTTTACTGTAATATGTGCAGAATGTGGTCTAGCATTGTCTTGCTGAAATAAGATCATATCGATGTTCAACTATGCCCAATCCATAAGCCAGCAGTCAAAGTAATAAGATTAAAAATGGCATAATAATAATAATAATAATAATAATAATAATAATAATAATAAAGATCAATAAAAAATTAATCTAGTCATAAAGGGCCTTGACAAAAGCTTTAGCCTTTGACCAGTACTGAATTGTTGCAGCCTTTGCCTTATGAAATCTAGCTGTGGCTCACTCAAAAATAAGAATATGCATAAAATAGGAGAAACATTATTCTTGAATTATTGCAATATTTGCTGGCACAGAACCCTGTCCCATCTTTACTTCTAAGAGACTCTGGGATGCTCTTCATGTTCATGACCTGTTGCTAATTAATGTAATTAATTGTGAGATGTTGCACTGGGTGTTTTTAAGCATTACACAATGTTTCTGGCATTAATTTAAAATGGATAAATATATTTTCCAAAAACAATAAACACTCTCAGCTTCAACATATGATATGTTGCCTTCGTACTAGATTCAATTAAATATATGGTTTAAATGATTTGCACATTACTGTATTCTGTTTTTATTTACATTTTGCATAACATCCAAACTATTTTGGAATCAATGGTTTGAATACACCTCCTTACAAAAAGGTCTTTTCTTCTTTTCTTTTACTATCTTCTACATTTTAAAATTATAGTCATCAAAATAATGAAAAAACACATATGGAATTAAGCAGTAATCTATATGTCCTTGCATTTAGTGATATACAAGAAACTTTGTGGAGCTCTTTATGGCTACCCTGCTGTATAACATTGACATACATACATATCATGGCAGATGAGTTGTGTTGACATGATCATGTCCAGTAATATAACAGTGTCCTGTTACTGTTCTCATTATTTGTCATGTCAGATGTCATAATGATTCATGTCATATGAAAATAGAGGGGTGGCATATTCCCAATCATAGACTCTTATATAGCTAACAGGGTGGGTAGGGGTAAGGCCATATTGTAGAAAGTTGCTTAATAGCATATTTTGCCATATGTAAATCATTTGTTCATGCTTGTGAAAGGTAGGTTTGCTTAGAGATATGAGTTATTTGACCCTGCTCGAGTCTCATTGTTTATGATTTATGACTGTTTTTGTTTCACATGGAGAAGACACTTAGTGGACATTCTCACACCACAGTCAGTTACTGTTTCCAGTGGTGGAAATCTCACTGAATACTTCTGGATGACTTGTTGTCACCTGCCTCCTCCTCACAGTGACATTTTCAGAGCTCAAACTTTTCTACCAGATTAGTAAGGCTATAGGGCCATCTGGTGGCAACCAGGTCTCTGCATGGAGTGCTTTCTAGGCAAGCCTTAGTTAGAGGAGCATTCTTTTTCAGGCATATGAGGGAGTTATCATCAAGATTCGGCTAAATGAGTATGCTAAATTGATGAGATAATCATCAAAAGATAATCAAAGATGAAACCATCTTTTTTCATTATGCATAATGATAAAAAGGAGGGTGATCACTCAGATAAGATGTCTGATTAAATCCTGGCCTTGTTTCACTATATTGAGATTGCTAATCTTACTTGATGAAGTAAAGACACCATGAAATCTATGAAATTGCATGAAGCCATAGAGTAAAAATTAGAGCTGAACAATGAATATTAGCCTTCCCTAGAGGATAACCAATATGTGTGAATAAGACACAGCTGAGATGAAAATCAGAATTTGGAACGCATCTTATTAATTAACAGCAGGGCCAGGAAAAGGTACAGAAATACTTGATTTGACTGTTACTGTATATTACTGACTTCCTTTAAAAGCTTGGTGTGTGGTCAGTGATGTGTCCAGTCCAGAATTGGTATAAGGGAGGAAGAATGCTTTAGAGCAGCTGCCAGAGGCTTACTTCCCCTTTGCAGCCTCTCTATGACCAGACCAACACTGATTAGCCAATAATAGGAGGTGGAATGCAGAACCATTACAATTCAAAGCTCAGTACAGTCACTACCAGCATTAACCATGCTCATAACCATTAAAGCTGCCTCAGCAGAGAGCGCCATCCATTTCTGATGACTGGAAATTGTACATACATGAAACAATGCTAAGCGTTTCATCCAATAGGACAGCTGGCACATGTCACCACACTGACTCTCCATTATTGTTTCCACGATCAAAGCAGATAAAGTGATCAAGCCAACCACCATATTGCCTCTAATTCTGTGCTGCTAAAACAGAGCAGCTAATTTACAGCACACAAATAGACAGGAACTGAATGCAATTATGACTAACTGGATAAATTTAGAAACAAAGTGCACCAGTAATAAAGGAACGATAATCTGCATCCTGTGAAGAGCTCACTAATGCAGTTTTTTTGGGGGGAAGACGAACGACCCCCATGTTTTTTTCCCTCTGCACACGGAGGTGTCATACAGCTACCATGGCAACCAGAATCAGGCTTTACCTTGTGCTGGCTGATGGCTGTCTCTCTGCACCGTTTCATCTTTATAAGAGCTCTTAAAGGCTCCCAATTACAGGCATACAGCAGGAGGGCAGCAGTGACACAGCCATTAACATACTCTTACCGTCGCTTGCCAGTTTGCTGCAGGCTTTTAATGAAGGCCGTGGTTGACATGCCTAACTGATTGAAGGAATACAGCCCACGCAAAGAGATCTTTAATATGCAGCATTTAGTATAACAGGAGCCAGGTACTGAACATAATCAAAACCATCATACTAACCGTTTGCTTCCACATCTCAAGGACTGACCAGCAGCAAGGGTGAGGAAATTCAATAAGCATTCATCTGTGTTAAGTCTATTAATCTATAATAATAATCTCTAACTATAAATTGGTTAAAGGGTCCATATCATGGAAGAAAGTTTCTAAATGTGCTGTCTCTTCCTACTCCACATAACCCATATTGAGAAAATAAAGTGCTGTTTTGAATTCACTTATTTTAAACAACTCAGCATCACTGCTGGACTGAGAATAGTCCATGAACCAAAACTATCCAACCAGCAGTGTCCTGTGGGACACGTTCCTTAACCACTGATAAAGGACTAGAGGATGACCAACATAAACTGTGCAGCAGCAGAAGAGCTATCGTCTCAGACTTTGCATCTACAAGGTGGACCATCAAGAAAGGAGTGTCTAATAGAGTGGACAGTGAGTAGACACAGTGTTTAAACACTCCAGCAGCATTGCTGTGTCTGATCCACATGTACCAGTACAAGACATGCTAACACACCACCATCACGTCAGTGTTACTGCTGTGCACTGTGGCGGTGCTGTGGGAGTCCTGAACATTGAAGAACAGGATATAAGGGGGCTAACAAGGTATTCAGTGGAAACAGATATAGCAGGTGCACTTAATGAAGTGGCTGGTCAGTGTATAGCCACCTACTCAGCCTACAGCAGTTTAGCCTTGTCTGTTCATGCAGAAAAAGGAGGGTTTCAGCCTGCTTTTCAAATGAGCCGCAGCTGGTCAGAACATAAATCATTTAAATAAATCAGTCGTAAAGACAGAGCAAGAGCAGCCTGTTTAATTCTAATGGATTAAAAAAATCATGTAAAATGATTTACTTCTGTTCTGAAGTAATCAGACACTCTATTTATTATTCAGCTACAGACAGACATTTAACCGTGCAGCTTGTATAATCCCTATAGAAAAGCATTGACAATAGAATGGGATGCTCTGGAGCAGCCACACATGAGCATAAGGTCACCATGCCCATAGCAAACAGTGAATGCATTTAAAATCCTTAACAACATTGCAGCATCTAGTGGAAAGCCTTAGCAGAAGACTAGAAGCTGTTACTGAAGCTAAGAGAAGCAAACTCTGTGTTAAGACCCTCTATTTATTCATTTTAGAAGCATTGAATGAGCAGTAGTCTTCAAACTGCTTAACAGGTAGTGTCATCCAAATTGGTAGCATAGCATTTAAACCTGAAAATAAATATAAAAGCATCTTTAAACAGACAGTTTCAGATTTCTCATTATATTGAAACTAGTTTTTGCCAGATTTCTGTGGACCTGATCCAACCTTACAACAGTTGGTATCACGGAACTCACTTGTGGGTGGAGCATTGATAGGTCAATATTTAAATACATCAAGCAGGTGGATTGTGATTCATCAAGAGTAGTCACATAACTGCAGCCTGGGGCATTTTCATCCCCGCAGGACTAAACAGATAGACTTGGATGAGCCTTCGAAATATGATGGTTTCACTTGAGGCAGAGGACCAACAGCAGACATTCTATGATGCCTGCTATAAGTAGGTCAAGTGTGTCTGCTGATAACTCCACCAGGCTGAGGGAGTAGGAGGGCTCAGAATGAGATCTTTCAGCACTTTGGACTTATATGCTGTACCTATACTGTTTATAAGTAAGGATTCAACAACATATAGGAAATTTAAGGTGAACCGTTTCCTGAGTTAGGATGTCAACATCATAAGTTGAAAGGAAAGACAAAAGTGATTCTAAACATGTAGAACTGTAGGTACTAGTTCATCTTAATATGCTGGAATCAAATGATTTACTGTGGTATATTAAGTAAGTGACTTAATCATTCAGTATAAGTCAGTTTATTTATACTCAATTTATATGTATAGTGCTTTTACAGCTGCCATTGTCACAACACAGCTTTACAGAAGTAAAGTTCCAGGCCCTTAGTGAGCAAGCTGAGGGTAACCGTGACAAGAAGAAATATTCCTCAAGTTATGTAAGACACTTTGAGGGGAACAAATCCCTCAGGACCACATAGCAATATAATAACACAATAAGAGCAATATTAGTTGGGAATAGTAAAAAAGGAAATGATATATACATACATGTAAATATACAGGGGTTGGACAATGAAACTGAAACACCTGGTTTTAGACCACAATCATTTATTAGTATGGTGTAGGGCCTCCTTTTGCGGCCAATACAGCGTCGGTTCGTCTTGGGAATGACATATACAAGTCCTGCACAGTGGTCAGAGGGATTTTAAGCCATTCTTCTTGCAGGATAGTGGCCAGGTCACTACGTGATGCTGGTGGAGGAAAACGTCCTTCTTGGTGGTATGCTGACATTACCCTGGATAACGTGGCTCTTGATACATCACAAAGACTTGCTGTCTTGGTCTCAGATGCGCCAGCAAGACGTGCACCAACAATTTGTCTCTTTTGAACTCTGGTATGTCACCCATAATGTTGTGTGCATTGCAATATTTTGAGCAAAACTGTAAAACTGTGCTCTTACCTGCTAATTGAACCTTCACACTCTGCTCTTACTGGTGCAATGTGCAATTAATGAAGATTGGCCACCAGGCTGGTCCAATTTAGCCATGAAACCTCCCACACTAAAATGACAGGTGTTTCAGTTTCATTGTCCAACCCCTGTATATATA
>CM067479.1:33063017-33116322 GCA_034552555.1 Semaprochilodus insignis
ATATATATATATATATATATATATATATATATATAACTTTTGTAAACATGATAGATCAAATAAAGTTTTTTTTTGCTGCATGATCAAGCTAACATTGGCACGGTGGTAAAACCATTCTTGTCAGTCACCCCCCCCAATCCCTAATCTGCCTTTGATTAGATACAACAACATACTGCAGCTCGGCAACATTATGTAATGAATCTAAACTTCAGCTGAAATGAAAAAACTGAATGGGAATTTTGAAAGAAAGAATGCTTTATCTGCTTAATTGATAGTCTCTCAACACATAAGATGTAAATTGATTTGCTAAATTAAAAGTACACTCAGTGAGCACTTTAATAGTAACACCGTTTATCTATATTCACTACCCCTTTTATTAGCTCAACGTACCATCTAGATGCACTTTGTAGCCCCCTTTTGCACTGTTCTTCAATAGTCAGGACCCTCACAGAGCAGGTAATGCTTTGTTTGTGTGTGTTGTGCTGGTGTGAGTGGATCAGACACAGCAGTGCTGCTGGAATTTATAAACACCTCAGTGTCACTGCTGGACTGAGAATCGTCCACCAACCAAAACTATATCAGCGTCCAGTAATGAAGTCCTGATGAAGGACCTGAGGATGACCAACACAAACTGCGCAGCAACAGATGAGCTACTCCCTGACTTCTGTCTATCTTACTTTATAAGGTGGACCAACAAGGTAGGAGTGTCTAATAGAGTGGACAGTAAGTGGACACAGCGTTTAAACTCCAGCAGCACTGCTGTGTCTGATCCACTTGTACAAGGGCAACACACACTGACACCCCACCATCATGTCAGTGTCAGTGCAGTGCTGAGAATGATCCACCACCCACATAATAATAATGGTTGTTTTCTAGGGGGTCCTGACTAATGATGAACCGGAGAAAGGGAGATTTTGGAAAGAAACAGACTGTAACTGTAGAACTACAAAGTACAGTTCTTGGTAAGTGGAGCTGATACAATGGACAATAAGAGTAGATACAAGAAAGAGTTTTATTAAAGTGCTTGGTTAGTGTAAATGTGGTCTCAAATGGTTTTCCCAGGTACCTGCACAATCTACAGCCACAACTGTCTATGCACGATGGGCAGTGGCCTTTTTGCAGCACCAGCTGCATATTAATATTCAAGTGCCTAAAAGCATGTGTGTATTTAGCCAGTTGAGCACATTTAGCTTTATGTGCATGACCTCAACCACATTCCACTGCAAGGCTGTGGGCTTTCATGGGGATCATGGCTTACTGGAGCTATTTTGGTCAGCTCATGTCAGTGTCCTTGAAGGCGTCATAACAGTGCAGCCCTGGCTGAATGTCTGAGCCATAAACGACTTCAATAGGCACGCAGCAAACCCACCAGTCAAAATCACTGAACTGAGACAAATCCTCAGTCACTTCCTCAACAGCTCTAAGCAATGCCTCAGTAGAACTGGTAATAGAAACTTCAAGAGTTCTCTTGGTGTCTGAGGAGCCTGATAAATTGGAATGTTAGAAAGACTGATTGACTGGTATATGTGGTGATTCCTGTGCCATGCTCGCTGTGACAGCCTGTGAGTGGGCAGTGAAGCTGAATATTCCTCGATGAGCTCAGAGCCAGGGCCCGGTTCTGCTGGCAGATTTTTGCCTGCATTTCCGTTCATTAGAGACCCAGCGGGGAATGTGGCAGGTTGGTGAGGGTGGCATGCGAGGCGCAGCCTGCAGGAATGTCCTACACTGGCACGCTCAAACTGCAAGCTGTCCCTGCTCTAATTGCCGGGAGTGCGCGTGTGTGCGCGTGCGCGTCCGCCTCTTTGTGCATGCTGTCCCTCTGAGCTCATTCTGCTGGCTGTTTATAATAAAGAAAAGAGATGCCGCTCAGAACTTCTCTTTACATGGAACCCTGTCACTCAGCAAATGACAACACTGACAAACATGGCTTATCCAAGTAGCATGAGTTCCTGGATTAACAGCCCTACTTTAGAGAATTGATGATACCGATAATGGCAGTGATTGGTTAAGGAATGTCGTTCCAGGAACATGCCCAGCTTGAAGAAATCTCCTTCACCCGATAACATTGCTCTATAGGTTGTATTCATTGATATTCAGATATGCAGATCAATCCAAACACTCAGTACGGCTGGTACAAATCAGCATCCATTCTCCATCTTGTCTCTCTTGACTGATCCTACAGCTCTTTTGAAATCCCTGGTTATGAAGAGAACTCACCATGTACATATCTCTACAGAGTACTGCAGAATACTAGGTAGAATAGGAGTTCTCTCACTTTATAGCTGGTAGAGCCCATGTGCTGCGTGGGCCTATCTTTAGCCAGCTAGGACCGGAACTCGGCGCGGGTTCAGCCCGTTGCCATGGAGACCTTTGTACCTGCCTGAGGCTGCCGACAGTGGTATGAATGATGGGAGGAGAGTGCAGAAGAGGCACGTGTTCAACTACAGTACACAGGAAACTAATGCACATCTAAAGTCCCTGATCCCCAGTTTAAAAAGCCCAGATATCTGATTGTACGTGTGCCGTCAATAAATGAATATTAAAATCTAACCAGATTAAGCAGATTGTGCAGGAAGTGCAACGTGAATGCACCTCACATGCTCTTGAATGCTTAGTTTGGTTAGTGAGCTCCCTTAGAGCAGTCAGTGGTCCCAAGCAGAGGAAGAGGCAATAATAATTTAATGAACACTGGGAATTGGACTGGTTCATTACAGTTGCTATATGTCCTTGGAGAATCCTTTATTTTTATTAATCCTGCTCTGGTCTAGAGTACACTCTTGGATAGATAGAGAATAAACACAACACACAGGACCCCCTATATGGTCTCATTATGAACGTGCAGGCTACAGTAATGTGGCCTGATGCCAAGCTCCATTCCTTTGGCGCTAATTTTGGGACAGGATAATTTGCTAATTGTGTTTCAGTGCTGATGCCTGCGCATGTTGATTGGGGGATAGACAGCTGATCAAAGTGTGTGTGTGTGTGTGTGTGTGTGCATGTGTGTCGGTGGGGGTTCAGTGTGTCTGTTGTTTGGCACTAGTCAGCTTACACATGGTCGGGCAGCCCAGCTCTGACAAGCTCAGGAGGAGCTTGGAAAAAGAGAGAGAGAGAGAGAGAGAGAGAGAGAGAGAGAGAGAGAGAGAGAATCATCCAGCAGAACAGGAGAAAGTGGTTGTGTATGTGTCAGAGGGAAAGAGAGAGAGGAGAGAAAAATAGAGAGAGAAAGAGAGAGAGAATCAGCGAGTGTGGGGGGCAGTCTGCCAGAGAGTGGTAACCCTAGCTCAACTCTCAGCCTGCAGTACCTGTGCTTCTACACACACATATTCATACACACACACACATGCGAGCACACACACCCACACACACTCTTCAGTGATGGACTGTAGTCAGAACAGAGCAAAGTGACTTCCCTCCAGCTAGTGCTCAACCAACCAAAGACCTGCTAGCAGCCACACTCTACTGGTGAGTTTAAGCTTCTGTCTCTTTTATCTTAGACTGAAATGATCTTTGTTTTAGGCTTCATGTAGAACTTCGTTTGATTGTCTACCTGTGCACTGCGTACTCCTCACATCTTTCTCCTTTACAAAGGCAGAAACAGATTTGCTTTTATTGCATAATACAGTTTAGCACTTCTGAATGTTTCTGACTACTGATGATATTTGACTGCAGAAGAAAATAGCCATGTTTTGTCTGTTGAAAGAAAAAGTATAGTAACTACATGGGTATTGTTTCTCTCAGTCTAAACGGGGTCTTTGATTCAGTAATCTTATAATTCCTCTAAGCTTGATGCTTTTTCCATGCTGCCCGACTGTCCCAGTGGGACGCCTCTAAAGCCTTTATCAAGAGATTTAAAATGGGTCTGACTTTTGATCGGAAAACACTGTCCTGTTGCCTTTGATAGCCTCAAGAGGCTTAGTGACGGCAGCAGTGTGCTCAAGGAGATCCCCCCCACTCAGCTTATCCCTGTACTGCTACCTTTTACTAAACACATGCTGGGATGTACCAGGAATTGCTTGGTAAAAAGGGGGCAGGGGGTGGGGGACAGTTGGTTGGGTGTTGCTGTCAGTAGTGCGCCCACACATCACCGATGTGATAAGAGTTAGTATGCTAAATATCAGAATGCCTTTCTACATCAAGTCATAGGCAAAATCAACCCAGCAGTTTCCCCCCGGGATTTGTCAGTTAAACCATTAGCGAAAAGATTAAGCACTACAGATTAGTGGGCGTCTCTGTCTCTCTCTCTCTCCCTACTCAAGCCTCCTCACATACAGGGTCACTGTGTTCAAGGTGTTGGCTGACCCAGGCTGTCAGTAATAAAAAGGAAATATGGGTAAACGAGAGAACAGTCTGCTAACTCGGCAACAGATTGACTGGGTTTATCATACAGGACTGTACATCTGTCACACAAGGCAAACCGTCTGAACTGTGGATGGATGCCTGTTTGCTGTGATTATGGCAGGATTAGGATTTATTCTCACAACCCTTTGTAAATGTTTAGTTATATGTTCAGTTTCAGTCTCTAAACATAAAAGGAAACACCACACACACACGCACACGCACATACACACACAGAGTAAGAAAGGCAAGTCAATAATTCTGGATTGTTTTGACCACTGTTTTGGTTACACCAAGACCAGCCCCGAGCTCCCAAACAGCATGATTCTGTTGTAGTTTAGTACATTGTTGTTGTTTGAAAGCTTTCTTGGCCTTCAAGTGACAGTTATTCCTGCCTTGAGTTTTAAAAGCGATGTCACCTGCTGACAGGCCGTGGGGGCACACAGGACAATGACTGTGTCCCATCGCGCAGCACAGCTGGGCAGAAGGCTATTTTCAGCTGCCAGCAGATCCACTCTCAGGTCATCCTGAGCCTGTCAGCAGGTGTGGACATGCCTGACCAATGCAACCTTTTGTAGACTAGCTCACAGTGGTGCTCTTATTTACATACCGCTGTGTATGAGGTGATAGTATGGGATACTGGAATGCAATAATGAGAAAGAGATTTCCCATGTGTGTCTCCCTGTGAACTCCCACTTCCGTCTTCTGTCACATTTACCACCCACTACTGCTCTCAGTTCACTCTACAGCGTGATTAATAAAGTTCTATCTGTCAGAATCTAATAAAGCTCTGTCTGTCAGAGTCTAACCATACTGTACAGTACAGAAAACATAGAATCTAACCATAGACATTAGAGCAGTACCAGGTGTAGTTTTCTGATTATCTTCTAGTTAAAGTATTAAAAGTGAGGTCATTACAATACTTTGCAGAAGTCAGAGACCTCCCTTCATTTATTTCATACCCAGTCAAAACAGCAATAATTCATTTTTCTGAGGAGTTTAGATATACAATAATTTGCTCACATATGGAAATGGCTTATTAAGTTAAAGAAAAATAAATAAAAAATTCTCAAAACTCATAACAACTGTGCAAGAGCTGGTAAACCACCAAAACTGTCACAGTCAGATAAATAGGACTTAATGCTTTCATCTACTGAGAGAGAGGAGAAAATCAAGCTCCACTCTTGCTTCAGATCTGAAAACATCCACAGCTGTTTCTGTTCATCCTTCTGCTGTAAGAAGACCCAACTCAACACTGTGGGTCTGAAAGGATGTGTAGCTGTCAAGAAGCTAGTTTTAGTTAGGTTAGTGAGAAAATGGAAATAAATAAATAAAAGAAGCTGCTGGTGCTCTCAGAGCAATGGACTGACCACCCCAGAGTCCAGATCTCAACATTACTGAATGTGTTTGGGAATATATGGATTGTCAGAAGCAGAAAATACAACTTCTTAAACTTTGAATGTGTGGAAAACAATCCCTGCGAATTGCTTTGAAAAGCTGAAAGCAAGACTCTTTCTCTTGAAGAAATGGAAGCTGTAATAAAGGAAAATGGTAGACAGGCTATAGGTTTCTATATACTGTTGTTCTTCAAATAAAAACAAGTAGCACCAAAAAAGGCTGCTTTACAGGAGCTGGCAAAAATGTACATAACATTTAAAGTAAGTTAATGTACATAAATGTTATTTAGAGCATTTTTAAAGTATTTCTAATGGTTCATCATCATAAAAGTCTCACACAATGATGATTTTTTATGGACAGCAATTACGTGTTTCTGCTTTTTCCTGACAGAAGAATGAATAACTTGTATTTACTGGCTGTTTTGACTGGGAAATAAACAAGAGGATGATCTCTGATTTGAGCTCAGTACTGCATTATCTGGTCCTTGGTTACCAGAATTGCTGCTCTTAGGTGCACTGTCCATGTGGGGTCACAAAGAATCAAGCAGATTAAGTGTGCGATTGATGTTATTATACCCTAGTCATCTGAGCTTGAGTCCAAATAATCCTGCACCACTTACATGCTACAGTGGGGTGTGTCTAAGCTAATTCACTTTACTCAAAAGTAAAATCTACAGTGTCAAAAGCAGAGCTATGATTAATGATGTCCTTTGCTGGATATCATATTTAATCAGAAGGTTTAGAGTTCTTGGAGATAATACAAATTGTGCAATGAATTACTAATCACTGAAGGCATGCTGTGTGCTCTGTTGCTAGCTTCTATTTGCATAAACGCAGTGAGCTACACATACTTTCTTTGTTGTACTGTTCTAGTTTACCAGATGGAGTTCTGTGATACATACGCATAAACTTGAATGAATAATGTAGGACAAAACCTGCTGGTCTGAATTCTTGCTGAGACCCTCTCTGTATACCCTCTCTGTATACCTACAACTGGAAGCAGTTATTAGTGTCTGCATATCAATAACATATTCTACTAGGCAGGAGTTCCTGTGGCTGTGAGACCTGCTGATATTGTTTCATGTGTGCTTAGAGGAATCTTTGTTTCAGCAATAATGTGACAATTCTTGATAACGTGATCTATCTATCTATCTATCTATCTATCTATCTATCTATCTATCTATCTATCTATCTATCTATCTATCAGATAGAATTCTCCATGGTGCCTCTGTTATTTTTTATGTCTAGCTTTGTTACAGTGTCCACTTGCTTCAGTTGCAAAGCATAATTTGTTTGTGTTAATAATGATAGTAATACTGTTAGTAAGTCCTTCCATATTTCAGTGCTAGTGGAGGAAAATCTAGTACAGAATTTAGAATTTAGAACCATTTGCCAATTGCACTTGCACACAGATGAATTTGTCAACTACATTTAACCCCCATCCATGAAGTGAAACACCCACATGCACTAGTGAACACACACCAGGGGCCGGAGAGCACACTTACATGTGATTTGGAGTTGGACTTACAGTATAACTCATTCATTAAAGTTTAAACCCCTTTAACCCCTTCAGATGAAAGGAACCATATTTATAATATAGAAAAAAAATAAATTGATCATGTTTGACTGGAACACAGCTGGAGGGCTAACAGTGGTAATTTTTGGAGATGCAAGGAAGACATTCCAAAATACTGTAATTAGAAATACAAAGGGCTGTATTTAGAGCTGCCGACTTAAGTTAGTAAGCAGTAGATACACAATATTCAGACTTGTGCTGAGCTGGTAATTAACATCACAGAGCAGGAACAGGGCTGTGTCCTCTAACTGATCTATTACATCTCTGCTGTCACCTTAGTATCTCATAATCCCACATTTAAACATAAAATCAATTAAATCAATTAAGTTTAAAAAGTCTGAAATGTTTCTTGACCGGAAAAGTTGATGTGAAGTGAATCAGAATTACCAAAAGCTCAAGGGGTGTTATATTTTAACTGCACTTCATAGTGTTGTTTTGCATATCACAGTTTGTGAACAGACATATTTTTCAAATGCTTAAACCAGCTTGTTTTATTGGAAAGTGCTAAATTAATACAAAACCATAATTACTACCTATAAGTAGTAGTGTGCTCCACTGATTACAACACAAAGTGAGAATCTGGTGTTCACTGCTTTTGGAATGAGACATGAATGCCTAAAAAGATTTTTAATGAGCAGGTGAATATGGTGGACAGGTTGTGGAATATATAGTCTGTACTTATATGCATAATTACAAAACTGGTAAAAATCTTGTTTTACACCATGAATAGACACAGTTCTATAGGTTTGGTTTTGATCATGAATTTCTGGAGTGAATATTGTGGTTACAACAGTTTGTTAGACAGAGGTGCTGGAGATGCTACAGCTATTCACATAGTCGTATGTAATAATGTATTACATATAATCAACCTGAAAATGTTTTTATACTTTCCCAATTATGTAATAAGAGTTTACTATCAGTAAAAATATTATTAAATTGTCAGACATTGTATTACAAGTCATTATACTCAATTATACTCAATAGTTTGTCAGTTCATCTGTAATTCATGTATTAACAAACAATTAAACTCAATGTTTTTGTTAATTTACCTATTATTAATAATTTATTCATAATAATTTTTTTATTTACTCAAATAAATACTTTGAATAAAACTAGGCAAGCGTTTAGTTTAAATGAACAAAGACAATATTTTACATATAGATTCTAAAACATTTTAAATGTTTCTACTGGTCTGTTCCACTTTTCATGATATGTATACCTATACAAAAGTAGCATTTTTTCATATCATATTACGTTACACTGTTGAACGTAAAGAAATTATTTATTTTTGTGGCACTTAACAGTGTATATACTGTATGGTGGAAAATATTATGAACCTAAGTACATAATTTAAAACCATTTGTCTTGGGAATAAGTCTTTCTATCATATAATACATCCAAATGAACATAAATACATATATTTTTTTAAAAAGCAGATAAAATCTTGTGAGCAAGTTTACAAAACAGGCCTAGCTATCAAATGGATTCCATTACTAGCACACTTGACTTGATGTCATAAAGTATTCATTAGCCAAACCAGGTATTAGATGCCAGCACAGATAATACTGGGTTGCCTTTTATCAATGTTATGTGTTGTATCTTTTGTAAATCTCATTTTTCTGTATAACTTCTGGTTACATTAACTTACATTAAAAGTAAAGAATGTTTTTTCTTCCTGTAAAGTTGGAGATATATACATAAATCATATACAGGATATATATATATTAACCATTCTACCAAATTAGTTTCAACTTCTGAAGTTGACAAATTAGTTGTCCCTCTATATCGCAAACAGTCATCATCATGTCTTCTCATTTTACTTTTTTAATGTCATTTTTGTTCTTTTAAAAATGATGCAGTAGATTTTGTACAGGTGGTTAACTGAGCTGTTGCCACATGACATTGGATGTGACACTTGACCATTTTGATGCTAAACAAAATATCTTATCTCCACAATGTTTTACATAAGAACTGGGAAAATGTGCTTAACTTAGATAGAAGTTAATAGAACAAGATTTTTCTAAGCGTTATGAGTAATTGTGGAACATTTCTCTTGCGTCATTCATCATGAAGTTTTAACAAAGTTTAAATGGAAGACATTTTTAAATTCCTAAAAAAAGGGCAAAAAATGCTGTGGGGGACTGAGGTAGTCAAAGAGCCGCCTACTCGCCCTATCTACACATGAAAAATACACTGGAGGGATGTGTAGAGTGCTTTCACCCACACAGTAGAGTAATCCCCTCACTGAATCCACAGTGCAATGCTAATCATTCCACCCACCCACCCACACTCAAACACATATAAACACACACACACACAGATACATACAAACACTGAACACAAACATGCATTTACAGATATGCATGCAAACACTCATAAAATCACCTGCTCCTCACATGCAAAACAATATTCCTGTATCTCTCACTTTCTCTCTTTGCTCTCTCTCTCCTTGGAAATTCCTCCAAGTTGTTTATCCGCGTTGCTTGAAGGTGAATACTACTATGCATATAATTAAAATCCTGCATGTTTTTACATTACCTCAGTATTTTATGCAGTGTAGATGAAAGGGAAAGGGTGAACGCTACTGACCTGGAGGAAAACATTCTTCCACCTTAAAATCTCAAAGCTCAATTCCTCCAAAAATGAGCACCAAAATAGTTTATTACATTAGCCAAAGCCAAATACACAGAACTAAAAGTAGCCCACCCCATATGATCTGAATAAGCACATATTAATGAAGCCCATCTATAGTGTCTGAAATGTCACCCTATTCAACCTGATCACTATCACCGCATCCAGAGTAAGCCATTAAAAGATATTTTACTCAACTCCACATAGTCAGACTGAACACATTTAGATCCGACTCAGCTGTAGTCCTATAATTCCCTGCTATAACTGAGCACAAGCCTGAGAGATGACATGCTGGTGTCAAAAGGACACTGCTCCAAGACTGCACTCAGTGAGGAGGCAGCTCGTTTTCAGCATGTGCTGGAGGGAGAGCCAGCCACAGACTTTAGCACACTGTAAATCAGCCCTCCTACTAGACAAGCCTGACTACACTACGCAAAAGTCAGAGACCACACTTTGTGTAATTAATCTGTAGTCATAACAGCCATTAAATAGAGAAAAGGACAACAGAAAACATATATGTTACAGAAAACTACACAGAAGCCTCAAGTGCTAAATATAATACCAACATCTGCAGTATTTACCACACCTCTAAAGCATGATCCAAGTACTCTCAATTAATAGTATTAATTAATCAGTGCATAAAACCTTCCTCCACCTTACTCCACCTCCCGGACATGGTGTTCCAGTGCTAAATGTCTTCACTTTTAATCTATTTTCTTTTCCCAATAACGGCTTCATGACAGCTACAAATTCTTTCAGGTGCATGGTGTTGAGTGGTCTTCCCGCAGTGGAAGGATGGACTGAAACACCTGTGGATTTTTATAGATCTTAAGGGAAAGTGGAGCTTTTCTCCACTCTCTGTTTGTCTGATTAGGACAGTTTTGATGGTCTAGTATATGTATATAATTCATTTTACACATGTTTGACACACAAATTTGTTAGTACATTCAGTGTGCTACTACTGTTCAGTGCTTCAGGTCTGCATGCTGTAGGATCACAACCAAAAAACTTTTACTTTCACAATCTCCAGGAGTCTGTAGGGGTTTTGGATTGTATGTGTATACAGTACACGGTAAGATAATATACAAAAAATAATACAGAATCTCAATATCAAATATTTCAGGTTATGATCTTCCATTGCATGAAAAAGGGTTTGGTTAGCATACAGGAACATCCCTTTGCTTTGAAACCTTATATTACCCTTTTGTACCTGATGTAGATCATGGGCAAATTCATATGCCAGTTCTATTAGTGGCTGGAATTCATCCATGTCACTGAGCAGGACTTTGGTCCAGGCATGTTTCATAAGTGCATGTTGTAATTTGAATGCCCTCTGATCTAGCTGTCCATTCCTGACATCAGAGGTATATGTCTTGCAGGTCATGGATTGACTTCTGTGTGTTGGAAACAAGGGCTGAGTTCAACTGACTATTATTAACAGAACAACATTTGCCTCTGCAGGTCCAAACAACCACCAACTGGCCTTGAATGAAATACTTGGTATATAGGATCACGGCTGCACAGAAATATTTATAGCACAAATATGTACATGGCATGTGCTGGAAGTATTTCAAAAGATTAGTAAGACTTGGAACAGAGGATACTAATGACTTATATTCACTGGACAGTAATATATTATTATATTATTATAATACATTAATTCCAGTGAATAATGCTTCCCTAGAAAATAAATCTGGAAAATAAATCATCCAAAGAGTCATAATCTACTGGGCACAGTCATTTATTCCAGCGAGTTTTATTCCCTCAAACAATAAATTATTCCAGTAAATTATATTTTCTGGACTGTATTTTTTTTCCAGTGCGTTATATTCCCTAAACAATAATTTATTCCAGTGATCTATATTGTCTGGACAGGAACTTCTTCCAGTGAGTTATATTCCCCAGAACAATAAATTATTCCAATTAGTAATATTTCACAGACAAAAAAATGTATTTCAATAAGTGATATACCTTGGACAGTTATTTCATACAGTTTTATTTCCTGGATAATAATTTGACATAGTGGATTGTATTACTCTAACCACAGTTTATTCCAGTGAATTGCAGTATAATCCCCTGACAATAATTTATTCCAGGGAATTGCAGTATAATCCCCTGACAATAATTTATTCCAGGGAATTGCAGTATAATCCCCTGATAATAATTTATTCCAGGGAATTGCAGTATAATCCCCTGACAATAATTTATTCCAGTGAATTGCAGTGTAATCCCCTGATAGTAATTTATTCCAGGGAATTGCAGTATAATCCCCTGACAATAATTTATTCCAGTAAATTGTAGTATAATCCCCTGATAATAATTTATTCCAGTGAATTGTAGTATAATCCCCTGATAATAATTTATTCCAGTGAATTGCAGTATAATCCCCTGATAGTAATTTATTCCAGGGAATTGCAGAATAATCCACTGATAACAATTTATTCCAGTGAGTTGCGGTATAATCCCCTGATAATAATTTATTCCAGGGAATTGCAGTATAATCCCCTGATAACAATTTATTCCAGTGAACTGCAGTATAATCCCCTGATAGTAATTTATTCCAGTGAGTTGCGGTATAATCCCCTGATAATAATTTATTCCAGTGAATTGCGGTATAATCCCCTGACAATAATTTATTCCAGTGAATTGCAGTATAATCCCCTGACAATAATTTATTCCAGTGAATTGCAGTATAATCCCTTGATAATAATTTATTCCAGTGAACTGCAGTATAATCCCCTGATAATAATTTATTCCAGGGAATTGCAGTATAATTCCCTGATAATAATTTATTCCAGTGAATTGCAGTATAATCCCCTGATAATAATTTATTCCAGTGTGTTGCGGTATAATCCCCTGATAATAATTTATTCCAGTGAATTGCAGTATAATCCCCTGAAAATAATTTATTCCAGTGAGTTGCAGTGTAACCCCCTTTACCAATCTCAAATTCCTTATAGTTTGGTAACAGGATACAGCTATTACTTGCCTTTTTATCAGTTATTTATTGGTTTCTATTAACATGAGAGTGACTGTCAATATCCAAGTGGAGGTCTTAGTTTTCCAGGCCTAGACCTCACCTTGTACTATGTCAGGAAAACAAATGTTCCAGCAATGCTTGATATTCCTACTGGCCCAGAGCGTGTTGCAATAAATTCATAGTCATTTGTGTCCACCCACACATACATACCCCCCCCCACCCCACCCCCATTTATCCCCCAGAAAAGACAACGTCACAGAATCCAGCCCCTTGCCACCCACTCCCTTTTTGCTTACTAACCCCATCTATCCTCCAGCATTGCCCAACAACAGAGAGTGCTCCCCCCTCACCTACCATACACCCACCCACGGTCTGTTTTTGTCTCTCTTTTTCTCTATCTCTCTCTCTCCCTCTCTCCCTCTCTTTCGCACACACGCTCTCTGCCTGTTTCCTTCCCTTTCCTTCTTCTGCTGTGTATCCATGGCTCAGAAGAGATTCTTTTTCGTCTCTCTTTTGTAGAGTCAGAATGGAGGAGGCTGACCTACTGCGGGAGAGACTACAGGCCATCACAGTGAGTATTATGCTGGAGTTAATAGTGGTAACATCATTGCGTGTTGTAATTTTACACTGAAGTAGTGCACTTGCTTCACATTTATAGGGCTAGATTTGTGGACATGCCTTATGATTAGTCTTGGATTAACCCCTTAATCTGCAGGTTTATTATTCAGTTATTATCTTAACATCTTAAAGCATAATGCTTTCTTTTAGTAACTATAAACTGTTAGGCCGCTATGAACCGCTATGAACCAACAAATGGGCAGGTAATGAGACAATCTGCAGTGTCTTCTTGCTTTCTGCTAACCCACAGTGCACCTGGTTCAATCTTTTTTTCAACATGCCTCACCAACTTTTTTAATGCCCTCACCAACTCCAACTCACCACGCAAAGTGTGTCACTACATTACACAGATGGAAACTCATAGAGCATGGGGAGGGGTTCAACGAGGAGCATGTTTTTCAATCAGAATGCATTTACCCTCTGCCTGGTTAGCATTGTTATGCTAAATTATTAGCCATGCGAACTTTACAAATACCGAAAGTCTTATGAGAAAAATTTCACATACAAAATAAATGTGAATTGTTTTACCTGGCTACAAACTTTGGTGTAGAACTGTGATGTGTTACCTTTATTTTTGTTGTAGTTTGCCATGTAGCCTTTAGCATGCTAACTAGCAAGTTAGCAAGGCGATCAGCACTCAGCTAAAGCCTGGCAAACTGCATTTTATGTTTTCAAATTGTAATATTTTAAGGATGTTTACGGCTCATAAACAGATCTGTCAGTTATTTTATCTGATTTGGAAAGGTAATTGTGTCAAATTGCAGTGATTTCTGAACGAAGTCAGCTGCTGAAGTCGACACCCCTCATGTAACACACTTCACTTGAACAAATAAAGAATTGAAACTGCCCCATACAGTCGTCTTTGGATCTGCCTAAGGGGGTCAAGTGGATGAGGCTTGTTAAGACTGATATTGAAATGGGTGGTTACTTTGCTTTATGAGGTAATTACATCAGGGAATCAAGCTTGCAGCCCATTATAATAACTAACAATAATTCACTGTTTAATCTATCACAGAATTTGATTTCCCCCTTGTCGGTACGCTGAGGTAGTATTCTTTAACCTGTTGTACCTCATAGGTTTACTAGCTATTTATAGCTCTTTTAGGTTCCTCATGTTCCAAATTAGAGGACCCTGTTCTGTCCTTGGTCCAGCTGGTACAATGTTTAGGTCAGGCTTCGAACTCTTATAGTATATTTAATCTGAGCTTTTTTTGTCCTTTTGCTCTTGAGGACTATTTGTGTGGAGGAGACCGGTGTGTTCCTCAGTATGTGACTCAGTATTAATTAGTGTCCCCACTGACTGAGAACACGCAATAAGAGGACACAAACTGGGTTTACAGCACTGTTCTCAAGTGCTAGGAGAACATTCTATTCCCAGCTTTCACAGGAGAGGGAAATTAATGAAGAGCGTGCTCCATGATGTCTTGTGTTCTGTTCCTGTAAAGATAACTAAAATGTAGATGCAGATATATTTCAGGTTTCCAGTGATATTACTTACTCATCAAACCAAGTCATTTTACACCTGAAATCTAACAGTAGTTTCACAGATTCTTCTTTCTTGATACAAGAAGTTCTCCATGTTTTGCACATACTAGTACATCATTAAAGCAAACAGTAAAACAGTATATTCAGGAATGATGTCAGGTTAATCAACCTTAAATGGCCAAGAGCCAACAAAATTAGTGTGATAAAATAATTTACTGGTTTAGATGTAAACAGAGTCATTTAGAATGGATTTATGTGCAATGGTAAATTGTGGACAGACTCTGATGTCTTTACCCTGGTGGTGATGGGAACCAGGGGTTGAGATGTATACAACACAAATATAGCCATTTTCTTTACTATCCAAAACCACCACTGAAGCTAGGCATGTCTTTTGAGTTATTACATGTATTACCGATAGTTCTAAAAAGTTTTGAATCTGAAATAGAAAGGTTTCTTTGGGAACTATTTTGCCTTGCATGTACCTCTCCACCCTGCATGTATTCAAAACACATTTTAGGCCCAAACCTTATCTCAGAGCTTTGTCTTTGTTTCAGGCAACATATCAATAACTTGTTATTGTTTTTTAATGTTTTTTTTTCTATGTGAGAGCATTTGGGGGCATTAAACAAGTCAGATGTCTGGTTCCTGACATGTGAAATGCCACACCACTGTGAACAACATGTGGCATTTCTCTAGAATGGAGCATTCCACATTAAACCACTTGGCATGAATTTGTGTAGCTCCTAATTACTGATTATGCAGCAATGTTTAAAACATTGCTGGGATTGCCCTTTAAGGATAACACTGTCAGTTTGGATTGTTTTTCATGTAGTTACTGAATAATAAGCCTTTGAGATTTGGGATTTAAGTCTAATTTGATGTCTAATGTGCCTTTAACAATTGAATGTGTTACAACAGGACAAAAGAAGAATACAAGAGGACATAGCAAAGAAAAGGAGAGAAATTGAAGAAGTCAAATTAAAACTTCAGTATCTGAAGGTAAATATGCTTCACGGGTTCTTGTACACTCTTGTAAACAGGCCATGCTATATAAAACCACTTTCGGTTTGCTAAAGAGCAGTGTTTAAAACAGGGATTCATGAGTATGAATAACCTTTCAAAGAATTAAACAATCTTTACATGATATAAAGGCTCTTCACACTCACACATTTAATTTACAAACACGGTTTCTCTTAAGAAAAGTGGTTCTTCTATCCTCCTAATTATGACGCTGGATTGGTGAACCAGACGCTCGCGGAGGTAAACTGCAACAAGATTTTAATGCAGGGTTGTGAGGGAGTCGATTTGGCAAATAAACAGAATTGCTGAACCAGAGCGACCAAAACAGACATGGGCAAGACGAGTCATAAATCCAGATACAGGCTAGGGTCAAAACCAGGACAATAAGAAATCAGTCGATTAACCAAGAGGGAAAGGCAAAAGACGAAAACCAAAGGGCAAGAGGGTCATACACAGGAATGCAGATAACAACAGAAAAACGATCGGTAAGCAACACTAGGGTTGGCAATACTTTTTGCGAAGTGTTGTTGACAAGGGCAGATATATATACACAACAAGTAAATGGAAGACAGGTGAGGTTAATCAGAAATCTGGTGACGTAGGGCAGGGAAGCCGTTCCTGATTGGTGGAGATAGCACTCGTGGTGTTGTAGTCAAGGAGCAGGGAATCATGGGGAGTGTAGTCCCCAGACTCGGTGGAGGCAGAGGCAGAGTCCCGACGCGTGACACTAATTCTGAAAGTCTAGTATACTGGACATTGTTGCACGCTGTAGCTCTATAGGAGCAGGTATGTTGCCACACTTGCCTTTTTGCGAGTTATTTCATCTTGTTATAAACAAAAACAAACATGGCTGCTCTCACCACCTCCAAGACCAAATCAAACACTGTTTCTGAATCATTCTGTATTTATTTCAGACATGTTTCATATGTTTGTCACGCCTGTAAAAGGTAAAAAGGTGGTTGATATGGAAACACCACAACCTCTGTTGACTGGGATTCAGTCCCCTACCTGGGCAAGCACCCTACACTATACTAATAAGAGGGCACAACTCTTAACACTACCTTCACCTACCTGTTTAAGAAATTAGCAAATTGTGACTTGCTCTGGATAAGAGCGTCTGACAAATACTGTAAATGTAAATTTGAAAATTCATATCCTGATATTTGTAGATGTTTATTTCTACATACACACATACTGAAATGAAGTTTAATGTCCAGTAATCTTTGACTAGTATAATATGTATTAGTAATATATGTGTAGTGTTATGGGCTGGTGACCTGTCCCAGGTATATTCATGCAGCTGTAATGGTGAACATAGGAACGGGTCAGTGCTTGATTTGTGTCTTGTTGTACTGGTTATAAGAAATATGTTCTCAAAATATGTTTTCAAAAACTCCCACATTTCAAGTCCAAATGTCCACTATTCGGGACAGTCAATTTTACATGTTTTGTTAATTGAATATGCCGCAGAGAACATGTTTGACAATAAAATAGCTTGTTTTAAAGTCCAGTCTCAGGGCTGAAGAGGCTCTGGCTTTCCCCAAAGAACCCTTAATGCCATCTTTATTTTTATCATGTACAACATATTTCAGGAAGATTTTCAGTATTGAGATAAGTAAGAACTCCTGAAAGCTGATCTTCCCTCTCTGGTGTCTGAATAGAAAAAAGCTCTGCGGGAACAATGGCTCATGGATGGTCTGAGTGGCCAGAATGATGAGGAGGAAAAAGCCATGAGAGAACAAGCTCAGGAGGAACAACAACAGGCTGAACTCCTCCAGAGCGACATCGACAGGTACTCTAAACAAGAGGATCAATGTGTCTGTTTTTGTTTCACTGCTTATGCTATTTCAGCCATTTCAGTATGCATGGACTTCACAGCATGCAACCTACAAGCTTACCACTCTCACTCAGAGCCATGAGAGGAAGGCGACTGGCAGGATTACTCCCGTTTAACCCTTGTGATGAGCTTTAAAGTGTCAAACAGTGGTTACCCAGCCAGCCTGCATGGTATTACATAATCTGTCTACTTACTCTGCTTACGCTTACCTCTGTCTGGACAAACTAATCAGTTACACAGAACAGCTTACTGCTGACAGATGACTGATACCAATATAGAACAGATCAATCAAGAAAACTGAGTTAAACTTTAACCACGAGTCCACAAGGAGTGAGCATATCACAGCAGCACCAACTTTACTACGGTTAGCCACTACGAACGTTACGTCTGTCATTACAGACCAAGGCATCTAGACACTTAGGAGTTTAGCTCTCCACAGCAGAGCCAGTCAGACTGCTTGATTTGTCGGTTCTGCCTGCACTGATAGAGAGTAAACTGAAAGGACATTAGTCTTGTGAACACAGCTCAGTGAATTGTAAGAGTTGTGATTGCTGCAGTTTAAGTGGAGCAGATAAAAAGTAAAAAAGCAATCTGAAGAAAATCTCCTCTGTCACCAGCAGAACGCTACTCATCAGCTTTCCCAGATGCTCCTGATATTGAGGTTCAAAGTCATGCCCTCAATCACAACATGGAAAAACAAGTTCTCTTTGTTAAGCTGTCTGCAATCAATCCAGTGGATGCCTTATTTTGTGGAATAGCGAATCATCATAGCACTAGCAAAACATTTCCATTTCACAGAAACAGAGAATCTGAAATATTAGTTCATGTTATTATGTCTATTACATCAGAGATGACACCACAGATTTAGAATTCAAGCTAATAGTAACGAAATCCTAGCATTCATTTACACATAAACCTGGAGAACACTCTAGACGCTGCCTGTTTCATTTAGAACTGACTGATATTTTAGGACTAACTTGGAAATCTGGCCTGATAAAAGATAAACTATTCCATATTGTGTCTTAAATTAAAAAGAGTTGAGAGGCAGCTTTTTTTGTAAGCACCACCGATCTGGAACAATAAATATTTGTCAGACAACTTCTGTGAACCTCTAAATGCTTGCATGAATTTCAGAATTTCTAGAATTTAAAGTGTCTCTTTTGTTTTAATGAGAGCATGTACTGTAGCTGGCATGAACTCCACAATGCAAAAGCTTCTGATGAGTAGATCAAATTCACCTGAGAATCCACTGAACATGCTTCAAAGGAAGGAACAAGACTAAATAAAATATAAATATATAGTTTTTTTTATATATTTATCTATGTATATATTTATAAACATACACATATATAAATTTATATTTTAAAAAAGAAATATATATACATACATATATATATATATATATATATATATATATTTACCTTTTGTTTATCTATATGAGGCTGTCAGAATACCTCATATCTACATTTTAAAGTAAATATATAAAAATATATTATTTCGACTTTATAATTGGTATTATATTCATTACTTTAAATGAATTTTAAATTACTTTTGCTTATTTAAGTGTGTTATATACCTTTTGTTTCTTTTTAATAATGCACATATAAATAAAGGTAGTATTGTTATTGTTTTTTATATTATAATGAGTATTAATAGTATTAAGTATTACTGCAGTAATATTAGAAATCTTTTGGGTGGTCTTTGTTCCTGCAATTGAAAATACACTGTAAATGAGAAATAATGGGATGTGTTCCTAATAATTCCCATGATTTTTACCCCACAATGCATGTTCATACAATGCTCTGTGTGATCAGTGGTTGGATGCTTGAGTGGGTGTTTGAAAAGCTGTTGGATGTGATCTCCAGGGTGTGCTGTCACTTCGTTCCATCTTATTCTGTTTCTGTTCTGCAGAATAGAGAGTGAGATCAGTGCTCTCGAGACACAAGAGATGAACATTTCAGAGAATGAAGAGCTCATTTTGAAGCGACTGAAGGAAGTGGAGAAGACTGCAGAGGACATTATAAAGGTATTGCTTGGTTAATCATTCAGTCACGTGTGGGCACATTAATTATTGCAGTTTTCCTGGACTAATCTGCTCCAACAGCTGATGGGCCAGCAGAGGTATGAGTCATGAACATGGCATGTAAACATGGAAGACACTTGGTTAGTTCTGTGTTCACATCATGATACAACTGCTTGCAGTCTTTTGGCTGTCAGAACTGACAGACGACAGTAAGCTTGATGAGGTGTGGATCGGGCAAAGCACTTTATTGTATCTTCACATGATTTCATGTTTTGATATGGACCCACTGTATTTCTACACAGGAAGTAAACGGAGATATCCAACCAGGTAAACAAACAATTTCTGGGTATTTTTTTCTTTCTAGAGCGTGTTTGTTTCAACACATTTCATTCATACAATATCTGTTACAGAGCCAATCCGATACATCTACTCCGCAATACCTGACATTCCTAAGTCATATACACCCACTCTTCGGAGAAGAATTAACACTCCAGTACAGGAGCTGGATACTGAACCAGAGAAAAAGGGTATGAGACATTGCTGTGCACATTGTAAATCAAACTCACTTTTCTGTGTCTACAGTAGCAGGAAACCCTTTGGAACTACCTGCATTCCCGCATTGTGCACAAACACAATCGAATAAACTAATCACACAGAGTAACATTCATACTGCAGGCTGGAAAGAGTAAGTGAGCCTCTGTAATAATGACTTCTCCAACGGCTGACTGGTACAAGATGTTTCAGTTAAGAAGATGAGATAGGAAGTGTGAGTTTCAGGTGCTTTGCCCAGCAAATAAAGGCACCACACAAAGTCTACTTACTGACAAATCTGTTCGTCTCAAGAAAGGTTAGTGTGGACTACGCCTTGATGTAAACAACGTTGAGAGGACATTATAAGATGTGTTATAGAGATGTATGAAGCTGGAAAAGGGTAGAAAATGCTAAACTGCATTGCTAAAGACATCTGTGTACATCAGTTCATGGTTGGCCAAACTGTCTATTAATGGAGAACATTCAGGACTGTTGCTATTCTCTCTAGGAATGGGCAACTGGTTAAGATCACTCCAATGGACAATCCTGAAATAGGCAGAGAAAGAACCCATAATTTGTAGCCACTGCTTCTAAAAAAACACATTGTGGCCGGGTTTGCCGAAGACCACCTGGAAGTTCCCTAATGTCTCTGGAAAAACTTCTATGAACTGATGTGACAAAAATGGGGAAAAGGTGAACACTGCACACCAAAACATCATCCCAGGAATCGTGGCTTGGGGCTGCTTTGCTGCCTCATGGTCTGGATGCCTAGTGATCATTGAGGAAACAATGAATTTACCAGAGTATATCAAAAATCATACTCAGTGTTGTACAAATCTTATTTGCAGCTGCACAAAATGATTGCTGCTGAATAGGGATCTACAGATTAGTCAATTCAAGAGTTCACTTAGTTTTTCAGCCTGCACTGTGGATGTTTACTCAATGTGCTCAATAAAAGACATGAAAAGTACAACTGTTTGTGTGTTATTAGTTTAGGTGATTCCAAAGGGTTGATGATTTTTTTCTTGCAACTGTATATCATCAAAATTACAAATAAAGTTTCCTAAACACTCCTTCGCCTACATAATTCTTGTATAATATAGAGCCTTTACTTTAATAGCACTGTAATAGCACTATAATAGCACTGCCTTGTGGAGAGTTCTCCCAAACTAAATATGAGTTAGACAAAGAGTAAATGAGTGAATGCATGAATAGGTTACCAGGTCCATGAGGTGCTTCACTCCTTGTTTATACTTACACACAGTTCTTAAAAAAAACATCCATTAAAAGTAATTTTGGAAACACCAGATCCAAATAACACATTTCTGGCATATCACATATCAAAACACCAAAAAGTGTGTTGTGGGAAGCTATGCAAAAAGAAATACATTGAAGGAAACTACCTGGCTGATGATTGCTCCTCCTCTTTATTCTTCAGCCATGTATGCTATGGAGATCAGTGTGGAGAAAGACTTGCGTACAGGAAAGAGTCAGGTTCTCTCCTCTGCCACAGTCACCCCACAGGAGTTCCAGCAGAAAGGCATCAAAGTCTATGATGATGGCAGAAAGTCTGTTTTTGCTGTACAGTCTGCTGGAAAGGTGTCTGATGAAGATTTAGATGCACTGAGCCCATTGGAGGTGGAGGAGCTTCTAAGAAAAGCAGCAGAGAAAAAGACTTTAAATGATGTGGAATACCACGAGCCTGTGTTTTCCAGCCCATACAGCAGGCCCTGTACCCCTAGAAAAGGGGAACGAGGTGTGATAAGCCCAGCTCCCAATGGTTTCCACATGGTTAGTAAGACCCCCAGTCCATTACAACCTGACAACATCAGTAAACAAGATGCTGCTCAAGGTCAAGCAGATCCCAAGTCTTCAGCTTCTCACATTCCAGACCCCAAGCAATATTTCCACAATTACCAAAGTTCTACAAACAGACAAGAAGCTAGTCCTACCACTGTACATGGTGGTGAGCACATAAATGAACAAGACTTCATCTGGGAACCTGAGGAACAGCAAAGGTTCACTCCAGAGTCTGATTCAGAGCTGGAATTTGAGAGAACATCTCCGCTTTACTCCAAAGAAGACCTCAACATAGTGAACTCCATCCCTTCAGAGATGGACTACTGTGAGCCCATCACTATGATTTTTATGGGCTACCAGAATGCAGAGTCAGATGAGGAAGATGAGAAAATGCAGGTTGAGGTGGTGGTTATTAGCAGTGATGAAGAAGAAAATGATGAGGAACCACCACTGTCATACCATCCACTTGGCTACCACAGCAAGATCTTTCAGCCCAGAAGTGATAATGTACATCGCTCAGAGGTCACGCCTAGCATATTCAGAAGCCACAGCCCAGGAGGATACATAAAGACACATATCGAGCAGAAGACCCAAGTGCCTCAGGTATCATCAGAAGAGCAAAAAGGCAACGTTGCTTCTAACAGCATGCATATCCTTGTCTGTTTTAACCCACTGTATTCAAAGGGGAATTTCAGAGACATTTATGAGTCAGAATTGTTCACAGTGGTGGTGATAGGAACCTCACCGACTGCTATTACACAAATTGGTTAACAATACACTGCTTGATTCCTGAGACATTGGTTAACAAGTTTTCAGATGATAATTTGGCAATTTTTTAATCTATTCATGGTGGTGAGATACAAGCAGGGTCTTACAAGGAAAACATTCCCCAAAGAAAAACTTAGTTTTGGGATTTAACCATTATTTTACCACCATTAAAATTACACATAGAACATGTATAGGTTTAGTGTTCATTTTGGGTATCAAATAAAGATGAGCATTGTCAAGAGCCTGACAATATGATACATATCACTGATACAGGGGTTACAATTCAATATATAGTGATAAATTGCAACAATTTAAGCAATTTGATATATTGAGATATTTTCAACCTAATTTTAGGAAAACTCTCATAGTATAGAAACACACACCACCATATGCTTAGGTCTGCTAATGCTAATGTTAGAGGATGAAGTAGCCTTTATGCTACTTAAAAGCAGATGAATCTGATGGCTAAAGACGCTCTCTTTCCGTCAGGGGTTTAGAAACAACACAAACTGAACCATGGTCTGTCACAAATCTTTACATGTAAACTATTAACTAAAAATCACTGCTGTGTTTTTGAGAGTTGAGACAGTATCAGAAAACATAATATTGCAATGCTCAAGAGTAGTGATATTTTCTTACATTCCTAATAACAAATAAAATGGCTATATTTACATTGCAACAGCTGGTTTCTAGCACCAGGACGGGGTAGAAATAACAGCATTATATAATCAGAATATATATATATATATATATATATATATATATAAATGTATATTCATGTTTCAGGTACATTATAAAATGTACAATCACTGGCAGGATTCCATTCAAACCACAAACATTCTATAGACATTTTAGTATTTTAGTAAGTTTTCTTTTTTTGGTTTGGCATAACTAAGATCTGCAGGGTTTTCCCAAAGGTATTTGATCACGTGTTTACTCTATTTACCATGATTTAGCATATTGTTGCGCTACAAAAATCTGCAGATTGGTTGGATATAAATCAAATTCTTGTAAACATTAACCTTTTAATGATTTAAGGCTGGAGTGAGTTAATATTAACTACAGTTACAAAAAATTAAAAGAGGCCAAAATCTCTTGAGCAGGACAGTTAGTTTAGTTTTCACATAAGCAGTTTCTTTAGTCATAAGCATTTGGGATGATGGTAGCAAAATGTTGATATGGGTAAATTAGCATTATTATTATAACATAATTATCATTATGTTAAACTAAGACAATTTAGCAACCACTCAGTTTTCATGCCTTTCTAACCTCACAATACACATTTGTGTGGGCTACTGAAACCACAAGGAGTTCCATTTAGAAATTGCATTCAATGGAGTTCAAGCACAACTCACTAATATGAAGCCTTATGAGTCAGTAGGGACATCTTAGCAGAACTCAGATGATGCCCAGTTATTAGAAGGGCCTCTACATATAATTATTGGTATTGAATTTCACACCACTGTCACTTATTCATGAGTAGCTCAAACTCAAACAGTTTTTACTGTACATATTGCTCCACTTAGATTTGGCCATTGCACTAAAAGTGAGATCAGTGTCTGTTGGTTTTAGGCACACCATGAGCTGCTTATGCTTTTTTAAATAGTCAATTCTTGAAGTATACATACCTATCTATCATTTTGTTTGCTGTTTGTGAAGTTCTTTTTTTCTTTTGTCTTCATTTAATTATATGCCTTTAAAAAGACCAGTAATCCAACAGTAACACTCAGATTGCATTATTTTAATACAGTAAACCTTTGAATTAGGTTATAATTAACAAGTAATCAGTACTCTGTAACATTTTAAATGATTATCACCACTGCTGTAAAGACTTCTGAGCTCGTACAATGCTTTATTTCACATCAAACTCCTCTCAATAACTTTGTTGACATCTTAATGGCTGAATTATGCGACTGAATTTCCCCTTTAATTTCATTTAACAGTAGAAATGTACTGCTGCCTGTTGGCTAAACTGACAGAGCTGACAGTACCTAGTTTGACTGATCGTCACTGAGGCAGATTTGTTGTTGCTTGGATGTAGTATTCAGAACCAGATTTAACTCCTCTGCATGGCAGGAAGTTCCACTGGATTGTCTAAACAGATTAAGATCGGTTACAAGTAGCTCTATCAGGAAAGCCTCTATCAGGAAATACCAAAACAGTATCGGTAAGTTAGACAGATTACTTCAGGCAAAAGTCTGATATGTTCAGGACCTTCTAGTCTAAATAAAGGCTGAATGAACTATATCCAATGACAAGCACTGCCTGAATCTGGCCAACTAACTTAGAAATCTGCTTTGTGAAAAATAACTTTAAGGATTAGACTCAAGTTTAAAAAGAATTAGTGTGCACTGCTGCCAATCTACTAATACTATCCTGATCATGTTTAAAACCCTGGTGACTCCTGATAGGAGCTTTAGCCCCACTCAGTGGTCAAAATAATCATATCAGCGTCCCGTGAAATTTTGTCTTGCGCATGTCAGAGTGCCTTGAATGCCCTATGCCACTGCATGCATGAAAAAACAGTGCAAAGGCATACACCATTATTTCTATCTGATATAAAAATCACTGATGCCTGATTCTGTTTTACTAATAAATACCTATTCTGAACAAATAACCCTGGTGTCCTGATGATTATTCACCTCCTCATACCCTTTAACAACTGAAAAGTTTGATTGAACTAACAAAAAATTCCATCCAATAAACATTTTTAATCGTTTTTAAATGTATTACATCATAGAGAAACATGACCACAGCAGTTTCAGATACTGTACAATCTCTATTGGTTTTGGCCTATTTGATCCATTATGTTTATTTATATATCAGGGTCCAAAGCACTTTAGCCTTCATCCTGAGTCCTTTTGTGACTTTTCCCTGCTGTAGATATGCTGTGAGCCAACCAGTGTGTGAAGACAAGTGTTTCCTGTGCTAAAGCATAATAGACAATATAGCGCCAGCCTTTGCTGTCCATCAACCGTAACTGAACAGCTTGTCCTTGGTCGCTTTTGAGGCACAGTGGCTGTTCGAGAGGCATTTCATAACATCTGCTTGAGAGCTGTTATATAATCTTAGCCTTGCATTACGTAAGAAAATGACTGCAGAAATGTATCAAGACCCTACATATCCATTGTTTTTACCCGACCCCATAATTTCACTTTATGAGAGCGTGTGCGGAGTGTTGAACAAAGCACCCATCAAGCTGCACCACAAACAAGTGATGACTCTGTACATCTGTAATGCCTAGGGTGTACTGAAACGCTCTCCCCTGTGTCCACAGTCTGGAGATCCAAAGTGCCTCTGCTAGGACAACATGTGCAGCTTCCACACAGCAAGACCCCAAGCTCACATATTTGATGAAGCCGAGAGGAGAAAGAACGGATGTGTGAATTGTGTCTCCTCTATGCTAGAACTGAGACTTAATGAAATTAAACGTTAATGCGAAAACCTCTAAAAGTGAGATTCAGAAATAAGAGGAAAATGGAAAATGGAGATCTAAATTGTCTTAGTTTAACATGACGGTGCTGTGATGCCAGAAACAGAGTGTTTTAGGAGTATGTAAAATGTAACATTTTAATGGTTTTGTAATCTGAAGTGCCTTTTGCAGTTGTTTTGAGAAAAAAGGCTTCTGTTTGCTGCTTATAGGAAAGACAGTTATAGCCAAAAACCCCTGGAGTGTAAGTGTTCTATGTGAAAGTATTACAATTCAAGCATATGTTTGAGGTTTTCTTCTATGCTGCTGTTTCTGCACTATATATGCACTTCTTTGCTTTGACCTGTAACACCTATTTGTTGCCAGCTACAGTATTAAAGCTGAATATAACTTCAATCAAAGCATAATGCCAAGAGGGCAGTGATTGTCTTTATGGAGAAAGTTTTGAAGATTTTAGATACTTATATTGTCATGTCCTAATAAGTAGATGTCTTATTGGTATATACTGTTATTGAATCTTCCTACTATAAACCCTAAAGGCATATATTTTGTGCTAACATACAGAAAACAATAAAAACATAAATAAATTATTCATAAACTGATCTTCTGCCTGGAATTCTCTATATTTGAACTGCAACTGCTGATAGGCTCATTCTTACTAACAAAATTATTAGTTGGTAATCAAATCAAGCAAATAGCTCCAGCTTTACTATGATGTCACAAACTTGAAACAGAACAAATTCATCCTGTAAGTTAGGGTCCATTTAAGTAAGAAGTATGAATCTGGTGGGTGAATAATGATGAATGAAGAAGGAATTTATTTTTAAGTCCATCTTTAAAAAAACAACTGTTTTCCCTTAACAGAAACGCTAACACTTCACTGTAGGGTACTCTTCATAAGGCTACATGAAACCATAAGCCTGTCATCACAACTAACATAACCCTACATAAACATCTATAAATGCTTATTCCAATAGGCTTCAGGTGCTATAAAGGTTACATCTGCCAATTTTGAATGAAGTTAGCTTATGTAGCCTTTATGACAGATGATGTCTATTGTAATAAATATTTATTAACATTTAGGTAGGATTTTGTTAGTTGTCCTGACAAACTTAAGCAGGTGTCATAAAACCTTAGGAATAATAATCTACAGTATTGTGTTACCACAGAAACATGAGCATTATTTTAGCTGCATTACTTGTGTGACACCTAAAATATTGTACTGCAAATTTGCACTGATTCATAAAGCAACATAATTCTGCTTCTGTAAGCACACAGTTCTATTTCATCAGAAGTCATTTCTGGTGATTTTGTTCAGAACACAGAATCAGAACCTGGCTTTACTGGCCATGTAAGTAGAAGGAATTCATCTTCACAGTAGCTCACAATACACAGAAACTAACAATAGAAATTTCCCATTCAGCCACACATACATTTCACCAAACTTTCACACATACGCACATTCAGAAATGAAACATTTGTTTCCAAGGTCCAGAGCACAAAAACAACACAGCTAAGGTTACATGTAAAAATAGTTTAAGAGTGTAATGGTATGAGAAAAGAAACTTTTCTGGAGCCTCGTTGCCTCATCCCTCATTAGGCTGAATCGCCTGCCTGAGGGGTAAAACTGAAATAGGCAGTAGGCATCCACTGGCATGATTTCTAAATCTACAGTACTGTGCAAAAGACGGGCCACCCTTCATTTATTTCATTTCCAGTGAAAATGTCCGTTAAGTACAAATTGTTCACTTTTCAGCATCAGGAAAAAAATTGAAAACATATTTAACAGAAAACAACACAGAAGCCTTAACAATTAAAGACTGTGATGTCTGGCAAAGAAGGATCACTGTGCTTATAACAGAGTGCTCTTACTGAACAAAAGCAGCAGGGAAGACCCAGTGCTCAGCGCTACAGATTGACTAAGATAGCAAGCAGGTGATCAATAGCCATACAACCCTCCCTGACGGAAGGCACCAATATTGCACCACGACCCCATTAAATAGCTCCATAGCCCAGCACAATATAGTACATTAAGCATATTAGAATTAGAATTTAGACCCATTTGCCAATTGTGCTTGCATGCAGAGGAATTTGTCTAATGTGTCTAACCCATCCGTGAAGTGAAACACACATTCACACACTAGGAGACACACTTGCCCAGAGCGGTGGGCAGCCCTATCCACGGTACCTGGGGAGCAGTTGAGGATTAGGTGCTTTGTTCAAGGACACATCAGTCATGTTCTGCTAGCTCGGGGAATCAAACCGGTGACCCTCCGGTCACAAGCCTGGTTCCCCAACCTTCAGACCACGACTGCCCTGTTTTAGGCAAACAGTCACAACTATGGCTCCCATGTGTCCCATTGTTTTACCAAGCATATTACGCATACAAGCACTCTGTCTTGGTGAGTCTTGTACAGTGGTGAGGAGTTTCATTTTCTCTGTTCCCCTTAATCATGTTTTAAACTCCAGATTATTCACATATTTCCCTGGACTTTCCACTTTTCCACATGCATGTGGATTATTTTATGTCTCCTCATAAATATCTCCTGAAAATGAATCATTTGTACTTAATAGCTGTTTTGACCGGAAATGCACCATTTGCACAGTAATGAAAATATACTACATACATTATCTGGAATACTACTAATCTTAAGTTAAATCTTTACACTCTTAGCTGGTCCTGACTGATATATTTCATTAAAAAATATAAACCAAGATTAGACAGAGCTGTGGACGTTTTTGTACTTGTTAAATAACTGCAATAGTTGTAAATAGAATAAGTCCTAATCTCTATCTGTATAACTGTCCCTGGACGCTAGTTCCTACATTCAGCGATACATGTTTGGAGAGGCACTACTTTTCCCTTACTACTGTCATGCAGATTTAAGAGAAGTCCGTGTTACCAATACCTATTCACTGTTCTGAGTTTTGAAAGCTTAAATGGACCAAATAGATAGCAATCATACATGTGATGATGTGATTGACGCCATTGATCGGAAGTACATATCCACAGTCAACAGTGACAGCTTTTAAAGACATCCTGTGAGGGTATTTGTGTGTATGTATGTGTGTGAGTGAGGAGGCAGACTGCTCAGCTATTGGCTGCTTCTCGCACATTCAGTGAGAGTTGCAGTCTCTGTGGCTACGGGGAAGAGCACCAACATAGCACTCTGCACTCTGCTGCTGCCACAGCACAAGGTAGGACAACCATGGCCACACTTACAGGCAACTTCTGAGTCAACTGCTTTACTTTGCAACTACAGGTAACTGATAAGATGACTAGTGCATGTTGTACCAGTGCATGGCGTTGAGCTTTCCAGTGTTGCTGATACTGACTGCTGGTATTGCATCTGCTGTCGGGACATGAATGGTTATCGTGGGGGATTAAACCCCAAAGCAATACGCAGATATCGCTTTTAAACTCAGGGTGCTGTTGGTAATGAGGTGCTTTCTTGATGAAGGTTATTGTTCTCATAATTTGATGAAACACTGATTATGATTCTGTGCATGCCTTTTTAATCCTTTTGCTGTGCTGTTACCTTGAGAAGTGAATTCTAACTGAAGTTTTAATGCAGGTTTTTACATTTTGTATTTCATACAAATTAGTCAGAAACAAGAACATAAATAATTGAAACACGTTTAGACAAAGAAGCTCCAATAAAAGTTTGTTGAACTAAATTCTACAAGGGTAATTTCATGTTCTTGCATCATGTACAAGAAAAGATTTTTCCTTGTTAACTGTGGAATTTAGATTTGTTACAGTGTTCTGAATGTTGGTTTGAGTTGCCTCTACTGATTTGTTTGCATCCAACAGCATAAAGATCTTCATTAGTTTAGTGAAGTTGAAGGCTGTGGAAAAAACTCAGTGAGCTGTCAACAATTTGTTCCTGTTAACATGGCTCATTTTCTCGGTTCTTGTCTCAAATCCGTGTGAAAATGGCAAACAGCAGATCTGATATGCTGACAGAAGCCTAGAAGCCGCACATCCCATCCTCAGCATGTGTGCGCAAGAGGCTTTCTAGCCCGGGGGAGAGCAGTCAGAGTGGATGGGCACTCACTGCTACTGATTACTGATGAAGAGCTCTGCTCCTTCATTAAATTGGCAGACAGGGGTGCACTAGAGCACCAGCCCTCAAACCTTCACAGGAATACAAAAATGTTTTCCACTCAGAGCACTGAACGCTGGCCATCTCTGTAATTTCTAAAAGTATCACTTTAACTGGCAACCAGGTAGAACCAGGTCTGTCATATTCAAAGCATGCTTCCTTATAACAGCTTTCTTACAGTGTCATAAATGTGTGCTTATTAAATGCAGAGCAATCTGACTGTGCCGTGTGGACTGCCTCCTCCTCCCAGCTATTCTACTTTGCTTGTTCTGCTGAGAAACTTGTGAGCGCTCCTGCCATGTGGTGACTTTTGTCACAGGGGAGGCTAATCAAGCTGTCTCTTAAGGCTCAGAGCTTTTCAGAACTATGGCTGGCTGGAGGTCTGAATGGCCAGCCCACGCATTGCCAAGTCTCTTTTCACTTCAACCCTTCTTATGATTCATTGGTTATTGTGCCTTTGTGAAAGACATAGCCTTGAAATTAAAAAGCAAGGGATCCTCGATACCCGGCACATGCACACTCTCTGTTGCCAACAGTGATGCAGGAGCAGTTTGAAGGTTCAATGCAATAAGCCAGTTAAAGGGATGAGGTGAATATATCTTAAGCCTGCTAAAAACCAGAATCTGATAGAGAGGCTTACAGAAAGTACCATCCCTACAAATAAGCCTTAATTTCTGGGGACAATAGCGCTGGGCTAGGCTAACGCTGCACCATAGGAATAAAAAACATACTGACTTTCACCCACTGCCGACAGGATAAAAGTGCACAAGTGAACATGAGGACCACAGTAAAGCAAAAGTCGATACATGTTGCACAATCAGTTATTCACTGTATAAGAGCTCTTTATGGATGCCTGCAATGAGGCCACTGCTCGAGGCAGCACTTAGGCATCATTGACAGTGGCCTGATCACAATGGCATATCTGCCAATTAGGTTCACGTCAGCCCACCACTAAGCTGTACCTTCATGTACAGTTCTCCCAAAGTGCAGACACAGTGACTCAAAGTGCATGTAGATGCTGAAGGGACAATAACTTTCTCACGGACAGGACAGAAATGATCTCCTTCTGGCTGTTCTGGCTGAAGCTCGTGGTAGGTGCACACTGCTCAGTAATACCTCAGTTTCTCTCAGTCTGGCCTCAATGCTAATCTGCTGTCACTGAATTATTTATTGCATAGCGATTTTTATGACACAAACGCTGAGACTAGTAGGCTGCGAGCATGGACGTTTGCTCACCAGCTGAGCTGTTATACCTACTGGGCTGTTGCCATGGCAGTCAGCACTTTTCCAGTCTGTTGTTTGTACCATGCATGCCTTTTGTCTGGCTTGATTAGGGGACACTTTACTGAAGTTGAAGTGGGGAGTAATTTGATCTTTTCCCTTTTGTTACATCAGGCTTTTTGGCTTTTTGAGCCATTTTAGAAGTGCTCTGTTGTGGAGAGATTTGATCCAGCCAGTGGCATGCAACAGCTAACAATACGTTCTAAAATCCTTATTTGAATATTTATATTTTACAATGCCTAGGTCTTAAAATAATCAGTCACCATTGCCAGGGGTCTGTGATGACTAAGCACTAAAACTTTGCTGAAGTAAGTTCCCCAAGTGGGGATTAGAGCGTATTCAGCAGTAGATCATGTTCTGTATCCAGTGGCTGTTTGAATTCCTGCATGTGAAAGACTTTTAGGATTACAGTGAACATCACTTTGACAGTTGGCAGCAGGCACAGATGAGCTTAGTGTCAGTTCAGTCGAGCTATAATCAAATTGGGTTGTCTTTATCAAAGGTTTATTGCACCACGTCAGGAAATAACAGGAAGTAAGGTGCGTAATGACCCGGGAAGTTTGTAGTTTGTAATTCCTGCACTCTCATTGGGATCCTGGACAAAAGCACAGCAAAAATGTCAGAAACTGCAGTGGCTCCTGCCGGCTTTGCTGTGAGCGCTACATGTCGGCACGCTGTCAGCGAAAGACAAGGGCATTGTCTCATGGGGTTCTGCTCCAGGCACTTCCTCTCCGGAGCTTAATGGGGGCCATGGCTAATCAGCTGGAGTGACACTGGTGCATCACACGTGGGCGTGAAACCCAGTTCTGCAGTCTTACATAATGGATCCATTAAATTCAGTCAGGCTCCTGCTTTTTTGCTCTGAGACAAGCCCACTTTGAGAAATGATTCACTGAAATAGTAAACAAACAACTTTTCACTTTCCTATTCAGGATTATCTGAAGCTCTTGAAATAAAGGCATCCAGGGAATGCATGTTTGACTGTTTTCATCAGGGAAAATGAGGATGAAGGAATTGAATATAGGTAGGCTTGAGCAGGTGAAATGCACTCTGATCAAAAGGAATGACATTGGTGTGGTGAACAAAGAGCATGCTTGCAACTAATGGATTTTGTGCCTCACATAACACAAATACCACTCCTGTTGCTAATGAAGTTTGCCAAACTTTACCTCTGTGTTTGTCACATGGCTAAGACTAGAGGAGAAGGAAAGCACTGTGAGGCAAAGGTGTTGCTGTTTACGTATTGATGATCTTCATCTTGTCTTTCATTTAAAGCCAGAATCAGGGCTGTTTCCTGCTATAAACAGTTGCCTAAGCTCCTTAAGCCACCAGGCAGACCTAGCCAGTATGGGGTTTAAATTTATCCTGTTATTATATTTACATACATACAGTATTATACAATTAAGTAGAAGTACACTATTATGTAGAAATTATTTTCTCTTCTTTAAAACGAATGCAGCATTCATTCTTTTTTCTATTCTATAATTCAAAGGTACATGACCAGTGTGGTTAGGGGTCCACAAAAAGGACACTGCTTAAGGGCCCCTGAATATTCAGAAGCAGCCCTGGGAAGAATTACCACTGAAGACTCATCGAGTTAGGCTCACCATACATGGGATTAGAAAGTGAGGCATATCAATGCTACTGGTCAGGAGTTCAGGCTGATCTGACATTTACTGTTAGAGACATTTGTTTCTGTATTGATGCTGGCATTTACCCTTTCTTTTCTCTTTTTCTGTAGGGAGCTGTAGGGTATCCAGAGGTTGATGGGATAGACGTGAACGAAGGCTGCGTTCCCTCTCAGAATCAGACAAAAACAGAGCTGAAGTCCCCCTCCAAGACAGTAACCATGGAGACGAGTGAGCAATCCAGCACAGCAAACATAATTGACTGTGAAATGGAAGTCCAGGAGGCTGAGTTACCTGATAACAAGGACACAAGTGCTGAAGACGAACAGGCTTGCTATGATGATGATCTATTAGAATCCCTGAGTGAAAAAGTAGTGGTTGACATTTTAGCGGAGTTGCCTCCCACCGAGACAAACAGTGATGAATTTGAAGACATGTCCTGTCCAAAAGAAGCATTAGTCTTGGAGGACAATCACGATGAGCTCAATCGCAACGAATCCGTTACTTCCTCCGATACACCATCTAGTGCTGAGAGTGTGTATGAGAATGACACTATGCGTAAAAGACAGGATTCAATCAAAGAACAACTGCTGAAAAACACTGTGTCTATAATACAGAGCACTGAAGATGAAGGCATACTAGACCCACTGAAGACAGAATCCCATGAGGCCATCTTAGAAGGCTTAGGCTTAGGCTATGAGGCAGATGAATCCATGTTGGAATCGTACATCCGGGAAGAAGTCATGTCAGACGTCTCAACAGACTCCGTTCATGACCCTGAAGACCTGGAGGAGTGTGTCCGTGTGGAAATTGCAGCAGCGTCGTCTGATTCTGAAACTGACGAGAAGTGGAGGACTATATTTTCTTCTTCCATCAATAAGGAAGATGATGACTCCTACCTGGACAGCCTTGAGCTGAGTGCACAAGAACTCTTCATTCAAAAGCCTGAAGTGAAGAACACTGAAAACCACTCAGATGCAAAAGAAGAAGAAGAAGAGGTGGAGCACAACGTCATCCCTGTGGAAGATGTGCTAGAGCAACCAGAGAACAGTTCAAGTTACTCGCAACCAACAAAGGAGATCTCATACAATCCTTCATCACTGTTCCATGGCTTGTCGAAGATATCTGAGGATGAGGAAGAGCTGGGGAAGAATTCAGTAAACCACAAGGACAGTTGCATCAAGTCAGATCCAAACAAGAAGGTGCCAAAAGATTACTGTGTGATTCAAGAGATGAAGAGTGAAAATGTGAGTACAGAGCATGTGGATTTTCGAGTCGCTCGCAATCAGTGGCTGCAGATGGAGGAGCAAACAAAAAATCTGGTACACCAGCCAGTCACCAAGACCGGCACCTGCCAAGGCAGTCACAGCTTTATGTACACACCGGTGCGGAATATTGACAGGCCCAAGAAGGATCATGACTTCGAGAGTTTGTCACTTGGAAAAGACTTCTCACACAACAATCAGTTCAGCCCCTGCTCAGAGGATTCTGGGCTGGACGACTCCAGTTACAGGTCACCTTATGATGATCCAGAGACCCCGATTGAGAAGGAGATCCGTTCTGCTGTTGAGCGAGAAGAAAACCCAAGACGTGAAAAGGGAATATCCAAATCATACTCAAGTGACTGTGTGCAAGGAAAAGGAAGACAAGTAATCCTGAACCCTGGAAATTTATGTCGGGAGGTGGATGAAAAGAGAAAGATGCTTGAACAGCAGGAAGACAACAGCAGATTATCTTCAAGCAGCAAGATGCCATCTTTCATCATTACCTCCTCACCAACCAGAGGATCGCAAAAGCATGAAATGGCAGCCAACAACGTTATTATCCTTGAGCCTGAATCTTGCCATCAAAGTCCACGCCATGGCGCAAAATTGGTGACATCTAAATCTGCCGACTGGAGATCAGAGGATCCCCCTAACGTAATCATACTGGAAACATCAAACCTAATCATTCGAAGTGCATCTGAGTTTAACCTGAACTCTTCAGTGGAGACCCAAGAGAAAACTTTCCTCAACAATCCATTTTTCAAGCTGAGATCCAGGAGTACCCTTTCACTGGTTGATGAAGAGATTAAGATGGTAAAACAACGAGAGGAAGAACTGAAAAGACAAAGAGCCAGTATTTACTCTAAGGAGAAGTTCCTGGGCTCCCCCAATCTTCTGGACAGCTCATATGACAAACAAGGTGTGTGTATTTTTCTTTTTAGTTTCATATAGAGTCCTTTTCATATAGAGTCCTTAAACCTTGTGTGTATGTAAATATACAGTTATGTAAAATAGCCTATATAAAGCCATTGTCTGTTCATTTCCAGACGATATGCCAATAAAGTGTAAATCATCTCCCTCATCCCCCATGAAGACTTACAAGATGGACCGTTCAACCCTTTCATGTGATCACAGAGTAAGTTTGACTGAATCTGATATCTCTAAGTGTGTAGTTGCAATGAAGTGCAACTGAAGAGCAATTTCAATGTAATTCTAAAGGTACACTAAATTGTATTACTAGACCAATGGTTTCCAACCCTTGTCCTGGAGTATCTGCCATTTTGCTGCCTTTAAAGCTCTGAATCAAACTATTTAGCTAATTAACAAGCCTTTGCTAAGCTGAAGTGGGTGTATTAGGAGGAGGATGAGCTAACAAGTATAGGAGCGAAGTACTCCAGGAAAGGCCCAGCATTAGGGGGTAATTTAGCGGGTGAGCGTCCCACCAATCACCTATCGCCCTACCAAAGCCGTTACATTTTATATAATGCTGTTCTCAGAACAAAACCTCTTATCTCCAAGATAATAACTTCATAAGGGAAAGTACAAACTTAACTTTTAAAGCACAACACACACCTGCAAAACATTGGTAAAAACAATGGTGTGATTTAAAGCCCATATTTAAAAATAGTACAAAGACTAAATATCAAATACTGAACAAAGGCTGATACTGATCATATCAAATGCTGATACTAAGAACTTTTATTGTTTTTTGAAAAACACATGCCTAATTTGGTGTTTGTTTTCTGGATTTCTGGATCCTGTTTATTTAAGGAGAGATCTTTAACTTTCATTTGTAGATGCAGTAGATAACACAATAGATCTACAGTGGCGAAAACTCCCCTGCCTCCCACTGCAGAGCCATGTGAAAGTAAATATAGACCATCTGTTATGAAAGGTATACTGATTAACACAGGAGGGTGTGGATGCATTAGATTGTAATGACTGCATTTTAGGGGCACACTAAGTATAAGTGACCTGCCTCAAATGTAGCTCTCCTGTTATTGAATCTGTGGCTCTACGGATCTATCACACATTTCACGACACCGCATGGCTTTCGGATCCCCTGCTCATGATTCAGTTCTGGCATCTGGTCTGCTCCATGACAAGGGTTGGAAATCTTTATACTAGACTAAATGACACAGAATTTAAGATCATTTTAAGCCAGCACATAGAATACCCAGCACCTAAGGGTCAATTTTAGGGACAATTAAAATTTTGTATCTAAGGGTCTATTAAAAGTCTATTTTCTAATGACTGTTTAAATGATATTTAACTAAAACACTCTCAATGCAAATAACCATTTCCCTCCATAGTTTCCCGAGTCCTATTCTGGAGGCCGCCGTAAAAGTGCCATGGCTCTGCGGTGGGAGGCAGGGGAGTTTGCACATAACGACTAGAGAGCAACAGACCTAATATCAATCTACAATTTTTCAGTTTCATGTAAAAGACTTTAGTAGTGTTATAGACTCATGCTGACTTCACGTGACGCCTGCCATGTAAGCACATGCCGTTGCTGCTTGTGGTTTTTTCGGCTTTTTATTCATGTTCTGCAAAAAATCGGAGTGTTTGCCAAGACGCCTGAATGTTAGCTGAATGTTAGTTGAATGTTAGCTGTTCAATCTATGCTTGTTTCTTAACAGAAATGCTGAGTAATAAGTTACTCTGGCGAGTTAAAGGCGATGTACACGATTCCTAGAGCGACTGTTGTTATTTGAACGCAACAGCAAAACACACTCAGTGCTCTTTCAGAAGCTCCGCCCCTCAAATTTACAATCATGCATTCCCAACACACCAACGACAGTGAAACACTGCAAAACTTTTTTTTTTTTTTTACTGAAGCTGATGTCGGCTTCTTGTCTGAGTTCTCCCGTTCCACCTTAAATCATGCAGCTGTTCTGGCGCCTCAGAACGTCTTGATTGAACTTTCCCATTACACCTTAAATGGTGCAGCAGTTACATTCCAGTGCGTCCGGCTAGCGTACCAGTCCTTCTGCTTCACGAATAGATTTATAATGTGATATGTGATTTTAGAAAGGGCTGTCACTTATGGAGTTCTGATAAACATAAGCCTCTGCCAAAGCCCTGAGTCTTGAAGCTATAGCAGCGTAAGCTAAGATTAGTGCACAGACGCTAACATGCTAACAGAAACTAATCCTAACAGCTTTGACAGCAAACAGAGTTAATAACAGCTCTACACGTTCACACAGCTGAACATGTAATAATAAACTTCAGGAAATGTTTTTATTCGTGAAATAGATACGACCTGCAGAGTGTAACTGGAGCACAATTTAAGGTGGAACGGGAACATTTTTGAAAAAGAAGCTGGTTAGTAAGAAAGCTGACATCAGCCTCTCTGAGATTTCTTCCTTTCGTCCTTTGCCTGATCTAAAAGCTTCATTCTGAATATTTGTTCTTTGGAATGTAGAACACGGCTCCTACACACGGTACTTTGACTACCATTTACAGAGGCAGGACTGAAGATAAACGCGGGTAGCGAACCGTGAGGAAACATTGGCTGGATTTTCCAAGAGTGTAGACTGAATTAGTGTACATTGCCTTTAAGCATATTTTACTGTAATGTCTTAGTACAAAAGAGAGAAAAATATTGAATGTATTTTCATATTGTATTTTCTTGTAAGGCAGTTTATATATCCCTACTCGACACTAAAATATGTGTAACAGGACGTCATCAACAGTGATGAATTTTTGTGTTAATTTTTCCTGACATAATTGCACTGAAAACTGAAAATCTGAAATGTTCCATTAAGGGTGTTGGTTATCTACTTTCTTTTAAACAAATAAATAGTTGATGACATCAGAGCCATTCCAAATATGGATATTATTGACCTGATATTTAAATATTCCCATTTAAAACATCTCAAAAGGAAGATGTAACTTTACTATTTAAGTGATATTAATGGCATTACTGTGTTAATGGAGAAGCACTATAATTACATTGCTTTGTAATTTGTCCAAAAATATGTTTGTATGCATATGTGAATCCATTTTGGTTATTAGGATCATGAGTATTGCTTGCTTATTCCATGTAAGCCATTCCCAAGTAAACTTTTGCATTGCTTTCTATTGAAAGGAAAAAATAAATCAATAAAAAATGCAAAAAAAAATTTTGTTGATATTTAAATGCAAATGTTCAAATTACAAGAATAAACATGACTTTGTTCTGAGATGGTTATTCTGTATACAGTCAATATTCAACTGACTACATGCACTATAAGCTACATAAGTAGAAATACGTTAGGAACAACAGTTTTCATGTGGTTAAAACTCAAACTAAAACACTTAAAACTATTAGAACTGCAGAAAAATATACTGAAATCACATTGGTCGGCTCCATTTCGGTTCCTTTAGAGATGCACCAGCAAAACTAGCCATTTAAGCGTAACACAATAAAATGAGAATTACAAGTAGAAAGCCAAGAAATTATCCATCATAGCAGAAACAATGGGTAATAAACATGTTCAATTTAATTTATACATAATAAACAATCATATTCACTTCTTTGATTTTTTCCCCTATATACATAAAATTTTAAAGGATTTGACTGTTTAGTTCATCTTACATTCTAGCTGGAAGAACAAAGTTCATCACTTCCTACAAAAAATAGATATATTGACACATATTGCAAATTTAAAAAGTTGATTTTGTAGTTAAATACCATAGAAACTTGAGGTATTAAAAAAACACAATAAGGCAGACAATTGCAGAGCTTTATGTTGTGTTCTGCATGACTGAAAGAGAATACGAATAATCTATAAATCACCCACAGAGCACCATAACCAGTTCTCTGTCCATTTTAAAACTGTGCATACAGACACAACACTTTTGTCAGTTGAAAAGGCATTTTGGTGATAAAGTATTCAGTCTAGTTAAAACACTGTAATGCTAATTCTAAAAAATACTAATTCAAGTATTTTCAACTGAACAGAAAAGTGTGACCATCTGTACTTTAGTATCCAATATTTTTACATATGTGTCAAACTTTTGGGAAAGTGCTTTCCTTGGAACATACGGCTGGAATTATATATTTCTTCTAAACAACTTGCCTCTACAGTGATAAGAACAAACCTTACATAAGGTCTTGTCAGCTGCCACTAATGAAACAGTAGACACTAGTCAGGCACATAGTTCATTATCTCGTTCACTGCGTCATACCCCGCCGATTGTGACCAGTAGAACAGTCAGAAATCCCAGGTTTCCACACAGATAGACTGCCAAAACTATTTTTCTGAAACAGGGCCCCTGAAACAAGAAAGAGAATTTAATACCATTGATTCATTTATCTGGACAAAATTAACAACAGTAATAATAATGCTGCACAGTATTTGCGTGTGCTAACCTTAATGCCGCCCTCGTTTTCAGATGGAACAAACAGAATCTCCTCTTTGTCTTCAGTTTGTATATTTTCTGTGTGAATTTCAAAATTTTTGAAAAACTGACCTAAAAAAGATATGAAATCAATCAATAACAATATAGTAGGTACAATAAAGAAGACATTTACAAGATTGTACTTTATTTCACTGATAAATTTTATGTTACCGTTTTTGGCTTTGGGATTTTTATACTAACACAAAAGATGTTGTTCTAACCAGCTCCAGAGCAGCATTTAAAATGATTAGTATTCAGAACCACATACCATCAGTGACAAAGTACACAAAAGCCCTTTTCCAATCTAATGCAATCTGACTGTACAATTCATTTTCTTCCCACTAGCAAAGTAACTTTAATTACCACCATGGCACAAATTATTGCTGTGTATGGACAGCTGATGCCCTCTGAGAATGGTAAGAGCACTAATAGCTATGCAGTAGAGAGCTTTTTATTGTAAATGGATGTACTGACCCTTTGGGAAAAGGCCCCTCCTGTGCGCCTCAAGAAGCAAGTCTGCCAACACAAACCAGACCACATAGCCAGCCAGGACTCCTGTGGACCAGGGGGCAGGGAGCAGCAGGGCTTGCTGATGGATCCCCAAGCATATGGCCACAACTAAAGCAAGAGGTACTTCATGTTTATATCAATTCTTATTTATTTTGCTTCGTCTTTGTTTATTTTTTGTTTATTTCTTTTCTTTCCTATATAGTTTTTTTTTATATATATATATATATTTGGAATTAAGCTGCAAAATACAACATAAGTAGTGCATTTACAGTTTCCTTTACTGCACCATGATCATGTCAATCACATATCAATCCCCAATTAAAGTATTCTTTATTATTTGATAATAAAGACACACGGTATCACAGAGGTGGTCTTCCATTGCCTGTGGTTATCACCTAAGCCTGGCTAATATATAGTTACAGTATAGAGTGAACCATTTTTATATCAATAAAATATGGCACCAGCGTAGATGAAGCCTCAATTCAAATACTTATGTAAGCTGTTTTAGGCCCTTTACTTCATATTTGCACAATGTGCGTTTGTAAACATCCATGAATTGGTGAGATTCTGTGACGGTGTGTGTTTAAGCCAGTTTCAATGTTACTGTTTATCCACTGATGGAATTTAAAGCCTAAAATTTATTTCTCTCAATTTAAATTTACCATTAAGCAATGGTAAATTCTGATTTCAGTCTCCACATAAGCATTTACATAGCTTATTTAAGGTAAAGAAATGAAAACGTAAACATTTAAGGTCAAAATTTAATTGCTTGTATGCACATCGTCACAGATTCATTCCATTTTGTATCTAAAGCAAACATACAATGCAGAGGCCTGTCCTATGGCTGGGATCAGATGGCAGATCAACTCCGCCATATGCCATCACTGTCACTGAACTCCTGCAGAACACAACTGGCCCTGCCACTTCCCTTGGTTGCTACTGCAGCATTAACAGTAGCACAGTGCCTGTTTTCTGGCACCCTGCACGCTATATGGGTTATGCACTGAATGCACTGTCAAGCTAAATACACATTAGAGTGTGAGAGAGTTTTACTTTTCCATAATGCGGGCGGTGTTCTCCAGTAAAAAGACAAACACTAACAGATTATCAATACCGGACAAATTAAATCAATTAAAAGGATATCTTCTTTTTTCTGTGATGTCTTTACAATATATGATTTACGGCCCTAGAATTCATTAAAGAAACTACAGACCTCTCATTTATTTAAAATAACAAAGGTCAAACCATGCATTCTAGAAAGAGACTTCTTTTGCATGGTGCCTATAAAAGACACAAAACGTTATGTTCTTTCTTACCAGCAATGACCTGAGCTATAGTGCCTGTGCCCAAATGGAGCCAGTTGAAAATGTATCTCCTGCAAACAGAAAGGTTTCAAAATGCAGAAGACATAATACCAACATTTTGTGTGAACACACAATATCCCCCAAATCCCCCAAAGCTTGTACAAGATTACATAAAGAAAGTTTTTTTCTTATTTTTATTATTTCCTTGTTTCCATGTTCTAGAATAACTTGAAGACATCAAATATATGGATTTAGAGTTATAATTGGAATTCTAAATAAACACAGAATTCATTTAGGAAACCTGCTTGTCTTAAAATGCAAGCATTTAAGCATACGCATCTAGGTTAAAATGTCTCGTATCAAAACTTAACATTCAGTCTTTTGTGTTCATACTTATATACGGACTAATGCTGCACATTCACATATGTGTTAAGATGTTGGGAGTGCCCGGGCTGAGCTACAATGAGTGTTTGTGTTCAGCGTTCACTGTAAACAACATATTAACTTAGCTTGCCAGACAAAGATTAGTTACTTCAGTGGTGAATGATGTTGTTTTACCTGGATGAGTCTGGAGCAGGTCTAAACAGAGCCATGATAGGCTGGATAAGAGCCAGGACCATGACAGTACAGCCCAGGTAAGGGTGTGAGCCCGCACGCTTGAAAAAAGCACAGATAAGGTATTATCACACAAGGTATAATTACTGCTAAACTGTGCTTTTCAACTCCTCAGTGTCAACACAGAGAAGCTAACACAGGGAACAGCAAACCTGAATGGCACATTAGAAAACTCCATGGACTCCATGGAGAATGCAGAATTGGTACAAATGAAGAGACAGCCTGCATTTTGTCATTGCAAAGTAAAATTGTGACCTCTGTTGGAGACACTGCGTAACAACTGTACTCATTAGCTGGGTGCATATCACCAGTGTAGAAATGTATCAGCTTAGAACATGTGAACATGCGTCATGGCATTGTACTCAGCTCTAAATGGTAAACATGACAAAGATTCCACTAGGTGGTAATTATAATAAATGGCCTGACTTAATGTTCCTCTCTCTATATTTTCCCTTTTATCCTGCATGGACAGACTGCATGTGAGAGTATGACACATTTAGGCATGCTGAGGAACAGTCACACGGGCATGCATTTGGTAGCGGGGGCTGAGAGAGAACATGACACACTGCTGAGTATTAGTCATATGGACAGACTGTGTGTGTGTGCGCACGTCTTACCTTGCTCCAGCCTCCCCTGTATATGAAAGGCAAAATGAAGCCAATGCATGTCAGAAGGACTGTGACAAGCATTAGGGTTCGGTGGAACTGTGGACAAAAAAAGGTCTTGGTGAGAACTCATGGCAAACACTAATTATTATCCATTATTGAGTGTTCAGCTCAGATATTCCTACCTGGAACCAGACTCTCTGCCCACACAAAGTTGTTTCAGCCCAGTCAGGTTTGAAATATCTGGCAATAATTACTCCAGTGCTGACAGTCATCATCCAAGCAATGAGCATGAAAACAGCTACATTTAAAGGAAAAAAAGCAGTTCAGAGGTACTTATGGCCTGAATATGCACAGTGTTTCCTCCAAGTCTGAAATGTTGGTGGGGGGAGCAATTGTGCAGCATAGAACCACACATATGGTGACAAAACCGCAGCTGATATATTGCATCTTGTGTTGCGGAGTGTGTGCCATTGTTTATACATAACAATGTACAATATTTCCGAATATGTCTAAATGGGACAAAATTGGAATAAAAATTGGCACACCAGAACAAATTATACTTTAGTGGACGCTGATATACTTAGGGGACGCCAAGGTATAGCCTATGTGTGGGAAATACCAAATGAGCAGTATGTTGAAGTTTTCTGTGCAATATATCAAGAGACTTTGAATCCGGTTTCCAGACCCAGATAATCATGGGTAGGTCAGACACTGAGTGGCCAATCAGTAATATCAACAGTAAAATTTCTAAAAAAAATTACAAAAAACAGGCAAGGTCAGGAATTCAAAGTCTCTGCAATGCGGCTTAATCTCACCATGGAATTTGATGAGCAAAGAAGAGCGAGAGCCAGTCAGATCCTCTGGTGGCCCAGTAATAAGCACTGGATTTGTTGAAATGAGGGGTTGCCGGTCATGTCTATGAGTCCTCCCTGTGGTGGACAAATACAAAGAGATTACTGGACATTAATGGCCCATATCATGTAAAAACAAATTTTCCTCATTTTCAGGTCATATGTGCACATGGTTACTTTCAAAACACAATACACATTTCCCAGTCCATTCAGTTCATATTAAAATATAATAATTGTTTTTGTAATATGTTATATGTTCTTACAGATATCCATATATTGTACATACAGCCTCACCCCTTCAGTGTTCTAGCTTGGACCGCTTTTAGAATAAGGCACAACACAGGGCAGGGGGCCAAAATGAAGGTCAATTATAGAATTAAAAGCACACTAACAAAAATGGCCTGTTTGAGAAAGAAACTGTAAGGAAATAAAACACTGAACATTGTAACTTACCACTCTCTGCTCGACCATGAGCCATGAACAAGTACTGTGCTTTATCCAGGTCTGATCTGTTTTGATTAGGGGCTGGGATGCGTATATTTCTGCGAAATCTGCACTGGATGACCCCGTCTGCCAGCCTCCCCGCTGTGTCTCTCAAAACATTCTAAAACAGCCGGGGGTCAAAGAGCAGCATATCAGGAGTATTCAACAAGAATGCTTTTAAGAGATAGAAGAAAAGGCATGTAATGCATAAGATGGTTTATGTATTTGCAACTAATAAGCATCTGTGCATGCAATCCTGACTCCTATTTATCAGGAGATACAGGTGTGTACCTCTGAAGCAACCACTGGATGTGTCCTCCCCTGAACATAAGCAGCACTAATGTCAACATGGCCATCTTCATGAATGCACAGGTAGACATCGTCTTCTCCCTGCATGTAAACACATGCTTGTCTTTGTTCAAATCAAACACATTCACAAAACATATTAACTGATAAAAGGAACTGACGCTAAGGTAAAATGTACACACAAGAAGTTACGCTACCATCCATTTATCTTTGGATAAGGCAAAAGACACGTAACCCGGTGCTGGCCCGCTGAGCTCAAACACCACACTCGTGTCCTCTGTTCTGAATGACATGAAGTAACAAAGGGCATCATTCTGTGGGTCACAGCCTGCTGGCTCCCTTAGACAAGACTTCCTAATTCCACAGCCATCTGAAGTGAACTGTGGAGGAGAAGACAAGACCAATCACAAATCAAAACAAACCCATCCGCACACATTCATTGCACCTTATTTTTATTAGGAGAATTAAATTCAAATGGAATTTCTGCTATGAAGAAAAACAGCAGGGTCTGAGTTAACACATTAATAATGCTGCAATTAACTATTAACACCACTATTTAACTGCATTAATATATTGTTCTAGGCTGACCTATTTAAACCATCAAACCCAACAGCCTGAAGCCCAGTTGCTTGTGCACTGTTGCAGTCCTGCGATCCTCTTGTTTAAATACCTTTGCAAGATGTTCCATTCATGTCTCTCTTAATGAAAGTTATTTCTGGCTACTGCAACGTTGTAAATGTATCACACAACAAAGCACAGCCCTGATGCCAGCAATACCTTTAATATCTGTAATGTTAGCACCAGAGGACATTTGCAGTGACTATGCAGGACAGTGCTATAGATTAATACAATGAGACATAACACAGTGGTTAAGAGTCTAATAGGGCAACAAGCCAAGAAGAGACAAAACATGGAGGCACTCGCTGGATATCAATGATATTGAAGTATGCAAGTTTGAACACCCCTGGGCAAATGGCATTTTGTTAATTTGAGGTTTTGCAAGTTAACACATTCTCTACAGGGAGTAAACTAAAATATGGCATTTTTGCAAATGCACAATTCTGATTTGCCTCAATTTAACATAAGAAATAGCCACACCTTTAGCACTGGCCACATTTTATGTTCTATTTAGTTTTTCCAATAAATTAAAAAAATGAATGAGCAGAAATAAGCTATTTTGGCCAGTCACCCAAACTGTAGCTATAACTGTAGGTTCATTATTTAACCGTTTGACAGCACTAGAAAAAAAGCACATGCTGAGGCTTGAGCTAGACTACTGGGATAGAGCTACAAGATAAATAACATATCAATGACAGTGTGCAATGCCAAACTGGGTTCATTTCAAGTAGGGTTTACACATAATAAGCCGGGAATCTGGAAAGCTAATACACAGTCTCAAAACGGCTTAAAAGGCAGGATTTGGAGCTCCTAAACAGATACTTTGGCAAGATTCAAGGCTTTGTTTGTGTGTAACTCCAGCCCTAATAACTTTAATTTCAGCCTAGCGAGCGGCTTGTCCTTATTTGCACCTATACAGTACACAAAGTACAATGTGTCTCTGAAAGATTAAAGCATACCTTTAGTCTCATTGTTTAGGTAAAATAAAAAAAAACAAGTTACTGTTTCAATTATCCAAATTCTTGTCACTTTTAGAGAAAACATGATAAGTCTTGGTGTCGCTGGACTTACAGGGTCAGACAGGCTTCCTGGAGATGTGGTTGTCTTAGCTGATGACTCTCCAGCAGTAGATAATGGTGGAAGAGGTGGTGTGCCATTGAGAGAGACTACAGGCCCTGGGATTCTGACCCAGTAAAGTTTGTATTGCTGAACCACAGTCACCCTGAAACCCACATAGCACGCATGCACATATTAGCCTTTGGCTGGGCAAAAGCAGTTAAACACCTTAACTTCTAAGTGTTGTGCACCCATAGTACAGTTTTTACCTCTCTTCATTACATAGCATACATACACCTGAGTCATTAGGGATAATTAAAACCTAGGATTCGCAGACAGGCAAAGCTCATGGATACTCACTGAAACTGGACACCAGAAGGAGGGTCCTGGGGTGCAGTCCAGATAACCTGAACCTCTGTCTTAGAGGCTTCACTAGTGTGACTCACTGCTGCACCCTTTCAAAACAATGAAGGTTAGAACACGTTACGAATTAGGTAACAGTTAGTTAACGACATTCTTACTCACTTTCTGAACAAATTAATGTGCAGGTAATATTCTGATATCCCAGACCTCTTTGTTGTCACACTCGAGAAGCTGTGAGATTCTAGGGTCAACAAGAGTAAAAGATCCAACAGGTCCAGCATCAGGATTTCTCACATTTCTTGCTTCTATGAGGAAGCCTTTGAAGCATGTTTTGTTCTCTGAAGGCACTGCTGATAATGTTACTGTGAATATAAAAGATCCAGAATGTCATATGGGTTTCCAACAGATTCCATGCAACAAGCTGAGCTATTTGGCTTAAATAAAGTTGCATGCATGTCTCGCAATGGTAACAACTCTTAATATCTAGATACCTTTAATGTTCTCAAGGGGACTGAATTTGGACTTATCCACTGTGATGCTGTATGGTGGACGGTCAGGGCTTGAATGGTGACCATGTATAGGTGTCATGTCATCGCAAGCCTGGGATACTTTTCCATTGCTGTAGCAAAGAACAGTCTTTAAACAAACACTCAACAGAACCAACAGACCCCAAGCCTTCATGGAGACCTGAAACAAAAACAAACCAAACAGTCAGAGGAAAGATTGATGTTGATGATGAACTGACCAATAGAAATGGTTCCAAATCACTTGGAATAAAACCGTGCAACAGTTTACATTGAAAGTTAATGTGAAAGTTAACTTTTTCCTGTTATCCTTCTTCTGAAAAGGGTTTTTTTTCCAGACAGCTACATTACAAATAGACAGAACAGTAACAAAGTGCATCAGTTGTTTTTGGAAACTTGTGAATTTAACTCCACTACATTTGAGAAACTGATATTTTACTTTTGGCATTTGTATGTCATTCATATTCACAATTCTAGAAATGTTCTACTCATTTGAAGCACAGCTTTGAAGTCAGCAGACACATTTTCTTCTCTGAAATATGATAGTCCATATTGTGCTCATCATATAGTCCATATTGTGCTCATCACAGAGACATTGCAGTAAACTCCTTATACACTATGAATGCATGCTGCATTTATGAACAGCTGAAATGGAATTTGTAACGGTGGCTGCTGCTGCTACTACTACTACTACTACATCACATAAACACGACAAGGACAGTGATAAGGGTTCCTCACCTGAGCACCTGTGGCTATATCTGAAGTGCATGTTTGAGATCTTTTAAATTGTTTGTTTGTATTGTTTTAAATGTTTTAAATTGTTTACTGTGCACAAACGCCTCCAATACCTTCAAAACTTCACTTTCCAATGTTACTGGTGCAAAAGCCATGTTATAAAAATGTACTTCTGAATATGTAAGTAATTTTAAAGCCAGGTATTCCAGCACTTTAACTCAAATAAAAGTTTTTATTATTTGTATTTTATTATTTAGTATTTGTATTGGAGTAATATCTGATCAGATGTATCTCTAATACACTCAAGTAACTGAGCTGTGCACTTTGACCACCTCATTTCACCAACAATTATGATTACATGATCAGAGGACAGTGTTTACAAGTTTAATTACGGGGGAAAGTAACTCCAACTTTTAAGACATGGAGCAGCCCCATAAGACCCACACAAATAAATGAAGGCCAGGCTACTTACTGCTCAGTGAGTAATCAGTCCTCGCTACACAAGCTGCACATAAAGATAAGGAAGGCAGTGTCTGTCACTTCATATAGCTGTTTATTATATGACCAGAACTATACTGACTTTTGAGAAACACTAACCTAATTTTTGCTTACTGCAAAGAAGACTGCAAAACTATTACACTAACAGACTGAAAACTACTTCTACTGAATTCTGAATATTGTCTTAACTCTTCAGCTGGAACACCAAGCAGCCATTTACTGTGGGGCGGAAAGATGAAGTGTTTTTATATCAAAAGTAATTTGAAAGTTTTTGAATCGTAAGAGCTGCAATTTTAGGAATAGAATACATCAGAAACAGCGATGCCCTCAATGGAAAAAATAGCACACAGCTTGCGAGCCGTCTGTATATGAGTGGGACCAATAAGAAGCACCAAAACATCAATGTTCTGTATATTGTCACTGCCAAAGAAAAACATTTATCTCTAAAAAAGCAACTTTACATGAGATGGCAAAAATGGCAAGCTGTTTTGGGCCATTTCTGTTAGTCCATTCAAAATTGGGACACAATGTGAACAACAGCTGCTGTGTTCAAATGATGCATATAAGTAAAAATCGACAAAAAAACGGAGATACATGTTTTTATTTGGACAGCGACAATACATGACATCACAACCATCATCACTAACTGGCGGTCTGATGTATTCAGCGTTCAAGCTAAAAAAGTGGGTTCTCTGTGTCCCTTTGCCAAGACAAAAAACAGGGCTGGAAATGTATTGATAGGAAATATTTGCATTCAAATGGCAAATTAAATAGTCAGAAAATTCGTGTCAAATCGTTCAGCCCTAGTTTACTGTAAGTATTAAACATTAACTGGTGTGGGTAAGCAGAGGAGCACTGTGAAAATAAAGGTTTTTTATTCACTCACAGAAATATCGTACTGAAGTTACAGTTGTTCAAGGTCAGAGGTCAGTAGTTGTTCGACGAGGAGTTTAATAAAGTTTTAATTTAGCTTCTGACCTGTTAACATGTTACGCTATTTTTACCAAATGTTACGCTATTTTGACTGTTGTTTAAATAGAAGACACATTCTGTCATAATGTCATACGTAAAACGCAAGTTAAATACGGAATAGTAAGTTACGTTGAGCACGACAAAGCAGGCAGCAGCCAGCGCCAGTCTGTTTCCTTGTACGAAACGTAACGAAAAACACGAGAAAGTACATTTTACAAATATCCATAAATAGAAAATTCGTTTTCATGAGATACAGAAGCAACAAAGTGTACAACAATAAGTATAAGTTTGACTTCTGATAAGTAAACCTACCTCCATGTTTGCGCTTCATTAGATCCAAAGCAGGGACAGACCCTCAGTGTGCGTCTTCAGACAGAGCTTCTGGATTGGCCGCTTACAGAGCAGGAAGAGCGTCACGTGACACCTAGGCTACCTTCACTAATCCATTTTTTCAGCTGTAACAGTCTATTTTCCACCTAATCAAACGCTCTGTAAAAATCTCCTTCGGCGTTGGTGCACCAGAGCTTTCTAGGCAGAAAAATTCAGACCTTTCAGGAATGTGTGGAATGACATTAGCCGCTTTTTTAGCAGCCGCTCAGTAAGGGTCGCTCCGAGGTGGACGGTAATCCACAAGATACAAAAACACGCTGCGGTTGAACGTCCCTCTCGCTGATCTGCACGCCATTCACGGACTGCATGTCTGTGTGCGTTTGACATGTTAATCGTATGATCTAGTATGGAACGACTTCTGTGGTCCTTGACGGCAGCGTTAGTCCGCATCAACTATTCGATATCAATATGTGTATTTGCTTCCTTTACATTTACGCAACTAGTAAAGAGGCAAGATGAACGGAGTAAATAAACTGAAGTAAATATGATTTTGTGTTTTCCCTACTGAAGCATACATGATCCTCAAGAAGGTAATGATAGTTAAATAAAGAAGTGGCCCAGATGTGTTGGATCAGAGAAAGCCCAACACTCAAAACAATTTATTTATTTGTATCAATTCGTTTTTCTTTTTTTTTTCACTGCTTGCTCAACATATGTTTGCCCAGAGAGGGGTGCTAGTGATCAGCAATAGTTCAAAACCAAACTTTGTGCTTCATGAAATTTTAGAGTTCTGTACCTGTGCAGTGAAGATCAAGCACCAGTTTACTGAAGTGCATCAGGTGCACCAGCAGGGGGGAGCAAACCACACCAATTCACACCCACACTTCCAGAGACTTTGGCTGCTTTGTGACATTGTAGATGTGAAGATTGGATTTGTGGAAGCACCATTCCTCACCATTCTGCTGGAGGTGCCATCCCACTTCTGACACCACTTCATCGTAGAGTAAGTCACGGGAGAGACCATGATTATGCTGCAAGGAGTGCTCTTTTATTAAAACACTACCAGAAAAGCACTAGTAGAGCACTGAACTCGCAGGGGAAGTCACCAACACTGGCTTCAAACTACTGGTGACCCCCTCAGTCATTAAATCAAATCAAATCAAATCGTGAGGCCAATCATTCTCTGAGTAGAGAGCTTCTGAGCCATTTTGTGCCATTTGTGATTTTCACACAGAGGAATTTGTAGTCCGCATTTAACCCATCCGTGAAGTGAAACACCCGCATACACACACACTAGTGAATACACACACTAGGGGGCCGTGAGCACACTTGCCCAGAGCGGTGGGCAGCCCTATCCACGGCGCCCGGGGAGCAGCTGGGGGTTAGGTGCCTTGCTCAAGAGCACCTCAGTCGTTGCTGTCGGTTCAGGGAATCGAACCCTCCGGTCACAAGGCTGGTTCCCTAACCTCCAGCCCACGACTGCCCCACAACACCGCATCCCCAAATACAGAATAACACAATAAACACAAACCTATACCTTAAAGAGGATCTATTTTGCTTTTATGTTTTTTCCCTTTCCTTTCCCTCTCCCACAGAAACCGCTTTTCTCAGCTGTCATCTTGTAACACAATCCTTATCGTTTGCCTGCTGGCAAGCCTGGCATGTCCTCACACCACACACAGAGAGCTAAAAACCTGCCACTTCGGAAATGTCCTGCTCTGTTTGTGTATGTGTTCTACCAGTCTTTCAGGATCCGACTCCGACTCAAACCGATACAGCAGAACTGACACCATTGTAAGAATAGCCACAGTGCTGTGGGGGCAGAACTAGAGCGGTAGGAGGCCGCTCTAGCGAGCTGACCAATCAGAGCACACTAGGCTCAGTGGGAGGTGGGGTCCAATTTTTGGGAAAATTAAAGCTTGTAAATCTATCCTATCCCAACACAATAAGCAATACAAACTTTGAATATGAGCATATTCCCCTATAAACTTTATGAACAACATTAATAACAATAATAAGTCATTTTTCCAGAGGGCGCACTCCTTCCATGATCTTTTTCTTCTAGAGGCCAGGACCATGCCTGAGATTGTTGCAGTTTCATACACTTATCGTCAATAAAATAGTTGCAAACTAGTCGCACCCAGAAGGAATCAACCAAGAGGAATGAAACTTGGTGGGTACCAAGGGACACTACCTATGTATGTGTAGCTCAATAAATATTGCCCATATCAGTCTAAATGTATCATCCTTTATTGTTCCTGGTGTCCTTTGTCTTCCTTCCAAATAGCACTGCAATCCGACACTTCCTTCTGGGTGCAACTATTCTTTGATGATGAGTGTATATCGGTATTAAAGGCACAGTAACAAAAACAGCCTATTTCATTCTGCGGAATAAAGTTTGGAAAATGGTCATGTACAAATGAACTATGACAGTTCTCAATACATAAACCTATAGAAATATCATAAGCGCACATCAGGTAAAGCAGTAAAATACAAGACAAATGTAGGATATGGGCCCTTTAAATAGCAGGAAATGATCAATCAATCAATCAACCAATCAATATTTATTTGTATAGCGCTTTTTACAACTAACATTGTCTCAAAGCAGCTTCACAGAAAAGCAGTTCATGTAAACAAAAAGAAAAACACAGAGTTCATGTACCGACGTAGGAAAGGTAATCCGTGTCCAAGCCCCCCGTGAGCAAGCCAGAGGCAACAGTGGCAAGGAAAACCTCCCTAGTAAGGAAGAAACCTCCAGAGGAACCAGGCTCGAGGGGGGAACCCATGCTCCTCAGGTCGATCCCGGGTGAGGAGAGAAATACAGAACTAACAGGAAAAGGAGCGTAGAACATCTATTAGATACAGTCTGATTAATCCAGGAGGCAGTGATTGCAAAGATGGAGGCGACCCATAGGTTCTCTGTTTAAGTGAGAGATAGAGTTTATGATCAGCGGCAGAAACTGGTGGCTCTATTGCGATCATTGTAGACGTTGTAGTCATGTCGGGTGGTGGACTGGAGAGACCAGGGCAGTAGGCTCATGGTGGAGATGATGCTCAGGTGACTCTAGCCGCTCTGGGGGTTCCCATGTGTCAGTCAGGAGAAATGTCGTTCCTGTGCTTAACAAAGAAGAAAAAGGGAATGTGGGGAGAGATAGAGAGAATGAGAGAGACTGATTAGGAGGACTGAGGTAGGCATTGCACCTTGTTGTATGAATTGAGTGTGTGTAATCCTGCGAGTACTGGAGAAGATTCCTCTGCGCTGGTAGCCCCTCTATCAGGATCGATCAGCTCATAGAAAAGACAGATGAGAGGGAGAGAAAAAACAGTTTGTGTATTTTGTCCATTTGTGGAGAAATGTAAATTGTAGTGGTAAACAGATGATGTCAGTCAAATGCCTGTGCAAACAAGTAAGTTTTGAGTCTAGTTTTGAATGTAG
>CM067479.1:33126206-33181521 GCA_034552555.1 Semaprochilodus insignis
ACAGTCTCCAGCCCTTCCTTCTCAGGTTCCCATAAAGTGCTCCCTTAAAAGCAGGCATCTGCATTTTCTGTTCACCATGAAAGCAAAACTACCCACTAAAATCGTTTTACATTAACACTACTGTGGTAGCCTGTCACCAAAGCCTACTCTTACCCACTAACATACGTGGCTCTTACTGCCTTCATGAAGTAGAACATACAGATAGAAGAGTGGGATCAGGAAATGCATCCCCTACTCATTTCCAGCAGCTTCAATTAGCGCTTTATCATAAATGTAACATGCATAGACTTCATCAACACCGAGTAGAATGTAACGCTGTGCCATTTGCAAATGACTAGTTTGTTTTGAATGACTCATTCAAGCAAATGGAGCTAGCAGTTTGATCTGTGGAAATGATTATTTATAAAAGCTGTATCTGTACTTTAGAATGTAAAAACCCTTAAAACATAACAGGAGCTCAAAAGGGTTTTTGGTCTGATGCCACTGAAGAACCTAAAGAACCTTTTATGGTTGATGTAAAGGTTTCAGAAAGAACCCTTGAAATTGGTAAATGACCTTTATGTTATGTGAAGGTGCTTAAAACCTTTGAAAGGTTCTTCATCCTCATAAATCTCATTTACAAAAAATGGGAACTCAAATGTGTCTGTGATATATGCAGCACCTGAAGGAACATGGTGTATAGTTTTTTGTAAAAGGAACATGGTGTGGTTTCTAGGTAAAAATCAGATACGTAATAGGATCAGGCGCTCAGCACATAGTATGTGCTACGGACCTAATAGTATCTGGTGCTCACCTCATAACATTGTGGTATGCACCTAATTGTATCTGGTGCTCACCTCATAACATTGTGGTGTGCACCTAAGAGTATCAGGTGCTCAGCACATAGTATAGGGTGCACATTCACAAAAAGGACATAAGTGCACTAAGTCACTTCAGTCCCTGCAGAATGGCTTTTTGATGAGCATAGCCATATGAACCAGCTCTTCAGGAAGACTAAGCACGACTATCCCTCCTCAGAGGAGACTGTACTTGCCTGAGTGGGAGGGGTTTTATCAAATACTCTATTGGCTTTTTTTCATGAGCAGAACATTACAGGCCCCTCCCATTCCTACACTTTTGCACACATGCATACAGCGAGGCTAAAAACAGTCACACACATATACACACTTGGCTGTACAGGATGGTCAAGCGGGATTCACATTCTTCAGACCACCTCACTGGAGGTTCATCCAGAAAGGTAGGCAAAGTCATGCATTTCCTCAACCATTTGAACCATTTTGAGGCTGAAACAAGTCCTGACAAGCAGTTAATTGGACATTTGGCATTTCTGGTTGGTCATAGATTGTTGTTCTTAGAGTCTTGTAAACATACAGTGTACCCTAGGTGAAGGATTCTTTAATATCATTCATTGATGTTTGTTTAATGTCACTTATTCACTTAATTCACTTAACTTAGTCTCTGTATTGTTTTACATAATCGTTTATTATTTTCTGCTATTAGTTCTACTACAAAGACAAACAAAACCAAGCCAATGTTTAGCAACAATTACAGAATATATTGTTGTTGTTTTATGCCTGCTTTCTGTGAATGCTTTCTGTGAAAATGGACTTTGGTGACAGATAAGTTTTATATACATATTGTGAAATGTGTACAGCAGATTGCACTGTCAGATTACTCCAGTCATTATGAGTGCACTAAACAAGAAAAGTGCCCCTTAACATTGCATTGCACCCTATTGATTTATAGAATGTGAGTCAGCTCTTTTCACATCTTTCACCGGTGAACCATTTTCTATCACTTCCCCCATCAGTGTTTGGATGTTTTTGCTGGTGGACCTCAAAAACCCAGCAGCACCACAGTTCTTGACTACTCAAGTTACTGCTGTTGGCATCTGCTGCATACCCTGCTCAAAAGCACTTAAATCTGTTCCTCTTGTCCATTCTCTTAATCCATGTCTCAGTTGCCTAAAGCCTTAAAAAGTCCTCCTCTAACCTCTCCTCTCCACTCCATCTACACCGCAGCCTGTAAAATGATCTAGGGATCACAGCATTCACTTAGATCTACTAAGTGTTCATTTTAATGTGAACGAGGTAACATGTCAGCATATGCACACCTTCTTTGCGCTTTCTCATTAAGCTGTTTGAGAAAATGGCAAGAGTGCATCAAAAATAGGCTGGTCACTGCATACTTCTATTTGTGTTATCGCATAGTTTGATGTCTTCACTTTTCATTTGGAGTGCATGCTTACACTAAGAAAAACCCTTCTGCTAGTACAGTACCAGTCAAAAGTTTAGACACACCCAACTAAATGGATGTTTTGGTGAACTTGAAGACTCTACAGGCTTACGCTTAACAGTTCCAATTGTTGAGATGTCTGATATACCACATGTACTTTTGATATATATACTACATTATATTTTTGCTGGATTGCCACTTCTAATATAGATTTTGTTGCACAGTTATAAGCTCTAGTTACCCTTTCAGTTTAGTGATTATTCTTGATGAACAGACCAATAAAATTCATTCAAAATTGCTTAGAAAAAAATCTTGTTATATCAGCCTCTGTTAGAAGTTAAGAAAGCTGTTTTATCCTCCTGTAAAGTTCCATTTTGGAGTTTTCTTTAAGGCGGACTGTATAATTTCATAAGTGCTATTTTATAGTTTGATGTCTTCACTTTTATTCTAAAGCATTAAGCAAAAAATAAGGAAACCTTCGATGAGTAGCCGTGTCTAAACATTTGACTGCGATTGTAGGTGTGTCTAAACTTTATGACTGTTGTGTAATTGAGAGTTCACCATACATGTAGCACTAGTGCATGAGAGTTAGTTTGCTGATTGAAGCACATAGAAATCATTTAGCCCAAGCAGTTCATTCAGAGTCAGACTATCCATTCATACCTTTCTCTGACTATTCACAGATAATGACCACTAAAGCTGCAACAGCCTTGGCTGCCTTCTTTCTCTTGGCCAGCGTAGCAGTTATTATAGCAATAGCTGTGGTCCAGACGCAACAGAGGACTTACCTTTCCCCTGGGCTTAAGGTAAGATCATTCATATGGACCAACTTAAACAGAGACTACGTTAGGGTGACATGGTAAAATTACCACCCAAACACAAAGAGGTTCATTTCAAGCAAAACTAAAATTGTAGGGGTTTACTACAGCAGGGTTTACTCGGGATGAGAGATGCAACTTGGAAATGCTGAGTGTGTACAAGCTCCTGCAAAGCTTACACTTACTTCATATTATGAATATCCCCTGTTATTATGAACATGTGTCACAGGTTACACAGTGTGCAGGTGTCTGATGGAAAATGATGATGTCCTGCATAATCGTTGAGCTACTTGAAGCAAAGTATCTTTCATTTCTCATTACTCTATCAAATCTAGACGCCCCCACACCAGGTTTCCATACAGTACCCACAGAGTTATTGTCAGAAGGTCCACATAGATTTTAAGGGGAATTCCGTACTTTGATAGAAAAGTCATTCATGTGAAATGATAGAAGTCCTGAGAGCAACCAGATGTTCCAGTGCCTTTAATATCTTTAAAGGTTATCACATAAAACATTTACAAATATGCTGCCGGATGCCTTCATTTAACATGTTTTACATGTTTTTGTTGTGAGAAAACATTTTGGACTCAAATACATCTTTTAAAAGTCATTCATAGCGGAGGGATACATGCAGGGTGTTTGTAAAGTAAAATATTCCCCAACACTTCATTTTCATTTTTCCATCAGCAGTGCATATGACAACTCATAGAGGTTCACTGGCTGTGATGGATAGTAAATAAAATGGCATGCATTGTGACCCCTGGTTCCTATCACCAACATTCTAAAAAGCTTCAGTAAGTCACTCTGCTACAAACACTTTCACACCAAGCCACAGTGAATGACTTTTGAATGTATCTGGATTACTGAACCATGCAGACATTTAGAAAATGCAGTGGAATTCGCCTGTAAATTCAAACAGCACAAAGCGATGATTTATCCAACATCTAGATTCACCAGCTGCTGGTTTATCTATCATTCTGATCCATAAACTGCATTTCAAAGTTTGTATAACTCAAAACTATCTGCAGTGCAGATTAAGTGCTGATGTGAACTTTGCATGAATTACAGGAACATTCTGTTACAGAAACTGGACTCTGGGGCACCATTGTCAAGTCGTTTAATGTCTCATTTCTCTGAAGTGAAGGCTATTAGAGCTTTCCGTGTTAGAGCTGCGTTGAGGACCTCAGGCAATATGACATGTCCCTTCATGAGTCCCTCAGAGAGCAAAGACAGCTACAGCTCTAATTGCTGCAAATGAATAGAGCTATTTATGACTGCAGACGTTCCACTCTTTGTCGACAAGACTCCACATCTCCCTCTTTTTGTCTCCTTCTCTCTCTCTGTTTCTTTTTTCTCTCTCCCTCTCTATCTCTCTGTACAGTATGGTATTGTGTTGGATGCTGGCTCTTCCAGAACCACTGTGTATCTTTACCAATGGCCAGCAGAGAAAGAGAATAACACCGGGGTTGTGAGCCAGACCAAAAAGTGTTTGGTCAAAGGTACAAGCCTAGAACCCATCATCGAGATCAATGGTCTATAATTCACACAGGGTAAATGTACAGAGATGTGAGAAAAAGCAAGGAAATGGAAGAACATGTGCCATGTAGGTTTCTGCCCAGCACTAATGTGAAACTGTAAGAGCTAGTTTTCTGAGGGTGTCAGGCAATCAAATAAGACTACAATCTCTTCAGACTTTGAATGTTGAACTAATAAGCAGTGTTAACCTATTCGCATCCCGCCAACAAATCCCATTCAAGATCATGAGAACATCAAGTACCTGTTTGTTTAGAAGTGCTACAAAATTCCCACTTTATAATGCTGTAGTGCCACCAAGTCAAACTGTTCATAGTCATCTATAGTCATAGTCAGCTAATCAAAACCAGGCAGGTTGTAACTGACAGCATATTAGATAATTTGCCACCCTGCTAATACTAGCTCAGTGACAGAAGAAATATCATCACCACGTCAAGTCAATGCATTTAGTAATACTGTGAAGGTGTGGCCTTTGCTCATGAAGAAAGCATTACCATTATGAAGACTGCATTGCTGCTCTACTAACACTGATTTGTTACAGTGTAAACTGACTTCACTCTTCTGGCTTGTCATGACTCACGCAGCTATCGACACAACAACCTTCCATTTTTATTCCTAATATCACGAACTTACGATAAAACAGACCCTCTGAAGCAGATCACGCATTAGCTGCATACACTAAGTGATTATGAGTTTTACTGCAGTGGTGGTATGTTTCTGATTGGTAGACTACTTAAACATGCATCCAATGAGCAATGACATCATATAATCACAGTGCTCATCTCCAGGTCCTGGTATCTCAGAAATGGATGAAGATTCCATGACAAATCTTAAAAATTGCATGGATGAAATAAGCAAGGCCGTCCCCCAGAGCCAGCACAATTCAACACCCGTCTTTCTCGGCGCAACAGCTGGAATGAGACTGCTTCAGTAAGCCTTGCTCATTTGTTTACCCATTTTTACAGCTGTCTACTAGTTTGTGAACAGGTGTACAATGTTTTGCCGTAGTAGTAGCAGCAATATCGCAATATTAAACCCTTGTATTTCAAAACTGTTCACATTCTAATACACACTTTATATAAGATAAAACACACATTATATAATTACTATTTACTAGGAATTAGAAATAAATGTCTAATTTCATAATGATTGAAACATTTTCCTGCACAGTCTGAAAAATGAAGAGGAGTCTAACAGAATTCTGGGAGAAATACAGGAATTTCTCCGTTCTTTACCCTTCGATTTCCAGAATGCTTCCATCATCTCAGGTCAGGAAGAGGGTCTATATGGGTGGATCACGGTCAACTACCTGATGGGAAACTTCCTGGAGGTTAGGTTGAGAGGCTGTTTTTTTTTTTCAGCTTTCTGTAGGATGTTTAATGGCCCTTAGTTTCAAAGATGGAGTTTTTATGCTATTATTAGACTATCATCGGGATGTTTTAAAGGGAGGATCCATGTAAAAAGGTTTTATGATTTGATTTGAATCACTTTGATTCACTCTACAGAAAAACATGTGGAACGCTTGGGTTCATCCTCATGGAGCCAAGACTGTAGGGTCACTGGATCTGGGTGGAGCGTCCACTCAGATTGCCTTCACTGCTCCTGATGATGCCACGGGAAAGGATCTCATCAGGGTGTCCCTGTATGGCTATGAATACAACGTCTACACCCACAGCTTCCTGTGCTACGGGAAAAATGAAGCAGAAAAGAGAGTTTTGGCACAACTTGTACAGGTAGGGCTGGTCTGTGAACGCCTCTCATATTACTGTTACATTGCTGTGCAAAGACTTAGGCCTCGAGTAAAATTGCACTGCAGTAATGCAAGTAAGTGAAAAATACACAATATAAATACACCATATATATATATATATATATATATATATATATATATGGCAACTTAGCATAAATATGTTATCATGAAATAAGAGTTTCTTGTTTTCCAAAAGGTTATTGATAACATTTAATGCCCAAAAGCATGCAGACACCTGTAGACACAAAGTCAGGAGTTTGTCCTCCCTTTGATATAATAAAACACTCTACTCTTCGCGAATACACAAAATGTTGGAACAATGGAACATATTTATCGAGTATATCAAAGTAAGAACAGTCTCATCAGTTTATGTAATTCTATTCAGTGTTACATAAAAGCACTGACCCCAGTTCAGCATTCTTGGACTCAAGATAGGTTTGATAGATATGGGTCATTGCTACCACAAGAGCAAATGGTGTTGGATGATTTTATGCATCCTGAATATTTTGAATGGGGCTCCATCACTACAGAGTGTCTTATTGTACTGGCAATTGTTTTAATATCTTACACAAGCTGTGGAACACCTATGAACATCAGTGTCAATAACAGGTACAGCTCAATTGAATTATTAGAAGGGCAGTTTTGATAGTTTTGAACATACAGTGTCCTCTATCCAAAACCACATCCAGTGGTGTAATAAAGTTGTGAACTCTTTAGAGTTTTCTATATTTCTGAACTAAAATATCACCAGATTTTCACACAAATCCTAAAAATAGATAGAACCCAATTAAACAAATGAGACAATAATGCTAGACTTGATGATTATTTATTGAGAAACATGATACAATATTACATATCTGTGAGTGTTAAGAGTATTAGCAGATAATTTGAAGGTGAAATTAGAGTCAGGTGTTTTCAATCAATAGGATGACAATCAGATGTGAGTGGATGCCCTGTTGTATTTAAGGAAAAGGAATCTATCAAAGTCTGATATTCACAACACATTTGTGGAAGTGTATCATGGAATGAACAAAGGAGATTTCTGAAGACCTCAGAAGAGGAATTGTCGATGCACATCCACCTGGGAAGAATAACAAAAGCGTTTCTAGAGTTTGGACTTCACCAATCCACAGTCAGGCAGATGGTGTACAAATTGAAAGAAATTCAAGTCCATTGCTTCCTTCTCCAGGTGTGGTTGAGCAAAAAGATCACAAAGGTTTGTTCTCAAGAGATCTCAAATAAATCCAGGATAACTTCTAAGCAATATGTCCAAAATCAGGAGAACACTGTACAACAATAGTGTACATGGAAGTGTTGCAGGGTTACATCAGTCAAGCAGCAACACAGAGATCCTAAGCACACAAATAGTTCTAACAAAGAATGGTTAAAGAAGAATAAAGCTGTTGTATTTAAATGGCCAAGCCAAAGTCCTGACTTTAATCCTTTAATTCCTCCAGGGTGCTTTGCAGGACAGATCAACAGTTACTGGAAAAGGTAGTTGTAGTTATTGTCATATTTATGCAGAAATATAGAAAACTCTGAAGGGCTTATAGATTTTCAAGCAATGCGCTGTTATACTGAATACTATATCAGAACTAGTATTCCACCATTTATTTCTTTTAGTATGTATAGTATAGTAGTTTTGGACACCACTTGTGTCTTTGGCTAAAAAAACACAAATAGAAATTTGGTTTGACTCTCCAGAGCTTTCCAGCTCTGTCATGGATTTGTTCAACGCTATCAACAGCACACCTGGCAGAGAGGACTAAAAAAGCTCATGTAAACACACTGACAGACGTAACATCACAATGCATTCTGTATGTAATAATACCTTTTCTCTAATAGTAGTGTTTTTGTAAAAAATAAATAAATAAATAAATAAATAACCATTAATATAGAAAGTCTTTTGCACAAAAATGTACATGGACAAAAGCCACTACCTTATAATAATCTAATATTATAATGTGGTGTATTTCATCTCTGTGTAAAGACAAAATAACACTTGATTGGGCAAAGTCTGCTATTTTAAAACATGCCTTTTTAGGAACTGGAGGACTCATAATCTCCATAAGTGGAATGAATGATGATGCCATCACTGTTCATTATTTAATCTCAGACCTGTTAAAAGTGCATTACAGCATTACTGTATTGATCAATCCATTCCTCCTGATTTGATCCTCATAATAATGACCTAATTAGAAAGCAGACTAGAGCAAAGTAAAAATACGAGATCCCTGTAAAACATTTCTCGCACTAATCCATTAATGTTCATATGCAGTCCACTTAAGCTGTCCATTTAAGGCTGATGCTCAAGCCAAGCCAGTACATTCCCAGACTACTTTGTCATCAATAATGTGCTAATGAGAAGTGGCAGACCAAATTATATTAGGGGTCATTACTGTTCCTATTTTGCTCATCTTAGATTATTCTAAATGTAAATCATAGCATAGATACAAAGTGCCCTCTATGTCCAGACACAGCTAATCTCAGGATGTAATAACTGACCAGATTTTCCCTAGATTTCCAGATTTTCCTTTTGAAGTCCTAAAAGTAGATTAAAATAATCCAATTAAACAAATGAGACAAACATATTATATTTGGTGATTATATTTGGTATTTATTGAGGAAAATTATACAATATTGCATATCTGTTAGGATTAGCAGTTAATTGAGTGAAGGCGAAATTGGAGTCAGGTCTTTTCAATCAATGGGATGACATCAAGTGAGAGTTGGCACCCTGTTGTATTTAAAGAACAGTGATCTATCGATGTCAGATCTTCATAATGTGATTGTGGAAGTGTACCACAGCACAAACGAATCTCTGGAAGTGTGGAAGTATGGAAGTGTGTCATAGACTTCTGTATTAAGAGGCTACAACCATATCATCTCTCTTCTGTCTCAGGTATCTTCAAACCGTGTGCGCATAAACCACCCATGCTACCCTGCTGACTACAGCATTACCATGCCTGCCAGCGATATCTTTGACAGCGAGTGTACGAAGAGTGAGAAGCCCACTTCATATAACTCAAAGAGGAACATCACTTTCTTTGGTCAGAGTGATCCAGCTGGGTGCAAAAACCTGGTCAAGAGAATATTTGACTTCAGATCCTGTCAGGGGAAAGAGAACTGCTCTTTTGAAGGAGTTTACCAACCACCAGTTACAGGGGACTTTATGGTAAGCATTCTTATCATCGCTGTCTAAAGTCAGTAAGTCAGTGGAACCAGACTTCTTTCCAAGTAATTTTGGGCCATTTCTGTTGGTCCATTCATAATGGATTCTTCACACAATGTGAACAGCAGCTGCTGTGTTCAAATGATGCATAAAAGAAAAAATAGACAGAAATGAAGATACATGTTTTTCATTGGACTGTAACATTATCTTACCTGGTATCAAGGTGACTGCATGATTGGGGTCTTATTACGCCCTTGTAATTCATTTAAACATTTAAAGTTAAAGTTTTTTGTAAAGTTATACTTTCAAAATGATGTTCAGAAATTCAGGGTTGCGCTCAGCCCTGACAAAACATAGCAAAATGTTTATTTAGGCAGGAACGGTGGTGCGTTGAACACTCAGTTGTGTTAGCTAAGCAGTGCATCTATGGCAGCTGTGAAAGCCATTCTTGGTGCACGTTTTGAGGAATTTTCAGAGACTGACTAAAAAACGTATGACAAATGTTTTCTAATGTATTAATTTGATGAGTACACTGATCTGCAGTAGCCATATTTGTAGAGGACTTTTTTAGAATCCATTGTTTGCGTTATCTTTTCAGAGCAAAGGGGATTCACATACACATTGATGATAATTGGATACCTACATGCAAAAATTATGTGATTTTTGAAGGATTTTAATGATTACTGTTTTAGCTAGTAAGTGTATTTGTTGAGTTCTTGTAAATGTATTTGTTAGTGTAATATCAGTGGGACACAAAAGGCACCATATTCATGGAGGTACAGTGCTATAGCTTGTCCTTTCAAACAAATAAAAAAATGGAGACTCAAACTCTGACATTAGAATTTAGTTATGTCATTTAAGGTTTTCTTAATGCAAAAAAATGCTGTCTGAGTTTTTAGTTTCTAAAGGCTACAGAACTGCTTTCAGATACAAATCTGTGTGTTTCTTGTATGTTCAAAGAAATACATGTATCCTAATTAATTTTAGCAGCTGCTGTTTACATTGTGTGAAAATTTCATGATGACTGCACCAACATAAATGCCCCAAAATTGCTTAGAAAAAAGTCTGGTTCCATTGACTTACATTAAAGGTAAAGTATATTTTGGCCCTCTCCTGTAAAGTTGCCATTTTGGAGATGCTTGTTTTTCTTTGGACAGTGAGATATATTAAGTATAAATATCATAATTCTTATCATAAATGTATCAATTTATCATATCATATAAATTTTATCATAAAATTCTTACTCATACTTTAAAAAAAACACTATAAATGTAGGACAGCTTAATAGCTAATATTCTGGCTGGAGTAGCCTCTGCTAGCTGCCTCACATACTGGTCTCAATGACATACGGAAATGAATCTCTTCCCACTACATTATTCAAATGACTGCACAGCATTAAATTGGTCCCAAGTGAGCTATGTGCTTAAATGCAATGTGATTTTATCAGGTCTTACCGTATGATAAAATTAATAAAACAAATGTTAAAAGCAATTCTACTGTCCTGTTGTTTGCCCTATTATACGCCCTCTGGAAAAATGTGGAAAGCATGCAGACTATTCCTTTATTACGAGTTCACTACCTAAGAACTGCATGTTTAAACCACATCCTCAAATTCATTTTTGTAATATGATGGTTTGTATAATTATTTTCAGCACTACTGTGTTAATATTGTGTCATCTGTTTGCTGGTAAGGCTTATGCAGGATTCTACTACACTGCCTTGGCTCTAAATGTGAAGGGCTCCAACAGTCTGGAGAAGTTTAACTCCACCATGTGGTCTTTCTGCTCAAAAGACTGGGCGACAGTGAGTACATCTCCCACTATCTGTGCATGTTAAAGACAGCAGAATAACTGAAAATAGGAACTTTATTATTCTGAGAACTAAATAAATCAGTGAATTAGAAATGTCTGTGTCTAGTAACATTTTCTGTTTTTACCACCATCTAGCTCAAAAGTAAGCACAACATACAAGAGAAGCACTTGAAATCTTACTGTTATTCTGCAAATTACGTCCATACAATTCTTGCGGATGGATACAAATTCAAGGCGGACAACTGGGAAAATCTCGACTTTCAGAAAGAGGTACAGATAAAATAATGACAAAGGTTATTCAATGCAATTCAGAGCAATGTTATACACTCATCTGCAAAAAGAATAGCTGCACCCAAAAGGAAGTGTCAGATTGCAATGCTCTTCAGAAGGAAGATAAGGGTTACCAGGAACAATAAATGATGATAAATTTAGACTGATATGGGCAATATTTATTGAGCTACACATACAGATGTAGTATCTCTTAATATGGTGTCGGTATGGCTAACTCAACATTGCAGACGTCTCGGCACGGAGTTGTAGAGGTTCCTAATAGTGTCCTGTGATAATCCATCCCGTACATCTAGCATATTTTCACAATGTTACTGCAGATTTTGCGGTAAGGGTGGAGGTGGATTGACACCAGGCCTTCATCTTGATGCTGACCACAGTGCCTCCACACACAAATTCGTTGGTCATCTCTACTATGACAAAAGCGGGACTCATCACCGAAGATGACCTGCTGCCATTCTGAGTCACTCCATGACAGTGTGGCAGGACACTGTTGTAGTCTTTGGCGACGATGACATGGTGCTGAGGGCAGTCGTTGTAATGGTCTGCATGCATGTAGTCCTGTGTTTTGCAGTCGTCTGCCAATGGTGCTGGCACTAACTCACTCATGGAGGGCATCACTGCACATTAAATGTCGTGGCTGTTGGGACAGTCAGGTACAGAGATAAGGCCCATTCTTGCTTACATCACATGCGCACATGAGCATTAAACTTGAATCATTTACATGTCTCACAATGTCAACTCTACCCACCGATTTTCATTCCTGTGGGTTGATTCCTTCTGGGTGCAGCTGTTTGTGTAACCATGTTTTTAACAATGTATGTTTTCTTCTCTGTAAATCTGAAATCTCCAAATTCTTCATCGAACAAAACACATCATGTTTTAAAGGTGCCATAGAATGCATTTCATCACCATTTTAAGTTGTTCTGTGATGTCTGCGTGGAAGGTATGTAACTTTTGTCGGGGTGAAAAATGCCCAAATGGGGTTTTACATGCCTATTTACAGCCCTATGATTTGGCCTTAGAATGAAACAAGCTGTTTTCACTTTGGTGGGTTGGTGGGCTCATGAATAATTTGATGAGCTCTGCTCTGATTGGCTGGTTTACAGCCAGCCAGACACCACACTAACACAGCAGCAACATGATGGCACAGACACAGACAGAATAACATAACAAACCTCTGTGTAATAAGTTGGTCACCAGGCTATTACCTATATTACCTTATCTATAGTAAGCAGTAAGCGTTACCAACTTACTCAGTCTCAGCAACAACACAAAGTAAATTAAAGCTGTTAGCTTAGCCTCAATCTCAGTTTTACTTGATCTGCTTCAACTGTCAAAAAGTGGCTGAAATCACACTGCATGGCTGCTGCTTACAGGTTGTGATTGAGGTTGTGATGCTAATAAAGATGGAAACTCCTGAGTGAAACCTGCTGTATACTGTCCAGTGCTGGAGAAACCATCCAGAGTGAACTTAACTAGGCAAAAGTAAATACAGTGTTTCATTCTATGGCATCTTTAAGTTGCTTCGGGAATAATATGACAATGAAGAATTTAGTGAGCGCTGATGTTTTGCAGGTCAATCAGACGAGTATAGCCTGGTCTCTGGGCTACATGCTGGCCCAGTCTAACATGATCCCAGCAGAGGCCAAGCTTCTGAAGCTACCCATTCCCAACAGTGCCTTCGCTGGGCTACTCTTCATGTTCTCTGCCCTGACCATCATTACCCTCATGTTCCTCATTATCACACTAGTTCGCTTCTGTTACTGATGACCCTGAAAGCCCTGCTTAGGAGCTCAGCTTTAGCCCTCAAGCAACAACACCAGAAGAGCACACTTGCTGAAATGTAGGAATATGTATGTTTACCCAGCTCTCTGTGCTGCTGTCTCAGCAGTTTCTGACCTGGGGCTTTAAACAGGCAAATACCACAGGAGTCTCCACTGCCTGAGGTACAGGCATCTCAGCCAAAGAGATCCACTGCACAATAGTACATGTAACCCCTGATATATTATTGTGGGTAAATAAGGGAGTTATGTTTGGTTTTGGAATGCAATATAAGTTTAGCTGGTATGATGGTCCAGTGCTCACAAAGAGGTGAGGAAAAATACTAGTTTTTGCAAACTAGCTGTCTGAAGAGTTGACTGATGGCTATTATTCTTATGCATATTATTATTTTTCCTTTCTTTGATGGCTGTCTTCAGATTTCTTTTTTTTTTTTTGGTGTCGCATAATAAAACATGAATCATTGAATTCAACATTACATGACAGTCAGTCTACATATCACAATAGCTCATGCTCTTGTTTTCAAATCATCTGGCAGTCTTAGAGCTGCTCCTGAAAACTATAGATTTATGCACACAATCAGTCAGGGCAGGTAAGGAGGCATGTGCTTATGATAGTGACTTTAACTGCAAAAACGCCCCTGTTGGTGAATTTATATCTTTTAAATATGTTATGATCAACTCTTTTGATGACACCTCTGTGTTATTAAATGTAATATATGGACCTCCCAAGCCAAACATTAGATTTTAGCAGGAACTGTAGAACTAATATAAACTGCCTCCAATAATTATCTGTCTTGGGAGTTTAACTAACATATTGATACCCCTTCAGACAGTAACACTGTAACACAAAATGTGTTAGACTTCTGGAGCTTAATTCAAAGTAGGATGTGGGCAGCTCTACCCACAAACTAGGTTAGATCCTGGATCTGGTGATCAAAGTCCCTCATCTCTAATATTCTCATATCAGATTTCTGTATATTATTTCAGGTCAATATAGAAGTGAGGAAGAAAGTGTCTGAAAACTGAAAACTCCTTGTTCCGGTCCTGATCTAAATGCTAGACTAAGGAAAACTCTTGACATTCTCATGGCATTCAAATAGAAGAAAAACTCAAACAGGTGGATGAATAAAGAAATGCACCACCTCAAGAGAAATTGTCTTGAATTAGAGCGCTTATAGTGCAAAACTAAACTGCAGTTACATTACGATATTCTCAAAGAGCGGATCTCCACCTACCGCAATGCCATGAAAATATTCATACAGTCATACCTCTGTAGCATGACTAATAGCCAAAGTCTTTTTCCTACTGTACTTTAACCTTTCTGCGTTATATGGTGATTTATCCTCTTAAATTTGTGAAGTTTTCAAAATAAAACAGCAGCAAAGACAGAATGTAGCTCAGCCAGCTGGAACAACTTCCTTTAACCTCTCTGACAAGTCACCCACATCAGTAATGACACCTTTCTCTGGAATCAGTTATCTGGGGCTCATAACCATTATAAACAATATGGGTTTTGATTATGTAAAAAAAATGATGTTTTAACTATTGTAAACTGTTCTCTGTCAACAGCTGTTTTTAAACTGGTGAACAACTACTGAAAGGAGAGGAGTTCTAAATCATTGTAGACCAATTTCTAACCTTCTTTATTAAGTAAAAACTTTAAAGTAGTTATATCTAATATCAAATGAGTTATATGAGAAGTTTCAAACGGGTTTTTATTCTAACTATAGTACTGAGAAAGCACTGGTTCATGTTGTGAATGACAAAATCCTTCTATTTTGGTTTTATTGGAAATATTGTAGCTTTTGATACAGTTGATCTCAAGGCTCTAATCCACCATCTTGAATACTGGGTCAGCCTCTCAGGTACAGTTTTAGACTGGGTTAAATCATATTTAGCAAATAGACAGTTCTTGGTTTCCCTGAACCATCGTTCATCATAACAATAATGATATATGATAAACATTAAAACTGAATTGCTGTATTCTACTTACATATTATTTGACAAATATGAATTGTTTGCTTGTTTGTTTTCCAAATATGATTTCTCTACAAGCAGTACAAGCAGTAAAACATTTTCAAACATTTTCTGTGAATACTGAAAATACACACAACTTCAGAAAAGCTGCAGGAAAATGCTTCTGGACTTCTTAGACACTGAAAGTAAAAATGTTTAAATTCTGTCCAGTATAAATATCCACCAGGTAGTAAGATAACTTTTAGTTGGGCTGATAACTAATATCACTGTACTGTAATGGGAATTAACTGTAGAGTGACTGTACAATTTCAAATAGCAATCATCATCATCAAGCTTCTTTACAACACATTTTTTCAGTGTACTGTGCAGTGGGTTGTGTAAGCCATCATACTTTTCAACAGCATAGGAGATCTGTGATTTACTAATTCATACACAACACTGTAAAACTGTGCTGAAGTTTTCTGACAATGATTAAAGAAACAATCAACAAACAAATCATATTTGCATAATTTCCACTTTTCCACACACCTCTAAACACGTATTACTCCACAGACATAATACTACTTCCATAAGAAATTGCTTTATGTTGGATATGTGATAAACGTATCATCGAGACGCTGGCTTACATTTATTTCATCAGTGAACTGAACTGTTTAGTCCGTGTCTAAACTGAGGAAACTCTGGAGCTGGTGTGGATTATTTTAAGCTTTCTGAAAACCCCATTTCTACAGATCTGTACAGTTTAGGGATTAAACAGGTCTTGAAATTTGAAAAAAATTTTGATTTGCAAGCAGGTGGATAAAGAAGTCAGAAGAAATGAAGGCCTCATGGTATACCTTTTACTCAGGCCATAACTCAATCTTATCAGGACTGATGAACTTTTAGTTCTTTATTTTGTGCTTGTCTTGTTCCTTTACGTCATTCTTTACATGATTTGGACAGATCTGACTGCATGTCACTGTTTGTAATGCATTGATTGGATGAAGTATGCAATGGTATTGTCAGTGAATGTAATGACAGTCAATAAACAGCATCATTTCAAGATGTTTATGTTTGTTTTTGGTTTTCTGTACACTAATAAAATCAATACATAAATGTCTGAACTTAGCTGGAGGTCTGGTGCAAAGACAACAATTTCTTAATGCTGGCAAGACAAAAGAGATGATTGTTGACTTTAAGATGACCTGCATGGCTCACAGCCCTATGCACACTGGACACAGTGCACAGCTTCAAGCTGGGACTGTGCTTCATTAACAACCTTCTGGTCCCTGAACACCTCAGTAAAGAAGGTACAGCAGCACCTCTACCTCTGCCTGTAGTATGTGCACATATCATGTTTCTTCAGACCCATCACAGAGAGCATCCCGAACTGCAGCATCACTGTCTAATATGGAGCATGCTCTGCTTCAAATAGAAAACCACTACAGCAATTACAAAAGATTGCTCAGTCCATCACTGGCTCAAATTTTCCTATCATTTCCTGCTCATCAAAAATCCCACTAGCGTATATATCATAGTGTTGGCTTTCATGTGCACTGAATATATGATATTTTTAGAATTTCAGAAGGACTGTTCACACACTTCCCATCTGGAAGAAGGCTAAAGAGGATCCAGGCCAAGAAATCTCACACTCTCTGATTATGCAGCCAATGCCTGTAGATATATACAGCTTGTGTATATAAAGCGTGGGCACCCCTGTTTGGAATATCTCTTACTGTGAATAGCTAAGCCAACAAAAGATAACCTGATTTCCAAAAGACATAAAGTTACAGGTGATTATTATCCTGTTGTAGAAGCCATCCTCTTTTCATCCTCAGCTTTTTACAGTCGGTATGATTCTGGCTCGCAGAATTTGCTGGTACATTATCCTTACAAGCCTAAGCCCGTACTTTGTAGGTTTGCATGGCTCTATGTGATACTTCATAAGCCAGGAAAGGGTTAATAGAATCCATTCTTTCCTCTAGCAGTAAAATGTTCCCCATGCCACTGACTGCAATGCAAGCTTGAAGCATGATCCTGATCACACAAGCTTGAAGCATGTTTAACAGTCGTATGAAATTTTACACCCTTTTTTCCTCTAAATATAAAATCTTTGCTCACTGCAAAAAGTTCTATTTTAACTTTCTGAAACCATCAGGCTTGTTCAGATGCTCCTTTGCAGACTTCTGACTTTTGTGGTGAGGACACAGGAAAGGTTTTCTTCTGATGTTCCATCACATTTGTGCAGGTGCTGCTGCACAGTAAAATGGTGCCCCACTCTCAGTCTGGTTAAATCTTCCTGAAGGTCTTTTTCAATTAAACAGTGTTTTTATTTGCCTTTCTAGCACCCCTACCAGCCGTTCCTCCACCATTTCTGTTAACTGCCATTTCTTAATTACATTTTGAACTGAGGACAGCAGCTACTTGAAAACGCTGTGCTATCTTCTTATGGCCTCTCCTGCTTTGTGAGCATCAGTTATTTTAAACAGCTGCGTGGAGGAGGAAATGGCTGCTGACTGTTGGAACAAGGTTGAGGAGTCACAGCGCTCACCTGCTTTGGTGTTTTGTGCATTGGAAACAATTATAGAGCATTAAAGTTCCAGAAAAGATGGTTCACGCTCACAAGAGTGTTAAAAAGTAATTTCATAGGCTTTTATTATTATATTTGTTTTCACCTTACGATGAATAATGTTTTCTAAATATTGTTGTTCATAAATATGAAGGTCATCTGGTGAAAATTCTTGAATGTTTAATAAATTTGTATAATTTAATAATTGAATTATAATAATTAAAAATTTTCATATCTCCACATATACAGCAGGGGAAAATTGCAATGTCAGTTTTTTCCAATATTCCTGCAGAGTAGTGAGTAGTTTATGGAGTACATAAACAACACTGTTAACACTCCAAAGCAAACTTATAAGGAATATTTCACCTTGGCTTGATGGTTAATATGAGGGTTAATACAGAGCAGCCAAACAGAACAAATGGTTATTTACATAGATCAGTATTAAATGTACAGTACCAAAAATAGCCTGTTTAATTCTGAGGCATAAAGGTTGTAAAAGGTCAATTAAAAATTTAAATCCGCTGTTTTTGGTGGACCTCGAGAACAAACAACAAAATACAAGACAATGTAGGACATGGGCCCTCAAGACGGACTCCCACTCTAATTTAAATGCACCAACCTGCCAGTAGAGGGCAGCATTGCTCTGCATTGTGTTGTACACTCACAGTGAGCAGCATTCTGCTGTAGTGTTGTGGTCACGGAGGCGGGGAAACAGTGATCAAGGTCTTAATGAAAAAGAGTCACTGGCTGATCCTGATCAATGGATATGACTTAAACTGAGTGAGGCTCTTCTCCATCAGTGTCCTCTCCAGTACGAGCACGCTTACTTTTTGAGCAATCCATTACTCCACCTCTCACTCACAACACAGAGCTGAGCTCCCTGTAGGCTGCACCTTCAGACTTTCTCTCTCCAGCTGTATCTCACAGCACAGCTCCGCTTCTCCTCTTCTTCTGTTCTCCTGCCTCAGCACATTCCACCACAAACCGAGACGAAGCCCAAGGGACCCACCTCGTGTGTAACGCGCGCGCGCACTCCCCCCCTCTCTCTCTCTCTCTCTCTCCCTCTCTCTTTGTGTCTCTCTGCACAGGGCTGCTGCTCTGAGAAGAAGAACGTGAACTTGTGGCAGTTTCTACAGACTCTGAACCTGCAGACGGGCACTGGCGCTCACATCTGCACACACATTCCAGAGGCGCGTGCGCGCGCCCGCCCGCGCGGGAGAAAGAGCAGCCTATCCATCCAAAGTACATTAGTGGTGGGAAGTAAGAAAGTGGAGGGCTGGATAAAGTGGAACAACAATAAGCCCTGCGCTACACCGCTGGAGCACCGCTGGCACCGCGCTGTTGATTCATGCGCGAGGAATGAAGATGATGTGGCTATGAAGAGGCAGCGCGAGCGCGTACTGACTAGTGAAGGTCCTGCATGGACACTGAGCTCAGGAGTCGTATCATGGTAAGAATACACGATAAAGCTTTTCTGATTGATTTCTTCTCACCGTCTGTTGTAACTTTGGGGGCTAGTTTCCCCGAGCAGCCCGGAGAAGTTGTGGTGGTTGTGCAGCGAGCTCGTGCTGTTTGACTGGAAGGGCTTCACCTAAACAAAACACCCAGCCATGTCCACAGTTTTTTTTTTTTTTTTTTTTTTTTTTTTTTTTTTTTTTTTTTCTAGCCAAGTTGAAGCTGCTGAGGACGCCTGAAGGCTGCTGCAGGATTTTGGCCCATTTTCCCCAAAAAGATCAGCTTAACTTTTAGATAGCTTTGGGAGTTGTGGTGTATTATTCTGCTCTGTGGTGCAAAGTCACACTTGGGCTTACAAAGTTCATTTTGGTCCATCAGGACACAAAGGATCTGCAGTTCATTGAATTCAGCTGATTCAAACCCACAGACACCATTTAGTCTTTCTGCTTACTAACATTTGTGTTCAGTTCAAGTGGTTTATTCATGTGAAAGCTATGTACACAGTTAAGTCAAAGTAGTCACATACACACACCTGCATCCACACAGTGACAGTTGTTCTACATTTCCTGTTGGAGTTCAGCTGCTGTAGGCAGTGTCCCAGCAGTAGCACTGCGTGAGACCTCTTAACTCTTCAGAGAAAGACTCAATAGAAATGCTCCAAAATTATTTGAAATAAACTTTCTTTACATTGTTCTACATTAAAAGTTGAGTAAGTTTTTGCCCTCTCCTGTAAGTTTTTAATTTGGAGATGTTTTTTGTTACATTTCCAATCAGAGCAGTCATTATTTTCAAGTTATGCATTTTCAGCATCTGGAAAAAAAGAACAAAAGAAAGGAAAAAAAAAAGAACAGAAAACTTAAAAGAAAACTACACTCAACAATTACATCTAATATTACACTTTCATCATTTAGCATGTCCACCCTTTGCCTTTTTACAGCTTCAGTTCTTTTCAGGAAACTTGATTTTAGTTCATCTGCAGGGATGCTTTTCCACAGCTCCCAACCCAGCTAGCAGGAAACCTTCCCAAATCTTTGGCTAACGTTACCCATAAAGTTACCAATACCAAGTTACTTAACAAGGTTCTAAAGAAAGTGTTTAATCTAATGTTCAAAGAATGTATTAAAGATGTTTATAATTTCAAAAAATGTTCCTGTGAGGCTAAATGCAATGTTTTTACTGCAACGTTAAGAGGATGTTTTGAGGATGTTGTCAGGGACGTTTTTTGGAACAAAAAGTTCAGTATTGGAAGCTGGTTGTATTTTCTTCTGCTCACAATCCAGATAATCCCAAACACCTTCAGTGATGTTGAGGTGGACAGTGTTGTTCTGAGAACATCAGCATCAGCATGGTTACAGTGTTGGTGGCCTACCAGGTTTTGCTCACTTGTCAGGGGGTCCCATTTTCTCTGTATCTTTTTACTGTTGTTGTTGTTGTTGTTTTTTTTGTCCAGTTTTGGAAACGTTATTTTCCTTTAACTTTCCCCGTCAACATGCAAGTGGATTATTGATCATCTGAAAACTGAATAAATGTGGGGCGTTTCGTCCTAAAATCAAATAAAAAATAAATCGATGCACGAGTGTATATGTATCTCATGACCCATTCTTGATAGTCATAGCTGAACAGGGTCAGGAGAAAGGAGATTGCATCTGTAAACACACTTATTACAGACGCAGAAGTGTATTGTATCTGTGTATTTCTCTACAGAGCTATAAGTTTTGAAAGCAGATATACTTTGTGCACTCTCGCCACGGAGGATGGTGTCAGATTGCAGGCAGATCCGTGAGTGGAGCAGTCCAAACAAGCCCAGGTTCTGCTTCACTGAGAAGTCATGCATTATGGATGACCTGTGTATTTCTAACCTTTCTGACCATAAACCTGTCAATCAAGAGCTCCACCGATGTACACCGTGCAAAGTGATTTATTGGAAAAGGATTTGTTATATGAGGAATGATTGCACTCTGTCATTCGAACTGTGCGTTTGGTACTTTCTAGGGTGTTTCATATGTTAAGCAAAAGGAACAGATCAAGGCAATTGAAACTAAAATATACAAACGTGTGAATAATGTAAATCATGATCATGCAAGCATGCCTCAGTATCTGGAGACCTTCCTTTGCAGAGTTGTGAGTGGGCAGGTTCCAGCCAGTTTTAAGTGGAAGCCAGCAGCTTGTTCTGAAAAGCAGAAAAGCTTGACATTTTTCAAAAGTTACTTAGCAAGAGGCATCTTGAATTCATTTCTAAAAAAGGAAAAGGAATGAGGATGCTCCAGCCATCTGCTCCTGGAGACCAATTTGCAGAGGTGTTTTCTGAAGAAACAAACATCCAGAGATGATGATGATTTTTATGGTGAATGCTTTAGGAGATTAACATGATTTAAAATGATTCTAGGTGGAACACAAAATTTGCATCACCCACATCTTCAACAAGATGATTAAATCTTCTCAAAGCTTGGATAATATTGAGCAATTTCACTCAGCTTTTGACATTGCAGAGACATAAGAGTGGAGCAGTTCCATCACAGTGTATCACAACACCAACAGCTGTCTGTAAGTAGCAGCCATGCTGTGTGATTTCATCCGCTTTTTGACAGAATTAGAATTAGAATTAGAATCTCTTTATTTCACCAAGTATGTTACACATACAAGGAATTTGTCTTGGTGAGAGCAACACATATGACAAGTAACAAAAACAAGTAACAAAAACACAGAACACAGATTATTTACAGTATTAAACTAAAGGAAAATTGCACTAAACAATAAATAGCATAGAGGATAAATTAAAACGTAAAAAGTACTAAAAGTAATAAAAAGCTGAAGAAGCTGAGAGATGTGAAACAGATTTAGTTGAAAAATATTATATATAGAAAGTTACAGATGACCTGAATATCTACAGAAAGAAAACTGTCTATCTGTACAGGTGTGCAAATAGTCATAGTGCAAATAAGCAGAGTGCAAATAGCTGTTCAGTCCGGTTTGGTACAGTTCAGTTGTATGTTTTAAGGTTTACAGTGGAAGGTGTCCACTGTGGTTGAGGAGCGCTACAGCGGATCATCTAAAACTGAAACTGATACTAAGCTAACAACATTAAGTTACTTTGTGTTGCTGTCGAGACTGATCGAAGTAGGTAACAGGGTAATATAGGTAACATAATACAGACAAAGGTGTTTGACAGTTGAAAAAGATCATCTTACTTTGAAAGTTTCATGCTGTGAGCTTCTGTGTGATCATCATGGCGTCTTGCTGTAACCCAGCAAATCACAGCAGAACCTCCTATTATTTATCAGCTTACTAGAAAAGTGAAAACGTTTAATTCTAGGGCCAAATTATAGGGTTGTAAATGGGTGTGTAAAACCGCATCTGGTGATTCTATGTAGAAATCAGAGGACAATTTAAGATGCTAAATGCATTCTGTGGCACCTTTAAAGCTACACTATGTGAGATTTAGGGACCTCCTTGTCACAGTTTGTCAAATTAGTTGTTCTTTGGGCCCCCATACCAAGAAAAAAGGATGTGTCTTTTCTGAGAATGGAAATGAATTATCTGCTATTGCCGTCAAATCCTCATCAGTGTAGTTTTAATTTTGCATTTGGCTGTAAAAAGACTGTAAAATAATTGGTAAATGTGTTTTTACTGGACAGGAAAGTTACAGTTACACTATGCAGGTTACTTGGGATATGGAAACCTCTCAGTTACCTTATATGAGTAATTGTATGCAGTGTAAGGAAGAAGATTTGTGCTTCAGACTTTAGTTTCCAGACAGGATGAATCTGTGATTGCAAGCACAACACCTCTGACTTTGAAATCATTATTTCAGGTTTTACAGGGTGACCGGCAGCAGTGCCTGCACGCACGCCATATTATATCTAAAGCTATTTCTTTCTGTTTTCTAAAAAAGTTTCTATGTAGGTGGTATAAATGGTCAAATCCCCGGATCTATTTATAACAAGAATGCACAGAAAGATGAAGTCTGCATCAGAGCTCTACAAAAAGAAGTAAGGAAAATATGTTGTAATACAGCTGCAGTTCCCATAATTTGAACCTATAATCTGTATCTGTATCGCTGTACTGGAAAGAGCACCCTTCCGTTGTTCTCGTCAGGGTTTTAAAATATATTTGTTTGCATCAAATTGTACAACAAATGCAATATACCATTAGAAAGCTTGAAATCTCAGAATCTGATTTTATGATCTGTTATTCACAGCAGTTAGGATCACCTCATTAGCAGTTCAAGCACGGAGCAAGTAAAAACTAGCACCTATGGAAGATAAGGGTTGGGCTGTAGCTCAGTTGTGCCTGTAAAGTGAAGTAGGCCACCAAACCCAGAGAAATACACATTGATCAGTTATAGATCCGTTACTCTGAGTCAGCAATTCATACAATTATTCTGACAGTTTGGAATAAAAATCTTGCAGGTTTTAAACTTCAAATGAGACCTGGCTCATGATGGTATTCCAAAGAACAGTGCCCCCTCCTAGTTTGGGTATTACTGATATTTTAATAAGTCAGCTGTAATAAGCTATGATAATAAGATAACTTAATAAGTCACATTTTTCTATGATGCTTGCAGGAAATGCAGACATGTGAATGGTCACAATTCCTCTTTAACTAATGTGGTCCACAGTCGTAACCAAATATAAAACAGATATTTTTCTTGAATAATTCTAACATTTCACATCAAGCCACTCTGAACGACTTTGTTTAGATCTTAATGATGTAGTTGGTGGGACTTCTTGCTAAATGAGTTAATATGCATAACAGTTTATAGCAAAACTAGGTCCAAACTTGCAAACACACACCCTACAAATGAATTTTAGAATTGTTGTCTTAGATTTCAGTCTCACTTACATTCACAGACCACCACACCCACACTGTGTCTGTGTTTTGATAGGATCATGTGCTGCATTTTTTCTTTCATTTTTGCAGTAAAAGTTTCCTTGTAGGATCTCTTACCTTTAATGTCAAGGATATCAAGAAGCACTGTGCAGTTTAGAGGATTCAGGAATGCACAGAATCTCATGTGGATTGGAAAATAGCAGACAGGCCACAGTCAGGTCAGATAGGCAAGATATGAACCAGTGCGTAGGAATTCCAGACTGAAGTCTGTGGATAATGAACGGTTTCATTTACTCTTGATTTGCTGAGTAGAGTAAACCATTTTTGTTTAATAAATGCAAGTCTAATTTAAGCTTTATCCAGAAAAGGCCTGTAAGACAAGCACATACTGGAGCGATTCCTTTGTGTTTCCCTTTTATTTTCTGTTGATTAAGATCTTAAATCCCAGCTACTGGCAACAGTACAAACACACACACACACAGGCGCACACACAAGGGGACAGTATTGCCTGGTCTTATGTATTACTGTGGTTTCGCTGGCGTGGAACCTGTTTTCTGTGCAGCAGAAGAGACAGCCCATAGGCTCCATAACCACACAAACACCATGCAGCATCCAGCAGTGGCACTACTGCGACTCTGGCCTCAGATAAATCAAAGCTGTTTCAACAAGATAAAGCCACTGATTGTGAGTGTGTGTCTGTGTTGGAACACATTGCTGATAATCATGGCTGAATAGGGAGATAGAGGCTGGCTGAGGAGATTGGCTCTATAAACACAGACTGAGCATCAGAAGTGTGATTATGTTCTGATTTACACTGTGCTTACAGTTGTATATGTCAGCTGGCAACAGTAATGATAGGATGTGTGGTTCTGCTTGCAGAAGGGAGACACTGACGTTGGCTTTTCACTATGCACCCTAACCATGCAACTGTTGCAAGGCAGGGGAATCTTTGCAGGATGTTGGTAAACATTCAGTCTAAATGAGTCAGAATAGCTATGTTTTGGTTTTGTTGATGATTTCAAATGAGATTTTTTCCACATGAAAGGTCACGCTGAAAGGGTTCTTATTTAGCCTGTCTAATTTAAAGGTTACATTAACAGAACATACAAACCTCAATTCCAAAAATGTTGGGACAGTATGTGAAATGTAATTGAAAACAGAAAGCAGTGGTTTGTAAATTCACTTCAACTGGCATGTAAATCAAAACATTACAAAGACGTTTAAAGTTTTATCGTATCATTTTTTGCATTCTGAAAAAACGGTTGGACGGGGACATTTAAGACAAAGAATGTTGGGAAATGTTCATCTTAACCTGGTTATACTGTCATGCTTTGTACAAAAGGACCTTCTATGACATAGCTTTGTAAAAAAGGACAACAGCATATGATCCAAAAGTGCAAGACCAGTGCTTTTTATTGCAAGGATTTCAGGTGTACCCCCCATTACAGTGCATGTCATCATACAAAAATTTCAAACAATCCGGAGACCTCTTTGTGCACAAAGAGCAAGGCCGAAAACCTTTAGTCACTCAGATTGCAGGGGGCCCCTCAGACACCCCAGCATGTTCTGTAATGGCTATCACCTTTTGGGCTCAGGAATACCTGCAAAAACCGTTGTCAGAAACACTGTTTTTGCTGCAACCACAAATGCAAGCTACTCACCTTTTTTTGGTCTTCCATTAGGGAAACCTGGTACCTGGTATCTGGTATTATTTTTGGTTTCACCTCCTTCAAGGCTCCAAGCGAGCTGAGCCGATACCAAAAGGGGACGCAAAAATGCTGCAGACTACTGATTTTGGTCACTTTTCCACCCTCAACACATATGCTAAAGCTAGCTACTGGGTTAGCATACTGTCTTGCATTGTCTTTGAGCAAACAGGATCATTGTCTAAACTCTGATGTAATATTTCCCATACTATAACGACCAGTTACATCACGGGGGTACTTTACCTGCAGTGGAAACCGAAGTAGCTGGTACTAAAAGCCTATCGAGTCGAGTACCGCGTGGTGAAAAAAGGCTTTACACATCCGCAAAGATGGCACAACTCTGAAAGAGTTTACAGTCCAGACCTGTCTTGCGGTGCATTATGAAGCACAAAATGCAAAAATGATGGCAAACATGCTTCTGTCCCAACTTTTATGGAATTGAGGCTTTTGGTAATAACACTGATTCTCATACACTGTCAGCTGTACAGTGAGTGGTGTGCAACAGCAGGACAGTTTCTGCACATACTGCAGAGTTAAATGGTGAAAGAATGTAAATTCTGATCAGTCAAATACACACACACACACACTCACAAACCCACACACACAACCACATTCTTAAACAAGGACTCGCAGACAGATGTCAGAAACATCTGGACCATAACAAAGAGACGCCACTGATGACACTCTGAGGTGGGACAGGGTACAACAACAGATGGCTTATATCTCTCTTTCTCTCTCTCACGCTTACTCTCTCGATCTCTGTCTGCACACACACACTTTCACTCTGTCAATCTGTTTTTCCTTTTGCTCCTGTGCCTCCTCCTGCTCTTCTCTGATCATCTCTCTCTGCACCTCCACGTGTCTTGTCAGAAAATAAGCGTCATCAAGTCATTATTCACCAGGAGGTCTGTGAGGGGGTGCCACGGCTGTCAAAGCTGCTTACTCAGGTGCAGACTGCTGGGGATACTGAATGCTTCTTGTTAGATTTGTGTTTTATTGCTACTGTTTGTGACAGTAGGGATATGTGTGGAGCATCATTGGAAAAAGGCATCTTCCTAGCAAAGAAGAACTCTCATATGTGGATATATTTTCCATACTGATGTACAGTAGTGCTGATTTGTGCAAGAGATCAGCTTGCAAATCAATCTGGGACCGTGTGATTAATGGACGTTTTGGACCGCTGCAATTTCCTGACTTCTCCGCAAGTCCCTTAAGGCCATCTCAGATGTTTCCACTTAGTGTTCTGTGAACATCCTGACCTATAATAAGCATTAGCCCTGAATATAAATGAACAGGTTTAAATGGACAGTTATAATCACATTTAAAGTCCCATTTTAAGTCTAAAGACATCAGCTGTTCTAAACATAATCATGCTTGATTACTCAAAATAGAGGCCAGTTTTACTTTTGGAATGTGATCAAGTGCCAAATGGTCTTTTTTTCTTGTCACTGAATGCTATCCCAACATGCAGTGCTCTAAACTGATGTGGTCTTTAAGACTGAGGATGTTTACAAATTGCATCAACTTTTCAATTGAATGTGATTTTCAACAATGAGCACACATTGTGATCGGATTAACCCTTTAACGTCCTCACCAATAAAAAGGAAACAGTTTTTTTGTTTGTTTGTTTGGGGCAGGTAATAATAAAGCACATAGTCAATTTTAATTGCATTAGCTTAGCATAGACACCTTTAGCATAAAATAACAATGATACCATTTGGTAAAGCATGTTTTTTAATGATTTTACCCAAATTAGACTTCTTTTTGTTGTATAAATTACATAATTCTGTTTATCAGAACCTTCAAAACTATATAATATGTTGATAAAATATGCGGTATTTCCACTAAAAACAATCCATGTGTCTGGAATTATTTACTTTTTGCTCGCTTCCTCTATGGATGAGAACTGTAAAGGCATATCTATTGAAAGACTTAGTGGATCCCCTAATGGATTTTTTAGCCTAAGACACTTTGCCGACTGGAAGAGATGGCGCAATCAGGTGGAGTTCAATTCAACACCTTCCTCGTTAACATATAGTGACTTAAAATATGCACTACCAAACAGTTGAGCAGGAACATAAAGGGTTAGAGGGGAAGTTATTCAGCACACCAAGTATAAAACAGACTATGTTTTCTAAACCTGTGGTCTACAATTACATAAGCTAAAACACATTTGTCGAGTGCTGACTAGCAGGTGAAAGTATAAACAAAGAAAGACAAGATGGGTGTTATCCCAAAACTAGGCGCCATCTTGCACTCTGGGCCAATGAAAGTGTACAAGTCAGATTTCTTTTTATTGTAACGAGGGAAAAGAAAAGAAGACAACAGTACGATGGAAAAGATGGATGTGTTCATGTACCTTTTACGTGGGAAAGAAAATCAAATATCATCTGGTCACACTGTGGATGCAGCAGAATGAGTCCTAAATTCCATGTTTGTCATCATTTGGGACAGCAGTGTTATTCCACTTATCCCACATCTGGGAAATAATTGTCTGCAGTCCTCTTTTTGGAAAATTACAGTCAACAACTAATGACAACTGACTGCTAACAGTTGTGCATTATGTGGTTCACATGGGGGCTGAAGGTAGATATGACTATGAGAGTATTTTACATCAGCCATCAGAGAGTGTTTTCCTTTTGTCACCCAGATTTTGGGGCATTTCCATTGGTCCATTCGTCATGAAATGTTCACACAATGTGAAGGGCAGCTGGCGTGTCCAAATGATGTAAAAAAATATGAATTGAAAAAAAAGAAAGATACGTGATTTTGCTATGATGGCAACAATATTTAGATAGTTTCAATCTAGCTTTTTCTATTATTATTATTCAGTCTTATTTACAAGTACAAAACTATTCAGGTTAAAAAAACTAATAACTTACTTAATGAAATGGCTTGCAAGGTGAGCAGTGGACTTTATTGTAGGACTCATTCAAAATGGGAATTCATTGTTCTTTGTTTATTATACATACAAGTACAAAATGGCTGATATCTTATATTAATTGTTAGTAAGAGCATTAGGTCGCATACTACTTAATATAACTCTCTACTTGTATTTGCATTTGGTCAGAATAATGCTCAGTTTGATTTGCAGCTATAACATGAGGTTGTGTTAATTAGGGATAATTGGAACCATTGAAAGGACTGGATAATTCAAATTCAATGAATCAGTTATTGTTTAACGTGTTATAGAATTAAACTACATTGGGGAACTGAAGATAAAAGCTTGTGATGAAGCTTGCTACGCTAACCCTGCGTGAGGAAACTGCACCTGTCTTGAGATTTTTTTCTCATTAAGTATTGTATCACCTTGATAGTGACCAAATGTAACTATGGTTTTGTTTTCTCTTCCAGCCTTGGAGACAAGGCAGATGTAGATTGGCAAGAAACCTCTCTCTCTTTCTCTGTCCCCAAAAATGCTAATATAGAAGGTGACTGTATGTACATCTTTTCTATACTGACAGTCAATTGCTGACAGCCGTAGTAGCCTCACAGCTTATTCTTGTCCTATTCCTGCCAAACACTGAGTGAGTCTTTGTTCTCTGTTGTCATAAGTACTCACTCTTTCTGATCTTCCTTCCCATTTATCACAAACAACTATTCTGCCGCAGGCTATTTGTTTGCTTTTCCCATCTTCATATCGGGGGGCTACTTGTAATCATATCCACGTCTGACTTGGCTATAAGCTCTGTTTTAAAGCCAGAGGCGATGTAATTATGCGGCTCTGGCAGTTCATCAGAAAGGTCCTATCATTAATGCTGAAATTGAGTCTGACCTCATCTTAATCATCTCCTTGGGCTGTTTTACAGTAATCTGTCCCTGCTGCCTCTTCATTATCCTCCGTGTTTAAAGCAATGAGATCAGCTCCTGTGAAGTCTTCTCTTGGCCGCTGCTCCTTTGCCTGAGAAAGGGGTAAAATATGTAAATTACCTAGCATAACATGTATCTGTGCTTTTGGTAAAAAGGTAGAACAGCATTCACCATTTCCATAAGAGAAGTAGAAGAATAAGAATAAGCAGTATCTCCAGTGCCCTTTGTCTGTTATACTAGAAGCTCCTCTACTGCAGATTCAGACTCTACTTGTTCCAGTATGCCTCATTTGTCATAAAAGTTGCTTTTGCCAATTTTGGTGACAAATTAAGATAACAACAGTGAGATGAGATTAGACAATGTTGATAATATCAAATAGCTTGCCAGGTTGACCAGTTGAACCAAAATAGCATTTTCTGTGGCGCTTTATGAGATGAGGAAACCTAGAATTCATTCTCTAAACAATAGGGGGCAACATATCGCCAGAAAACACACAGTTCCTCCTCCTCCCACTTCAGTTCTTACGTGACTAAGGAACTTGTAAAGAAACGCTAAACAGTTCAGCATCACACTTCATCCCTTTACTTACCAAGTGCACCTCCAGTGGTGGAAAGCAATGCCAATGTTACCTCTAAATTTGCTTCTACTAATATCGCTTCTTTTGTTTGCTGCCAAACATGGATTCTTGCCAGTGATGGCTGCTTGCCAAGAACTTCAGCTTTTGTTATGTTTGCTCCTCCTTTCATTGGCAACCTGTTCTTAAATGATCTAACCTGGAGCAGGACCTTCAGCATGATTGACCAGAGGTTAGAATACACTGTCAGGGCAGCGCTACTACTCCATTCTCCTCATCTTCTTCATCCTCTCAGACTGGTGGCAGCCTCAACGCCACACTGACTCAATATTGCCTATTGTATTATGCGACAAGACGGGCCAAGGCTAGCTGGTTAGCATGCTAACTTCAGTAGATGTATCTGCAGCACAAGGACGCTTTTGACATCCTATCAAAACTGTTACTTGTACGCATTCTTTTGATCATTTTAGTTAATGAGGGGATGTTGTTAAAAGTTAAAAATCTTATAAATTGCTCCTTTAAAGTAAAGTGAATTTCCTTACATTAGCATCGTGCCATTTTTTATGTCATTGTGAAATGCACTAAAATACAAAGTCATCTGTAATGACATGCTAAAAAGTGTCATGACCCAACCCAGTGTCAGAAAAAAATGATGTCACCTGACTTATTTGTATAGTTTTTTTTTTTTTTTTTGCCTAACAATAGAGATTTATTTATTTGTATGACTTCTTATATTTTGTATAACTTTGTCTGCACTTTTGTCTGCATCTTGTTCTGTGTCTGTTTACTGTATATTCTGCTGTAACGATGCAAATTTCCCCGTGTGGGAAAATAAAAAACTATCTTATCTTATCTTAGATGTTCTGTCAATTTGACATTAAGGTTGACAAAAGCAGCCTTTATATGGACAGTCCTATACGATTGTTAGTTTAGGTTTATACCTGTTATTCTGATGAGCTTATGAGTTTTATGTTAGCAAAAGTCATTTCTCACTTCAAGAGTAATCTGGTGATACATAAAGAACAGACTGTTAATGAATATTGTATTCTGGACACTACAGACTTGTTAATGTCCTGAGCTTTAAACAGACTACGCTGGGTTTGTTAGAGTCAGGGAGGCGAGAAACAGAGCAATAGAAAGCTCATAGAGTTGTAATGAACAAAGTGCAATGGCCTGAACGGCATGTGGAGCAACTGTTCCATTAGGATCCTAAATGTATGGGTTTTCACAGCTGGAGGTGGAGATGAGCCCATCTGGGCCAGATAAATTGAGGAAAGAGGAAGAGGAGGGAAGGCGGGGGAGGGGCGTAGCCTGTCTCATCTCTGCTGCATAAAGCAGTCAGACTTGGAGAGAGTGCAGTAAAAGGGCAGGTAAACTAACTAATGCCTTCGTCACACTTTTATTTGACGCTGACTGCTTGCTGGTCTCCCAGTCTGTCTGGGGGTGTGTTGTGCTTGGACTACTGCCTTGAACCAGTGGTACCTTTAGCTGTACTTGTTAGAGTTGTTTGCACTTGGAGAGTGTTAAAGCAGTTTAGCACAGCTAGTCTGTTGACACGATGACAGGAACACCCAAGTGCTAAACCCTCAGCCGATAATTAGAGAGGGGTCATCAGAAAGAGTGTAAAAACAAGGCATTGGACTGAGGCGTTACCTCCGCATTCGTTTTATTTTGGTCCAGCCATATGGCCCTCCAATTACTCTCACCCCATTTCTTCTCTGTTCCTCCAGAAGCCGCTTACAACTCCATCCCAAGTACTCAGTGTTCTCTCCCCTAGCTCAGTCAATGTTCTCTCATACTACTACCACATGTTTTAGGCCCAGTCTGAACTGGCAAACCATATTATATGAAATAATTTACCAAAAGTCAGTTTGTACTTTAAGTGCTTAAATTTTTCCACCTCTCTAAGTGACTCTTGGCTTGGACCTACAAAAACAATTTTATAGAGAAACTTTATGCAGAGTTCCATTAAACGAATTATATGTAATACTGACATATATACTGGCATCGGAGAAAGTTGGCCACCCTGCCCCCTCCCCGCAGACTTGACACTGATGCAGATTGCCAGTTTGGCGACACTGAGCATACACAAACAAGTACAAGATGAATGGGACGCTAAACTGGACAATGGAAGACAGCGACAAGTCCTACACTGTAAGCTAATCAGCTGTTGTTCACGTTTGTATTTTTATATTTTTATTTTGTTTTTATTTTTTTTGTTTTTATTGTTTGCAAATCGTAAACCAGCTCATGTGGATTTTTATAACACTGTCAATGTTAACTAGAGGCATAGTTAACTATGTACAATCCATTTCTCTGTCGTTCCAGTTTGATTGCAAGCTACCATGGCTGCAGCATGCCATGTTTGCCTGCCAGTTTGTGTCGTATCAGGCAACTGGGGTGAAAGTGGGCGGGATCACATGCCAAAACACAAACAGACTTTCAGCTCCAGTTAGGAAATATCAGAGGAGAAGATACTGGCTGTGGAGTTGTTATCAGGAAAGCCAGTAGTAAAACTTCAACATGTTTTTTTACTCTGATGACGTAAAACGGGCATAGTTTCCTTTATAAGTAAATGTATTACATAATGCCCCTTTAAACATTTGAAATGTCCTTCTCGTTCACACATCTCATTAACAAACTTTCCTCACCATTCACTGAAAAGTCCTATAGGGAATTAAAAGTGCTTCTTCAATGGCGTCCAAAGATCTGTTTTACCACCTGCATTTATAAGATTGTTGAATTTTTACATTGACATTTACTGCATTTAGCAGACGCTCTTATCCAGAATGGCTTACAACAGTACTTACTATTCGGCCAGAAAACGTGTCCTAGCTAGTACAAATAGGTTAAAATGAGTTCAAACTCTCCTTGAGCTCAGACACTTACTGGACAAGGGCCAGTGCTGATACCTTGAAAGAAGAATGCAGAGTTAGGTACGGCATGAAGTGCACTACCTAGCAATCCTTGGCCAGTGCTCATACCTAGCGAGAAGTTAAACTCAGCATAAGTGCAAAATAATGCATTTCAATAAATACTTTTAGATTAGAATATTGAATATGTGCTGCTTTATGTCTGATATAAAGGTAATATTACTGATGTTTTCACTTTTATTTGACTACCTGGCAGGTAAATCATCAGTATCATTAGATCTTTCTGTTCTTTGGTGAACCACCTTCAAACCTTTATTTCATTAAAAGATGCTGTAGAAATATTGTTCAGTTCTACAGAAAGTCTTGTCTCCTGCTCTCTCGTTTTCCTGCCTGCCTCTTTACTCCTCTCCCCAGGCTGTCCTTAACCACTAATTAATCACTTTTGAACTTGGCTTTTTTTTGTAGGCTGCCTGGTTAACCACAAAGCCAAACGCTAAACCTTACCCATATATTAACTTGTTTACATCTTCCCTTACTTCCTTGATATTAATCCATCCATCCTTTTCCAGCAAACCTCTCTAAAACAGGCTGTTCAGTGCATAGTGCAGGTCCTAGCCTGTAGCAGTAAGAGCTGTGTATGAGCTTCCTCAGAGGTAGGGGAAGCTGCTCCGCAAGAACGTCAGGCCAGCGGTGCTGCAGGCATGACATTCTTCACCCCACAACATAATGGGAGCCTTTCATAGACACTATCTGGAAAAGTCATAAAAACTTTCAGCCGCAGCGAGGGGATCTTACAGAGTCGAGACATTCCTCTAGCCTCAGGCATCCCTGTCCTGCATGTAGATACATCATCAGCATGTCAGATGCACCTTTTCTCTTGGAAGGGAAATGTAAGATTCTAAGCTGACAGGGTTAGAAGTCGCAAATGCAGTGGCTCAAAACATGCAAAGACAAACAAGCACTGACCAAAACAGTCAGCTTGCACAAAAATAACTTTTACTAGCAGTGAAACTACATTTGATTATGGTCTCTCAATCTGAAGTTTTTGGTATTTGTTAATAGTCACCAAGAAAATAAAAATAACATTTTATGCAAGAACGTAACCCTTGAGTTCTAGGAGTGCTTATTTATTTAGGTGTACACATTGTTGAGAAACGTCTGCCATATGCGGCTTTAAAATTACAACCTTGTGTGAGATAATTAAAGAAAGCCACTGAGAGAAAGGCTAAACACATGTTTTGAACACTTCCCCTCAGATTCCTCTGCTGAGAAAAAAAACGGATGGTTTCATGGGTATGGTACCATTCATTTCAAACTGTTTTGGTCTGTTTTCTATTTACACAGCATGTTTGTGGGAATAATCTTATATAGAACAGTAGTGAGAAGTGCATACGCATACTTACTGTTGTGCAAAAAAGCCATTTTACTAAAAGAAAGAGAGGAAGAAAAGCATCACCCAGTCTACACTGCAGCCTATTGTACTGTAATATTCCTTTACCCAGAGTTCATCTCACCTTACACTGTAGACAGTGGCTTCAGCCTTTAATATGTACCCTTACCACATGCACCACACAGTGTAATGAATCTCTTGTCTATGGGTTGTATATACACTATCACCCCCTGAATGGAAATCCTTGTAATACTCATTGCCTCTGCTTTTCCCTGCCTAGACTTTAGAGGAGGTTTGTTATCTTTGTGATTTACAGACACTGGCTCGTAGCCATGGCTTTGTGCTTTGTCTTAATCAGCACTGTTTCTCTGCTGTGTCTGACAGGGTCTAAGGGCAAGGCTGAAGCTGAGAGTGAAGCGGCGCTACATCGTGGCCTCCCTGTCTCTCCTGGTCCTGTCAGCGGTCATGATCAACACACACTCACCCTCCTCCTCTCGACAGAAGAGCTTGCCCTCACGAGGGCCCCACTATAACCAGCCATCTGGGCTAAAAAGGAGGGACTCCAAGCCACCTCTCCATCAGTTACCTTCAAACAGCCATAGTGGAACTTGGAAGTTTTCTAAAAGTAAAGATTCAGCCAAGCACCAATTAGTGGTTGGCCACCATCAACAGAGAGGCAACAATGTGCAGGATAAAATCCAGCAAGGGATCAAGAACAAGATGAAAAACAACAGCAAAAGGACATTGGCAAAATCAAAACAAAGCAAAAGCAAACACTTGTCCCAGACAGTTAGAGCGAATGTGGAGCCAAGACTTGCCAACAAGCCAAGCAGTGAGTCTAAATATGCCATCAATCTTTCTCTTACCAGACCTGACCAAACCATACCGCAGCCTGCCAACGTGCTGAGTCTCCACCCAAGCATAAGGCCATGCAGGCACAAATGTACTCCAGATGGGTCCAAGCCAGAGAGGCTGAAGGAACTTAAATGGGGCCCAGGAAAAACCAAAACATATGAAAAACGAACAAAGTCGGCTGAGAAGGAGAGGCACCAGTTGCTGGTGGAGAACAACATGATCTCTGGGGCAGGGGCTGGGGGGAAAGACTTCATGGCCCGTTGGTGTGAAACCTCACGTGGTAAAGCATTCAGTGAAGGCTGGAACTTGACTAATGCAGAATTCCTACCCTGGTTTAGTCGTGGAGATGTGGAGAAGATGCGTTTGCTTGCCAGGGGCACTGTGGTGAGTAAAGCCAGAATTCCAGGCCATGGGCAAGTGCTCCAAGTGGGACTCAGTGGTCACAATGATGCTTCCTCTCCAGTTGGAGACCATAGCAGACTCTGCCAAACAGGAAACTGTGCCCTAATCAAGCGTCCCAGTGACTGGTTTGAGGTGTTTGCCTTCCACTTGGACAGGGTCCTTGGTCTGAACCGGAGTCTCCCCACAGTGCTGAGGACCTTCCATAGCGATCACCTTCCATATAAATATACAAATGGGTCTCCAAGACCCGTGGTGTGGTGGGACCCGGATATTCAGCATCTAGCTGATGATGATAATGACCAGAACTCTTTCTCTCTCACATGGCCCCAGTACCAGGCTCTACTAAAGACCAGGTGTGGGACAAAAGTGCCTTTGAACTCATCTGGGTGTGTAGGAGTGCACCATTCAGAGTGGGCACGACTGGCGCTGTTTGACTTCCTGTTACAGGTGAGAAATCAAGAAATTATTGTTGTGATTTTATTGTACATTCGGTCTAGATTACATAATGGAGTTATGAAATAAGTTAAGTTTGGAAAAAGGACCACGCCCAAACTCTCCCCTCGCCTTTTCACAACGATAACCCCACCACCACCCTAGTGCCTGCTTCTCTTCCAACTCATGTTCGGTCTTTGCTCAGCAAGTAGGGCTTTAAGTCTCACCATCTGAAGCTGTCCAGAACTCCAGCCCAAGTTGTCTTCCCCTTCCTTCTTTGCCTCAGCTCACAGTAAGCATGGTCTGCATTTTGCAAATTACATATTTATATAAGGGATTACATGATTTCAGGTATGTAATGAATTACATATATATTGTTTATTGACAGGCAACAATGTGCACCAGCTTGTTTGGGATAACAATCTGCAGCCATACTGGTCTTTTGCCAGTACATTCTTGTTAAGGTTTAAAACCCTCCACATCATGCAAATGTTTTATACAAATTTAAAGTAAATGTTTTTTTTAAGAGTGAAGGTTGAAGGTTCAGATGATCATGATTTATTTATGTTTGGTAAAAAGCCACACATTTCCACAGACATGGCCAAAAGTATATGGACACCCCTTCTAATTAGTGAGCTCAGGTATTTTACCCACATCAAATGCTGACAGGTATATAAACTGAGCTATTCAATCTCCATACACAAACACTGGCAGTAGAACAGGTCGTACTGAGGAGCTCGATGTGGCACTGGTGTAAGACACTTCCTTTGCTAGAAATCAGTTTGTGAAATTTGTGTCCTGCTAGATCTCCCCAGTTCAGCTGTAAGGGATATTACTGTGAAATGGAAGTGTCTATGAACAACAACACCTCAACCCCAAGAGGTAGACCAGACAAACTCACAGAGAAGAGCCACCAAATGAAGAAGCATGTAGCGTGTAAAAATCCCCTATCCTCTGTTGGATCAGTCACTGCAGAGTTCCAAACTGCCTTTGGAAGCAACATCAGCACAATAACTTTGTGTCAGGAACTTCATGAGATGGATCTCCGTACCAAAGGTCCATGAAGACCTGATTTGATAATATGGTGTGGGGAAACTCCAGTGGCCTGCTCAGAGCCCTGACCTCAACCCCACTGGACACCTCTGGGATGAATTGGAACGTGAATTGCAAGCCACACCCGTCTAATATAGTAAAAATGAACATACTCCCTCGGTTCAGTTTTCTTTTCTTTATGTTACCTTTATCTCCCCCGCAGAATTATTTCAAAGATATTGATTCACTGATTTGTAGATTCATATGGAGCAGTAAATGCAGGAGTGTAAGTCTAGCTAATCTGCAGTGATCTAAATTAAATGGTGGCTTTTCCCTTCCAGATTTTAAGTCTTACCACTGGGCATTTCAGATAAGAGCTCTCTATGTGTGGATGGATCAACATTCTAGAGTTCCTTGGCGTTGTATTGAAGAGTCTTTGGCGAAACTTCATAGATTTCAGGATTTATTGTTTACTGGAAATAGCAGGACAATTCGCAGTTGGGTTGGGTTGTGTAATGTCTAACTCTTTTAGGATTTGGAGAACAGTGGAGAAGTTAATGGGTGTTTTAGCCCAAGTCTTTCTACAGTCTCCTTCATGGAATAATCTTAAGCTTTTGATTGGAGGTAAACCATTCTGTATATCTTTTTGGTCATCTCATGTTTAACGAGAATGTTTTGTTGCCTTTTCAGGACCTTTAGCTGCAGAGTTTCACTTATGTATAATATTTTGGTAGACAGAGCATGTGCAACACCTTACAGGAGATATCACATGACATACATTTCTAGTTACACCTGTAATATGTGTAATTCAGCACCTGGTATGTTCTCTGACTGTTCTAAAGTAGCAGATTTATGGATCTCCACAGTAAACATATTATCCAAGTTACTTGATGTCAACATTCCATTGTCGCCTCATTTATCTTAATTGATCATTTATCATCATTGATCTTTCTATCTTTAGCTTTATCTTTAGCTTTCCACAAATCAGTGAAAGATGTTAATGGGAGGTTTCACAGCTGCTAAAAAACTGTTTCACAGCTTTGGGTTGCCCCACAACCTCCAGCTTTAAAGTTCTGGACATCTAGCTGCTGGAATGCAGTTTTAATGGAATACCTTAAAGCGAAGTTTAATAAAGCCAAGCAAATAACCACTAGTAATTGGGAGTAATTGAGTCTATATGATTCTATTCAGAAATTTCAGTTTGTACTTGAGTTATGCAATGCCCACTGTCTGTCTGGCTTTTAAGTCTGTAATGTTTTTCTCTTTGTGTATTCATGTTAATATATGCCCGATGTTTATATCTTGCCTTGTGTTTCCTTTCCCCTTCCCTGTTTATAAATTCTAATAAAAAATTGATCACAATAAAAGTTTAGAATCTGCACTTTCACTGATAAACAAATGATAAATAATGAAACAATATACTAGTTCAGACCATGCCTTCAGTATATGACTGAAATACAATATAAGAAGAGATTGCGTGACTAAAGGGTCGGTGGTGGAGTTCTGGGCAGCTTCTGCTTGAGCTGGAACGCTGGAACTCTTTTTTACTGATGTGTAGGCAGGGCATGGGGTGGATGTGGAACATGAAATTGTTGTTATGGTAAACCCTAGCTGGAGAATTTTATAAGATGTTGTATTGGAAGGGCTAGGAGCTTCAGGCATGATACTTCTCACAAACGTCATATCTCCATTTGGCGAGTCTGAGGCAGTACTGCTTTTTATTGCATATCGGTGCTGTCAGAACAAAACCTCTTATCTCCATTTTTGTTATTTTTCTGGCCGGCTGCATGATGAATGGAACAAACCAAATGACCCAAAAGGACTTGGACTAAAGCCTGAATACACTGACTTACATTAAAGTAACATGTTTTTTCTTTCTCCTGTAAAATTATCATTTTGGAGATACAAGGTTTTGTTCTCACAGCAGGGATATAATAGAGTTTTATATTCAAATGCAGTCAAAAAATGTTAGTCAACCAAAAACCTGAAGCTTCTCTATTTCAACTACTCTGATCAACAGTTCTTTTATGAGTCACAGTATGAAATGGATGGCAGTGCCAAGTAAACTGTGACTCACCTGCCAAGAGCAACACCGCATGGAGATCTTGATTAACTTTCTTATGGATACAGTCATTTCTGTTTTCCTGTCAGAATGCCCAGCCCACCCTTACATAGTTTATAATGAGGCTGTTTTGCTGGACTTGCTCCTCATATATCGGTTCTCTGGTCCACTTTTTATTAGTCTGGTCACAAAATTTCATGGCTGTGTTTGTGTGGATGACTATAATTACATACTGGACAGTTCATCACTAACAGTGTGTAGGGCTGTAGGTTATTAAATACATATGGACCAAGACTGAATGTAACTACTGAGGGTATATATCCGCTTAACTAGTTTAACTACCCTCTCTGTAAGCCACAATCTTGGATATGTTCGGTGTTGTGAGAGTGTCACTCGATGAGAGTTTTACAAAGTGAGAGTGTCACGGTGAGAGTGCCACAGTAAGAGTGTCACACAGTGACTGTATCACAAAGTGAGAGTGTCACCGTGAGAGTGTCACAGTGATAATGTCACACAGTGACAGTGTCACAAAGAGTGTCACGGTGAGTATCAGAGAGTGTATGTCACAAACAGAGAGTATCACACAATGAAAGGGTGGCACAGTGAGAGTGTCACGGTGAAAGTGTCAGTGAGTGTCACAGTAAGAGTATCACAAAGTGAGAGTGTCACAGTGAGAGTGTCACACAGTAATAGTGTCACGGTGAGAGTGAATGCATGTGTAATCCACCAGTTATAGCTGATGACACTATTAAGGGCTGGAGTTACGGGGACAGAATCCTAATGGAGTTCTTAGGTGTAACAGCGCCATGTAGAGGACATCTGTCACACTGCTTCATAAACAACTGCAGTCAGTGGAGAAGATAGGGAGGGGACAGCTATTAGCAGGTATTAGAGGACTTGGCTTCTGTTTACTCTTCTGTTCCTGCCTGTTGACACACCATTGCACTCACCTTCTAAAGAGTGAGTCCACAAAATACTTTCTCAGAAATTAGAAACAGTTACTATGGTGACGGAAAAAGATGACGTGATTGAGAGAGCGCTGGTCTCTCTGGCATCACAGGAGTGAAGTTACACCTAATAGGTGATAAATAATAGACTGAACGTGATAGACAAACTTCCTTGCATGATTTTCTTTCCTAAGCTTTAAATATTAGCCTTTTAACATCTGCTGTTCATGAGCCATCCTGGAATATACAGTAGAAGGAAGTCTGTATGGTGTCTGTATGAGCAAATCCTAGTGTTTGCTGTGTTTGCAATGAAGTTGTATTATGTGCTGTTAATGCTGAAAATGCCCCGAGACAATGCCCCTGTACACTGTGCTACAGACCATGTGTTGAAAATCTCTGTAAATCTGATAGGTCTGGTGTATTTCCATGGTCTGCCTCATCATGGCTGAGGTGTTGTTGCCCCATATAAAATAACAGCACAGGACCATGCAAAGTTGTGTTTTGGCCTGTTAGCAATAGATATGGCTAAAACAACTGAAGTCAATAGTTAGGAGGGCTGTCCACATACTTTTGGCCACCATAGATCATGAATGAATGAATAATATGAACCTTCGAAAGTCGAATGTTTTAAACAAAGCTAAATCAAATTTAAAATGAACTTTAATCCTTCGGCTCATTCATTAGAAATTGCCAGTAAACCTTGACAAAAATCCTGACTTTGCAAAGCTCTTCCTCCCAAAGTGCTATGTTTTATTTTTTTAACTGAGGGGTTAAAATTGTGAAGGTATTGTAAGGATTTAGAGTATTAGTAATTTTTATCTTTAATCACATGCAAAAGTTTGCACCCTTCTGGATAAATGGTCTCTCTCTTCCCTCGATCAGTCTTTGCTTATGCTTTCTCACAAAGGGATAGTCTGAACCTGCAGACTGTACAATTAACTGTGCAGACGTGTTCCCTGTACAGGATGTGTGCTTAAGTTCGACCACAATTTCGGTTCCTGACTTCTTGCTGCACTGAAGTCGTTACCATGTATTTGTTCAATTCCATCGGCAGCACTTGTTTTCATTTAATGAAGGACTGAAGCAAGTATAGGTTGCTTACTATAAATACTGGACTTCAATTAGGAGTTTTCACAGACTGAGCCCATACTAGAGCACTGACAGGCATAAAACACAATGTACTGTTCATATTATTTGTAGCCTTTCATTTTGTTGAACATATAAACATATGCTGACCATATAGCTGGCTTTACAGATAATTTCTCAGATGCCTGAGACTCAAATGTCTGAGCACAGTACAAAATGTATAACTCACATCCTAATAAGGTATAAAAACAAGTATGTGTGAGTGTGTGTGTGTGTGTGTGTGTGTGTGTGTGTCCACAGATAAGTTATGAATAAAACATAAGTAGTCACGACAAGAAAAGTCAATAAGTGTAACGCAGCCAACAGCTAATAGCATGGTATTGATCTGGTGAAATTGCTGAGTGGGGCCCTGAACACTTGTTCCCAGCTCCTCATTTAACAGCCCTGATGGCACTGAGCCGCAACTTAACACCCATAAGTGTGAAACGGAGTGAAGGACACTTAGGGGTGGCCAATATGGTGATATTTTATTGTTATTGTGATAAATAATGTCTTAATACACTTTTCTAAGCATATTGTAGACATATTAAAGAACACTGACCACCTACATGTGATACACAATGCCGTTTCAAAAATAGGACACTGTGCAAAAGGTACATGATAACAGAATATAAGGATTAGTAAATAATTTACACCCGTTATTTAATTTAAAATATTAAAACACACCATATGAAATGTTGAAACTGATTCATTTTATTGCTTTTTTGAAGAATAATTGCCTATTATGAATTTTATGCCAGCAATTTTGCAAAAGTTGGCAAAAATTCAGCAAATTTGGGACAGGTTCATGTTCACTACTGTGCTCGTCACCTGTTCGGTTAACAACACTCTGAACTGACGAGAACAGCTACTGTAGTTTTGAAAGTGGAATGTTTTCCGTTCTTGCTTGATATAAGATTTTAGCTGCTCGGATGTTCTGGGTTTCCATTGTCATATTTTTTCTTCATAGTGTGGCAAATGTTTTCACTGCGTTGCAGGTCTGAGCTGCAGGCAGGCCAGTTTAGCACCCCAGCTGTTTTTACTACAGAGCCATGCTGTTGTAAAACGTGCAGAATGTAATGTTGCTGAAAGAAGCACAGCTTTCCCTGAAATCGACGTAATCTGGATGGCAGTATATGTATAAACCTGTGTATATATTGTTCAGCATTAATGGTACTTTCCCAGTTGTGCAAGTCACTCATGCCATCACGTATGCTGGCTTTTAAACTGTGCACTGATAATGAGCCAGACTGTCCCTCTTCACTGTAGCATGGAAGACGCGACATCCATGATTTCCAAAAAGAATTTCACATTTGTATTCATGGGATAACAGGACAGTTTTCCTCTTTCAGTGCAGAGCTGTCTGAGGGTCCGAAGATCACGGCCATCTAATATTGGTTTTCTGCCTTGTCCCTTGCATACAGAGATTTCTCTAGATTCTCTGAATCTTTTAATGATATGATGCACTGTAGACGATGAACCCCTCCAGTTCTTTGCTATTTTCTGTTGAGAAACATTATTCTTGTATTGTTAGCCTGTGCAGGCTTTCACAGAGTGGTGAACCCATCCCCATCTTTAGTTCTGAAGGACTCTTTTTTTATACCCAATGATATTACTGATATGTTGCTAATTAACCAAATTAGTTGTGAGATGTTCCACCAGGAGTGTTTTAAGCATTACACAACTTTACTCTTGTGTTGCTCCCGTCAAACATGTTGCTGGCATTAAATTAAACTATTTTTAATTAAATACAGGCTTTACATGATTTGCAATGATTGCTTTCTGTTCTTAGTTACATTTTGCACAGCTTTCCAACTTCTTTAGAAATGGGGTTATAATAATTTTGTCATATTCCCCACCCCTGAGGACACATTGGAAATATCAGTGTTCCACCTAAACTGAACGACTGAGAGCTTCACACAGTTGGAGCGCCTTCATAGGTGCTGTTAAATCTCTGGAGAGGTGCATATAATAACTACAGTCGGCTACGACAAACAGTTCAATGACTAATCAGGTTACATTGTATTCCTCCAATAATCAACAACATTTGGCTATGAAGAAAGTTTGGTCAGCACATGAGCATTGTTATGAGCTGATTTTGTTTGTATAGTTAACAGTAACTTCAGTTTTCCACCCCTGTGTACTATGCATGATAAACGCATATGCGTTATATAGTATGTATATGTGTGTGTGTGTTTGCGCTCATCTGTGGGCCTGTTCACACCTTGGGTCAACAGCATTTTTGGGTGGTCTGATCATGTTCGGCTTTCACTTGACTACATGAAGAGTAGGTATAAACACCCCAGGACACACAGTGATCACAAAACCCCAAACTTTTGCCATGTTCTTGGGTCAGTAAAATCAGGGCTCATCTAGTCAAAGTGAGAACACATTTTAGTGAAAAAGTGGGATCCAGCCAAAGTATATCCAGATACAACAAAACACAAGTTAATGCGAGGTGTCGGCAGGCTCTGTCTGTACACTGTCGCTCAAATGTTTGAAATCATTTCAATATTATAGAAGCAGTTTTGTTGTAGATGTGTGCATATAATACTTGTAATATCAGGAAAGTACTGAGCAGACCCAGTCAGTCCAATCACATATAGTCGTGTGCAAAAGTTTGCAAGCCCCGGTCAAATCACTTGTCTTGTTGATTGAAAATAAGTTGACACATCCCCTACAAAGGATACACACTCCTGCACATGTGCTGAGTTGAACATACTGGGAGAAAGAAAGTGCTGTATTAACTGTATGTAGAGGATTTGCTGGAAAATCAAACGTAATTTAACCGGAGTGGTTCAAACTTTTGCCTAGAATTGTATAGACAAGGAATGTCTCGTGTGTATTGAAAGGGGAATTTCACTAACTGTTTGCACATTCTGAATAATTCAGTCCTTGAGATGTAAACAAAATCACTCAGAGTGGTTTGATGTGAAATGGTTCTTTGTTGGGAAACTTACAGACTCAGGAAAAAGGGCTCACAAATATTGTGATTATTCTTATTATTGTTATCTTATTGTTATTATTCTTCTGAGTTTTCACTGTATATGTAATGTTGATGTTGATTAAACGGATTAAAATAAATATATTAATACATTTAAACTGAAGCTTTAACTATCATAAAGGATGTCAGATAGCATATTCATAACCATTTCCTGCAATAACTTTATATGAGGGAGCTTTTATAGACATTTCCATGTTCCACATGTTCCAATGTCTTGTTTCTGTCACCATCACTGTGAATTACTTAGGATTCTTTAGAATGTAGTCTTTCACATCAAACCACTCTGAATGGCCCCATTTACATCAATTTACATTAAGTATGTAGAATATTTGAAAAGTCAGTGGAGTCCACCTGTAAGCTGGTCACTACTGGGATTTCATCAGCTACATCCTGATTAGTTAGCCTCGGTTGCCCACATTGAGCATGAGAGCAAGGTGTAGTTGCTGGAAAGAAACAGTTTTTTGTCTTTAAAGGTTTTTTTAAAGATTTCTTTGAAGATTTTACTAATAACGGAGAGCTCCTTGCATGTTTGGCAAAGCCCTGAATTAAACATCGCCTGCCTCTACACATCACAGGAAAACAACCCTCTGTGACTGCTTATTCTGCATGTCAGTCAAACAGCCCTTTTTCGTCAAGGACAAAATGCACCAGACTCTCCAACAACTCTACTCTGCAACAGATGAAGTACTACACAATTTCACAGGTGTCCAATAATTTGCAGGAGGCTGTAAAGACGTTTTAGCTGTGTCCGGATGAGTGAAGCTGGCCTGTTTCCTAGAAAGCTGTATGGTAGCAGTTATAATTAAATTATGCTTTTGGCAAAGCATTGATCTAAACACAAGGCAGATACTGGGATAAGAAATTATTACAGATATTTACATAAGTGCTAATAAACAAAGTTCTGAATGAAGCATTCAAACAATACTGTTCAAGGTTTGGTTTACCTTATTTGGGTTCATTTCAAAATACTGTATGCATTTATGACTATTCAGGATATAATTTATTTTTGAAAAGAAAGACAGCTGAATTATTTTAGAAAAGATAGAATAAATGGTATTAATACTATCATAACATTGATATTTCCCTTCTCCACTCAACAACATGTATCATGAAAAAAAGAAACTTCCTTTCATTTATAGGTTCATTTATTTATGTCAAATAAGAAAACAAAAACTATTAACATGACTGAACTTACTCCTGATTTTTGAGCAGTGGTGAATGTGCATGGATGCTCTGAAATAGTAATGCACTGAATCATTTCCAAATGAATTAAATCAGTTCATTCTGCACTGTTTTGTCTTTCAGTTTATATACTGTTGCCAGCGTTTGTGTTGATGCAGTATGTTTTATTCATGTGGAAATTTGAATAAAGTAAATTCAGCACATTACTCAACATGTTTGCTGATGACCTGCCTAGCCGACTTAGGCAAAGACTCATGAAACAATGCTAAAGTTGTGCAGAATCATCTACAGTGGAAACAGTTTGTGTCAGTCAGTGGGGTTCACTGATGGTGCTGGTTTCTAAGATTCCGTGAGTGAACGATGAGGTTAATCTTTGTGCTGGCAGAATGCAGAGAGGATGGGTTTCAGTCTGTCACGATGAAGGAATACATTATGTATTTAATACTGTCTGCCTGTGATACAGTTACAACAGGATAGAAGCTATCACACTGAATTAGCACTGACAGCACAAGTGAAAAATGTATAAGGTGATACATCTTATCTGATTTGTGTTTTTTTGATTTGTGTATCCCATATTAGGATGGAACAGATGTGCCTTGTTACGAAAGACTTTTTTGAGGTCTTCCTTACAGTATTCTTAGGTTCTTCAGACTGCCCTAAGCATGCTCAGTAACATCCTGCCACTGTCACAACAAAACCTGTAAATTCTGAAATGGAAACTTTCTAGTAGAATGAAAACTTTTTCTTAACTCAAATGTATCTTATGTAATAAGATTTCATCCCAAGTAATTATGGATCAGTTCAACCACTAACCTGTGCTCAACCACTAACAGCTATTACCTCAGCTTCTTGGAGCAGCTTTTTTCACAGCTGTGTGCAATGTAGCAGGGATGTGTGAGAGCCAGAGTACAGGAGGAAAGTGTTAACTCAGACTGTCTTGGTAAATCACACACCTCGAGCCCCTCAGGAGCACATTTCACCGCACTGAAATCTCACCACCACATCACAGCTTTATACCAACCGCACAGGAGCAAACACTACCTCAGTCAACTACAGCAGGGCTGTTAAAGGAGTTACCTTCCTTCCTTTCCCAAAACATTAGCAGTTGGCTTTTTGTGCAACATCATTGCATATTTTGTTGTTATGTGACACATATTATCTCTGTCCAAAATATATATCTCCAATTTTTATTGTTCTACATCAGATGATTTACATGATGTAATAATTTTAATGATGAATACACCAATAGAAATGCTTCACAAAGTCTCTTTTAAATTAACTTTCACTACAAGTTATGAATGTTTTGCTTTAGTTTGGAATTTTGATGCAAAAGCATCAGATATATTGGTATATACTGCATATATTTGATATTTTTTTGCTTCTCTTCTTTTTTCTTTTTCTTTTTTTTTTTGTGTGAATTTTTTATGATGAACATGCCAATAAAATGGTCCAAAGTTACGTTCACCTCCATTACAACATGAGACAGATTGATGCTTCTGTGAACTTACCACTTTTGAGATGAGGTTTTGTTTGTACAGCTACGATATGAGATGCCCAGATTACTGTGTGTATGAATGTGTTTTTTTCTTTGTTTTCTATGAGCATTTACAAACATGTTCCTCTGTTTTCTCCAGGTGAATGACAGACTGGACAGATACTGCTGCGGCTTCCACCCTGACCCTGCTGATATGTGTGTGGAAAACCTCCTGAATGTCAAATGTGCAAACCCCAAAGATTTAATGCTGGTGCACATTTTGGTAATGTGATTTGTCTCACTATGCAGTTCTGTTTATCTGGCTATTCAGAAATATGAGAGAGTTTTACCTAAATTAACCTGAGTAGTTATTCTGCCACTGTATAGTATTCCACATGATGGTGGCTATTTCACTAAATCAGGTGGTACCATGTAATGTTATGTGACTGCCATTTTACAGTAACTGCACTGCAGGCTATGAACCTTTAAGCATGTTTGTTGTGTGGTAATGTTGTTGTTCCTGTGATGTAGTTTTTATAAATGTTGTGATAAACATTATTTTTACATATTCTCCCCCCTCGTGTCCTTGAGCTGTTCAGTTCCAAAGTCGCTTGTGTGTGAAGTCTGTTTGACTTCCTTTGAGAGGATGCATGCATAAATGATGACACAGTGACTTCAGTGAAACATAACACTATGGTACCAGACGCATGTAGTAATAGTGACTAGCCTGTGGATAGAAACAGAGTTGCTGGATCTGTTGCAATCAGAATGAAACAAAATTCCTATTTTTCTAGCTGAACAGAAGAGCGTTTGATAGAGCGTTCCATTTGTCATTGTATTACACTCTTTCACAACTGCCAAAGCAATATCTCTCTTTTTCAAGCTCAGACTCTCAGTTTGATATTTTACTGAAAGTCTTTTTCGTGACCTTAAATACCCCACAGTTATCGTATCACCTATTTGTCCACCTCAACTTTTTGTTGGAATTCTAATACTGTTACTGTATTAACCATGTATCCATATAGCAAATCATGTTGTCAAATAAACAAACAAACAAACAAACAAATAAATAAATAAATACATTTAGTTCAACAACAACTCTGGTCCACCCACAACATGTGTTTATTTTTGTGATATATTTAATTAATAACTGAAATTAATAAATTAATAAATGAATTTTGGTAGGTCTTTTTGGGTGGAACAATCTTGGAATGTTTGGAATATTCTCACAGTTATGCTTTACACTTCTGAAATGATACTGAAGTAGGCTAAGCTTTGTATTAGGTTTTACACTGCAGGAGTGTCAGGTTAAACCTGTCTACAATTCCCACTAAATGATTCAGAAATCATTTTCCTTGATTTCCTTGATTTGCCCTTGGAGGAATGCAGAGCGGAATGAGCAGGAACAAAATCAATTCTTTCACTGAGCTTGAATTCTGGGACACTAAGCCATGAAAGGTGAATCTTTCGCAGGACAGTCACTCAAGACTCGGAGAAATAGCATCACAGTGTGGAGATGGCTGTGGTCATGGTTTGGGTAGGGTGAGGGGATTTGCTTAGCTTGCCTGGTGCATTGCTGCATCCCTCACAGCTTCACACAACTGCAGAAATACTGCAAATCGTCCGCTCGCCAGCAGCATTCAGCAGGCTGTGTGCCAGCTATAGCAGTATAGATCCTGTCAAAGCATAGAGTTCACATTAACACGTTATATAACAGGTTTTATAAACACAGTATGTCCGTTTTGAACATGATTTTTGGTGTTCTCTTTGTTAGCACTTTATTTAGTAGTGTAAAGTCAGAGAACATGCTTTCGTTTATTTCATTTACAGTCAAAGTACAGTGCAAAGACAAATAGACAAATAAACAATATCTGCATAAACAGTAAGAGTAAGACGTGTGCAAAGTGTGTAAGAGCAGTATCTGTATGTCAGAATGTGAATACTAGAACTGAGGTGCAAATAGCATATGCAGGAGGCAAAAAACAACTTAGTGTAAGTGTAAATGTAGGAGAGTACAGTGTGTTGATGAAGCAAAGTGTGTAGTTAAGTATGTGGTTGTAAACAGTATGGATATATAAAGTGTACAGTGCAGGTAAGAGAAGAGCAGCTCAATGTTCAGGTGAACATCTAAATAGCTTACAGTACAGATGTACAGTATACAGATAAATAAAATACAGCTCAGATGTTCAAGTATGCAGGTTGGTTAAAGTGCAGTGCATATCGTCGCTGTCCAGTGAAAAACAAGTATCTCCAAAATGGTTGCTTTACAGGAGAGGCGGTTTTGGGCCATTTCTGTTGGTCCATTCATCATGAAATTTTCACTAAATGTAAACGGCAGATCACGTGATGAAATGATGCATAAAAGTACAAATCAACAAAAATGGAGATACATGTTTTTCATTGGACAGCAACGATATAGTCCTGAGAGCTAGTGGAGCCCAGCGTGTGATCAGGGCTAGATCAGTAACAGTCTATGGTGTTGCAGTCGTGTTCTGGTAGGTGCTGCCGGTGTGACCAGTTTGACAGCTCTAGGGTAATTGCTGTTTTTGAACCTGGTGGTTCTGGTTTGGATGTTCCGGTACGTCTTTTCAGATGGTAGCGGTTGGAACAGGGTTTTCTCTTTGATTATACAGTTTAATGAGTCTTTGCAGTTCTTTACGCAAGTGGATTACTTTATATCTAATCTGTATCTATATACTTTATATCTAAACCTTTAGTCATTTTTATGCACATAGATGAAGCTTTCACAACAGCTAAGGTGAGTTCAGGTAGTTGTTTATGTGGTTGTTAGTGTCAGTTTGAGTGGGAACATAATGTCAGTGACCCCTTTAGGAACAGCTTTTGTTGGGAGCACACAGCTGTAACTTCTTGGTTTTAAGACCGAAGTGGTATTTAATATTAGAGTGTGTGAAATACCCCCTGGCTTTCAAGGGGGGGACATGTTGGCTGGCTACTCCAGCATTGGCTGACTCCTAAATCACTCACCATAGTGGTGCCGATGCTAGCTTCTATGCCAATGGATTACTCAGTTTACTAAAATACTTCTGGAAATGCTCTTTTCTAGTTTGGTGATGCATCTTCCACACAGCAACTGAGATCTTACTTATCTCCTCTTCTGTCTTCATTTTAAGAAATGAGTAATAATTCACTCATAGTTTTAGTTTAGAATTTTGATTCTGAGACATTCATGGTGTCCAAGAGTTTAATTTAGGGGTCCCAGACCCTCCAGAACTCCCTGTATTTCACTCCTCAGTGTTGGATGTTTGTTGTGATTTTCTGTTTAATTTTTTTGTGCGTATTTTTAGCACAATAAAAATGTATTATATGGCTTCAATTTGCTTTAGAATCATGTTAACTGTATGATGGGCTGGACTCTCTTTCTCTCTCTCTCTCTCTCTCTCTCTCTCTCTCTCTCTCTCTCTTTTCTCTCTTTCTTTCTCTCCTCCCCACAGGTTCGGGGGTCTGATCCCTCTAGACTGGTCTTCATAGATAATGCAGGCAGGCCTCATCATCCACATGACAACCTTAACTTCAGACTGGTTGAGGGCATTGATGAGTAAGTGCTGTTGGTGAATCATTACTGTTATATATCAAGAAGTGCAAATATGCATGTATGTAGCCTGTGTAAATGTGTACAGGATAAAGGCTGGGGTATCCATCAAATACATTACTTGGTCATTGCTCCTCACACAGTCCAGTGAATGGCCTAACATTTCTTATTATAGCTGCGCTATGTAAGTATTGGGGACTGGGAGACCTCTCTAGTAGAAAGGTGTAATTGTACACAACATGCAGAAGAGTATTGTGCAACATTGGTTGTGCATTAGACCCCTTCCTCAAGCAGATGAATCTGTGCATCTGCCTTTATCCTGTGGCGTTAATGATACTCTGGTCCGATCAGCTGCCCTGTATTGTGTGATAAAGCGGTATGAGTTGAAATGTAAAGAGTTTTCTTGGACTTTTCTAACCACATAATAATATATTAAAGTGTCTTCTGAGTACACTCGACCTAAGTGCAGAACATTTTGTGATTGGCAGATTTCCAGAGAGGGCAATACGGGTGCTGCAATCAGGCTGTCTGGAGCAGCTCCTCCTGCGCTCGCTGTCTGTGGATAAGGAGCTGTGGGAAAGCCAAGGTGGTGCTTTGGGCCTCAGAGCCACCATCCATACCATCCAACAGAGAGCCAGAGCCCTGTTTCAGCACCTCCAGGAGAAGGGACTATAGCTGAATGCTGACATGTGGAACTAATTTACCTAAGATGAATTTACTCTTACCAAAAGGACAGTAAAGTTTGCAAGCAGTGGTCTCTGCATAAGAGCATAAAAATGTGGTGGTGTATTTGGTTTGGCAATGCTGCAGTGCAGTTATATATAAAACAAAGAGGCAGTGAGTTTTGTTGTCTTGCTGTGTGTCCTCAAAGACATGAAAGGTGGGGTCCAAATATGGCTATGCTCAAAAATCTGTTAATCTTCTATGGAGTGTAGAGAACTCACAGGCACAGCTAAGGGTGGGAACAGGCCTCTAAGCTATGCTACTCAGTGGAGATCCTCATAAAATGTGCCAATCTTATGTGAGCTATTATTCAGTGTTTTAGCTGAGCTATGAAAGTTGATCCGTGAGTTATACTTCTGTTGTGTGCACAAAAACACATTGTTTCTGTTCATACTTCCTGTTTGAAGATAATAATTGAGAACTGACTCGAATTTGAGATTTTGAATTTGGCCAAAGGAGCCTTTCCTGGCATGTTATGTAGACAGATAGGTCATAGAGGTATTGTAAATACTTCAGATAGTACTTTATTATAAATACTCATTTATTATACAGTGGGGTCCAACCAGAATAGATAAATCTAATGATTGCGATAGAGTAGTCAAGAGAACTCACTCAGAATTTGGTAAAGGACTCATTTTCTGTAGCTGCAAGTGAATGACCTAATATTGTCATTTTCTCTTCATCAGTATAATGCTGATTCTGCATTTGGGACCTAAACATCAAGCCAGACCTTCCTACTGTACGAGTCTGTACGTGTGACGTTAATAGGCATAAAGACGTACCACATGGTCCACTTCCACAGAATCCAACGACCCAACACCTCCAACGTGTAGATTACTATTTCATATATATGTTTTTTTTTTTTTTTCGCCTGACTCAGTCATACCTACTTCAGTCTATTTTTTCAGTTTCAGCAAAAATCATACATAATCCAGCTATAAACAAAAAGTAAAAACTAATAAATGTTATGTCAGTAAAATTAAGACGATACTCTTTCTTTTTTTTTTTTTAATTGTTAGCAATTTGTGATCATGTTATGGCCTTTGTCTGAAAAGGGCTTTTTTTTAATAAGTCAGTTTTTTATGTCATGTGTTCAGATGACTTTCAGGTGGATATGATCTACTCATCAGAGGTTTTTGCACACACTTGTGGAGTTTATGGAGTGCACACTGTCATTAAAGCAAAACAGGGACGAAAAATACCAAGAAATTCTGAAGTTTCTGATAAATGCCAAATACTCTACTATTTGCTAAAATTTATCATTTGTAATAAAATATTACATAGTAAAATTAGAAAACAAGGCAAAATAGAAACATTTTTTATGCTTTCAGACTCTACTGTGTATACTATATACAACATATGTTCAGTTGCCATTAACAATTAAAACTGGAGTTTCATAAATGGGATTTGCCATTAAGGTGTTTTTCTCTTTTCTAGAGTTTTTTCTATTTGTGAATATTGTGACTGTCAGTACAAAGAATGTACAAAGAAGAGCTGGGACATTTTATAAAATGCAGTATAAACAAGAATCTGTGATTTGTTAATTTTCTTGAACCATAATTATTATTTTTATTAAGCAGGTGAATACGTAACAGGTGAGGGAATCATGATCGGGTATAAAAGGAGCATCCAGCAAATGTTTTGTCTTTGCAACTAAAGATAGGTCCTGGCTCACCACTTTGTTCCAACCTTTGGGAGAGAATAGTCAAGCAGTTGAAAAAAGAACATGTATCTGTGCAAACTGCAAAGAACGTAGGTCTTCTACATCTCCCGTATCTAATAACTGTGAAAAGATTCAAGGAATCCAGGGATGGTCCAGAAGTCTGTGTAGGGCAGGGGTGTCCAATCTTTTCCTCAAAGTGCTGGCGAGGCTGCAGGTTTCATTGCAACACAGCATGAGCATACACCATCAGCTGTTTGTAGGCTGACCAGTATTTTAACAAGTGCAGCCAGGTGAGCTCATTTGGAATGAAAACCTGCAGCCTCACCAGCTCTACATGGTTAAAATTGGACACCCCTGCTGTGAGGCAAGGCTAGAAACCACTCTGGAGTATTTCAGAAAACCATTGTCATTTAACATAACCCGCCGCTGCATCAAGTAGTACAACTTGAATCTCTAGTACGCAAGGAAAAAAGACAGAAACGCTGCTGAGATCTCTGAGCCTCAGCTCATCCCAGACGGCAGCAGCATGAGTGACTTGCATATATGTGAAAGTACCATTGAGGTGGAGGCATATATTGGGATTTTAGAGAGACCTATTGCTGCCATCAAGCCAATGTGCATGGCTGGGACGTTCAGGGTTATTTTAGCAACACAATGCCAGTCCTCATTCTGCACATACTACATTAGCTTGACTTAGCTTGTATGCTTGACTGGTGTGCCTGCAATCCAGATCTGTCTCTATTTAAAATGCGAACATGCAAAGAATGGAATCAGAAAATGACGAGTGTTCAGCAACTGAGGTCTTTTATTAAGGAAAAATTCCACAAAACTGCACCAATTAATCCTCAGAAGGATAAGTGGCTTAGAAAATGAATAAATTAATGAATAAATAAATGTACTTTTGTTGAACTTAAGAGAATTAAGAGAGTACTTTTTGTTAAATTAAGGGAAGTAGTAAATCACAGATCCCTGTTTTACAGCAGTTAACAAAAAAGTCATAGTTTTTCAGGAAATGGCATTTTTATCTAGATGAATATGATTTAAGTCAGAACCACTGAACTGTAATCATATAATGAGATCAGTTTGTGATACTGTCTTCAGGCAAAATGCAGATTGGGCACATCGGGGCAATCAGTTCACAATCTGCTCTTGTCACTTCTTGCATTCGTCAACTTGATAAAGCTTTATGGGAAGATTTCCATCATCAAACATTAAATCTCTGCTTTCATCCGATTCAGTCTCCCACATGTGCCATTTGCATTTTCTGACTGTGGGCCAGAAACAAAAGTGTGTGTTCTGCTTCCAATCAGACTGCTTCCTTTTTAGCTCAACTCCTAACAGCACTCAGAAAGTGCACTAATCTGCAAAATCTGAAAATGTTTTTCATATCCTGATAATGGAAATTACACAACGTGAGGTTTTTGTATGATACAGTGAATTCCCTCATAGATCAAAATGCTAAAAAGAAACATTTAAGTGAAGATGCCTGCAGAATATCTCCACCAAACAGTGACAAACCAAGTCACTGTCATTAAAGAAACAGAGAGGGTAAAATCATTCAAGAAACAGCTGTGTAGTCTGATCAAGTAACTTAAGCAGGGCTTAAACATGTCACTGAACATCTAAGCGACACCCCCAACCCCCATCCCCACCCACCTTCGTTTTTACAAACAATATTAAACAAATTTAGTACATACTTGGGGCCCTCTGGTGGTTCGGGGCCTTAAGCGACTGCAAATACCACTTATAGCCTGAAACAGCCCTGAGCTTACAACACTTATATCTTTCTCTCAGAAAACAAAAAGCATCATTATTAACTTTAATTATTATTAAAATCTTGTTTTAACATTATTTGGCATGATCTAGTGATTCATGTTATCCTGAATATGAGTTTTATTCAGTGGCTTCTTTGAAATTACTTTCAGGGCACTTTACAAATGTCCTGAGTAGCTGTAATAAACTAAGCCCGTATTTGTCAGAGGGTAGGATGTTCCAATGGAAACGCTGAGGGAAAAAAATCACTGCCAGACTCATTGCACTCACTGCACTGGGGAAAGAGTGAACTAATTCCAGGGAAATTGCCAGACCCGTAGGCACAAGCAAGTGTTTACCGTCTGAGATCAACCACTAAACTGGCAAAGATGTTGCTCTCCTGTTATTAATACCTTAAAATCTTCCTTTTTAATAATAATAATAATAATAATAATAATAATAATAATAATAATAATATATTATTATTATATTATTATTATTATTATGGTTGCGCATTGCAAAGCAATGCGCAACTATACTGTTATTCGATTTATATTA
>CM067479.1:33185319-33213937 GCA_034552555.1 Semaprochilodus insignis
TTATTATTATTATTATTATTATATTGTTGTTGTTGTTGTTGTTGTTATTGTTGTTTGTGTGTGTATATATATATACACACACAAACATACAAACATATGCAAATATTTCAAGGCCCTGATACATTCATAAGCTTACCAGACAAGTTCTGGGATGGGCAACATCAATGTTCAGCAAATCCTGCATCAAAGAATTGTCCAGATCAGTCAGATATTGTGGATGCTTCACTTGGCACAATTCCAAGGAGGATTTCCTGTAGACTGGGATTCCTGTATGACTGTACACTTCCATACACCTGCAAATTCAGCTACTTCCATCACACTATGGCCTTTGGCACGCCCAAATGCAAACACTGTTTTCCGCCAATCATTAACATCTGCATTGGACCCATTTTCCACAAATGGAACGAGACATTCACTGCACTGTACCACCTCTTCTCAATCTATGGATCCCGTCACTCACACCCCACAGGTATTTATATGCTTTATATGCCTGAAGTTACTACCACCTTAAATATGCAAGGTAACTATTTTTTTCTCAAGTGAGCTTATATACACAAATTCTTGTAACACAATACCATAGACCTGCAGAATCTCATCCTACAGCAGAACAGACCAGAGTCTCACCTGCACTGATTATTAGTGCTGCAGTGTTGTAGGTAGGTGATGCTTAGAGCTGTCATGGCAGCAGTACAGGCCCTCCTCAGCAGCACTGGTTCTAGAACAGTCATATCTCAGTGACTTAACTGTTTTCACAGCATATCCCTGTCTCCTTGTAGCTATAATTTATTTAGGATAAGGATATCTTATTATCCTCTCCTGAGAGCCCATCAACAGCAGCACGACACAGCTGCCTCATAGAGTTCCTGCACTGACAGAGTGCTTAATGCTTGTAAGACTTGCATTAGTACTTCACTGTGGAGTTCATGTGCAATGTTTTCCAGTGTTTCTCATCCTTTTCTTTATATGCAGTAGGTTAAGCGAGATCTTCAAAATCAAAAGCTGACTATTATGTTTTATAGGCGCGGCTTGAATTTCAATGTTCCTGCATTTTGCTGCTTCGAGACAAAAATGAATCCCCCATTTTTGATTATCTGCAGCTCATTTGTGGAGTGGCTGTGATTCTCTGTTCTCTTTGTCTGCTCACAGCTTCACAGTCTAAAAGAGGCTAAATATATCCATGGGAGTTAACAGGCACAAGGACATTGTGTTACTAACACGCAAACTGCATCCCCCCAGTACCTTAACATTTCAGCTCACCCAACTGAACATAGCTGCTTCTGCTGGACCTCTCTCGAGCCCTGTGGAAGCTTCTTCTAATTTAGCATTCATAGAAACACTCCACACTCGGCAGGTAACGTGGGCCCTGTGTGTCTTTAATGGCATTAATTAAGTGTTAATGTTTAATTAAGCATGAAGCTCAATTAAACTACAAACCACAGAGAGGCTTGCGATGAAATGTCAGTTTCGGTTCATTTACTACCCTCACATACGGCTTTCAGCCCTGAAGCAGCACTGAACTATGGAGCTAAATTCTAGAAGTGTAGCCTAACACAGCCGACAAGAGGCCCAACCTCAGGGTCTTCCTCGTCTGTCTGCAGGAAAACCTTAAAGGCTGTTTTGTCATTATGTTGTGCTTAGAATAGAATTTAACCTTAGCTTGATCTGTAATCACATTTGTAGTGTAGTACTCTCCCATCAGTAGGCATTTTGGCGATTTTAACATAATGGAAAAAATATATCAACAATTGTCATCTAATACAAGGAAAAGCGCTCTCAAGTAGGGATAACCCACTAATGCTTGCATCTGAAATGGTCCACATGTTCTTTTAGCTTGCCTGATCACAAATCTAAAGAAATCCAAACAGGTCAAACTACATGGCTACAAGGTTTTATCACTTCAGACCAAAAGACTGAATTTAATATGATGAGACCAGATAGGATATGAGTTTTTACACCTTATGTGTAACTGTGTGAAATGTACAGTGAAGGTCTCTGCAGGTAGGAAAAACCTATTAGCAAACAAATAAATCAAAATGATATTGTGGAGCTGGTGTGGAACAAGATGCGGGAACCACTATGCTCCAAGTAAATACCCTTTTATTGAACACAATAGCAGGTGAAAACCATCATTCAGTACTGGCTATCCTTATGGGATGTTAGACATACAAACTCCACGCAATACACACATGCAGCACTGATAACAGTCTCTCCTACAGCGGCTGCTGTGCATGGTCCAGTGTTCATATATACATGAACAATAAATAATAATAGATTATGGACAATAAATATCATATCACTATAGACAATAAATTATCCTTTTTTGTGCTTATTTTGATATCTGGTTCAAACCAGAGGAGGAAGGCTTGCCCTTTTGAGTCTTGATTCCTCTTGAGGTTTCTCCCTCTTGCTCTGAGGGAGTTTTTCTTTGCCATTTTCGTCCCTGGATTGCTCACTGGGGGCTTGGTCCTGGATTTTCTGCTTTATGACATCTGTTGTAAAAGTAGCTATACAATTAAATTTGACTTAACTTGACTTAAATGTTTTTAACAATAGCAATTTGAAGTCCATGGTACACTTGCTTTATAAATCTCCACATTATCATTGTGTACTGTCACTACAGTACGATTCCACCCTCTCATATTTTTGCTTACACAACTGCTCTCCAGTCAATTAGCTATGAAGTGATTAAGTTTCTTGGTATTTTTTAGTGTGTTCAAGAGTCCAAAAACCACCAGGCTAAAAACAGGTTTTTTGTAAGTGTTTTTTTTTTTTTTTTTTCTTTCATAAAGGTGAAGAACAAAATAAAAAAAGGATAAAAATGATAATATAACTGATTTGTGGTGCTAAAAATATCAATAGTACATGAGAAAAACAAAAAGTAATTGAATTAAAGTAAAATGAAATAACAGAGTGACTCCTGATCTACTCAAGTGACAATCTGTCGTTCTGTGGAAGGTGTGGAGGCTGTACGTTTTCGCCCTTCCGATCAGGCCTAGGCCTTCCCAAAATATGGCATCTCGAAACCCTTCAGAACACACCATATACGACTAATCGCACCAACACACTCTTGTTGTTCTGGGGCTTCCAGATAAACCCAGGTCTCTCTGTCCTCAACCAATCAGAGTTGGTTGATGTCATCCTTAATCGTTATAATCAATCTCACTATTTGTCAAATCCTTGTGGATGTCCCAAAAGATGTACATTATCTACAGAGAATTCTCTACAGGGACCAGTTGTTCTTACCGTACTACATCATTTACGTAGCTGCTATTACCTGCAGTCTTGCACAGAAACTGTCAAGACACCCAGATACACAGAAAGGAATGCTCTTTATTACATTATCCATTACCAACATAGAGTAAAATGTGAGTGAATATGGAATAGGACTCTAAACTCCTTAAAGCTGTATGTGATGATCTTTGGCATTTCCTGAAGAAAAACAAATTAAGGAAAATATTCTGCCATCATTAGAATAGGTTGAACAACTTGGCAGACAGGCAAAAAAAGTTCTGTTTCATGTAAGAATGTTTGGCTTTCTGCTTGAATTCAAGTTTTAAAAGTCAGTGTTTAAGAAGCAACATGTAGGATGATGCAACCTGTCAAATTCATACTCCAAACAATAGGAGGCTACATATTAACAGAAAGCTGTGGTGTCCACCCCTATCATTAGAAAAACACAGTCCTCCTCCACCAGACCTCCTCCTCAATGTTAGCGTTAACTACTGTTTACTTACCAGTCATGAAGAAACTGGGAGTTCAGCATCAAACGTCATTCCCTTACTCACCAAGTGCATCTTCACCAGTGGAAAGCAACGCCAATGTTTGGCTTCTGTTTGTATCACTTCTGTTGTAGGTCTGTCTGTTGTTTACTTGTCCTGTTATTGGCTACCTGCCCCTAAATGACCTAACCGGGAGAAGGACCTTCAGCATAATTGGCAAGAGGTTACGCTATGGGGGTGGCGTTACTTCTTCATCCTCTCATGTTGGACTGATTCGACTCAGTGCTACACTGACTCACCATCCCCTCTTGAGGTAGCCTACAAAGTGGTATTACTAGACAGGACGGGCATTGGCTAGCTGGTTAGCATGCAACTTCAGTAGATATCTCTGCAACACAATACATAGACATATTTGACACACCGTCAAAACTGTTATTTCTACACATTCTGCAGTTAATTTTAGTTCAGTTTGAAGCATAAAATCATATATGTTGCCTCTTTATGTAAGAGCTTGGAATAAATACCCAAAAAGTGAATACACCACGTCTAGTCAGGTGCTAACATAATATATGGAATCCTGTAGATTCACTGCAGAGTTTTGCATGATGCTAGTAGTAAATGGATGTAAAGGGAAATCTGTATTTAGTGCTGAAACCTTGCAGTTCACTTTGAAACCGTGCGTCTGTTAAATGATTCCATCTATGTAAAATACCATTGCACCAATCAAAATACATCCTGTGGCAGTTTATCTTCTCATACAATGTTGGACCTAAGTGGGTTCAATATGTAAATGAGTAAAAATAAATAAAGGAACATGTGCATGCGCACTAATTGTAGATCATACTACGGCAGCTACAGACTCCCAGGCATGCTCGTCAGACGGGGAAGCGCATCCAAGAGCTTCGGCCTCTGGTGAGATGCTGCTGCTGCAGTGACGCTAATGACTGGGTCCTTAAGGTCCTCACCTTGGAGTGTTGCCATGACGATGTGCAGCGTGCTCAAGGCTCGCTCTCAGCTCTGCTGTAATGATGTGATTGACAGATCCCACTTGAGGCTGTTGTCTCAGGTGTCCCGCAAACACAGATGTAGCCGTAGACGCAGGAGAGCTTGTGTTTTGCCTGGCTGCTTTCTCTGCTCCTCTGAGACTGTGACGACGATCCGTGCCATGAGCTCTCCTACATCAAAAGCTCGCTTTAAATATGGATTTGTCTGCTTGATAACACAGTGATACCTATCGTATAATGCCTGCTCAACTGTGCACATTTACACATTACCACATTTACCTGCCTTAGTCAAATTAAGTGCTGTTCACCTGCAGAAAGCAGCCATGCTAACACATTTCCAAGCTAATTCCAAGACAATGAGCCAGATTTTCTCATTTAGCGTTTCACACTTATGTAGCTTATGTAATCTTAAGTGTATATTAGACAGTAGAACTGAGCAAAAAAGAGCAATAGGATTTCAGCGTCAGGGTGCCTTTCTCTCCTAGACAGGGCAAAGCCACACGATTTTACGCTGAACATGTGAAAGCGCTTGACTCAAAGAGTCAATGAGACCCACGGTAACCCTGACTTCAAATGCTGGGAGCTTAACCTTGCCCCCTTCTTCTTAGAGCTGGGTTATTTTTGCGAACATGAAGGCCAATTAGTGACTCAGAGTTCCCTTTGGAGAAAGAGAATACTGCTGTCAATGTGCTGTATGAAGCCCAAAGAACATTCCTTGAATGCTAAGTCTCGGCATTAGACTCCTGATCAAAGCCCACTGCAAAGATAACACACGTTTAAGTTTTAGTAGCACATCACTGGATGCTTGAAGAAAGGTTTCATACGTTAGATTACATGCAACATTAGAAATAATTAGCGCTGAAGCGAGAAATTGAAAGACAAAAATAGAAAGTAGGAAAAAAAGCAAAATTACTTAATCAGGAGAAATATGCATGCACAAATACGGTGTCTCTGGTGCTCCTGCACATCACCCTGCAACACCTGAAATAGTACTTGAAAAGTCAGAGGCATGGGATAGTCTTAATATTTTAGTGACACACACACAGCCTCAAAAAGAAGCCCAGGCTTGAAGTTTAGGTCTTAAATGCAAAATCAGCATGATGAAGGCATGATCACAACAATAGACTGTTCACTTATATCATCAGAAACACATCTTCTATGAATGTAAAAAAAAGATCTAAATCATCATAGTGAACCACTCGGGGGGCATCACAAAAAAAGCACAACTGACATTACAACATGCTTTTCTGCATGTTGTGAGCAGTTACACATTTCCACCAGAGAGGTTTCCAAATCCCCAAAACTCACAGAGTGCAGCTTTAAGAGAGAGCAGCACAAATTATACCAATAATTTAGCAAACACAAACAGTTTTAATTCAGTTTCATATTTTATTAGTACATGGTCTATCAACAATAAAACTGATAGATAGAACCGATAAATAGATAGAATAGATAGAACCTGGTTATCCTCAGGGTGGGAGGCATGCGGTATGCTTGTTCTGTACATGGACAGAAGTGAAATCGATGTCCAAAAAATGAGCTAAACATTTATGTTTGTTGTTATTGTTGTCACATGTCAAATAATGGACGTGCCTTAATATGCAGAAGACTGAAATGGAGAGGTTAGTAGTGCAGGCATGGTCAAATGGACCTTACATTTGTCACTGTGCAAAAAGGATAAACAAGTATCTCCAAAATGGCAGCTTTACAGGAGAGGGCAAAAACATAGTTTACTGTTAATCTAAGTCAAAGAACAAGACTTTTTTCCAAGCTCCTTTGGTGCATTTCGATTGGTCAATTCGTCATGAAATTTTCGCACAATGTAAACAGCAGTTGCTGATGCTGATGTGGGAAATAAAAATCCACAAAAATGGACATACATGTTTCCCTTTGGACAGCGACGATATGTATGCCCTCTTAATTCTGCATTTGACTGGCTGGAACATGCTCTTAGAATAGGCACAAAAATAGAATAGCAGGAGGTACTTATTAAAGCCAATTCATTTGTTTCTTGTGGAAAATGGAGAGAAGACTTCACCAGAACACCCAGTGAGTATAACACAGCTACACGCCATCTAAGACCCAGCGCACCCAGCAGAACACTCAGAAACATTTACTTACATCTGTCTTGTGTTTAAACGAGAGCATGAACCAGTTATGGAAATATGCCAATGTAGCCGTGGCATCATCCACAGTCTTTCTCCAGTCAGAAGAGAGGGAGAAGGAAACAAAACCACCTACTTGGGTTACTGGTTGGCCACGTTGAATAAACAAAGTGAAAGATAAAGTATAAGAGAAAACACATTTATAAAGTAAGGAAAGGAAAAAAACCTTTCACAGGAAAGTCCTGGGCTGGTAGAGACTGGAACAAAAGCCTTATTACCAACACAATCGGAATTCAATACCTACTTCTCAACCTGTGAATCCAAAGAAGCTGATATCTATCTTGCTGCTGATCCACTCCCAGAAGTGTCAAACAATTACACAACTTATGAGTTAACAATCTGTAATGAACGAGTTCAAATTAAAATCCAACGCTGCCACTAGACCTGATTAGATTGCTCCTGGCATATTTAGCTATTCTGCTCCAGTGATTGTATAGTCACTGCCACACATCTAAGCACTGTAGCTGTGGAGGCAGCAAGTACAAGACACATAGTGCTAAGGTGAGCCTAGTCCAGGACATAATTGTGAATTGATTTTAGATGCTTTGATTTAATGTGAGACAGATGAATGTTCTGCATACCGTACTGCATCTTATTTACCTTCTCAAAGTCAAGCATGGGGACCAGGGGAGTGCAAAATAGTTCTGAAAAAGGTACTTTAAAAGGCTCCTACAGTTTTCATCAAAAAGGACTTTTTCCAATCTCTATTCCTCCCTTATAATTAAACAGGCTAGTTTTGTTACATTGACTCTGGGACTGACATACACCCACCGTCCACTTCATTATGGACACACTGTCCATTTTATCAGCTCCACTTACCATATAGGATCACTTTGTAGTTCAACAACTACAGACTGTAGTCCATCTGACTCTCTGTATACTTTGTAACCCCCTTTTACCCTGCAGTGCTGAGAATGATCCACCAGTCAAATAATACCTGCTCTGTGGTGGTCCTGTTGGGGGCCCTGACATTGAAGACCAGGGTAAAAGGGGATTAATAAAGTATGCAGAGAATTAGATGGACTACAGTCTGTAAGTGGAGCTGATAAAATTGACAATGAGTGTAGAAACAAGGTGCATGTAAACGAGTGCATGTAAATGAGCTCAGTCCTAAATGGCAGCGTTATATTTTGAGTCTGGGCTGAAACCTTCCTTTTAACTTCAGTGTGGAAGGGCGGTGCTAAACTTCTGTAGGCTGATAGGGTGGATATATGTACAGCTATATTTGAATGCTTGTGCACAGCTGTTCAAATTACATGCTCTGCAAAAAGGGGGGTGCCCAAACTTTTGAGACTGTATGTAGATTTTATGGTTTTTACACAAGAACAATGAATTGAAAATGGGCTTTTTTCAGCTTCGTTTCCGTATGTGGGCTATAGACACTGGGAAGAGGGCGGTATGTTTTTCAATCCAAAGCAAATACAAAACAAAATAAGCAAAACAAGGAAAATTTACTTCTTCCATTGTGTGAGCCGTTTAAAAGCTGATGACCAAGGGGTTGCAGATGAGCCACTTCATGCAGTCTCTGGAGCTTTCAAACATAACAAAAAGACAGTGAATAGACACCAGACTGCAGCTTTTCCCCATCTAAAGGCTTTCTTACATTAACAGAACTGAGTGCACTGATGATAATTAGTGCCGCTCATATCTGCAAATCCAAACTGTCGAAACCAATAAACCAATAAAATGTGGTAAGCTTCAGTAACAAAGTGTCTCTTAGCAAACTCCATTATCACTTTCTATGACGACTGAACAAGATGTGAAGGAAAAAAAGCAGAGCTGGAGAGGATCTCTCATTTGAGCCCGTCCATTCTGAAGGTGCACATACAGGATGATGTATTAGTTTCACAATCACTAAATTCTAATAAAACTCCTCATAGATTACTGACCTAGAATGTGGGTTGCACTGTAATGAATCATGCTGCCTCAAATGTTCATAAAAACCATACTATGATTTCAGGTCACAGCTAAGTTTCTGAAAAAAGAAACAACCACATTCTTTTAAGACGAACGTAAACGGTAGAATTAATATTCACAGCATTAAACTTCCTGCTGAAACTTATTTTGGGTACTGAGCACAGTTTTTTAGGCAGTCACTGCATCACTGCTGCCTGGACCATGTTCTTTAGAGAAGCACCAGAGTGAAAAAAAAGGAAAAAAAAAAAAAAAGGCAGATCTCATATTCTAAGCCAGCAGAAAATAGCACACAGCGATGAGAGTAGGACATCAAGAGATAAAGATGGAACAACCACCTGAGAGAGCGTGGCACAGCAGCTCCACGCTCCAAACACTTCTCTAAAAATAGAACTTAATCAGGAGCAAAGACAGAGTACAAAACAAAACATTTTATTGTTCTAATCACAGCTACTCAGCGTCCAGACTTCCTAATACTGTATAGAGTTCAGTCATGCCCACTGTACCATCTTCCAGTGATCTCCATGCTTCAAAGCTTCAGTGAAACCAGTCTCCAAATGATAGTTCATCCTTCTGCATGTAATAAACAACTCAGTAGTCTGCAAAAGACCCAGTGAAGACAAGGTGGTTTCCAAACAAGCAAACAAAAAACACAACCCAGAAATTTAAACCTCTCTAATACAGAGAAACAAGGAAAAGTATTACATGTAGTAGGCAGTTAAAACACTGAGGGAAAACAATTGGTTTCAAGTCATATCTTAACCCAAATGGATGGTAGAAAGTAAAATATACACCAAGAGATCAAGACATACAACCGTAAATCTCAAAGTGTCAGAGACAAAGTGCTAACACAGTCATATGCAAAAGTTTTGGCACCCTGGTCACATGATTTGTGATCTTTTGATGACTTTCTCAGTGAAAATAAGTAAACTTATTCTCCAGTGAAAACACATTTCAATGCACGGTTATTGTATCTACTGTATTCAACGTAGTGCATATTACTGGTGCCTGTGCAAAACTTGTGGACCACATTTTAGACTTTTTCCCACTCTGTTAGAAAAAAACTGAGGATCTGCACCAAACGTAACCGAAACTGTCACATTTAAGTCTGCTCCCTACAGAGGATGTGCAGTTTCACACAGAAATCAACAAAACAAGTCATTTAACCAGGTGTGTTTAAACCTCTGCATAGAACATATAGGGCCTTATTAGTATTATATAGCCTTCCTGTTAAAATACTACCTCATAATGCCACCCTCGTCCAGGAAATAAGAATTATGAATTATGTTTGATGATCTGATTCAACATAAGATGGGTAAATGCTCTGTATACCACATTACCCCTTATTTATCTCCCCAGAGTCTATCATGGATAGGTAGTGTCATTAAATTGCATTTCTTCTTCCTCTGATTACAGACATTAGACCTTTACATCTATTTCATATTAGACTCCGCAAGGATTAATTATCTTCATCTTACACATGAATATAATTAGCATGTAATTATGTCAATCAAAACACTGGTGATGCTAATAGAGGTTATAGCTGAGGTCTTGTCTCAACGAGGCATAGTCTAAACAAGAGCACACCTTCATCAGAATCAAAGAAAAGGAAGAATGTTTATTTCCAACAACGATCCGTCCTTTAAGGGGAATAACAACAACTGTCCAAAATTTCAACATGCTTAATAGTTCAGATGTAAACAGTCATTCAGAGTGGTTTGATGTAAAGACGCCATTCTAGATAAACTTACTACTAAGAACAGCTAACAACAGCTGTGATAGGAACCAGATGTCTGAAACATTTTAACCAAAAACAAACAAATTTACCTTCTTCAATCCGTGCTGAAGGATCTGGGGAAAATATCTAACCGGTATTTTCTGAGTAATATTGATACTGTGATTTATATCACAATTATTTTCATTTTTTTTCCACAATATCCACTTTATTTGTTTGAGGCTTTCCCCCTGAATGTAGTGTGCCAGATAGCCAGCAAGTTGTGAATGTGATGTCACAACATAAGGAAATTTGGTTGCCTCTGACTGGTTCAACTTAAGCAAAACTTAAGTTTGATAATGTGGACCGTAACTGTTATAAATAATTGAATTAAATAACTGAAATTTGAAAATTGCACTCTCTTAAATCGTGATTCCAATATGAAAACGATTCATCTTATAGCCTTATTCTCAACATTACATATTTAATAAAATAAAAATTTAAAAAATCAGAAGACATGTGAAGGTTCACTAATTGCTTTAGATTGTAAATATAATGTCTATATTTGAGTATCACCATCATTGTATACAGGTCAATAGGTTTATCTACAATGCACCATTACATATAAAACCACTCCATATGAATTTACATCTCAATTATGAATTTATGCAGTATTTTTTTATTGCCATTTTCTTATAGGCGTTCTTTGAGTGAGTTTTACCTTAGAACAAGAAAGACCTTACAAAGAGCATAAGAGAAAATAGAAAGCCCTTAAGTTCTGATGATCAGCTATATAATGACATGGGTTTTGATAATGCAGTGTTAAACAATGTACAGTAGTACAACATAAACAATCACTGATTCTATTAGTGTACATGCAACTCTTACTCTTACCAAGCCAGATTACAGCACTGCATCTGTTAGCTACTTGCATGACCCTTTCTACCATTTGAATCTGCGATCTCATGTCTTTCCGATAGCACATCTTTTATTTAAGGTACAGCAAGTCTAACTTCTCCCATTGGCAAACGTTTTCAGTAGCAAAGCAGGTGAGCATGAAATAAATGCTTTTAGTATAAATTGGCAAAAAACAAGGACATCAGCACTGAACAAAGCAACAACCAGTACAGGCTAACACAGACACGAAAAGGACAAGTGGAGGAAAGACATATTTTTAAGTCCACTTTGGTTTTTTGTACTAATTTGGATGCAGATGTACCTTATATTAAGCTATCCAATCAGAAAAGGCATTATAATGACTATGCAAAATAGTGTTCAATCACAAAGTCACATAAAACTCAGAACCGTAAAAACAAACAAACCACTTTTGTGCCAAAAAGTACGAAACTTTGAAGTATCTATCTATCAACACACGCACACCCACACACCAACATGTATGCTGCGGTCTCAACAGGAGCAGACATCTCTGACTAATAAATAAAAATAAATTACCTTACACATTACCCATTTATAAATTAAATCTGAAAACATTTCTCTAGAAGCACTTTAAATCCATGACAGAGCTGGAGAAGTCTTCTGAGAGGGTCTGGTTTGGCAGTTCAGTAGTCTGAAGCGGAATCTTTAGACCCCCTCAGCACAAAAGTTCTTTAATCTCACTGACTGTATAATACTGCTCCACTGCATGTTTCAAAAACACAGGAAAATCTGTTTTCCTCCACCGGAGAAGCCAACTTCACAGCACTTCAGCATTTCCCTGACTCTGGTGATCAAAGTGTGAGCTTAACTGAGTCAAGTTTTACATATAAGAACATCTGCAAACGGTCCCAAAAGGTTCTTGTTAAAGATGCAGCGCACCCACACTAGGTAAGTGGTGAAGGGCTTAATGTTTTCTGAGAAGGTGTAATTTTGGTGAGGGAGAATGTAAGGCATGTATGTGTTCTCCCCCTGCTCCTGGATCCACACTTCATATTTCACCTCCCTCACTTTCAGGTACTTGAGGTTCCAAGGGATCTGCCATGACACAGCAAGTTTTGCTTCGTTGGTTGCCTGCACTGATGTTTGACATTTGGGTTCCCGGACTCGACCGGGATGTACTGTGCTGACAGGTTTAGATTTTTTCAAATTAGGCTTGACTTTTAGACCTTCTCTAAGGACCTCAAGAAAAGAGGGAAGGTCCACAACTGTGTCTTGATAAATGCGGAAAAGCCACTCGGGGTTGCGGCAGCAGAGGTGCCTCGGTACTTCCTTGCTAGCTAAGATACGTTCCTGCTCCTCCTTTTCCAAGTGTGTGATGCCTCCCTGATCCCAAGGGCGGTCAGGATAAGCCACAGAGTTCTCCTCAATGGTGTTTCTCCATGCCACATACTGTAGATCCATTCCTGGCAAAGATGCCAGGGTTTTGTATGGGGTATACTGCTCTGGGTTGACCGCATATGGGAAAAGCTCTATCACAGCAGCTCCTCGAGGCAGGAACATGGAGGTTATCAGCTGAGCTCCATGCATGCTGACCAGCATAGATGCCCCACTGATAACCTGGACTATGCTCTCAAACGTTTGCTCCTCCAAGGACACGGTGACTGTCCTCATCTTGAACTCTTGTGCCAAAGCAAGGATCAACTCTGCTTCATTGAGTATTAGCCTGTTCGAAGCGCGGCTAAAAACGACTATATAATCATCATCCTCAGGCCTCTGCTCAACTGTGATATTCAACCTTCCCATCATGAACGAGGCAAACTGACGGATCTCGTTCCCAGACACCAAAATGTTGGCTTTGGGACCTTGAGGCTGTACAAAACCATATTGATACCATGTGGTCATCTTTGACAAACCCACATAAGATTTGGTGAAGCACATGAGCTTGCCAAAGTTCCGCAAGTGGTCTTTAAGTAGTGGCTGCTTGCTGCTAAGCAGACGATACAGATCAAAATGGGCCCCGTCTCCCCAGCCTTCCATGAAGACGAGTCTGGCTTCATCATCCAAGTCTGAGTACTGCTGCATGGTGTAGAATATGGGTAGAAGATCATCGTGGAAAATGTGCATCAGGTTATCAGGGTTGAAGCGATTGAGAATTAAAGTGACATCTGGCACGAACACAGGCTTGGGCATATACTTCAGGGCAGCTGCAGGCAATTCCAAGAAGTTGAAATACTGAGTGTTATGGTCCTCGACAGAGGACAGGTCCAGCAGTGCTGGCTGGAAGCGACGAGGGCCCAAATTGGGGAGCATAACTGAGGCATTGCTGTGGAAGAAGATGAACTCCTCAGCCTCAGTACAGTAGCAAAGATAGTCGAAGCGGCAGATGCGGTCAGTGTGCATCTTTCCTGTGCAGACCATTCTGGTGCCCTGCTCCTGCAGTGCCAGCAGGGCAGCATGGTAATCGATGCGCACCTGCGAAAGCTCTTGGGACTGCCGTGTGAGATGAAGCTCCTCTTCGAGTTGAGTCATGTGCTCACTTAGCCGAACATACTTCCATAGTAGGGCCGCCACCACCGACACCAGCAGGCCGTTCAGCACCGCCGGCAGGTTCATTCTACAGCCTAGAGCACGCATTGCAGCAGAATGCTGGGACCACGCTCATACTCCACCTAGACCAGTTAAAGAGAATACAATCAGTTATGAACATTAAATACTGGTGAATTAAATATAGCCTCCATATTATAGCAGAAACAACCAATTCATGGTTCATTAATGTTCACACAATAATAATGAACTGTTTATTTATATAGCACTATAGCACAAAACTGTGTCTCCTGTGCCTTTAAGCTCCGCCTTCTGATGAGTCCAGTGGTCAGTTCACACAGTCTGTTATGACTGTTCAACCACCAGAGTGGCATCCTGCTACAAGTTTTGCCCCCACACCGCTCTGGCTATTCTTACAACGGCAACGTGTTTGCTGCATCCGTGTCTGGTCAATGATAGCCAGAGTCCAATCCTGAAAGTCAGGTAGAAAAAGTTGGTAGACCTGATCCACCTTTGCAAGCTAGACTGGAGCAGGACATTTTAGAGATGATTTTAGATGACATTTTAGAGTTCAGAGTTTTTACCTCTTTGCGTTGTGTGAGGGCATGGCTATCTTGCTGGTAGGCGGGCAATTAGAACTGTGTTACAACATGATGTCACCTTGTTACATTTAGACTTTTTAACTTCGCAGACCGTTTACATGCCAAAAAAATCCACATAATACACTAAAGAAAAGAGAAAAACACAATCATAACAGGCCCCCTTTAATATTCCAAATTCCAATTTTATTAAAACTGTTAATGTTAAAAATCATGCAGACTAAAGACATTGGTCTAAGCTGCAGTGGACTGGGTTTGGGTGTATGTGGGGTAGTGGTGGGAAAGTATAATCAATAATCGTTGGGAGGTATAGTCAACAATCCTATTTTTACAAGACATAATGACAACATTGCTGTCAAAAAACAACCTTGTGTGAAAACTTCATGATGAAGGTTAAGAACATTTTTGCCTTCTCCTGTAAAGAAACCATATTTGGAGATATTTTGAAAATACGGAATAAAATCCCATAGCCTAAATGGAATAACAGAAGAAGAAAAAAATCCTCACCAGAAACAGACTGAGGCATCAGTTTTGATAAAAGCAATCTGTAATTCTGCAGGAACAGAACACATCACCCTAACAGCTCTTAGCAGTCAGAAAGCATTCCGACTCAGAGGCTGGACTCCATTTTCACTCTATCGTATCTCTTTCCTCTCGATACTGGGTTACGGAAAGGAAGGACCGCTGGCTTAACCTCTCATCTCAACATCTGATTTTCTGAGCTACTGCCATTCTCGGAGCCATCAGAGCCGTGCAGCATTTCCAGCAGCCAGATACACACACAGCCACTCACACTCACTTCAGTCCAACAGTGAATCTCTCTGAGTGTCCTCAGGTGCCTTTAGCACATGGACAAAGTAGTTGCCTTCTTTGAGAGAACAGAGTTGCCCTATGGGCCAATGCTGTAATCTTCCAGTCTGTGACTCTGCACACTCCATAGCCCTCTGGAAGAAACAAGTCAGTGTGAAAACGCAAAGGTCCAGTTTCAGCGCTCTCCTAATCTCCTCTCTTTTTCACAGAGCGCAGAGCTCCAAATGTACAGCAACACAATATTCACATAATGCATTTTGTGAGTAAAAAAGTAAAATAAGCAACACTAACATACAAACAGAGAGAACAAAGTTAACTAGGATCCAGTCAAAATCAGGTATTTGCTTCAGCTATTTTTGTGTTAATACTTTATCACAAAAGCAAAACCACCAACATAGCATATAAAATACATACCATACATACTGCACATAGTTTAATATTCTTATATTTCATATTCTATATACTATATGTAATATTCTACTCAAAGCCAGACGCTCAGAGGATTTACAAGGATAAAATATGCTGAACAAATGAGAAGAAGATAAAAGAAAACAAATATAGTTCAATACAGTTTGGGCACCTCTGGCCAAATGACATATTGTTAATACACAGTTACTTTGTATTTGATTCTGTTACGAATGGAAAAAAAAACAATAATAATATGCAACATGAGCAAAAGTTTCAGAACCTAGTTAACAGAATAGACTTAGAAGAACTTGCTCAGATTCTGGTTAGGTAATCCCACCGTGTAATAAACTCTCTGACTCCTCAAACTTTGCGATAACCCTAAACAGCTAAAAAGCCATCAGAGGGAGAAGCTGAAAAGAGACAGACTTCCATAGCAGGAGAATGATCCAACATACACCTTAAAATTCACCATGAACGGCAAGAAGCACAAGGTGAAACTTTTGGAATGGTCCTTACAGTCCCCTGACTTGAACATAATAATAGTGTTGGTAGATTTGTAACCATGCTGTGCACTAAAGACTGCTCAAGAACATCACAAAACTAGAAGCTATCTGCAAGAAATGGTGAATGGAAAAACCTAAACAAGAACAAGAACAGAAAGACTTCTAGCAGGCTACAAAACCTAAAAGCATTTGCAATCTGCCAAATGGGGTTTTACTGAGAAACTACTACACATCCCATAATTACTATTATTTAAGTCCACCAAATCTGATGTAACTGAGCATTAACATTTGGCTCACTTCAAAAATAAACAATTAATAATTTGGTCGGGGTACCCAAACTTTTGCATGCAGCTGTACGAGCATTACTTAAATATGAACTCAACAATATGCCAACACTTACAGCTGTCAACTCTGACAGGTTCATTCTGATGAATTTGCTTACTAGGTTCTTTCCGTGATCGACACAACACAGCAGCTTTTAAATACTTTCAAACATCTAACGGAATAGCAGCATTCACCACAAGAATGGCAAAATTCTGTCCTGGGAATGACAAGATTCATAGATCAACAGTGAATGTGCTAATGATTACACAGAATTAAACACTTGGCATTAATAAGCTTATTTATGGAACACACCCTAGACCTTCACTCATCTGTTAGCAAGTAGAATTTTGCCACTTTTAATCAGTGTTTTCAGTCAGCCATCCTACTTTGGGACTAAAACACTTAGATGTGCATGTTACCAAGACCTATCCTTGTTACCGTATAGTATAACAGACACGCAAGACAGTTTGAAGGCAGGTATGAGGCTATAAAACCTTACGACATTAGAACAAGGGAATACACTGTATTTTTAATGGGCCACAGGCCCATCTTATACAACCACATGCTTGCTCAATCGGTGCATCCATAGTTGAGCAGACATGCCCTGGATTCTTTGGCTACCTGCAGTGTAGTCTGTGATGGACATCAGATTAAGGATGATCATTAAAGATAAAGTGGAGGAAATAAGGAGAGAAACAGGAGAGAAGCTACTTCTGAGTGAAATGGGCCAAACTACTCCTTGCTATCCTCTCTAATAATCCCATACTCCATCTCTCCTGGGAAATGTCACTTTAAGCTGTCAGGCATGATAGAAAGAGAAACATTCTGATGGATGTCAAAAGTGACAGTCTTCTGCTGCATTTTTCTGTTGCTGGATCCGACCGACAGAACTCATTTCCTGCTGTAAGGAGTAGATACAAAAAGCTTTTAACAGCTGACACTACTGGTCAGCACTAGTGGTAAATGCTTCGAATGTAACTGTAAACCAGTCAGCTTCAGTAGAAAACACCAACATCTTGTTAACACTTTCTAGACGCGAGTGGAATAGCCCACACTTTGCCAGCTCTGGGACAAGAAATGCTAATTTTACCATATGACGCAAAGGGCAAATATCCTTCAATGTCATTTTTATCCACAGAGTGTCAGATGCTGTTGAGACTCCAGCAGTATTACCCTCCAGTCAGCCAGGACAAGGACAGCAGCAGCAGCGTTGGCAGTCGTGGGCTTTAATCCCCCCTCACTGAACACGCAAATCCAGGGGGATGCATGAATGGTCAGTGCCAAGTAACAAACCTCTGAAAAATGTCAACCGGATAGTGAAATTAGCTAACGATGCCTTGTTGGCACTGTCTTAGGCTAACATGGTTGTTTAAGGATGAAACCATGTTGGTTCCTGTTTTTGAGGAGAAGATTTTATAGGTATATCAAACTGAGGTCGTCTCAATCACTTAGCACTGAACACTTGTCCCTAGAGGCACTATACTACTATATTAGACAAGGACAAGCTTCAGAATTTGCCATCCAGAGGTCTTCAAGACTTCCAAAAAAAGGTATTTTAGACATTAGGTGTGTCTTCTTCCAGCATACTGATAAGATGCGTAGATCGTTCAATTTTAGGTCTTCAAATGTTTTTAACTGCTCTATCAGAAAACAGGAGTCATTCCCTCATGACTGTGCTCAACTGAATTTGCCACAAAATCATAAATCATATTACACTCATCATCAAAAGAATAGTTGCACCCAGAAGCAAGTGTCAGAATGCCATCTGGAAGGAAGATAAAGGTTACCAGGAACAATAAATGATGATAAATTGATATGGGCAATATTTATTGAGCTACTTAGTGTCTCTCAGTATGGCGTCGGGCCGCCATGTTTGCTAATGCAACATGCCAGATGTCTCAGCATGGAGTTGTAGAGGTTCCTAATGGTGTCCTGTGATAATCAATCCCATTCATCTTAAATATTCTCACATAGTCCCTGCAGATTTCGCGGTACGGGTGGAGGTGGAGTGACACCAGGCCTTCTGGACACGTGACGTCAGACAACAAACCATTTACCTTTCTCCTGACCACGGTACTTCCACACCCAGAGTGGTTGCTCATCTACACTGCTGCCATTCTGAGTCACTCCATTACTGTCTGGCACGACACCATTGCAGTCTTTGGTGATGCTGACGTAGTGATAATGGTGTGCATGTAGTCCTGCGTCATGCACCCGTCTGCCAATGGTGCTGCACTAACAGGATGACTCACATCTCTCACGTGGCTGTTGGGTCAGTCAGGTACAGCGATAAGTCCTGTCCTTGCTTACATCACATGCACAGCCAAGTGTGAAACTTGAATCGTTTGCATGTCTCACAATGTCAAACCTACCCCCCCCCAAGTTTCATTCCTGTCGGCTGATTCCTTCTGGGTTCAGTTATTTGTGCAAGTATTCTTTTGATGATGAGTGTATATAATTTACACAGATGGGGTAAGAACAGTTTCTGTATGAAACTCCTAATATAATCATCACATTAGAAAAGGGTCAGGGTGATGTTAAGAACATACGTTTAATCTTAGGCTACAGCTGAGACAGTTTTCTATTTAGGCTATTTTTGTCTAAAGTAATATATACACTCGACTCCCACAATATTCAATGGGTCTCTCCTGGGATTTATCCAACCGCTCCGCTTCAGAGCCAGCCAGCCCACACCACTCTATTACTGAGCATTCCAAAACTCCCTTCTTCTGCATTTAACTGCACATTACAAAGAAAAAACCTAACATTAAAACTAGGAACTGTGCTCACAGTAGGGCTGAAAATGAAGCATTTTTACATAAAATGTTCACATTTTTATCTGCAGCCTATATTACCAACTACAGCTCTAAACAAGTTGTTAGTGAGGTAATTTAACCTAATTACACAGGCTGCTGAACTGTCTGCACACCAGTTAGACCAATCAAAAGCAACCAAACACCTACATGCTGTATAATTTACCACACAACCACATCACGTGACCGTTTGGCGCACTTTCAACCTTCAACCTTTGAGACAATTAAATTTTTTCCTCAAATTGTTCAGACCATCTCACAGTCCCTAAAGAGACAAACTTACATTAGCATACCATGCACACAAAATATATATTTCAAGTAATATGATTTGTTTATTTTCTGAGTGAATATGTCAACACATCCTGTACAGTGAAAACATGCCATTTTCTACACATTTTAATGAACAATTTCTGTTCATGTCTGAACACATTGGAAAGAAAAAAAACAGAAACTCGAAAATGTGCAATTACTTTTGCCCAGGCTACATTTCATACTTCCAAATAAATGCAAGGGCCCAAAACCTAATTCCCCTCATGTTTTTGATATAAAGGAGTCTAAAGTACAAGGTTTCAAAATTTGCCATTCACTTCTAGGCCCATACCTTCCATATATGGTAACAATCCTACAGTTTTGAATGTCACAGGAAACAACTCACTTACATATACACATCGATATAGCTTAAGAGTAGTTCTGCTCATTTTGACGTTCTAAGGAATGTTTTAACTCTGTGTGCTTTTCTGAAGGAGGCACAATACTGACCAGCCAATCAAAGCAGAGTAACTAAACTAAAACAGTAACTAAAACAGCCTGTTTAATTCTAAGGGACAAAAATGGAAAATTGTGAGTTAACATAAAACAAAAATAATGCAGGAAAAAGGATGTAGGAAATAAACAGCCACTGGTGCATTCAAATGTGCAGAAGTGTGTTATCAGAAGAGGAACTAATTGTCCACTAAGAAAATCCACAAAACGTAATTTAACAAGGGCTATACAACTGTACAGCCCTGCTTTTTAAATCACAGCAATTATTATTTCAAAGCTCTGTTTTCAAGTATCCTTCTCAATAACTGCCACAGATATGATGCAGAGTAATTCAACCAAATAGAAGCCTATTTTGCTATTCGGCAGTTCCTAAATCTCACCCTCTCTGCTCAACAGCTACACAATCACATTTGCAGGCTGCACCTGAAAACAAAGAACGTCCAAGATCCCGAGCTGTAGCGCACTGATACCTCTGCATCCTTTTTGAAGGTTTAGGTATTAATAAACTGGTTTATTTTCCTGTCTTATACCTGTCATTATCTTTGCACTGGTCAAAATCTCTCTTAGGCTTTGCTAAGGAAGGCAATGACTGTCTGCTCTGGCCTTTCACGTCATACCTGTGCTACGTTGCAAGTGTCGGCTAGGCTGCTGGCCTTATTAATCGCTCATGTTGGTTCACTTATAGATGGAGTAGCCAACCACAGTTTAATCATTACTGAGCAAAATAGAAATACTACTGTACGATATATATCAGACTATTTGTTATTCATCACCAAAACTATAAATCCAGGACATTTTCGTTCATATATATTTACACAAATATATAAACGTAGTCAAGCTTTTATTCAAGGAGAAAAGCTTAAATATCTATTCCCAGCTCTGAGCCAGGCAAACATATTAAAGAGACATTGAGGCGAGTAAATTTGCACTAATTTGCTAAAGACACTAAAGACTCTTTGAGGAGTTAGTGCCAAGAGACCCGGCTCTACTGGAGCCATTCAGACAGAATTCTCTGTGCTTCAGCGACGCTCATATAAGAAGAGGAGGGCATGTCCTTGAAACGCTCTCCTTCATTCTCTCCGTATGAATGGAGAGTTAAAGAAAGGGATGACATCAGTGTAGCGGGGGAATCAAAGGCTCGAGGTGTGTGTGTGTGTGTGTGTGTCTGTGTGTGTGTGTGTGTGTGTGTGTGTGCGTGTGTGTGTGTTTGGCCTGGCTGACAGGCCTCCCCTGGCTCTGTGGTATACAGCTGTGTTGTTTGCTATGTGGATGATAAGCACCACAATGATGGAGGAAGGCAGCCTAGTGCTTCCAATGCATTTTAATCAGGCTCCTGGAAAGACACAGCTCTCAGTCTTTCGTTGGCTCTCCTCCCTGATGTGTCCCTTAAGGATAACTGAGGAGATTCCCCCTGCTCAGTTCCAGCCCAAAGCCCCCAACCACCCCCATCCCAATCGACAAACAGCTCATAGGTTGAGAACACATATTATGCTTCCCTTGCCCACGGCCTTATCGTGGGTCCCTTCAACCGTTCAGAACATGCCCGTTTTCTTTTTTAATCCCAGGCATGATGTGTCAGCACCTTTTACTCAGCGGATGGAGAGAAATTATGAAAAGTTGACTAGTTCATTAAAACAGGCACTTCGGAGCCCCAGCATTTACCATAAATCTACATAAGAGACCATTTTTGCCCTCATTGCCTGAAATACTAATCTGAATCAGAACATGTTATGTTAAATGATGTCAGCTGTAGTGCTTTAAAATGTACCTACTTAATATCACATTCACTGCAATATTTTTGACAATTTGTGTTTAAGGGGCAAAAATGATGAACACTGACAGTTTTGCCTCTTTTTTCCCCCCGGTTGCTTATTATGCTGATCTACATTAGCCATAAAACTACTCGGCACTACAAACACTGTTCAACCCTAAACTTGAAAAACCTACTAAAATGATTCTCTGACTACAATCTTAATTTTAGCTCAACCTAAGATGCTGGCAACAGCAGCAAGCACCTAAGATCTCAAGTGAAATTACATGGTTATTAATGAAAACAAATATATTACCGTTATATGCATGTGTGATTTTACACACTAATGTCAGTGACTAGACTAAAATCTGGGCCAATATTATGAAACACAATAATGAAGGTTACACAATTTCATAACACCACCCCAAAACAGGGCTGTAGGGCTAAGTGGTTGGCATTTACATACTTCTGTCCATATGATCTGAAAATAGAGAACAGACGAAAAGTGGCATCTAAATTCATTAAGGGTCGCCGATACCACTTTCTAAGGGGTTATAGGCAACACTCCAATTGACGACTACAGGCTATGGAAGAGTCAGTCTGTCCCAGCACCCCTCGCCTCCCCAGAGATGGATGAGGAATGGGTCGGAGGCAGTCTTCCAGCAGGGGTTGCAAGAAACAATGTCACTGGGTCTCCTGAGTAAAAGGCCCTACGTAAGACAGCACTAAGGAGGAGGACAGCAAACTGATAACACACCACTTTAGTCCGAAATGTGGCCACATGCAGGAGGGGAGGAATACAGTGAACAGACACAAAATCATATCAGAATATGATTTTAAAACATCCTGCCCTGTAGAGTACATATTCTGTTTTAATCCCCCATCTGAGGAGCTACATAAAACATATCAATGTTCATACAGACAAAAAACAGGTCTATAATATGCACCATATCTGTGATATTGATTTAGAGACTGTTTAGTGACATTTAATTTCATACATCATATATGGGACATAAACACTATGCAGTCTACAGTATATCACATGGTCTTCAGCTGAGAACTGATAATGTGCACTTCCATCTGTCAGCAGCATCATACAACAGTGGAATCTCGTGATCTTGTGCTTCAACCAGGCTGAAATATCAACTGCTTAATCTCAGCTACCGGTAGCGCGGATGACTGTAATATTTATCTCCAGCAGAGCCTTTGAGCAGAGAGATGCTCGAAGAAGTAAGCGTGAGTGATGACCGTAAGAGAAAGGGATGATCATAAGAGAAAAACAATTTGAGACATTTGAATGTGGAACACCAACATCCAGCCCCTGAGCACAGTGGCCACTGTGAAAGGTTTCACGTCTCTGTATTTCCCAGTAACCGGGACAAGAGCATGGCGTGTACATGTGATAACTCTAGCCCCGAAAGGGTCGCCGGTTCGATTCCCTGAACCAACAGTAACAACTAAAGTGCCCTTGAGCAAGGCACCTAACCCCCAACTGATTCCCGCCGTGGATAGGGCTGCCCACCGCTCCGGGTAAGTGTGCTTACAGTCCCTAGTGTGTGTGTATGTGGGAGTTTCACTTCACAGATGGGTTAAATGCGGAAGACAAATTCCTCTGTGTGCAGCAAAAATGTGTGCAAAAAAAAGGCTCAAAAACTCTCTACTCAGAGAATGATTGGCCCCACCTAAATTTTTTTTTTACACACCACAGGTTTATCTACAAAAATATTTAATGTGTATTTCTGTAATCTCTCTCTCTCTCATATATATATAAGGTCAGAAACATTTTTTTTAACTGCTAAGGGGTATATGGTGATCATGCCTTGTCCATTTAACAAAAGAGAAAAGTGGGAAAAATACTAAGGTGTAATAAAACAGTGACTCTTAAAAGTTGTAGTTTTTAAAGTTGTAGTTTTTTCTGATTTGTGATGTTTTCTTTTTATCCTTTATGACTACAAGCAACCCAAACTCTGTCCCTTTATCTGATCTGATGTTTTTATCTTGAGATTAGCAGATATTGCTGTCAGTCTGGTCAGTTTTGACTAGTGTAGCCTTTAGTGTGCTGTCAGATCTAACATCTAACACTACTAACACTACTGGGAAAATCCAATTTCCCCAGGTTACTGACAGGTCACTCAACGTACCTTACTGTTCAGGTTCTACTATAGACATGTGGCCACACTGACCACAGCACTACTGACACATTCTCTTGTTGTTCGTTCTATTATTCTGCTCAAAAACATGAAAAAGGCTTATATACAATAATACACTTCAATGACACTATAATGATAATAATAATTATAGCTATTATTATTATTATTATTACTATAAATATTATTAGTAGCAGTAGTATTAGTGTTGTTGTTATTGTCCTCATCATCGCTGTCATCTCACTGTAAAGGTCCTGTGGTGATCAATTCCTCAGCAGATTGTATCACTGGCCAGTATGAAGTCATGCTGCAAGCTATAAGTGATTATAGGGACTGAAATGTCTTCTACATTTAGCCGGTTCGCCGCACAGAATGAGAGAGAATCCAGTCACTGGACACAGCGAGTACACAACAGGGACCGTTAGCTGACCACAGTGAACCGTCACCTCTTACATTATATATGATGACACGGGTCATCAGCATCTAACTAACAGCCTGATGCTCAGGTGGTGCACTGTGGTGTTGAGCCTACAGCGACCCTTTCCCTCCTTTCCCTCGTGTGAAACAGCCGACGGAAAACTTTTCACACAAGTTCACAAACAGAAACACGCAATTGCAGCCTGTGAGTCAGAAAACAGACCGTTAATGTCATACTTACCGGACTGTGGATGAAGCTGGAGGGGAAAGGAGGCTCCAAGTGACTGCGGCTAACGTTGCTTCAGTTAAAGCTCTGCACGGTTCTCTCTCTCTCTACCTCTCAGTCTTCTCTTTCTCTGTGTCTCTCTCTCACTCTCTCCCTGCGCGACGCGGCGCGGCGCGGCTCGCCTGAGTGGACCACACGAGCTGGAGCCAAACAAGCGCCTTCCCGATTCCAGCTTTCTGCACTTCACCACGTCTCCATCCACGAACCGCACAGTGACTGAAGCGTTTCGTCGCGGCTCTGCTGTAGGGATTAATCCTGCCTCCGCTCCGCGATTCTACACAGAGCTGAGCCAGTCCAGCTGAACCAGCAGTCTCCACCCACAACACACAGCGATCTCGCACCAGAATCTCGCGATATCTTATCTTCCTCCGTTCGGATTGTGCACACTACTTCTACTATAAACCGCGTTTAAAAGGACAATCCAGCCAAAACGCAAAATTTAGCATGACTGCATCTGTTGTAAACATGCTTACTGGCATCCTAGATGGCCATTGTCCACTCAGTATGACTTTCCTCTACAAAGACTAGGAAACCCCCCTCTGTGGATTTTAAATGGTGAGGGGGCTTCTGGGAAACCAGCACTGCTTTAGGGTGGATTTTATTGGGTGGGCTATTTTATTATTATTGTTGTTGTTGTTGTTGTTGTTGTTATTTGAGGAACGCAGAAGTAAAAATGACAGATAATGCAGTAAGAATACGCTGATGAACAAACCAACGTTAAAAGAAAGCACTGATTAGTAAATTTGGTTTTATCTGTATTTAATTTAAAAAATACAAATGTATAATATTTGATGGTTTGCCTTTATTATTATTATTATTATTATTATTATTATTATTATTATTTTGTCAATTTTTGTTTATTCAAAATATAATGCCTGCAACATGTTCCAAAAAAGTTGGAGCAGGGCCAATTTGAGGCTTAAAGAGGGTATGTAATCATGCTTGGGTACAAAAGAGAACATTCAGGAAAAGCCAGATCCTTTATAAGCAAATATTTATGACCAATAATTACAAATAATTCATCAGCAAATAGTTCAGCTGTTTAAAAACAAGTTCCTGGGCAAAGACATTAGGTATTTCATCCTGCATAATATCATCAAAAGACTCATAGAATCCAGAAATATTTCTGGGCATATAAAGTGAATACAAAAGCCACGACTGGATGTCCATGAACTTTGACCCCTGAAATGGCACTGCATTAAAAACAAGACATGCTTCTAAGATGGATATCACTGCAGGGGCTCAGGAATGCTTTGACAAACCGTTGTCAATAAGCACTGTTTGCATTTGCAATTGGAAGTTAAGACGGTACTATGCACCGTGGAAGCCATATGTCAACAACGCCCAGAAACACTGCTGTCTTCTCTGTGCTCATGGCTGAAATGGACTGATGAAATGAACACAGTGGAAACGTGTATTGCAGTCTGATGAGTCAACCATTCAGACTGGTTTTGGATATAATGGATGTTGTTTTCTTGGAAGCAAAGAAAGAAAGGACCATCAAGACTGTGAACAGGGTCCAGTTTAATAGCCAGTGTCTGTCATGTCTGTCATGGATGTGTTAGTGGGTAACTGGCACATCTGTGAAAGCACTATTAACACTATTTGCCACTTTGCCATTTGCCGACATCTTCAGGAACGTCTATGTTGATCTCAACATGACAGTGCCAAGAAACAAGAATGCATGGCTGCATCATTAGTGCTAAACATTCTTGCCTGTAGTCCCATTGAAAATGCGGTGCATTATGAAACACAATATACAACAAAGGTTGCACAGCTGAAGGCTCGGTGGTAAACATGCTCCTGTCCCAACCTTTCTGGAGCATGTTGAAGGCATCTAATTTGGAACAAGCCTACATATCCAAAAAAAAAAAAAGATCATAATCAATAATCAAATATCATGCTTTTGTAATATTTTCATTACAGGGACTTGTTTTTACTTGGGTTTGACATTCTGTGCCAGCTACTTTGAAACTGAAGTTTGCAGAACTGAATTGTGTACTGAACACAACAATAAAGCACTAAATGAATAATTAATGCTCTGTTATTTTTTTGAAGTGATCCGGAGTCTTCTAGTGATGCTGCTGCAGCCCTGCTACCTAAGTGTTATACGTGTGGGGGGAGCATGTGAAGCCTGAAGTGGCAGCAGCTCTAAAACTAAGCCCCCTTGTTCCTGTGTGTACACCAGTTCATCTCTTAATTGCAAGAAAAATCAGCCGCAACACTCCTGTCACCGAGGAGGAGGGGTTGCCATGGAAACGGTACAGAACTTCAGCAAGGGAGGCCTTGGCTTTGATTGGCCTGGAGGTCTGGTCAAAGGGGAAGAGTCTGGATGGCAAGCAGGTGTAACAAGCATAACGAGAGCCGATTATCAATCACAACAGAGCACGGAATTGTTAGCTATTACATAAGCACCTTGCGTCTCAGCCTCCCTATGACAGCTAACAAGCAATACTTATACAGACAAAAAGGCAAAAAAACAAATGTCAAGTCAAGAGGCTTTTATTGTCATTCCATCCATGTACAAGTACACAGTGGAGTGAAATTATATTTCTCCAGGAACAAGGTGCAACATGGAACAAAAGAGTACAAAGTGAAAACGTGCAGACATAAGTGTGTAAACACAAATATGATAAATTTATTGTATTGTTTCTAGTTTTAATTTTTGTTAAATGTAGACAGTTCCTCCCAAATGTAGCTAATTAGCTGTCAGTGACTGAACTGTGCTCCTCTAGTGTTACACCAGAGCCAGGAGGCTAATGTAGCTAACAAGTAATGGAAGCTTATAGCCTGCCAATTAGCATTATGCAAACTGGCAGCCTAGAACATTACTAACATGCCTCAAATGGCATTGGGTTGTTAAATAATCTAGGACAGGCCTGCTTTTGTGTTTCTGACACTGTATGGCACTGTCATCTGGTAAAAAACCCAGACAAAAGTGCACACAATATGTTGCCCTCAATATGGCTGCTAAATTACATAGTTTTGCCCATTTTAACAGATAACATTGTCATACTGCACTGTAAAAAGGGGTTCATCAGTTCAACCTGGTGGGAACAAGCAGTCGAACTACACTGGCAAAAAACATAACGCACCCAGATGGAAATGTCGGATTGCTGCAAAACTCGGTAAGCAGTTATGTCTCAGGTGGACGTTGCTAGATTACAGGTGTGGTCTGGTTACGTGAGGGCATGCACACACAGCGAACAGGCTCCGGACGGTCCAGACAGACCACCGTTTGATCTGAGAGAAGATTGTTTGATCCGTCAACAACCTCAAGTAGCTCCCACAGTTTCCATGCAGTCACAGGTGGCACCTTCATTACACACCCCGGTCTCTGCCCGGACCATTTCCAGGCACTTAACAGAGGGAAATTTGTTATCACAGCAGCCATTACGTGTCCTGCCACTGACAGACAGCCACCGTCACCTTCATTTGCAGTGGTGGTATGAATAAAAAACCTGGGCTGCTACAGACGAGAACCGCATCGTCTTTAGTGATGAACTTGCACTTCACTTTACTTCAATCCTGCCTTTGCTGTGGAGCGACACACTGCCCTAACTGGTGGTGTGACACTTTGGGGAACTATTAGGACATCCTCCAGACACGTGTTGCCTCTCATGACAGGGCTTTCAGCTGGCGTTTTTCAGAAGGGTAATGCTCACCCACACATGGCAAGGGTTTCCTAGGATTGTCTCCGCCAGATTGCAACACTTCCTTGGCCTGCCCTGTCGCCAGATTTAACACCATTCGAGCATTTATGGGACCACCTGGGACTTCAGCTTCAGCAACCTACGAGTGTGCAGGATCTACAGGCTCAGCTGCAACACCTGTGGGCAAATGTGCCACAGTATGCCATACGG
>CM067479.1:33220859-33233008 GCA_034552555.1 Semaprochilodus insignis
TATATATATATATATATATATATATATATATATATATATATATATATAATATATATATATATATATATATATATATATACACACACACACACACACACACACATTAGTGTATGGATGAAGGGTAAACAAGATGTCTATATGTGCAGGTATAGATGTGCTACATGTTAAGTGGAGAGTGATGATGAGAGTAAGGGTGTGGATGGTCCATGGAGATCATGGTGATGGTTGACCAAAGCCAATATCCTGTCTTTCTTTGTATTTTATTTTAAATGTACAAATTGCGTCTACGTCTGCCTGGATTAGTGCTATGGAGATTTTTTTCTGAGTGGTTTGTGCATAAGCATCTGGTTATCAATGCTGTAAAATTAATAAAAAGTGGATATTGTAGTAGTTCAGTGTCTCCTAGGCGTTTTGGGCTTGTGGAGTACAATAAACGTGTAATGAAATATAGGTTTGAAATGTTGGACTAAACTTCTGTCTGATGTCTATCTGTAATTATGTGGCTGTACCGATGTGATTATGGTATTGTTGCACGTTCCTAATTGTAACCATAATATGGGGTGGGGGTGGGATGGAACTTCTGGCTTTTACATCAAAAGCACTGACTAATTAAATAGTTTATAGCTTATAAGTTATTTTGGTTCTGTGTTAAAATGCACAGTTAACTTTTTCATTTTTCAGTTCATGGATGCATACGTAGTATGTGCAGAGGCCCTGCATTACGAGTTCTGTTAAAGGTTAACAGTGAAACAAGTTTGGAAAAGTTGAGAAAATGAGGCTGTCTTTGCAGAGCATCAGGGATGTGATTTCCTGCTAGGCTTAATGTTGTACTACTGATGTCTTTCAATGCTTTGCAACCTTTAAGTTTAGTTAGATGTTGTATGTGAGGCCCCATTCACACCTAGGTGTGTCTTGGGTGGTCCGGTCATAAGTGGACTGCACTAAGTGCTAGGGGTTGCATGACTGCAGGGTTTTTTTTGTTTAAGTTGACAGTTATGTAATGACAAACAAGTGGACGTTAACTGATTGCTGATGAATGGAACTATACGAGAGGGGACTTATCTACATCAACCGTCTTTAAAAGTCTGACTTGAAAAATCAGTGACAAAGCCAAACTCCACAGGTCAGTAGAGCATGAGGTGTCATTTTCCATGAACCCTGGATTGCATAGCCTTCAGGGAACCAGAGATGCTAACACTGGAATCATGCAAATCTGCTATTTCATGGTAAAAAATAAAAGTAACCGGCTTCAAGCTCTGCAGGATTATAGGTTGTTCTGCCTCCTGTCAACCGCACTGGATTTTTATTGTGGTCTTCAGGATAGCAACATTCAGTATCTGATCGGGAGCCGCAAAGAAACGTTAAAACAAAGCCACCCCACAGGTCAGCAGAGCGTGACGTGCCCTTTCCTGTAAGCATTACTAGCCTTCATGAAACCAGATATATGGACTACAAAATCACCAGGCTCCTCACCTGTTGTCCTCTCTAAGGCCTACATGTTGTTGGTGTCGTACTCAGGTGGCGACTAGTCAGTAGACAAGTACAGCGCAGCCCCTGCTTAGTGCACCGTCTTGAAGTTGTTCAGAGATGGATATGGTGAAATAACGCTCGTAATGGGGCTGGGCTGTATGATGAAATGTATTGTTAGAGAAATAAATAATTCCCCAGTGTGTTTTTCAGAGTGTGTCATGGATGTTATTTTTTTCTATGGCAGAAAAAATAAATATTGTAGTGGATTGTGAAAACATGTATAATGAGAATTTTACTGTTGCAGTTTTGCCGTATCAGCCACTTCTAATTTGTAGTGTAAACGTAGGAGCATCCCTGTACCACAAGAAAGGACCACCTATTCAGCCGTGTCACCGCAGCAGAGATAACAGCATCTGCTTCTTCATTTTATTTCCAGGCCGCGTTAGTAATCTGTGTGCTCCGAACTTCACAACCTTCACATGTACACAAACAAGAAATCATAGGACATTTTTGTCTGACAACAAATATAGCAAGAGACTGCTGTAGTAAATACAGGCGGCAGGCCTCCAGTCACGAAATCTGATCAGGAATGCTGTGTGTAAATGACTGTATGTCTTGCTGTCCACTTGTGTTCAGATCACTTGGTATTGATGTTAGTTTGTGGTTTTTGGTTTAAACTATACAGGTTTATTGTTACAGGGCACGTAGTGTAGGACTGTGGGTAGCCATTCCAGCAAATCTCTCTAATATAACAGGCTAGCGATATGATTATGCTTCTTCAGGTCTAGTGTTCTGTGAAATGCTTGGCCTGCTAGACTAATTGCAGTGTTTTTGCTGTAGTATTGTTAACTAATGATATTACTTGCTACTCTGTGATGAAAATCCTTGAACCGCTCTTCTGATGAACAAGGTCTGTTGAACTAACAGCAGGCCAGTGAGGTGTGTTTTTGCTTCCCTAAACAAAAGCGAGTGTAATAACACTCGTCCTCATCCCGATAACGGTCAAGGCGCAATACAAAAAAACATATTATATTTGTACAAAGCAGGGGTAATGTTTTGAAGCCCTGTCGTGCTAATAAATAGGCCTACTTCAGTGCCAGTGTTGCCTGACAGCAAGTCCAGGTATATGGACCATTTTGTATTGCCTATGTTTGCTTGTCTTTTGGGTTCAGTTGTTTTAGCTCATTGTTTTTAGACACTGTATAGAATTTTTTTTTTTTTTTGCGCACCGTTGAAGGTCATCACCAGTGGCACAAAGTAGGAGTATGCAAAAGTTTTTGTGATTTTTTTTATTTTTTTTGTAAAAATACCGTGTATTTTAAGAGATTTTTTCCCCCAAGTAATGTAGCTAGCAAGTAAAACGTGTTCGCTTGTGAGTAGGATGTTGACCAGGGCCCAACACATTAACTCTGTGCTGTAATAACTGAAGCTAGAAACTTTTACCGCATTGTCCCTCAGTTATTGCTGTACGGAGAAAAGGTTTGAGCTGTGCTGCATCGTAACATATCAAGTAGTTAATAGTGGGAATTGTTACAGCCCTCTGACATGTAATGCAAAGCTTAGTATTATACAAACTGCATGCCTAAATCACCACACACTTACCACAAACTGCATTGATTTTAGTAATCTGATACAGACTTACATTTGAGGTTTCTGATGCTGCATGGCATGAAGTTATCTTTACAAATGGATCAAAAAGTAGTAATAATAATAATAATAATAATAATAATAGTAGCATATTTCTTGAAGTTTGAGTTTTGCCTGTACTTTTGTCCTTGTTTTAGTTCAGGAAGGAGAGCTCAGAAGAGAATTCAGCTCTCCATAGGTTTCTGTTTGGGATGGCTGGAATGGGGCAGTCCGGGACAGTAGAGGGGAAAATGAACTGGAAACCCTGGCATGATAAATTGATTATTCCGTTTATGAGGTTGAGCATACGATATGGATCATATTATTGATGCGTTGTTTCATTTTGTATTGAACCCTTTTTGTATTTTGTTTGCACCCTTTCTTTAGCATTGATGCACTCTTGCAACACAGGGCTGCCTGTCACTCACATTTTCATTTTACAACCTTTTTTCCGTACTCGTTTACACTCAAACAAACAAGTTCGGTGGCATTTCTGAGTCTAGAACAGTGGATGTGAGGGAAGCAGAGAGCACTCGAAGAACTCCTTTCAACTTTACAGTCACGTTGTCCCTGTGCTGCCCTGAGGTTAATGTCATTGTAATTGAATCATCCCTGTTAAAGGAACAGTCCAGAGTTTTTTGCATGTAAAGATGTTTTTTAGGCAATTTTGTAGTGTTTGTTTGTTTTTGTCTGCTATAGAACAAGACAGCACTATTGCTTTTATGAACTGTAATATACTGCTAATGCAGTATCCTCTAACAGCTGTGCTGTTTTTTCCTGACCTGATAAAGAACAGAGTACATGTAATCTTATAACTCAGATGGACTGTTTTTCTGCTTTCTGCTCATTTGGATGTTGTGGGTAGTTTTGTCAGCATTTTCCACTGTACTCTTTGTAAGTGAAACCTGTATGGCCAGAATGCCAGCTAACAAGCAAATGAGCAGACCACGATTTTAGGCTGAAATTCCAAGTGAACATGTTAAAGCACCCATAATTTGCACAATAACCGGAGAGGATGATGCTGATCTGTTAATGGTTATGGCTGTTAATGGTTATGCTCTCCACTCCCAGTCCTGCCAGCCCAGTCTATTACAAATGATTACTGACTGATGACTTTTCTCAAACTGAACCATGATCATGTCATTTTGCTGCTGATTACTTTACTTTCAGAATCTAAAACTCGTAGGAATCTGTACCAATTCAAAAGTGCAAGATGAAATTTAATAGTAGTTCTAATAGTTTGTCTAGAAATGGCCATTCCATCCCGGTCTCTGCTCTGATTAAGATGTAGCTGTTTATGCACAATTAAAATGATACAATTTGAGTCAGTGGAAACAGTTCAAAAAAGCGGCCTTAAAATAAAATCTTTGTGAATTAAATGTAGTACTTGAGTGAAAATCAAGTCTGGCCTTTGTAAGTGAGGTTGGGACACTTCTTTGGCATGGAGATCTTTATCTGTCAGGTTCATATCATCATGATAATGATGCTCCAACAGATCAGTCATTATGTTTATGGCAGTGTAAAGTTTGCTTTTAGTCTGTGCCAGTATGCGTCACACAAATGAGATACAAGAAAGGCACAGATAAATTTATTAAATGTTCTTCAAACATTGCTGTCTTGCATGTGCATTATGCAAGTATCACTATTCGATTAATTTGATTAATTTCTGTAACAGGTTACTTAATACTATTTTTTTTTTTTTCCCAGCGATGCCAGTGATTCTTTTCCAGTTGATGAACTTTTTCAATATTTGTTTTTGTTCTTGCAGTATTTGGAAAAAAATGATCTCTATCTCTCTCTCTCTGATTGACAGGAGCTTGCCATCATGGGTTTGCTGTTACCAGTCAAAGTGCTGAAGTGAGCTGGACCCTCCCTCCACTTTAAACTCTTCCCCTCCCCCAGGGGTTATCCCCTCCTACCATCCGACGGGGGACCAGCAGTCATGGCGGGCATTAAGCGTGGCTATGACGGCAAGATTGCTGGACTGTACGACCTGGACAAGACGCTGGGCCGCGGGCATTTTGCTGTGGTAAAACTAGCGCGCCACGTCTTTACCGGGGAGAAAGTAGCGGTGAAGGTCATCGACAAGACCAAGCTTGACACAGTTGCCACTGGTCACCTCTTCCAAGAGGTCCGCTGCATGAAGCTGGTGCAGCACCCTAACATTGTTCGGCTCTATGAAGTCATTGACACCCAGACCAAGCTCTACCTGATCCTGGAGCTGGGGGACGGAGGGGACATGTTTGATTACATCATGAAACATGAGGAAGGTCTGAACGAGGAGCTGGCTAAGAAATACTTTGCTCAGATCGTTCATGCCATCTCCTACTGCCACCGGCTGCATGTGGTGCACCGCGACTTGAAGCCTGAGAACGTGGTGTTCTTTGAGAAGCAGGGCCTGGTCAAGCTGACTGACTTTGGCTTTAGCAATAAGTTTCAGCCAGGGAAGAAACTGACGACCAGCTGTGGCTCTTTGGCATACTCTGCCCCTGAGATTCTGCTGGGGGATGAGTATGATGCACCTGCAGTAGGTAAGTCTGCCAATAAAAATGGTTGTTTAATATTTTAGTAAATTCACTGGTTCTGTGTAGAATCATTAGCACTCAGAGAACTATTCAAATGCACAAGCGATTCTTTTCAGTTGGTTTTATGTAGCGCCAAAGAGGGTTCCACCGTTGGACACCATTATGAGTCAAAGAACACTTACTAAGAATGTACTTGTTGATTAGGCCATATTGGTAGTCCATGTAGTAATAGTTTAAGTTGGAGAACGCAGGGAATGTGGTTTCTGTTGTATGGAAAATAAAAATGTATACATTTTATAAAAAGTTATGCCATTCATCATTTTCTGCAAACAGAGACTACTTTGTAGCCTTTGTTTTTTTTCTGAATAAACTGTAGTATGTAATTAGAACATTGTAGTATATAATTAGAACTTTGTCTAATCGAGACATTGACATACAACAGAAATTTAAACTTTGACCTCAGAATTTAAAATTCCCTTGAACTTTTGTCTTTGGTTTTTAGCTTAATAGGCAGGAGTTAGGTGCAGTTTGCCACCTTTTATTACTTTCGGATCTGCCTACCAAAAAAAACCAAACAAAAAACAGGTTGCTCAATAGGAGCTACATGCTGTGGATAATGATTGTACCTTTGTGAAATGTTGTGACATTCCTTTGCTGCTTCCAAGAAAATTCATGTGTTCAGGTTGACGCAGATTTTGCACGTCAGATTGAGGTGTGGAGATGTGGAAACATGTTAGAGCATGCTGATGAACCAGTCAAAACCACCCAGAATATCACAGCCAGCTATTCTAGTATGGCTGCCTTTCAGGTCTGCCCTGTGTCTCATGTATAGTACTTTGAGTCAAGTACTGTATAAGGTACGTTTAATGGAAGTAGTGGGTTCACTAGTGGTATAAACCATGCATAGTGACATTATAATATCACAGTACAAATGTCTGACAGTGTACATTGTGGACATTTTTTGTAATTATGCCAATTAATGCAGTGCATTGCTTCAAAGCCAGAGTTTCTCTTCCTAGTTTCATTAGTAAGTTATGCAACTATATGATTATTGCCTTCGTTCGATTCTTGCTTAAAACATTGTATGAATACTGCATCGCGACCCCAGTGTTTCATATTAGTATGCATGCTGATTGTGTTACACAGAATTATGAAGAATAGTCTCATACTGTTAGTGATAATTGCACTCCATACGTTGCAGAATGGGTGCCAGAGTCCACTTAAGTTTCAAGTTGGAAATGAGAGTTGGGGTCTTTTTCTTTTGTGTAACATAATTTTTGGTATGGCTTTTGCAGTTAAGGACAAAATGTTAACATAGTAACTGGGCATACATTTCATAATTAACTTTAACTTTGTCTAGCATAAACAAACTACAAACATGGGTGCAGTTCAGTGATGTGAGGTATCACAAGGAAATTTGTGTAACAATTTCATGCAAAACATATGATATTCGAATATTCATGAGTTCTGATCAGTGTGACGCTGGACGCTGAAGAAGAATCATCGTCTTCATCCACAGAGGAGAAAATATATTGTGTAGTTGTGCCAACCTGTTATTTATTAGAGCAATATACTTTTGTTGTTTAAGAACCTAACTAACATCGGAGTAGCCAGCCTAGTTAATAATACAGCTACGCCATCTTGTTTTAGCTAAGACTGTTTTAGCCAAGTTCCTAACAGTGTTCTTTAGCTAGACTGTTTTCTTAACAGTGCGCTCGCATTCAAGCAAATACCACAAACTTGCAAATGCCAGCAAAACTGTTAAATCATTAAGATTGTTAGCCATTGTGTTTTCTCCATAACAAATGCCTTAAAAGTGATTTCAGCATTTGCAGTACTGGCACCTTACATGGTTAAAGTAGTTGAGGGGCCCATGCACGTCCAATAGTATGTAGTGTATGAATGTAGAGCATAGTGCTCAAATTGAGACGCAGCTAATCTGAGAATGTCTCTGTGTCTTAAAGGTCAGTGTCTGCCATGTATGCTATAGGAAGGCCATTGTATAGCTTTCTTGCTCCTACTGCTGCTGTATTAGACTTTAGGTCTAGTCGCAGTTGCGGGAGATTGGACAGTGGAACAGTTAATCCTGTCTTTGTTTGCACTGAGCCCTCGCTGCTGGAGCCCTCATTAAACATTCCTTATTGACACTGTCAGTGTGATCAAATAGATGCTGTGCTCTGATTGCCAGCGGCCTCCCCACTGAGATTGTTTCCGGCTTTGCGTCCGAATCGATAATACTTTGTCCCGCGTTCGGCTAGCGTTCTGTTTTGATACTCCATTGCAGAGCGGGGAAGGAATACTACAGTTGGCCCAGGTTCATTCTAATATATGTGCACTTGATCGCTTGCAAAGATTACTTTCCTGATAGCTGATTAACTCGCTGCCTCCAGCAGTTTGTGAGAGACCTTACAACCGTCCAGAGTTTTTAATCTAACCCTAAAATTAATGCCGCCTATCTAGTTAAATAAGGCTTTCACTGCTTTCAGTTCATCTTTGGCGGAATGGGATAGGGACCCTTGGTCTTGTGACGTGCAGTGATTTCAACCCTGCCTCCTTAATCCCTCCACAATGGCCAATAGAAAGGTGATTGATTCAGGTACTTGTAACAGAAGAACGGAAAGCCATTTGAGTGCCACCAGAAGATGGTTTGAAGGTTGAAAGGATTGTACGCTTTCTCAAGTTGTTTCGCATCAACTGAATAGACTTCATCATAGGGCACAGAATAGACATACATGTCTGATTTCGACTTGGATTACCGGCCAAGATGTATGTAGCCATAGTCAGCGCCACTTGGTCCTTAGCCATGGTGAATGAATGTCTGATTTGTGAAGGTGGTTGAGGTGAGTGGTGTGAATGAGGAGATAAGGATGTGGGTTAACATGCCCCAGTAGGAAGAAGTTTTCTCTGTGCTGGCCTTGTTTGTACCTGAATCTGTTTGTTGTTGCCTGAGAATTTTGAGGAAATGAGAGTCTGGAAATTTCTCTTTTTTTTAAATACCAGAGGATATGCTTGTCCACAAAGGATAAGTCAGCTGAACGTTCAGTTATTCACTGCCTTTTTTCTAAGGGATTTCATTTTTACTTAGATCTTACTGAACACACAATCTTTTAATAAAGTGTGGATTGATGAGCCACAGCCTGATCACACTTTGGCACTGACATTTACAGGATTGGGAGCTGTGAATCATGCCTGTGGGATACTTGCTATTTTAAAGCGAGTGAGGTTTCTCAGGCTTTTTGTCTCTTGAATCCGTTCTAGCATGGTATTGTGCTTGAAAGTGCTTGAAAGATTTTGCTCTGAAGTAAACAAAGGCTGATCCATATTGTGATTTTCAGTGAAGCGAATGTTTGTGCTTGGCTCTATTGTAAATATAAGTTTGCTTTTAGTTCAAATCCAAGCCAAATAGTTTCTTGTAAAAGCTAATGTGCTCCATATTTCACTGTGTTTTATGATAATCAGAATGTTTCAAATAAACAGTTGATTTCTGTAGAATATTGGCAGAGGCATAGTCTGCTGTAGTCTTGTGGGGCGAGACATGGGCTAAATATGTGTGGAAGTATAAACTCTGGAATAAACCGAATGTGAAACCTTTATCAGTCCATTTCCTAATGAAGGTAGAATTCAAGTAGGCAGCGATGGTGTGCTCATCAGTCTTATCCACTGGACACCTGCTGTGATCTGCTGTGAGCCCATGGATCTAATGCGGGTAAGCATGACTGAAAAGTAGAAAAACAACTCGGATTAAGCATGTGGGTGTGTGTCACACGTTGCATCCAATAATAATAAACATTGCGACAAGGGAAAAACGGTTTCGGTAGCATGTCGAAGCAACATGGACTAGTGACCCTGGGGTGGGTTTTAGAGGGGTTGTACCCACAATCCAGCAACAGAAATTTTAACAGCTTGTCTGCAGGTGTGTATTCTCTTTAGAGCTGTTGCAGCTCCTCGAACTAGCCATACAGGGTCACTTTATTAATCTTGTTATACAACTTTATTATTTCTAAGGAGCTGCTCGGTGAAGTCAGAACAACTACAGACAATCCGGCACAATCATCGGAAGGCCTTGATTAGAAGGCCTTGAAAAGTGCATCACTCAGATAAGAGTGATAAATTTATTGTTCAGTGTCTTAACCTTCAACCTGGACGCTTCAGAATGGCTGTATAAAAGACAAGAGGATGAAGAGATTGAGCTACTCATAGTGAGTGATATTGATTGGAATTTGTATGACTCCTACCTCTTACTCATTGTTTGTGTTGCTAGTGTTCATTTCACTAACCTTCAACAATGCTGTCTGGCTAGTTTGTGACAGTTTGGTCCTGGGATAAGTTTCATTCAGGTACTTGGAAACGAAGCCGAGAGCGTCATTGAAGTGCTTTTGTTCAAAGAGCACATGAATAAGTGCCATACCTAAACGTTCACTGTGGGCTAAATAACAGGGGGCCAAACATGTTCTCCGTGCGGAAGAATGCATGGAAAAATGTTGTCAATGTAGTCGTTTGTACTGTCTGTTACGCTCCACGTCAGTGAAGACGCTTTGCTTTGCCGTTTGGAAATATTGCCAGGATGTATGTCTAGTGGAGAAAAGGCTCTGTTTTCATGCAGTCTCATGCAATATTTGGGCTTTGATGTTAAGTACATAGACTAGTGCTTTGTTCAGAAAAAACATGTGCCGTATCTATTATGGGTGGGCAATTATAGCAAAAATGCAGTTGCACGATATATTTATTTAGGAAGTGTGTCATGATTCCGAATGGTGACCCAATGAGAGAGAGCAAACATTTTCCTTTAGACAGAAAAATCCAGTTGCACAGTATAGTGTTACACCTTGATTTAAAGCCAGCCTATCGTCTTTATTGTAGAGCTGAACTGATTTAGCTCTTTTAGTTTTATTGATTGCTTATGTATTAAATATAAAGTTATTGCACTAAACGTACATTTATATCATTATTTTATTTTGTTATGAATTGCTACCTCGAAAGTAAGAGGTGACTGGCTATTTATCACAGTCATGCATGATCATGTAATTTTGAATGTAGGTGTAGCAGCAGCATTCAGATACAGTGCAAGTGCACCTAAATAGTTAATTATGTTAAAGTTGCAGTACAGATTGACGTGTGTGTGTGTGTGTGTGTGTATATAATATATGAAAGGTGTGTGAGTGAGTATATTTATTTGTTCGTTTATTTGTTTAGTGGAAGGTCGTTTTAGCTGTCAGAACAGTCAGATGGGAAGACTGAGAAGGTTGGAGAGGTTCCCAAACTTGTAGATTTTTATAGGCGTACTCCGTCAGTAACTCCTTGCCAAGGCATCTGTAATATTTAACAGTTTTATGTTTAACAATTCATTATGACATATTGAATCTGGCCTTAACAGGGACTGATTTCTAAGATGTGTGACAGCATTGCCTGCTCCTCTGAACGAGCTAGCATGTACGCTAGTGGTGGTTTTTTTGGGGGGGGTTGGGGGTTAACTGAGCTTTTGTCTGGTTGTTCAGCTATCTGAGACCATAGTCATTAAGCAGTGAAATTAGCCATGCAATTGTGGAACACAACTACAGAGTCTCTATTGGCAGAGGACTGAAATTTGTGCATGCATGTCGGTCTGAGCATTTGTTAGAGGGAGAGAAGTTCTGTTTTCTTCCACACGTTTGCTGGCCCCTCTGCTTCATTTGATAGCTCTGTTTCTCGGTGAGGCAGTTAGCCTCTCACAACTGGACCGACTCTTCAGTGTGGTTCTGTATATTTAGTGTATGCCTTTTACTCGTAGAAATGAGTTCAGGGCACACTCGTGTTACCTTGTGAAGTGAAGCCTGGGTGGTTTCTTTGGCCTATCTTGGATGTACACTTTGAGAAAGAAGCAGTAGGGCTACTTTTCTGTCCCCAAGGTTAAGTCAGTACAGATGAATCTGTCCCTGTGTTGCTGCAGTTGGCTCCTGGAACTGTATGTGCCCTGTTATCTTATGTGGCAAGTAAATATGGGCAAGTTATCAACAGCACAGGCTAGACCTTTCAGTTTGAGTTACAACAAGAAGGAAGAAAGGAATAAAGTGGCGAGGAGAGGACGAATTAGTCCTAACTGTAATTATTCCTCTCACTGACCTGCAAAACACACTCGGATCCCCACAGACTGCACAGCAGCAGTAAAACTCTTCCAATTTCACAATCATGGTTGGCCTGTAAATCTGCCTGTTTTTCATTTAAGTTCTGTGGTTGTCTCTGTAACTTTGGGGACTAAATGCAGTAAGGAACATTCATACACAATTTTAAACAATGGTTCCTTTGCTGAAATCATTCCCATTTTAATGCTGTGGAATGAGGGACACAACTCAACATACATGCTAAGCTCTGCATACTCTTCACTATACCAAGGAACAAACACTGTTTTTTGCATTCTGAGGTAGACTTGCAGTAGCACGTTTAAGCTATTAAAAAGAACTTTGATAATCCAGCCAAAAAAGACTAGGCAAAAATATAATGGGAATTGGATGATATATATATATATATATATATTCTGATATATATCTGTCT
>CM067479.1:33238006-33298292 GCA_034552555.1 Semaprochilodus insignis
TATATATATATTATTTATTTATTTATTTTTTTTTTTTTTGCCAAATCATAACATGCTACTGTTGTCAGTATGATCATTGTAAAGTCAAGCTGAAAACATTTATTACCTTGTCATTGCATGTCCCTGGTCATATTGAGCACAACAGAATTTGTAAGCTTTAATCTTGTAACCTTCCAGCACATTGCAGTGTGTTTTGCCCATCTCTTAAACATCCTCTGATTTTTGGTGAGGAAAATGTTAACCAATAACATCATGTTTTGCCTCCTTCTCCCACCACCTCCGCTAGCTCAGAGACCCTCTCTAGTACTGTATTTTATTCAGGAAAATATCACGGTATGGAAGGAAAATGTGTTGGCGATTTCTGACTTGTTACCTTGAAGGAATTATCCACAATCACAGCACTTGGGTTGCCAGTAGTCATCTGTATTACAGTGGAAGTAATAAGGCACCATGCACATTATCAAGCTATGATGGGCTGAAAATACTAAAGTGCAATATTTATGTTTTGAAGTCATTAAGGCTGTAGGTTTCTGTCTATAGAGGCCTCCTTGTGCATGGCATCTCGCTTGCCCAGCCTGTGGATTAGGGCCACCTTTGGATTCCTCTACCTTTTGGATTCGTGTTGAGGCTGTTCATTGCCCAGTGCAGCAGCAAGCTAGGGCCTGCCTGCACTTTCTGCTGCAGTCATTCAAAATTAAAGTGGAGTGAGGTTCTTTGGCCCTGGGGACTCCCCTCCCCTCTCTCTGTATAGTCACCACATGGGTGTTGTTTCTTGGGCACATGCACTGCACTGGTTTGTGACAACTGCAGTGGGGCATAAAGGAGCGTTTGATTTTTGATTTGTTCTTGGTGAAAATCAAGAAATCTTGCTGAAAATCGCGTGGTGCTGACCTTTCTCTCTGACCGTTTAATATTCACTGCCACTGTGCCCTCAGAGGAGGTGAGCTAAGCTGTCTGCCGTCAGGACTGCAGTTAGCTTAGATTGGGTTGACACATGGCTGCGGGACGGGAAGGTGTAACTGAACCTGTTGCTGAGTGTGCTTTAGGGGGTCCGCTATAACCTGCTGTGATGGTATGGTCTAAGGTGAGCTGTTGTGTAGGCCCAAGCAAGGATGAGTCCAAGTACACATTTAAAACTTATTAAATGATAAATAAAGTTTTCTTTTTTTCACCAATTTCTTTGACATTGGCATATTTGTTGTGCCATGTTATCCTCAAGCTAAGATCAGGTTTAGATGTATGTGTTTGTTTGTTTTTTTAAATAAAAATAAACAATTTAACCATGATTTGGTGTCAACGTTTACCAGTTCAGCCTGTATTGGTATTATAAAAATGTGTTAAAAAATTTGTGATTATTGAAAACTAGACAAACATGATGGCAACCATTTTGATTTGTCCAACTGATATGTTGGTCGGGCTGAAAATGAAAGTATTCTGTGAGGCTTTTTGCCCTTTCCCGTGGACAGTAGCAAAGGGAGCATGACTGACTGTGTATAAATTGGTTTCACTTCTGCACCTGTGATTCATGTCCATAAGCAGGGTACACTGTGTGATTGTCTTTTACTGAGTGACAATGTCCACTGCCGTTCTACAGCCCGTTGTATGACCATTTCCATTAAGGTCTATAATTGTAGCTCTACGGCAGATTAGACTAACTGACATAATGGATTGTGCCTGCATGTGACATACATTATATCTTTCTGATTGAATGACGGCGTCTGCCCTTCTGCAGGTCCGCTGGCCCGACCGAGGCGACACGCTGAGACGGTTTTGTTCTGCAGCACTCGTTCTGTCATGAGTCAGATGGAACCTGCAGCTTAGGGCTCTGTGGGTCATCACAATTGAACAGACTCAGCAGGAACAGGGCAGCCCACTACCACTCCACAGACTGTATGACTGTTTCCATTAACGGCCATATGTATAGCTCTGTGGCAGAGCAGAACACGTGTAGGTGCCACTATAATAAAGCATCCCTCATTAACTCCTCATAACTCAGCGCCACTGCTGGTGACAGTTTGGCTTGGGTGGGCTGCCACTACAGATCCATTAGTTGCAAGTCAGGCCTCCTGGAATGTGTATTTAACTATATCCAGAGAAATGTTTAAAGGATACAGCTGTGTAGTTACCATACCTATAATCCTGCTGAATGTTTTTAGTCTGTTACGTTCAGTATGAAATAAGCCCCATGCCCCGGTGCTGGTCTTTTACGAACTTGGCAGCTGTCTCTTCCCCATTTTGTCCAGCAAGTTGTGAGTTTGCTAAGGCGTTCTCTATCCCGAAATGAGCTACAGTGAGAGGGAGGTTCTGTGTAATCCCATGAGAATGAAGGTCTGATGGAAATTTTGCTCAAATGTTCTGTGCTCCCTTTTACCTTAATTACAGCATCATTCCTGTTAAGCCATGCTCTGTTACTAGTTTTACATAATTGTGTGGTTTAGTGCTTTTGGACATGAAAATGTCCTCTACATCAGTGTTTCCTAGTGTTCTGTCCCATTTCTCTGCACAACTGAACCAGGTATTCAGTGTTCTTGAATGGATGGTTTGGATTTCAGGATCTGGGAAAGAGTGAAAGTCATCTAGTGGTACACAAATACTGGGTTAGGGAACATTTTTGCTCTGAAGTATATGCACTTTTATGTAAGTCGTAACTTCTCTACAGTGGGTTTACACGATTTGTATGTCATCACTCACATTTGCATTTGTGCTAAATGTAGGCCTTTAGTGTTAGTGTGTAGTTTCAGCTCACTTAAATGGCTTTTATTTTTGCTTGTGTTTAGTGTTGAACAGACATTGAAGTAATGATAGTGCTGGGTGAAATTGATGATCAGTGTCACAGCATTTTCTAATAGCAGGTGATATTTAAAATTTCATGAATGAAAATAAGAAACCTTTGCTTTTTGTGTGCTGCTACTCTGTGGTTAAAGTATCGTACAGCCCTGATGTGTTTTGGTTGAACACTTTTGTTCTGTTTTCTTTGCTTAAAATTGTACTGATGTGAACCTTGCACAACACGGTGAATGTTAACCAGACACAAAACACACTTCCAGAAAGGAAACTTCCTAGAACGGAAACAGTTTATTTAGTTTTTAATACATTTTGTTGTTGTGTCTCTATCATCCTGTAGATATCTGGAGCCTAGGAGTGATCCTCTTCATGCTGGTGTGTGGACAGCCTCCTTTCCAGGAGGCCAACGACAGTGAAACCCTCACCATGATCATGGACTGTAAATACACTGTACCAACCCACGTCTCCAATGCCTGCAAAGAGTAAGTTTGCTCTACCCTTTTCCTCATAGTACATCTTGTTCTCCCATGCACGTTTTAACACTATCAGCCAAAAACACTACAACCTTGCCCTGAATCTGTTCCCACCACAAGCCACGTCATCTTTAATTCAGATTTACGGCTGGACTGACAAGACTGCCAGTTCCCTGGGCAGACATTTGGGGTGTAGTGCATTCTCTCAAAGGTTTGCAGTGGCTAGAGCCCATTTTAGACTTTTCAAAGCGAGATTCAACAAAATTCAGAAAAGTCCCATGTAGCTTGCAAGTATCCAGTTTTTAATTACTTTTAAAATGAAGCGGCATCTTTGTGGACTGGGGATAGAAGAGATGCTGTTTTACCAAACTAAAAAAAAAGGTTTATGTAATACAGTACCTAAAGTTATCAATAGGATAATTTTAATGTACATGTAGACACAATAGTTATGTAATTAAATAAAATAAATAAAACTGTAAAGTAATGTATTGGTATCTAACCCACACTGTTCATATCTACTCTAAAATTAAACACTATAACCTAGGGATGATCCTGATCTGATCTGAGACTTTGTGATATTTAGTATTGATCTATACCCTGATCCAGTGATCTGAGTGTTGATCCAGTTTGGGTTTTTATTAATAGTACAGCCACATACTTTGGATGCAGTATGCTAGGCTTTAAATTGATGCTATATTAGAAAAGAAAAAAAAACATGTTTATAATAGGAATATAACGTGTCATTCCGGACCAGTGTTTTGCTTGGTACATTGACATGCTGGAGTACAATAACGAATGTATTTCATTAATATGGGGCTGGGCTTAAACAGCATTTTACAGGTTTCTTATTGATATATGAATATTTGAAGCATTTTGTAGCTAGAGCTATGCTTTCAGTTTAGTCAGTTTTTCGGTCCACAATGACATGCTAGACATGCATCTTGTGTACACGCACGCTTCCAACATGGGACTTTTTTCCCCCACTTGTGCATAAAGTGGAAACACAATAGAGATCCAGTAAAATCATACACTCCCACTTTCAATGGCGTTTTAAACCATATATAAAATGATTTACTAAAATATGATGGTCCTGTTGCTCAGGTAGCTCCTGTCTGCAGGTTATTTTTCTCTGCCATAGCAGAAAAAACAGTTTTGTTTGAAATTAATGATGGAGCAGAGGCAAAGGTTGTGTGGATTAGATGCATGGTGGTTCTTGGATACGGATCAATATGTTTACATATTTAAGATGATTTATCAAACGTGTTGTAATTAGTATACCAGTTTCTTATTTCAAGTTTTGCACCGGAGATATTTTTATCATCTTGAAGTTTAAAGTCAGTTACAAAGAAAGGCGGTATTGGTGCAGTTCTAAAAAGAGCAGTTTTGTCTCTTGTTCTTGTTGTTTAGTGGTCATTCGTGTGTCAGAAGCTGTTGTGTTGTGATATTAAACAAGATGGGAAGCATGTTAAATAATTCCAGTGCTGACCAGTCTGGTCAATGCAGTAACAAAAATATGGTAAAAGAAGATATCCGTGTTAGAATGGTGTAACCTAGAACGTTATGTGATCACATTCAGTTTTAACACCTTTGTCTGTTTATGTTCGAATCTTATAAAGCACCCAAAAAAGACTACTTATTGTATTAAACCATGTTTCAGTGAAATATTAGAGTGCAATGCAGCAACCTTTTATTCTAAGTCTGCAGGTGTGCTGTGGCTATTGTGTGGTACAGGACACCCTTTGACCAGAAATCCTGATCCCTTATTGCCGATGTTTTCTGCAAGATCCTCTCTGAGTAGGCACCATTTCTGCTGTTTCCAGCTGCTCTTCTCACAGCATGGGTACCACATTGTAATGACTTGACTGATGGCATCATTTGCACTCCCTGAACAGAAATTTTCTTCCCTTATTCGCTTTAATGTTTACAACAGTGGCCTTCCCTGGTTGTGCCAGTTGCTGCTGGTCTGGTTTTCAAGTTCAAAAAAGGCCACAGCAGAAGGACTTTTTTGTGACATTGCTACAGATTTAGGAGGAAGCAATTTTAGGAGGAAGATGTTATGAAAGCTTAGTCTTGTAAAAGGCTTTGTGAGTTGAGGAAGCATGTTTGTGTTTGATGCTGATTCTTGGGTGCCGCTGTTGCAGAAAAAGTGCATCATGTCTCAGAATAAAAAGGGAAACCAGTCCAAATTATTATGTCACTTAGAGACTGATTCAGTTCACAATATTTATAGGTGCTTAAAAAAAGGTTAAATTCTGTGCATATACCACCACAGGACTCCCTAAAGGGGAACAGACTTACTGGTTGAACAACAAAAAAAATCAAGCAAATTAAAATGAGTTACATGATGACGGTAAAGACCTAACATCATCTAATAACACCCATATAGGCTGCTACCTTAAATAACAAGTAGCTAGCAGGGATGGGTATTTAAACCTTAATTCAACAAATTCATGAATATTTTTAAACTTTGTTGTATCATCATGAACTTGCACTAACTGCACATTGTATCGTAGCACTATTCAGTGTGGGGATAACAAAATATTTCATTTTAAAGCATATTAAAATATCAGATTGGTATCTGTGATATTCATGGTTTTAGGACCAGAGGCTGAAAAGACAGTAGTTTCTTTATCATTGAATTTGCAGGTTGCTGTGGTTTCAGAAAAGTGGTAGATGTTCTGTGTTCTTGTATCTACTCACTTGAGTTGTGCGCTTTCCCTGAAGATGAGTTTTAGAGTTGCGCCAGCTAACAGCACTGCAAGTGACCGGCTCATTGGCCTCCTGTGTGAACTCGTTTAATGAGTAAAATTTTAACAAAGTGCGGCCAATTAAAATTCAGTCCACTACTAGAGCTGTAACCGCTTTATTCTGACCAGTGGAAAGCGTGTTTTTCGCAGATTGTCCGGATATGGTGGAACAGAATTCTTAATGAACAGGTATTTGGCATGTTAGGACTGTGTTAATTAGCTGTTGGCATGTACCTGACTATACACTCGGGGGCTCATACAAAGAAGGCAAATCTCCTTAAGTTTATGGAAGTCGGGTCTGCACTGATACGCTCTCCTGTACACTCTGTCAGACAGTGTCAAGGCTGGGACGATGTTTTAAATGATACCAATATTTCATCTGTTATGATATGCAAAGGAGGAACTTCAAGTCAGTCATTTGGGCCACCGTTTTGGCTGTCGTTAATGAATAATCATGTCCTGATTAGTTGGTGCAAGCTGTACAGCCAAAACCGTATTTGTTTTAGAGCAGTACTTGATGGTCTTGTTCATTTAATTTGCACTCTGAGGCTTTTATCCCAAGTTAGTTACCCCCCAGTTGACTTTTTTTTTTTTTTTTTTTAATGGGGAGGAAATGGGGAGTTGTGCTGTAGCCTCTGAAGTGTTAGCTGTCAACCACCTCGTGATTTAACAGCCTTTATGGACTACCGGGGCCTGTAATGTCTAGATAGTCCTTCCTCAGTCATCATGCGTTCATCAAGTGTGACTGGTATTGTGCTTTTCTCCCTCGTTTAAAACTCTGTTTCACCAAACAGCTGTCCCTGGAGCTTTCATAAGCAGGTTCAGAAGTTCATCCATCTCTTTTCTACAGGCTGATTCTGCTGTAGTAGAACTGTTGCTCTATTCTTTACCTTCCCTCAGCAGCCCTTTCTGGTCTTCGTGTAACGTTAGTCAGGATTAAGGAGCTAATGTTACAAACAAAGCCTTCAAGGCATCCTTCACAGTGCTACGGTTTCTAGTTAAGCAGTCGTGATATAACATGATACTGTAAGTTCAGTGTTTTTACATGAGCGGCCTGTGTTTATTGTTCTGGCATTTTTATTAATGACTCATTCTTTGGCTTTTGGCTCATGTTGGAGAGCTTTTTCAGGATGGTGTTAAAATCAGTGTGTTTTTGTGTTATTTTTTGTTTTTGCAGTACATTAATAGATTTTACTTTTGTCTGTTAGTGACTTGGAAGGACACTTAATTTCATAGTCACTGAATTCTCATTGTCATAGTTGAGCACTTTAATCAGGATGGTAATATTGAGGGATTATCATTGCGAAATACACTCCACTGAAATATGCTTTGATGCAAGTGAAACTACACGTCATGCCACTTATTTTCTGTGCCATCCCCTCCCCCCCCACCACACTTCCGTTCCCAGCGTCTCTCGATGTGTGTGGTGTTTTTGTTATTGTGTTTTTTTTGTTTGTTCCCCCCCCCGCCCCCCTGCTGTGTTTGGTCTGTTTGGTCTTTCTTTGTCTACATCTACCACACGTTTCTGACGCTGATGGATAAGAAAATAATCACATATAATATGTGCTCAGAGTAGATTCTTTTGTCCTTAATTCTTTAATTTTCGAACACTCGGTTGTAGGAGGACTGAATGACAAAGTATGTCTTGATATTTTTCAACCTTTGGCCATAATTGATATTAATGCGTTATTTTGATTTAATTGATTAAATCTCCACATCCCGTTTAGGAAGAGATGTAATTTGGACTAAAAAGCCTGTAGTAGATTTAATTCTATTTATAATACACTCATTATCAAAAGATTGTTGCACCCAGAAGGAAGTGTCAGATTGCAGTGCTATTGGGAAAGAAGATAAAGGTTACCAGAAACAAAACATGGGGAGAAAAATAGACTGATATGAGCAATATTTGTTGAGCTACACATACAGAAGTAGTATCTCTCAGTATGGCACCGGGCCACTATGTTTACTAAGGCAACGCGCCAGACATCTTGACACAAAGTTTTAGAGGTTCCTAATGGTGATAATCCATCCCATGCAGCTTGAATATTCTTACGCAGTTCCCATTCAATTGTTCATCTTGTCGCTGACCACGGTGCCTCCACACGCAGATTCATTGGTCATCTCCACCAAGTCAAAACCAGGACTCACCACTGAAGATGACCTGCTGCCATTCTGAGTCACTCAATGACAATCTGGCACAACACCATTGCAGTCTTTGGTGTAGTTGACGTGGTGTTAAGGGCAGTCGTTGTAACGGTCTGCGTACATGTAGTCCTGTTTCGTGCAGCCATCTGACAATGGTGTTGGCACTAACAGGATGACTCATGGAGGGCATCACTGTTCTCTGAATGTCCAAAGACGTGGCGGTTAGGTCAGTCAGGTACAGAGATAAGGCTTGCATCATGGGCGTTGCTGATTTGCTTGTCTCACATTGTCAAACCTACCTGTCAAGTTTTATTCCTGTCAGTTGATTGCAGTCTGGGTGCATCAATTTCTGAAGAGGAGTGTGTTTGCTGCCAAGTAGATTTAGAATGTTTACTGCTGATATACAGTAGATATATTTAGAACGTGTCGAGATCTAGATGAACACACAGATGGTTCTTTGGGTGCTGTGAATAGTCCTGTTTGTGGTGGTAAAAGGTTTTTTGAGGGGTACAACATTTTCTATACGTCACCCAGCCCTATGTTGTAGCCCTGAATATCTGATCAGCTGCCTCTGTACTACAGTACGAAACATAGACATCAGACAGGCACACCCAGGAGACTTATCTGAAGGCAGCAGCTCTTTAACTGGTTGCACCACTGTGCTGTTTTTAGTTGTGTAATATCTTTTCTGAGCAGGGTGTGTCTTCCCCCATTTTGAACTCTATAGGGCAGTTCTCGTGTAATGCTTTTTGTTTCCATTCCCCTGCCCTGCAGTGCCTACTTTGGCATGTGCAGTGTAAACTTCCTGCCAGTGGCTATTGCGGTGTGCCTGCAGTTGGATCATTTGGACAGTTTATGTATCTCAAAGAGAGTGAGACCCTCAGGGTACACTGTGGTCCTAACGGCATGACTGTCTCTCAGATCATGCTATTACACGTAGTAAGGGCTGCTCTGTGTCATGTTTCATGTGTTATGAAATAGTAGATGAAGCTAACTGGCAGAGCTGCTCACCATGTGGTTAATGGGAATAGTGGTTGGCTTACTGGCATTACTGAATTTCCATCTGCTGTGTCTTTTGAAAAGACCAGATCAGTTAAGTATGAAAGAACAAAGGGGTCGTCAATTTTAGTTTTTGTTATTAAATTAACATGCAGAATTTTTTTTTTTTTTTTTTTCTTTTTGGTATTTATAGAATTATGTTCTGTATCAGGCTAATAGTATTAGTATTACACTGTTTGCCTCAGATGCAGCTGATCAGCCAAGACATGTTTGGTGTATGAAGTTTGCTTCTTTAGTTGTTTCTACTGGAGCCCTGCGGCTCATGTAACCAACAAGTAATGGAAGCCAATGGAACTCAAAAAATGAAAGATAAAAAGATAAAAACACATTCGCCGACAGTATGCACCAAATGTGTTCTCAAAGACACTATCAAGTCTGTTAAGAGCATAATGTATAACTGCATTTTGTTGCATTGTGGCTTCCTGTTATAAGACACATAGACCACCTTAGGGTGCCTACTGAGTGTTTAAAATGATCGTTATTGAGGCTGAATGTGATGCTACAGAAATGACTGTTTTCCCCTAGACTAAGCTGTATTTGGGTTTTTTTAATCCACTTGTTTGTATGTTTTAATAGTTTTCTTCAGTTCTTAGGCTCCAGTCATACGCGCCCCTAACGTTTGGCACTCAGGCTGTACCCCAAGATCAGCTTGTATATTTATGTTTCATGCGGCCATTCTTCCGTTTTAGTTACGCTCATCTCAGTTTCACTTCAGGAATAGAGAGAGTTGGCTCGAGTTCCATGAGCTTCGTGGCGCTAGTGCGGGACTGGCCACCTATGGAGAGCACTGGAAATTTCAATCTATGAAAACATTCCTTTACAAGTGCATCCCATAATGTGGTTACTTTAGAATAACAAACAAACAAAAATTGAAAGCTGTTCATTTAAATCTGCTGCCAAGGGAGTTAAGCTGCGTGCATGTCCTGGTGATCAACAACAGAAATAATTTAATCAGTTTTAGCAATTTTAGCACACAAAAAGTTTTGTGTATCTATAGTTTTGTCACTATAGAGAATAGGCTTCATATATCGCTGGGTGCACCATTCTCCTTCAGAGCAGACTTCATGTCTGCAATCACTTAATTGATTTGCTGAATTATAATAATTATGAAGCATGCTGAATGAGAAACAAATGCATGGGGTTTGCTTTAGACCTCGATTTTTGAGCCAGGGTTCAGTTTATAACAAGGTTTTTTTTTCCACCTTGTCTTTATGAATTTGGCCATTTTCTGCTACATTTTTCTTTATTATTACCTCTATAGACAGTCAACTCAAGTACTTTATCAGACATTGTAAATCTAGAATGTGAAGTAGAAATGCACTGAATTATGGGTTATTCTATTATTTATTATTGAGTAAAAAAAATTATTAGCATTAGGGGGCCATCAGAGCTCTACAGCCTCTCTCTGAAGTCTGATCAATATCTCCTCTTATATAGCACTGACAACCGAGTCACCTTATCACACCATGTGCTCTGATTTACAGCGGGAGGCAGTCTTCTGGATCAGGCACGTTTGTCACACGGTTTCTTTTTCAGGATTGTTACACCCCTGTTGGTGACACACATTGAATAAAGTCTAATAATTTTTTTTTCCCTGTACCTATAACAAATACTCACCACTCAGAAATCATGTTAACAGAAGAAGAGTGAGTTCAACTGCAGAAATAACCTTCAGCTTTAAAGAGTTAAGGAAGCCCTTGCTACACAGAGTTGGTGTTACTGTAACAGAGGTTTTTATAGGGCTCTGTGGAGCTCTTAGGGTTATGTAACTCACTGGTTCGTAGTAATTAGTAGCCTCGTGGGGCTAGAATAATGAGAATATCTCGGGACGACCGTGAGAAATTTTGGGCCAAATATGGGCAATGTAGATTTACTAAGGAATGTGAAATTTCTAATACAGTCACAACAGATTCTTAAGGTGGAGCTTAAAATAGGGTATGGTGATTCTCAGCATTGTCCACCAGCCAACAGGCCTGTCATTAGTCCACCATAAACCCTTCAATTGAGCGTGAAGGTACGTCATGCGTACGAAAAACACATTGCATTGAGTTTAGCGTTGTCTCTTATGGAGAACCAGTTCCGTTAAACCGTTACCAGCAGCTGTTTGTGGCCTTTGCCATTCATAGTTGACAATGATGTGGCAGGAGAAGATGGGATGTGGAAGGAGAATTGGAAGCTACGTTGAGGAAAAGATGATATCAGATTTGTGTTTGAGCTAAACGGAAAAGATGGCTTTGTGAGCAGGTTTTACAGGGTGCATACCCTTGTTTGCAGCTGATTTTGACTCAGTCTAGCACCCAGAGCCTAACAGGTTGTCCCTAGACATGTGTTTTCATTACTGGAATGATGTATGCTGGAAATCCCTGCTCAGGCAGTAATGTTAGTATTTTTGGCTGCTTTGGAGAAAAACTCTCCACATCCTGTTTGCTTTCCTCTGAAACATGGTTAGACTGTGTCTGTAAATTATATGGAGCTTAAATTAGGTTCAGGTTGCTATGTTAGACCTTGCCCCCATAATGTCTGTGCTCAGACCTGGCCTATTCCGTGTGCTGTTTATCACTGTGAAAACTAATAAATGTGGAGCGTATATTCTTCAGGAAGAGGATCCACATTCCACTGCTGTGTGCCCATCCCTCCGGCCTTTCCGCTCTAGGAGGAGGATATATTTAGTTTATACCTCGGAAAAGGGAGGTTTACATCCTCCTCAATTGTTCCTCTAGATTATTATTTTTTTGCATTTTTCACTCCTACACTTAAGAGATATGCAAATAATGCTGCGATCTTAACTTTACACATGCAAGCAGTGTTGTGCTCAAGCAATGATGTAAACCTTTTCCTCTGGGCTTTGCTCCAAGGTGGTGTGTAGCTGAGAGAAAGCTTTCCGTCTAAGCTGCAGTGAGGGGGCCCTGTATTGGCTGTCTGCGCTGTGCTGACTGTGTGGACGTTAGAATGGAATTGGAATCTTATCAGTGCCTGTGGTGTGCTGGAGATAGGCACTATGCTCAGACTCCTGGGAGCTAACCGCTGACAGCAGTCTGGCAGGGCAGACAGAAGCTGGATCTGATGCATGCACAAACTCATCATCGCTGCTTTTCACGTATCATAGGGATTGTAAAGGTTTAATCAAGATCTGCTGCAAATCTACTTCAAGCCTGAACTGGCAGCATTGGCTTTCATGTTACCTTGGAGCTACCCGATGCAAATACTTCATGATAACCTGTATAATAAAAAGCTCATTTGTGCAGTGACCGCTTTAGATATGAGCTTTACTTAAATAAGGATACACAATAGTGACTAGCCTGTCTGAACTTTGCCCATGCAGTATAAGCTATATAGGTATTTCATAATGCATCAGATATGGCCCTGATGCCTGTTGGCCAGTCAGGATGGTGAAAGTCACTGTAAATTTGGACATGAGTTTCTGTATTTAAAGTCAGTGATTGACTAAAGTGATTGGCTATACAAGCTTGACTGCTTTTAGGCTCTGTGGCTTTTTTAGACTTGGTTACCGTTTGTAATGATGTGGTCCTTTTTGTTTGCTTGTTTGTTTGTTACTTTTGCTTACCTTTTGTAGATTGTCAAGCATCTTTGAAATTCCATTCTTACCCCCCCCCACCCCCCTTTGGCAAGTGTGTTCAGATGGAGGAATTTTAAAGCCAACATGCAGGTTAATTTGGCTGCCTTGCGATTGCGCAATATTCTCTGTCTCATTAAATTACTATCTCTGTTTTCACACATTTGATTTACGTTTCAAATAGACCGCAAGCGTTGACCCAGCCTTCAGTCTTCCCACCATTCACAGCTCCTCCAACCAAGAGCATTCAGAAAATCTGAGTTTGTCTTTTAGCTGATAAGCATAATTCGAGTTACACGGTGACTTCCTTCTTCTGACAGGCTACAGAAAAGGCTGTGTGTGAATTTAGTAGACGTAGCCGTCATGCAGCATGAGGCATCTAGCCTTTCAGAAAAGAAAACGCATTTTAGATAAAGCCCTTTTCTTCTTTTAGCCACTGCACTGGTGGATGTCTCTCTAGCGCAGAGCAGAAATGGAATGCTTTAGCAAAGCATGAATATTTTATTGGCAAATGTGTAAAAATTGATGTGGGCTGGGCTCTGAGTAAATTGTTGGCTGGGTTGTCCTTTTTTCCTTGTGCCAGCCACTCTACTGGGGTTATATTATGTTGTCCTGAAACCGCTCAATAAGAGAAAGCAGAGGGATTTAAATACCAGGCCTGACTCTCATGAAGGAATAGGAATATGCTCACATATCTGTTTGGCATCTGTACGGTTTGTACAGGTGTTCAAATTCTTTGCATTCCAGACCATACACCCAGCCATGCTGCCATGCCCATTACAGCACGTGAGGCTTTGAGGAGTAGTACAGCAGTCGTACGTGGAACAGGATCTCATTTGATGACCTGTGTGCCACTGTGCTCTTACAGGAAACATGGACCGACCTGCTGGTTTAAGCAGACTCTTAGACTCTGAGCCAAGGACACATGTCCTGCACTCAAGGTTCAAGTTCTAATAACGTGGTCAGTTTCCCATGATTGCTTGGACATTGATATTAGACTTGACGAGTGGCTAAATTTGCACCCTGCTATTTTGTGCCCTTGCTCTTGTTGATTACTGAGTGATTATGGGACTCTAATGGCCATTGCTGTTGCCAGAGGAGCCAATGACCCTGATTGTTCTTCTAATAACGTGGAGCGGGTTTCAGTCTGATGGCGTCTATACTTAATGGTGAACGAAATGCGTCACAGAAGAATAGCTAGTTTAGCTGCTAAAATAAAACCTTAAAATAAAGTGGTGACCAGTGGTCGTATTGTTTAGCATGTTTTGGTAGGTAGGTCTTCTGCTTCTGGCTGTCTGTGTAGTTGGAAGGGGACAGGGGGGGGAAAAAAGTCTTAGCCCAGTTCTTTCTTTTATCTTTTCTCTCGTCCCCCTTGAGAGAATCCAGTCTCCTGCCTGTAGTTAATATGCAGGCTGGGTTGTTCTTCAGTGAAGCAGCAGTGATTTTGAAGCTGGGGCAGTAAGCTGGCTGAACCTCAGCTGTGGCGCTTCTTCATGGCGGTTGAGCTGTAATTTGGCAGCGTGCGTGTGCTGAATGCTGATGCGGCCTACTCTGAGGATTGCTCTGTCTCGCACACAGCCATGGGACCTCCGGTCATTTTCTCCACTATTATACAAGTCTTATTCACTTGTCTCTGGCAAGCGATTGAATCTGGGAGGACTGCTATGGTAGTTTTTGCACTTGCCAAAAAAAAAAAAACTCGGCACAGAGTGGCAAAAGAGCTTGTCCAAAGTAATAGTGCTTAAGTGTTGAATGAAGCTGTTGGTTCAGGTGGGAGCCAAAATGTCTACTGGCTCGTCTCGTGTCGATGGTGATCTCAACAAGAATAATGCCACATTCTCTTTGGTGCTGGATTGCATCGAAATCTTCCATGAACGTATGTGCCTGGTGAAATCTGTCCGTAATTCAGTATTTGTAGTTTAATAAACACTAGCAAAGCACTATTGTTGGGTAACTGTTTCTCCTTATTAAAAACATTTACTGTAGTTTTTTTCCACACGTAATGCATTTACTGTATACATGACTGACATTTACATTCTTAATAGAAGTTTTTTTTTGTTTTTTTTTTTTCCTCTCCCTTCTCTGGGGGACTCTCAGCCATGCTAACTGATGTTACATCCATGTGTGTCAGACATGCGTTTTTGATGAGCTCATCTTTGCCCCACTGCTTTGAGCTTTGCCGTCACAAAGTGCTGGATTTGTTTAGAAATTTCACCTTCAGTTTGTTCTTACCCTAATAAACCTACTTTACTCTCAACACAAAGCCCAGCATGTCTCATTGTTTGTCTAGCCAGAAGCAGAAGACCTAGCTACCAAACATGCTAAACAATATGTCACTGGTCACTATTTTAAGGTTTTACTTCAGCAGCTAAACTAGCTATTCTATCGTGACGCTTTTCATTCACCATTAAGTATACAGGCCATCAGACTGAAACCTGCTCCATGGTATTTGTTCTTGTTGTGAGATCACTAAACTCAGACATGATGATATTAAATGGTGCTGACTGTCCTCTTCTTTCACCCCTAACAGTCTGATAAACCGGATGCTGCAGAGAGATCCAAAGCACCGAGCCTCGCTGGAGGAGATTGAGAGCCATGCGTGGTTGCAAGGTGTGGATCCTTCCCCAGCCACCAAGTTCAGCACACCCCTTGTTTCCCACAAGAACCTGTCAGAGGAAGAACACAACAGCATCATCCAGCGCATGGTACTGGGAGACATTGCAGACCGCGAGACCATCATCGAGTAAGTGTCGCAACAACATGCTCCTGTTCATACCTCACTCCTCAGTGACTGTTTCTCTCTCTCATGCACTCTCATGAATTAGTTCATTTGTTAATTTGCTTGTGATGGGTGTTTAGGTCTACATTGGGAAAAAATGTGAACCTGAACAAAAAACACAAAATAATCAACACCATTACTGTACATCATTAATCAACCGAAGAAGTGAAACTTCACGTTCATCATGCTGACAGACACCAGATTACTTCAGCTTTTGTTCACCCTCAGGATTGCATGGCGCTACTGTCAGTGGAACATGAAATGGATTGAGCGTCTTTGACTGCATGACTCTTGTAGTGCAAGTTTCATGCTGGTTTGTGGTTCAAAAGACAAATCATTCTGTCTGCTTTATTTTTTTCTGTCAAGCTCAAAAATCTGAGAAACCCCAGTGCTATAAACAATCAGTCTATCCCAGAGAATTCCTCTGGATACTGCCAGGCGTGTAAACACTAGTGTTATGAGACTAATCATATGTAGTAGGGGTTGGAGTTGCTACAGACCCCACAGTGCTATACAGTAACATCTGTCTGTATCTGTGTTTTGATAATTAAAGATTTGTGAAATGCTGTTATCTGTGATGAAGCATATTGTACAATGCTTCGATTTATTACTTTAAACTGCAAATTATGCCTTCAAATAAAACTTCCTGAACAAAGTTCAGATTTTAAAAAATATATATATTGCAGCTAAACAGCACTCAAAAAATGTGACATTCAGAAAGTTTGTCTTTACATTTACCTAGTTAGCAGATGCTTTTATTTGCAAAGTAGACAAGATTCAAAACATACATCATCAAAACAAGATTCTCTGTCCTTACATTCTATACAAATGCTTCTATTCAAGGCTGTTTTGCTCAATGACCTTTTTTTTGTATATGTAACTTTTTGTCATTCACTAATAACTTGCCAACATGGTCTGTAAAGCCTTATTTAATGAGAATGTGTGAAACCTTGAAAATTAAAGTTCAGTTCAGATCATTTACCAATCAATTTGTATGCTATTACCAAGCACCACAATTTCCAAAAAACATTGGTTTTCATATTTCAGACTAAATGTTTATGATCTACATTTATTCTTGCTTAGTTAACTGAACATGAAGCTCAGTTAACATGAAGCTCATGCTGTGCTCTTTCTCATTGCATTGACTGTGTACTGCTTTTCTGTATACTGCTATATACTGTAACCCTCTGAATTAGTGATTAGTGAAGTGATTTAATGTCCTATTTAGGAAGTGACCTTGCTTGGGTTAGTTTTTTGTATTTCAGTGTATTCCTTGGGTCTTTTTGAAGAAAGATACTGGAGAGGTACTGGAACTGGCAATGATGATGAAAGTTGTACCCAGCTCTACTTCCTCAACCTACTTTCTTAGAGCATTTAAGTTAACGTGAGAAGTGCAGACTGCATCTTGGGACTGCCAATGGGTTCCAGGCGGGGCACCTGGAAAGAGTACTGAATCGAGGTTATGCCAGTAGATTTGCCCTTTTCAAGTCTTTCCAAGAGATTATTGTTCTAGTGCGATTTTGTGTCTGCTGAGAGGCCATTTGTTTGTTCATTAACGTGTAATCCCTGAGAAGCAGAGAGGAGGGACTGCAAATGTGCTTGGATTGTGCTGAGCACTGGAGCCATGCCGAGGACATGCTAGCTGTAGCCAGCTCCATTAGATCAGCATGAGAGGGCTCAAAGAAATCAATGTGGACTTGGCTTGCTTCTTTATAATACCCTGCTATTTTAGTCACACAAGTTTGGGTAGAATATAGGACAGAATGGTAGTTGCTCAGAGCTCAAGGGGTATTCTTCCCCTCTTGGATGTTTTATGGGTAGGTTCCTTCTCTCTCCCCTTTTGGTCTCCTCCCTTATGCCTGCTCTTCTAAATACACTGTCTTTCTGCTCCCTTACAGAGCCTTAGAGACTAACAAGTACAACCACATCACAGCTACCTACTTCCTGTTAGCGGAGAGGATCCTACGGGAGAAGCAAGAGAAGGAGGTGCAGCCACGGTCCTCCAGCCCCAGCAACATCAAGGCCCACTTCAGGTATTGCAGCCTAGCCCATGACCCTCCATGGGCATTTCTTAGGTGCTCTCCCACATGGGGACTTGGTAGAAACACACAAGCTCTTTCTCTAGGGTACAGTTCAGTTCTGGTACATGGTACAGTTCAGTTCTGTAAACGGTTGTTATTGTTTAGTTTGTTCTGGGTGACGTTAAACGGTGACCCCGTTCGTGTGTTTTTATATTTGCTTGTGTCACAGACTAAATTCAGATCTATATATTTTTTATATAATAATTATCTGCATTATATAATGAACCTGCATTTCTGCAGTAAACCATTTTGTAGTGATGCACAGATCAACACCAGTATTCACCTTATTGAACTACTTGTTCACTTGAAGTGTGTTATTTCAAAACTTCCCCTTCAGCTTCATTCTAAAAAGCCTCAATTTAAATTCAATTTATTGATATTTATTTTAATAAACATTATATTGAACTGTAATTTATTTGTGTGGCATTACAACTAAATTATTTAGTTTTATAAATTATTTCATTATTTATTTTCAGTATCAAAAGAGGAAAACTGTGATCTATGTGTCTTTATCTTTTTATACAATGGAATTGGCCAAACCAGACAGAGCACATCGAAAGTCTTGAATTGCTCTGTTTCAGATGGTTTGAGCCAATTTTCCAAACTCTCTGTAAGCTAGTTTGCTCTTTGGAGTCTGTTATGTATTAGGCTATGAAACAAGGCAAGGATGGAGGCTATAAAGTAGTGCCAGAGTAAAATCTGACTGTACTACTTTGCCAGCATCCATTCGCTGGCACACATTACCTCAAGTGGTCCTGATGGAGGAGCAGGATTCAGTAATGGCCTCCCCTAAAGGCTGGTTCTGCTAGATGTGAGGCTTTCTGTCTCACACTGCACTCTAAGGACACCCAGCACATCTTCTGTCTCTGCCAGTGAACTCTGTGCGGGGTGACAAATGTGTTTAAGGGCTGTGAAATTGGTTTGGACTGACCTAGAAAAGCAGCGATCCTGCTGTTGCTGTCTAGAAGCAGAGGAGAAAGGAGAGGATATGCATATAAATGGAATCTACTGCATCCATCTCATTAAGTCATTGTGAAATCTGTTTATTCAGAACGTCTTTTCAAACAAATCACAGAGGAGCGGCAAATATAGGACTGCTGCAACAAAGTACAATGAGTTTGCCTTTAATTGCACTACATATTCGCATAAAGGCTTCTGTTTGCATGGGGTAGGAATTCTGAGCAAGTGGCCCTTTTACAGATTTCCTGCACCCAGTCCTAGTATTGTTCTTGGTATTGTTTCTATACTGAGCTACAATCATGTAACCCTGTTTGGCTTGATGGCATAAGTTTTGTGGGGCATTGTTGGTTAAGGTTTAACTGTGGTTATGACAATCTGTGTACACTGTACTAAGTGCTATTCCGATGAGTCACTTAGCTTTAACCTGCTTCAAGGCTATGCTGGTTCCTTCTTTTACGCAGATAAACTCATTACAACATGCTCCTTTATTCAGCACTGAGGCTAAAGCAGGACATTAAGTCTGCAAGTCATCCTGTGATTCACCATGCCCCTCTATTCAGTGAGTTGTTAAAGGCTTGGCAGGAGAATCAGGTCTGCCTTTTGTCAAGGACTGTCTCCATCATGAAGGCCCATTTGTTTGCATATGGTTGCTCTGTGGTACTTCAGTCGTTTAGCCATTTCCAGATATGTCCATGTAGTTGTCATGTACCAGTCACAGTTTTTTATAGTCTGTTGAAGAAAATGTTTCACGGCATGATTTGGATGATTTGTATTAATGTGCATTTTCTTCACAGGCAATCCTGGCCAACTAAAATCGACATGCACCAAGACATTGAGGACAGTCTGGCGGCTTCGTCCATCTCTCATGCTGGGGGACCACAGTCTCCGGCCCGTAGCGCCGAGAACCTGCTGAATGGCCACCGCAGCAAAGGACTCCTGGAGCTGGGCCGGCGGGACGAGAGCAGCGAGGCATGTGGTGGATCTATCCCATCCGGACCAACAGCCCCTGTCCCTCCAAACCCCCTCAAAGCCAGTGGTGTGACCCTGCCAGCATCGGCCTCTGCCAAGCAGCGGACCTGTCTCTTCAGGGTGGAGGAGGATGAGGAAGAAGAGGAGGAGCAAGAGCCATCCCCGCTTCCCACCCAAGTGATCCTGCGCCGCAAGCCACCATCTATCACCAACCGGCTGACGTCACGCAAGAGTGCCCCCGTGCTTAACCAGATCTTCGAGGAGGAGGGAGAGTCGGACGATGACTTCGACATGGATGAGAGCCTGCCACCCAAGCTTAGCCGCCTCAAAATGAACATGGCGTCGCCGGGCACAGCACAGAAGCGCTACCACCGCCGCAAGAGTCAGGGCCGTGGTTCCAGCTGTTCCAGTTCAGAGACGAGCGACGATGACTCAGAGAGCCACCGCCGGCGTCTAGACAAAGAATCTGGCTTCACATACAGCTGGAACAGGAGGGACAGCAGCGAAGGACCGCCGGGAAACTCTGGGGGCAATGGAGGGGGAGGAAGCAGTGGTGGGCAGAGCAAACCTCCAGGGGAGGGCAACTCTGGACCAGACAGAGGTAGCCCCCCTGGAGGCGGCAGCAACGGTAGTGGGGGCAATGGGGGGAGTGCAGGAGGAGGAGGAGGAGGAGGGGGTTCCAAAGGACAGGGAAGCCCCTCTAGCTGCTCCAGCGGCAGCAACAACCCCACATCTGGCTCCACGCGCAGCGCGGCCAGGAGCGCGGGGGAACTAGTGGAAAGCCTAAAGCTCATGAGTCTGTGTTTAAGCTCACAGTTTCGCAGCTCGCGGGCAGGTGGAGGAGGACGCTTCATTATCGACCCACAGAGCCTTTCCAGCGTCAAAGTACAGGAGAAGTCCTCCTGGAAGATGTGCATTGGCTCCAACAGTAGCCTGGACAAGGTGGCCGTGCCTGGCCATGCTATGAATGTGAGTGGCGGGTCAGTGGAGCGGTACCCGGACCAAACGGCAACCATGCTGAATGGACTCGGTCTAGCCAAGGAGAACAACCTGAACTTGAAAAATAATGTGCTCCAGCTACCTCTGTGTGAAAAAACCATCTCTGTAAACATCCAGAGGAGCCCAAGGGACGGGCTGCTTTGTACATCTGCCCAGGCCAGCTGCTGCCAGGTCATATGATGGCGGGTAGCATGACTGGTCCTCGTAGCGGATTGCTCCTATCGCCATATTTGTAGCATAATGAGGACTTGAGTACTCTTCCAGTAGCTGTGTATGACCTTTCCTGACCCTCAGCAGACCTTTATACTTGCCACCTGCCTTCTGTGTTGTCTTAATCATTCTTACAACATATTTATTGAGTTCCTTCCTTTCTTTCTTTTTTGGGGGATTTTATGAGGTGCACGCTGCTAGCTTTTTTTCTTTTCGTTTTCATCTTTTTTTTTTTTGTTTGTTTTTTATTTTTTGAAGAGGGTCCTTTTTAGTCCCACTTTGTGTTTTACATTTGACTCCCTGCTGATTTTTGTTTTCATTATTTTTTTGTTTTTCTTTTCTTTTTTTTTTTTTTGGCTTTTAATCTCCTGAAATAAGCGCTTAAGATGGACTACGTAGTCAAGCAATGGCCAGTCAATCAAATAGAACTGTAGATTTGTATGACGATGAAATATTTAATAAAGATAAATATAACCAAAGGTGTGACACAGTAGCACACACTAGTTAATATGAGCACTTAAATCCCCGATAGATATAAATTAAGTCCATTTGAAATAATAAAGCATATTATATTAACAACCACTGATGTTGACGAACGAACTCCAGGTTTGATTACTGTCCATGTCTTAAATGATATGACCAATTTACAGCTCAGTAACATGCTTGTGTGGAACACGGGTTGTTTGATAATTGTTACACATTAAATCGTGTATAATAGCCGTTTTGACTTTTAAACTACTTTCAGCAGGATTTATTATTTAAAAGAATTGTGAATATGAATAACAAGCAGTTTTTACATCTACAGATTAATGAGCTGCTTTTTTTTTCCTTTTAATTGGGTATTTTCTTATTACTTACTGACAATCAGTCAGGAAATTGAATTGTCTCTTGTAAGAGTTACAAGAGGAACTGTGTAACTGGGAATTTGTGATAATTATACTGGCAAATTGTTCTCCTGTGGTTCTGATTAATAAGCTTCAGTTTTATCAGTTTAGTCTTAAAGTTTTGCGTATACTACAGAGAGACTGAACACCGATCCAGCACGATGATAAACTCTCGGTGATGTGTAGTTCGGCTGAATTTCTAATTGAACCCCATGAAATACCCACTGAATGTATTTACTTCAAAAACGCATTCACAAAGGCAGCGTTCGTATCAGCACGTTATTCTTCTTTAAGATGACTGGGTCTTGATGCTGCAGTAGTACGAGAGACCCTTCAGAGACAACAATGCTCCAAACTCTGGCTGCGTTCTGAAGACTTTTTTTTTCTGGATGGAAAGGTGAAAAAATAGACCTGAATAATTCTTTTCACACTAGGAAATGAGTTCCTAAATGTTGTTAAGCTCTAAATCTCAGCCCAGCTGTTCTCACCTTAGTCTTCTCCTCTTATTCTTTTGCAGTTCACACTTTCTTTGTTACTGTACGTCCCAGTCTCCAGTTAGGACTGGGCTTAGATGTCTATACGGTATGTAAATATGTTTTTAAAGGTTTATTTTGTTTGAAAGGACTGCTGATTTTCAAATGCTGTGTTGAGTGAATACAGGCAGCGGGTTGGCTTTAGAGTCAAAGCCGTGCTGGTTCGTCACCTAGCAGCCTGGCTCCAGGTATTCTTGAAACCTTAATGAGCTTCTTGCGTGCGGCCACTCTTTCAGGAATTACAGCGTCAGGAGTTGGCTTCTGAATGACCATCACCTGGTGTAGAGGGTGAGATCAAAGCTATAAGGGCCCATGCTGAACCAGAGTGGAGTGGGGGAGGGGAAGAGATTTTAAAGGGCATTGGCAATAAGCTATAAGTTGCAGCTATTTGTAAATATACATATTTTTGTTTTATATTTCATAACATGTACAGCCTTAGGGTGGCTCACTTGACCGAGGAAAAAAAACAACCCCAGAAAATGATCTTGAGTATTTTTGTTTTTCTTTTTAAATGATAAGGTCTGTAAATATAGATGTAAATATGGTGCTCTCTATAGAACTGCAGTGTTGGCCATCTTTGGTTCATAGCTGTAATATAGCCTTATTAGTTATGAGTGTCTCAAACAAATTTAGCAAAGTTGAAAAAGAAACCAGTGCTATATTCATAATGTCAGTCTCAGACTTCTCGTCCTACCCTGATGTAAACAGGTAAAATGACATGTGCATGTGTTGTACGTTTGACATTATTGATCCACGTACGTTGAGGGAAAAGAACCACCACAAAAATGTTACTGGACCAAAACCATGTACCGACTTATAAAGAAAAACGACAGTGAAAAAGCAAAATGAATAAATGTTCTGTTGTTGAAACTTGTCCTCAGAAGTTACATATAGCTATGGTAATGTCCGAAATTAAATGTTGTGGAAAATGTCTTTACATTTTGGCCTTCTGTCTTTATTTCTGGGCTTGTTTACTCCAGAATATAAAGGGCTTGTTAAAGCGGAAACGGGGGAATTCCACAAAGCAGGATTTCTCAGGTAGCCAGATATAATATGCCTAAATATGAGGCCGCTCCTATCAGAATCTCCCTCAGCTTTTTTCCTGTTGGACGGGCTTGACTTTGGGCTTAAGATGTCTGGCTGACTGAGAAATCCTGCTTTGTGAAATACCCCCCAGGTCGTTGTACATTTCATTGACTTACTGCAAATGCGTTTCACTAATTGAAGGTAGGAAGCAAACCATTTTGTTTGTGGAGATGGTCAGATGTTTTCTACCTTGTGTAAAGTGAAAGTCTGCTTCCAGGACACCAGTTAATCCTTAGAAACGCGGTCACAGAGTGCAACAAACGCATGGTATGATTTTTCACACCCGTACCTTTAGTAAAGGAAGTGTCGGAAATCCAGATTCCAGACTTTGTCAACTCCACATTTGTGTTCCCAAGCTGAATTTACTGAATTTAGCCCTGTCACAATTACTGCATACTCCCCTGACTGCAGGTATTAGATAGTATTTAAAGGTGCCATAGAATGCACATATTCAGCATTTCACATGGCCCAGATTCAGTTGTACACACCCATTTATAACCCTATGATTTGGTCATGAATGAATCGAGCCCTTTTCCCAGGCAGGAAATAAAATGAACCTCTGTGCAAATAAGCTTGAGTCATCATACTTGGAGCTTGCTAGTAGGTAACGTTACCTATACCAGCTACTTTCTTTCGATCTGGACGTCAACACACAGTGAATTAAAGTTTCTTCCTATGAAGCTTTCAGTTTAAGATGCTCTGCTTTAACCTGTTTAGAGGACAGCCGCAATAGTTCATTTGAGTTTTAGCTGCATCAGTTATCAGCATCCTGGAAGCAATTTAGCTAATTAGCTAGATTGGCTGTGTAAACAAAAGCAAGAACTGCTGATCATAAAGCATAGTTTTAGAACAGATCCCTTTTCAGCAGTGCAGTTTAGTCCTAGAGTACATTAGCTTAACACTACTGCACAAAGCAGCGTTCATCCACCAATCACAGAGACGGAGGCTGGAAAATAAGTTCTCTCCTCAAGGGCCTAATCAGAGGACCCATCACCTGGGATCTAACCCTAAAAGCTACTGAGAGTCACAGTCAAGACTATGCGTGTGTTCACCAAGACCTTCTGATAAGCATTCTTATTGATCACACTGTGGTATGGATTTGCAGTAGGGTGAACACTCTTCCTGAGTAGTGTTCACCTGGCTGGCCACTGTAAGGAGAGACATTAAAATACGACACGAAGTGGCGGCTCGAATCTCGACTGCTGAAAGGTTTTCAACTGTAATTTACTGCCAACTCTTGCTGCCAGATGTCTCAAGTAACCTAGTGCTGTCCAGGGGCATCAGACACACATACACACTGCAATTTGTTCCAGCTTGTCACTGTCTCTACACACTGAACAAATGACTGAGAGACATTATCCAGCGTGTTGGGTAGGCGGGGATAAGCTGTGCCCTAGTTAGAGCTGCCCTGCGCACTGTGACAATGACCTTTCGCACTGCCCTGATGCTGTGGTCAGTGGACCGTATACCTATGTTTGTTTCCAGTCTGACTCATCGTAAAAGACACACAGCCAGTCAAAGCCGTCCTTAACTTCCTCAGGCTCGGTGATGCAGCGTCTTTCCATCACAGCTACCAGTCCACCATCACTCTAATTAGGGAGGTATAAATGCACAGACACAATCAAAACAAAAAAAAACAAAGTGTTTAGAATGAGACAGAATCAGACAATCAGACAGAATCAATTATGATAATATTCAGTGAAGCATTTTCATACAGTTCTTAGGTTATTAAAAAAAATAAAAATCGTGTATTGTTTTATTTCTGTGTTCCATTAGTGTATAAATTGAAATTCATAATTCTACTAAAATAATAGAACTGGAGTGAAATTACACTAAATCACTCCCTACAAAACTGTAAATGAAACAAATTGGTCAGAGATTTACACCTCATCTAGAATCTAAGCTTCACTTAGTGTAAATCTCTGACCAATCGCTGATTTAATTGGTGCAGTTACTCTTGCACCAATTAAAACGCTAGCTGGAACTGAACCGTGTGTGTTCTCCACACACAAATTCTGACAGCCACGCTGCCATCTTGCCTGCCAAAATAGATTAGCCTGTTGATAAGTCACAAGAAGCAGAATACAGGAGCACATCAACTTATGTGCATTTAAATGGCTTTTTGTAATTTGAAATAAGAACTGCGTCACAAGCTGATTACAAAATCCAACGCCCCACCTTTCCAGGAGGCAGCCTTGGAGAAATACTGCTTTGGAAACTGATCCGCTCACAAAACTGTAACATTAGTCAACTGTTGCTATCAACATAGACTTCACATTGTCTGTAAATTCTGGTTCACTGAACAATAAAAGACTGTTTCAAGCAAAAAACAGTGGACTATCAGTATCAGCGAGTCATCAGGTCTCACTGAACGCCACACTAAGCTTGCTGTTCACTAAATGTTTAGCTAGCAGGAGCTATCCAAATCACAAAAACCTTTATGGCTTGCTGACATGTCCTGTGACTTTCACCCAACTTGCCTGGTTTTGTGGTTGGCCGAGTCGGTCTATCATCTCTTTATCTGACAATATCAGGAGTAGTGATGTTACATTCTTTTGACTGGCTCTTTGGTAAGACCAAACAGAGTGGAGTTAAACTTGAGAGCTGTTCTTTTCATCACCATGCCCAAATTTCACTACCTGCCATAAATCCAAACACTCTCCCTATGAACAGTGAGAAGCAGCCAGTCACAGGAGATACACACGTTCATGTTAGGATCCCTAAAGGCAGAATGAGTGGGATCTGTTGTTTGCTGTTTAAATACGCCACTCAAAGTTGACCTCACCTGCTCAACTAGCAAAAGAGAGAGAGCAGCAGTGGTTGAGCAAGCTAGAGAGTGAATGAAGAGAGGGAGTAGTATCAGAGAGAACGAAGCAGTGAAAAAGAGATATAAAACTTTATTTTAATCACCTCGTGATATTAAACATTCTCCCTCTAGCTTCTCTGTGGTAGATGCAGTTTACTGCACATGAACTTGTCACTGTTACTTTATTCCGAGTGCTGCTTTCTGCTTTTTGCCCTTCTAGGTGCACACATATATGTGATGACATTGCATAGATAGCTATCTATACCCACCTCTGTGGAGACCGAGGTACAGTATGCACACGCAAAATAGCAAGATACACCTGTGTCTGTGGATTTGTGCTTGATTCCGACTCGTTCTGACCGTAAAGACTTCACACCAGCTGACTCCAGGAAGCAAATAAAGCAACACGTTTGTCAGTGTAATAGTTGAGATATTTATTTTCAGAGAATGGAGTATCAGGTTTTCTTGGCTTCCAGTACCATGTAGTGTGCACATGACTTCAGCACACAAAGCAATAATGCGCGTGATCTGATATAGTGATAAATAAAGGCACTGCCTAGTCTTTTATACATTCTTGGGGGAGAACATGTATTTTCTGACTTGATGAATTTTAACATCCTTTAAAATCAGCTCCACAGAACCCAGTTAAAATAACCTGGACACAATAATTACAGAGTAAAGCTCAAACTGGAATTGCTCCAGATAAGATGTAGTAGCCGGACTGAGGCCCGGAGGCTTGCATTGTCAGCACAGTAAACAGTCTTTGTGAAGGACATTGCCAGGAGTGCAAATTCGTGGTTGACTATGTGTAACACTCGATTGTATGCTCTATGTAAACACCTGAGGGCAGTTTCTTCAAATGTGGATTAAAATCTCCATGCTCAGAATCTGCGCTGCCGTTGACTTCTTTGCTCCTCGTCACTTGTCAGTCTTTGGGATCTCTGCGGCCTCCAGCATTTTCTGAAAAGAGGACAAACAGACAGAATGACCATATGTTAACATTGTGATTCATATTTAGGATTAAGTCTGACTAAAAATAGCAGATAGGGTGGCATTCAGAGAGCTGCTGGTAATGCAGCTGTGTTTAATATTTCTTCAAGCAAAAAACAGGTTTATACAGAAAGCGTACTGACGGCCTGCTTTAGAAACTGAATAGAAGCTCTTGGGAGCTCTTAGCTCTAAATGCAGCTAAGAACCGTCTGATCTTGAATGATTCACACTTTAAGTGAATGTGGTGGGAGCAAGCATTGATATTAAAAGGACTAAATGACATGCTATTCTGACAGTTTCTTTAGAAAAAAAACAAGCAACCATAAAAGGAACAACTAAATCTTCAAAATTGCATTGCCTCCGTGAAAAAAAAGGCAACCAAAGCTTGAAAACCGCAAGGCACAGCAACTTACAAGGGACCTAAATCCATCCACCAGGCCTGGAGACTTTCAAGAAGATTGAATTATTTTTAAATATACAGCTTTTTTTCCATTAAGGACGTTCCCCAGACTGACGCAGCCTGAGCTACATTTAATCAATTAATTCTGCTGCCTGCAAACCGGAGTAAATTACACCCTCAATGAAAAAGTGTTATGTGCAATTAACTTTTCAAGCCAAAAGCGAGATCAATGCAGGCAGATGTGCTGACATTGTGCTTTCGACAGCGCCTTGTTCACCGAGTCTGGCCTTCTGTTACCTCTCAAAGCACAAGAGTGGTAATTAAAAAGGACCGCAAACAATACTGTTTCCACTGCGTTCAGTAACTTCTTTTGTTATTCATTAAAACTGTAGAAACGGTGGAACACTAAATGATGAATTTTCCAAAAGCTGAAAATGGTTCACTTCTAGAATGGCTGAAAGGCAGCTGGACTGAGCCTTGCCAGGTTAATGGACTGCCATCATAAAAGTACTAAGGGATATTCCACTTTTGAAAATAAACCAAGTCAAGCCAATAAGAATATTGAACCCATCTGTCTAAGAAGGTAATTTATTTTCTTTCAGATCCAGTTTCTGCTTATTCGAGATGCTCACGAAGCCAAAAGAAATCGGGAGCCATCTGATGAAACTTATCCCCTCTGAGGCCGAATTTGCATTCAAAAAGGTTTCGAGTCAAATGTCCAAAGAAAGTTGGCAGCCGTTTCCTACCACCCTTGTCTAAGCGGCAAATGCTGTGGTTTTCACAGGAGGCTGTGATGTGCATGTTGGGATAATTGCTTGGACATGTTGGTATTGATTATGTGAGGAAGCTGTAGCAGAGAGCTTTAAAAGCTTTTTTCAACAGTAGCAGTGGCAGAGAAAGACTCCTCACACACGGCCTCAGAGATGCCTGTTACAATAAGAAACTGCTGAAACGATAGAAACTGTTTATCAGCCGTTCCTGAATATATCAGCTGAAAGCGTTATGACTGTGCATGGCGATGGTATTTTTACAGCAGTAAATAAAGGCTCACTTAAAGCCCTTTTTGTTCATTACAATGTCAAATAAAATGCACAATAATTTAGACCAGGTGTACACACACTTTTTGCCTTGATGGCCAAAGTGCAATGATTAGGTGGATCAAGGTTCAAACAGACAAACAATATAAAAATAAGGTTTATAAAAGAATTATAACTATTATGCTATTATTTTATCACTAAAGTGTTTCAGAGATACAATTTAAAAAGAAAATAAGATATAAATAAGACGTGCACAGTAGGATGGGGATAGGGTAACCTTCTGGAAGCCCAAAATAAAACATTCCCACGGGCCAACATGGCCACATTTCTCTACACTTGAACTGAACTGAAAACCCACTGACATAATAGAAGCTCATAGGCAGATGGATGCTGTTTAAAACACTTAAGCACTGTTTTTGTGGAGCACTCTGAGGAATTCTTCAGACATTCGTACATTAAGGCAATACTGATTCTTTCAAACATTGGATCGGTTTAAAGAAGGAAGAATTTACTAATGTGGTAGATGGAATTTTCACAGGTTCTTGCACTGATACCAGCAACTACAGGTAAAGCAAAACTAACTGAAATTGATTCTGACATTGAATTAACGCTAAACTGATACTGAATTAAGCTTCATGTGAACGGCTTTAGCAAGACCTTCTCTCATGTCTGTTGTATTGTTAGAGTGTAATTGCTGCAGTTTTTGAATATTATTGTTATATTTCAAAGACTAATTCAGGAATTCAGCAACTGCCGAATGGTTTCTATAATAAGTAAGCTTGAGTCAATATGTTTTCTGTTCTTTCTCCAGGCACAGAGAAATGCCTCAAAATTACAGATTGTGGTAAATAAGGGTGTAATGATATACTCATCCCATAATTTGTGTGGATTCTTGATAAAGGGTTCACAATTTGAACAGAATTTGCATGGAGAAAGAGGACTATCCGCGTTGTTCCACAGCTTACTAATGGGCATGAACACATCACACTTGCATTGCTACGCTTCTATAATTGAAGGTGTGATAAAAATGATGTGATGAGTGATGACGAGTTTCCAAATACATCAATTTCACATACATACTGTATCTTGGGAGTTAAAAAAAGGATATTTAAGATGCATTCAGGATGTGCCTGTGGAAACAAGTCATGATTGGCATCATCTGACAAATGCTGAAGGAATTAAAGACTGATCAAAATACTACTATACTGCTAGTTCTTCCAACATCAGATGCTTTTAAACTAGTTCACTAGCCAGTGTTAAAGCTGAACTCCAGTCGTGAACATCAGGAGTACAGTGAGCATTCCATTGTCAATAAAAGGCCAAGAGCTGGTGACACATTTCCAGTCTCATGATTTATTAAATTCCCCTCACTCTGTCAGAACAGCACCACTGGCTTAGTTTCTCATCAAAAGGATAGCAATGGACATGTCTGGCACTTAAGGCATGACAGACAGCCTTAGACGACTCACTCCTTCCCTTTCCTGTATCACCAGCCAGGCTGCGAGGCGAGAGAGCATATGCTTCCTGACGAACTTCATCATGCGGGCGCCCTGATTTGCCCTGCATTTTCCACTCTGCGTCTCTGAAGAACATGGAGATGCCACAGGACAAGCAGCCTTGAGCGTTTCTGAACGTCATGTCTACACTTTTGATCTCATCTTCAAACCAGTTAATCAGTGATGATCACTATATGTAGATTCGAGCAGAAGCTTTTTAGAGCTTTTTCTTCACTTGCTCTGCAAATGGTATATAGCCAAGAGATTTGTGGCTTCCATCAACTGAAACAACTGCTAGCAAGCAAGTGGAAAAACTGCAGCTGTTTCATCCTGAATTCCACAGATAAACAAAAACACCAGCCGTCTGCCTGTAAGGAGAGGATGTTATTGGAGCAATCAGCCGTCACTGGCTAAACGTGATTTACTCTCCAGCTGCATTGTAACGTAGAGGAGGTTATTCATACGCTGCGCTCTGGGACTAGATGAACGCACTGGACGTCATCACCAGCATTTATTCAGCACACATCCCTTATCTCTTTACCAGCCAGTCTACACGTGTAGCATGTGACACTGTAGTTTTGGCATACAGTAAGATACGGGTTATTTCAATAAAGAAGATTTTCAGCAGATAACCCATGCCAGTCCCAGATCTGTTGACCTCTAGTGGTTTATCTGCATGACACCACAATTTTTTATTGTAACTGGATTGTGCAAGAACTGCTAGTGTATTTGACTGGCTAAGCCAAATTTTAAGCTGTTCAAAATATAAACATTTAGCCATACACATCAACTGAATTCTGGATTAAGTTAAATCTCTGATTGGCGCTTGGCCAGCATAGCCTACTGTGTTCAAACCATAAATAAAAAAATAAATGATGCGCAAATCCTTTGAACCCCATTTTTAATTGAAAATAAAATATCAAATGTTGAAACTGAAATGTTTAAAAAAGCTGATACAGGTTCATTTTTATCACTGTGTTCATCACCTCTTTTTTAAACAACACTTTGCAAGCGTTAGGGAACTGAGGAGACCAACTGGTGTTTTTCTGAAAGTGAAATGTTTCACATTCTTGCTGGATATAGGATTTCAGCTGCTCCTGTTTTGTATTGTTAATTTCATATTGCACCAAATGGGTGACAGGTCTGAAGTGCAGGCAGACTCTTTTGTTGTCTTGCCGAAAGAAGCAACTCCTGCTCTAAAAAAGATGTTGTCTGGATGGCAGCATACGTTGCTTCAAAAACCCGCATTTGTTGTTTCACATTAATTGTATGCATGTCACCCACGCCATGTGCACTAACGCGTCCTCATTGTGATCACGGATGCTGACTTGTGTCCCTCCCTCTCCTCACTGTGCATGATTTCCAAATGTAAATTCATATTTTGATTTGTCTGACCGTGAGACACTCTCCCTTTTTGCTTCAGTCCATCTGACATGAGTTCAAGCCCAGAGAAGGCAGCCAAATCTTTTTTGGATTGTACGGTTTTAACTTGCATCTTTGGAGTCCATGCAGTCCATGCAGTAATTGTTTTTAATGCAGTGCTGCCTGAGGGCCTGAAGGTCACGGCCATCTAATAGTGGTTTTGTGTCTTGTCCCTTGCACACAGAGATTTTATGTACAGTAGATGATGAAATCTGTGTTCTGTGCTATTTCACATTGAGAATGTCATTCTTAAACGCATTTGTATTTGCTGGCAGTCTTTTATAAAATGATAAACCTCCCCCTACCTTTACTTCTGAAAGACTCCACCTCTCTGGGATGTTTTTCTACACCTTGTCACTTGGCTAATAAACATAATTAGGTGTAAGATGTCCCATCTGATGTTTTTTTAGTATTACACAACTTTACCAGTCTATTCTCACAACTTTTTTGAACCATGTTGCTGGCATCAAATTCAAAATAGAGATATATGTTTCACAGTTTCAACATTTTATATGTTGTCTTTGTACTATTTTCAATTAATAAATAAAGGTTTTAAACGATTTGCACATCACTGTATTACGTTTTTATTAGATTTTGTACAACCTCTTAACGTCTTTTGAAACAGGGTACACTGCTTGGATAAAGAAGTGTTTATTCATTCTAAATCTTTTTTGAACATTTTACAATAATTTGATCATATTGTATTTTTCACCGTTTCAGGAAAAAGCAGCAAGGCACTCTTCAGCTAGTCCTTATCAAAACCATGGCAAAATAACTGTGATAAACGGACACTCGTGGCTTACTGCTTCCACTTATTAGTGGAGACTGAAGGTCCTGAAGGTCCTTATGGTAGTGGGGTTTTAGCATGCTCAGGTATTTTGATCCTTCTTAATTTTCTTAATCACCATCATATGGTTGACCCATGGCTGAGTGAAAAGTAGAAGCTAAACTCAGCAGCACTCTAGCCCCACCAGCACCAGAGTTGGGAACCTAAGCCATTGGCAAAGTGGCCTTTTCCTAGAGCTCACCTTCACAAGTACGTAGCAGGTTGCTTTCCAGTGCTGGCTGCTAACAGGGGGTTTCCATTGCTCCTGTGAGTGACTGCTATTTTCAGCCATCGACTTTACTCCACAGCAACATAGACCTGTCCCCACCCCCTGCAGACAACTGTCTACACCTTCACAAGCTGCTGAACACATGGAAAAACAGCTGGACCCAAAGGCCACATGCTGCTGCTGCTTCATAGCTAAATGCTAAATACAGTGAGAAGCACAAGTACCCAGGGAGTAAAGTGAAGTTGGATATTTTTGTATGCATGCTCAGAAAAATGCATATCAGATATAAAGATGATTATATAGTACAGAATGTCAGATATTATATTTATGCAGACAAAATCTCCTAAGAATCTACCAAAAGTCTATAGGGATGACAGTGAATCACAGATTTGATTTACTGCATGTAAGTGACTTTAATATGCCTAAAATCTTAAATTAAAATAAGCTCAGAAAGTACAGAAAAAGACTTTCTGGACTTTAGTTTAATATTCATCATTCAAAAATACAAATTTCATGAACTGTCTCATCCCAACACTTACAGCACAGGATGCTAACTTGCCACAATTGTTATCAAATCAGTTGTCTAAGTGCTTAATTCTGGTCACATGGTCCTGCATCGTTAACTATATAAAACATAAAGCCCCGTCCTGGAACCTCTGCAACTAGAATGCTGTTCTCTATTGACATCCAGTATTAACCACACTGCATTCACTAAAACGCTGTAAGGGTCTTTTTCACTGGCCTCTGTTAGTACACTCAGAGCTAGTCCTGGCAGTGACAGTAATTTGGCTATTCCTGAAGTGGACTTTAAGTGAAGTATGCACTTTCAAATGCTAACGAAAGCAGGATGCAGCGCTGAGACTATTAGCTTGAGCCCATCATTGTGATGAAGCCGCTTTGTGGAAGAAGCCCCAAAAGCATTGGCAAATGGCAGGGCTGGAGTCAGATAGAGTTTGTGAAAACAGAGAGCAGTGTGAAGCTTAGAAATATCACATCCTCCATCATCCTGAAACATAATCAATATAATCAATATGTACTTTAGGACCTGCGACTCTCCGTTAAATTAAAACAAATGTTAGCCGGATGAAACTTGGGCAGAGTCTCTCCCTCATCACTTCGCATCTAATTAGAGAAGTGTTCTCAATCATCGCAGTAGATCACACCTTGCTTCATCTCTGCTTGAGATTTCCTTTGGTGTGTTTACAGCACCAGCTCGTTGTGGTGCATCATGTGTATTGCATCAGTGCCTGTGCTGTTCATGTTCCATTACTGTCCTACTAATGCAATCAGTGCACTGTGCTTCCTCAGTGCTTCTTCTGGCTGTGGGTTCATGTGTTAACTATTCATAAGAATATCAATTCTACAAAAGCACATTACAAATGACTGGTAATTAATAAGGCATTATAAACTTTGCTAGGTTTATTTCATGTTTATTATGCCTCATGAACTGTGAACATGATGCATCATTAGTAGTGTTCATAACCAGGGGTTACACTTGAGTATCATTGCATTATGTTTTTTGTCATGTATAAGTTCTCAAAAATATAGTATCATGTTTTGTAATAGTAGTTTTCATGTAACAGTTTGGGGCAGACAGTGGTACATTTTGTGCTGTGTTGAAATCCCTGACTGCTGTATAGTAGTGTTGTAATCTCTTCCACCCCAACATAAACAAGCAGCATTAGAATGCACCGCTAATGTTAGCATTAGGAAGCTTATGTTTTTTGTACTACGACTATGACTATACTAGTTCTCCTAAAATGAGAATTGCAAAAATAGCAATATATCGCCTTGCTTACTGTATAGCATTATACTGCAATATGGTGAACTGTAACCCCGGTATCAAGCAACATATTGTTTCACCCGGATCTTTCCATTACACAGCCATAATCATAACATCATATATTGTCAGAGCTAAACAAATTCTGGTTACTCAAACATGCAGAGCCATGCCATGATTTCTTGGAAAGGAGTAAAAGCTTAGTCATTTTTAATTTTATTGTAAGATGAATTTGCAAGCTTCAAGTAAACATAATTTAGATACTAGACATTATGGGTACAGATTATAATTGATGAATGGACAATATTATAACACAATTAGGAGAATGCATTAGATGGATCTGTTAGTTGGAAAAAGAATATTTCTTTGGTACTGATAATATTACTTGTCAGGAACACATAATATATATAATACATTATATTAACAACTCAAACTGCTTTTTCTCATTGACATATCATTTTGTGTAATGCATACTTAAAGCCACATTTATAATGCCTTATGAGCACATATAGTACGAATCCGTACACACCTTCTTTTTTATGTTATTCATAGAAAGTGTTATAGTTCATACTTTAAACAATTGTATAATTCCATACATAAATGAGAAAAAGCAATCTGGCACACTGAGAAACGTTTAAATGTTTAAGCTAAATGAGAGATTTATAAGATAATATAACTAAGGCAGCAGAAATACTACAGGCATATGTAATAAATAAATTATGTCTCCAAAGATAACTAATAAATGAAGAGCTTTAGTTTGGTAACAATCATAATAATAATAATAATAATAATCATAATAATAGATATATAAAGTGTTTGGACCCTCTTTTACATTGTCATTTCTAATATTATTAATAATTAATATTACTAGCAGTTCACTTTATTAATAAAGTATTTCAGATCAATAACTATGCTGTTTGAGCAGCAAAGGTGCTACTGTTACTAACTAAATAACGAATAGCAAATATTAATCATATTTAGATTAAAAGCAGCACATTAACCTACATCACACTATTAGGCAAGGTGCCATATCACAGCACATCTGTAGTTACTTAGGGAGTGAAAACATAAGGCCTACAGTAGAGATTAGACTGCACAGCAGGAGCGAGTGCCCGCTCATTGTCATTCACAATGCAACCGTGCCATATCATCTGAGCCATGGAAACACACTTACCGACCATGAGCCTGTCTCTGCACAAAACCAAAGAGATTGAATCCAGTTAAATGTGCCAAAGTTTCAGGAAAGGTGAGTGTTTTCACAGACTGCATTCTGCTTTCCTCCCCGTATATTTTCAACCTTCGTTATAATCAGATTACGTTATCCAGATTTATAGTAATATGCTGTGAATTCCTCACAGGTACGGTTGGCTTTGAGCTGAACATTGACACATAAATAATATTAAAATTAGTTTAAAAATAGTTTTTGATTGATTTATGATTGTCTTCTCTCCTTTCTGTCTTTCTAAATTATAGCCCGCATTTTTCAATTGTGGGCAAAATCATCCTCCCAGAAAGGCCCAGAATGCACGGTGTTTATGTGGGTTTGAGTGTGCACATACATACATGTGTGCCCGTGTGTAAGGCTGACCTACTTCTGCTGCATGCAAGGTGATAAACATCTGCCAAAATAGCTCAGCCTCATTAACCAACATTTACACACACGCACGCACACACACACACACACACACACACACACACACACGCACGCACGCATGCACATTTGTTGCATATGTATGGCGTATGAGTGTACAGAGTGATCTCTCAATCATTAAGTGATGAGGGATGAGCAACAATGTAGGCTCTCTGCATCTTTCAGTTCATCCCAGTCTGCTGCTGGAGCTAATGGTAAGTGGCCCTGCATTATTGCCTCATAATGTGCACTGGGGCTTATGCGCTGTTGACACAATGTGAACAACGCGTACAGTAATATATGCCCTGGAGGGAAATAGCAAGTGGAGAGTCAAAGGCTTCTTACATGGTGTACTGAGCTAACAACTGTGTGTTTTAACAGTTATTTTCAGTTAGTTAAATGCCAAACCAGACACTTGACATGCACAAAGTTGAGTGTGGCATTGTTGAAAGTATTACTAAATAGGGTGACTATTAGTCCACGCATGATCTGCAGGCTTCTGGGACATAAAATCTTACAGGTACATCTTTAAGCTTCAACCAATAAAATAGAATAGAAAATCATATTCATAATTATTAGGAAACACAGTCAACCTAGGAAAGAAGATGCAACCTCAAAACACCACCATGCTTCAAAGTAGACATGGTTATTTGGGCTTAATCAGCATTACTTTCATTGATGGTTCATGCATTTTTTTTTTCTATGATATTTTATTTGTTAACTCAGGGCACAGCTACAGCTCCATTTAAAATGGGCATGTACACATGTGCAGCCCGAGTAGGTAAGGTTTTTATTATAAACTATTTTTCCCAAAGATTTTACTTTCTTGGTGCAATATCTCTTTTAAAAACAGAGAAAATGCACACACTTATCTTTCTGCATTTACATCACAAAAACCTGGCTGTGTAGAGTTTTTTTTTTTTTATCTCCACTGTAAGGTTTTTGTTTCCATGAAACCTTTGCACTAGTGTTTTCTTGAATAACTAAAATTAAGTGTGAAAATCAAATATAAAATGTCAAACTTTTAGTGTTGCCAGCAAGTGTAGATGCTTACCTTTTTCTTCAGCGCTTCTAGGGACTCAAACTCCAGCTTGGCAAGCTGGATCTGGATGTGCTTGGGCACATCCGGAATAATGAAGGCCAGAATGAACTTGAGTGCCAGAATAACGTGCTGCAGAAAACAAAGCAGAAAACATGCAGTTACACAGCTTATCTGATACTTTCAACTTCGCCTAGTAAAAGAATGTGTTTCAGCTATTAAGCATATTCTTTTACAGGTCAAAGCTTTACTTGGAAGTGTTTCTGAGGAACTGTGGTTTCTGCAGCAATTTAAGCTTTTTTGGAAGCCTTCTGGGGTATTAAAACAAGGCTTTGATGGAGCAAGCTGGCCCACTCCTGCTCTCGGTTTCTGGAGGGCCTATTTTAAGGAAGTTAAACACAGTTGCGAAGTCCAGTGTAAATTATTTATCCACATGCGCACCTCGTAACGTGCAGGTTTGATGCCTTCCTGATGCTTTTTCTGTGTGTAGGTGTGCTATAAATTCAGTTAGTATGGACTACGTCCTGTTCTACAATCACTGCAACATAATAAATGAAAATCAGTGTATGTTAAAGCTGGAGTAGGTGATTTGTTTTAGATACACTTTCTTGAAACATACACCATTCATTTACACCCAATGTCAATGAATAAATCAAATGTACTGACAATGAAAAGAAAAGAAAAGCATTTTCTGAGGAGACTACAAGACTGCAAAAGAAAGGATTGGATGGCCTACCTGGCTGTCTAGCTACCAACCTCACAACCTGCCCATGTACATATGCTCTGCATGTGTAATCGTATATGTATTTGTGCGGAGTCCGTCATACGGCTAAGCTGTAGGTGTAAGTAAGCAAGCTATGCTTATCTTGTGTGTAATCTGCCTGCATTGTAGTTTTGAGCTGTGCTGTTTGATGGCACTGTGGCACTGCCATGTTGCGTTGTAGGTAGTTCAGTCTAAAAAGAAAAAAAAGTGTCCCACTGTATCAGGTTCACTTTCACCAGGACTTTTATGTTGAAGCGAGGGGAGGCCAGCAGTGAGCTGATTGACGAAATAGCCCATGGTACAGTATTTATCTTCTGTTAGTCTATACTGCCTTTGAACAGGACGTTTTAAAAGTGAGGTGATGAGTTTATAGCTATGAGAAAGACTCTTCATCTCCCACAACACACTGTGCACCTCGCTTCAGCACTCTCTGCCAAGACTAGTCAGGTCATGCTTAAGTATCAAAACTTGCAGTTTACTCCCCAGCCCATGTATGGAAAATGAGTTGCAAGGACAGCTTGTTTTGAATTAATTGTTTCTGTGAGATCAACACATTTACATATCTCTGCATATTCAAGCTACAGTGGTTTAGTCACAGCTATTCAAGCCAAACTCTGGCAAAGTTGGTTGAATGAATGGACAAGAAAGGTGGCAGATATGCGTCCTTTAATGCAGAGTAACGCTGGCTACATTTGCTGTAATAATTCATCTCTAAACAAATACAAACCACACACACAATTGCAAAACAGTCATTTACAACCAACCACAGTGATTTGTAGAGGGAGGATATTTCAGTCACTTTAAATGTCCTGCTGAGCCGGTTGATCTCTTGAGTGCTCTGCGTTATCAAATCACATGAAACTGAGGTGTGTGTACATTTGGAACAGTGCCAGCTCAAACCCTCTGTGTATTAAATGTCTGACCACTGGGCTCCGCCTTTAAACACACACTCCAATCCATCACACCACACAGGAGAACTCTAAATGTACCGTCACTGAGAAGAGATGTAAATTAGAAAGCGACAGTCACTCCTTCATGTTCTCCAACAAAAGCTATGTGATTGAGGATTCCTAGTTTATGTCTCGGTTCCTGAACCACTGTAGTCTTGCTCTAATCATGTTCAACAGCAGACAGATTAAAGTGCATTAAAAATATACCTGCTCATGTGTAATTGATACAAGTGGTGCGCAAAACTGAACACAGCTGTACATTTCAAAATGCAAAACGGGATATTTTGCAATGATGTGCTGAGGAACTGTCTCAAGCGGCAGAAGAAATGGAAACGATGACAGCCGCAACACTTGACTACATCCCAGTGATAAGTATGGTGCAGGTGGTTCCATAATGAGATCAGGCTTGCTTTTCAATCTCAGTGCCAAATCCAATCAAATAAGTAATGTCACAGAAGGCTTGCCACAGAGTAAGCAAACTTTATGGGGGGGGGGGTACGACGACGACGATGCTCAAGGCTGCAGTTTCTTCACGATGAAAGGAAGCTATTAAAAAGAAGCAGTGGCCATTTAAATGAAACAAACTCTTCATTAAGGTTATTGCATGCACTTTATTTTGATGGTCCACTGTAAGTGTCTTGACACTCACCTTCTCTTTAACTTACTGCAAGTAAGTTGGAGACCATTCATTTATTCACTTAGTTTCCAGTCAAAATGGCCATTAAGTACAAGATTTTCCAGAGATATAACTGGAATATTGAATAACTGGATATTAAAATGTTTAAAAGAAAACAGGGACTTCTAATGCTGTTCAAACTGCCAGTCCAAATCTGAGGTCACCAGCCAGGCAACTGTTGGTCACCAGCCAGGCACTGTAGTTACTGACACTGAGGTTGTTAAGACAGCAACATATGCAGGTAGGTTAGGGATGTCTGGACACACATGTCCGATCTGATCACTTGTGTGGACAGTCATCTCAAAAGATCAGATTTGAAAAGCAAATCTGAACTGCCTGCAGTCACAGCCTAACAAACATGTAAGATCTTGTAGACCACAAAAACTACCACCATAAAATATACAGTGCTTAAAAGCTTTCATCTTTAAGAGATAAATAAATACATAAATAAAATCAAGCTCCACTCTTGCTTCGGTACAGCTGTGGCCATGAGCATCAGTGTATATTGAGGCCCAGAACAGCAATATTAACACCATTAGAAAGAAAACAAAGACGTAGGTTCCCTGTAGCTTTAAAGGTCACTGTGACTAGAAATGAAGTAAACGAAAGGTGGACTCTGACTTTTGCACAGTACTGTCCATTCAACTAAATATCTATTCAAGTTAACTTAACTTTTCCCTAACTCTGAACCTAATACTTACTATAACCTACCCTCACCTTAACCCAAAACCTAAAACTAACACTGACCAGTTTGGGACACTCTAAATAATCTACATCATCTTTACACTTGCTCTCTGTCAATATATTTCTGAACCCTACTGCACTGCAAGAATTTCCATATTAACAGCAGTGGAGAGAGCAAGGGGGCACAGGGTCAACCATGCTCCAGCAAACCTTGAGAAACCTGGGGCAAAGCACTTGGCTCAAGGCCACACTGGCAGCAGGAATCCACAGTTTTCACAGCCACATTGTCTAATGACTAGTCTAGCACAACTCAGCTACCTTCAGTACCAACTCACCATCATTATGACTTACTGGAATGAATGTCAGCACAGAACCACATGAGCTGAATACTTTATTCCAACGTTCCAGGCTAGACAAAACGCACACACGCCTTCTCTTGAGCAAAGCTGAGACAGTGCTCACATTCCGGCTCGATTAATCTTTCTTTAATTATGGCATTGAGGTGGAAACGGGTAATATGAGAGGCAGATAGTAAGGATTCCTTTTTAGGACTTTTAAAATAGTGTAACTTAATGCTGTTTATTATCTCATGTACAAAACTGTGGTCTCTGCGGTGTACACATGTATATGGTTTACATTAATCATGGATAGGGATGAGAGTTTTTCCCTCTTTTAATAGGGCTCAATTAAGCTAGATTAAAGCCAAATTAAATTAAGCCACTGATTAAAACTCAACAAGGTTCAGACCGGACCTCATGTAGCAAAGGAAATCTGGTAAATGGAACAAGAAAGAATAATAGACCAGTCAACACAACAATACTGATTACATATGGCTGAAACTGTACTATGATTTCAATATATTTAAATATTACATTTAAATATACATTTCATATTGTCTACAGTTAGCTGTATTACAGTTCCACATTTCTTCAAGTCGCTACTCATGACTTACAGATGTGTGCAAAAGCTTTATGTGAATGTGGTCAAATTACAGGCTTTGTGAAAGTGTAAACAAGGTCATACATCCTCCACAGAGAACTGCACATTATAATGCATAATTACCATTTAACATATCGGGACCAAAGAATATGTCATGTACAAATGATATGGCACAATTCAATATGATTAAATTCTTCCCCAATATTTTAAACACCTGCACTAAAAATGCAGATAATCCATCCAAGTGTGTTCTCTGTAGAGCGTATATTAGAAACATCTACAAAACATGCCATTCAACTGGGGGTGTTCAAACTTTTGCATATGACTTTGTGTTGTTTCTAACATCTTCCCAAGTACATGTTTCACACTTTATTGTTTCACAGATCCGAATACCTCCAACGCTCTTGTGGCGTCAATACAACAACTTATATATGCAGAGTGTATACTGCCAGGTCTGATCCATTAATCCTGAATAAACACGCATGGCTGCCTCTGCTAGTCAAACAATAGAAACTATCAACACCACTCACAGACGCCTTACAGAGGAGGAGGCTAATGCAGTGTTATCATTACCCCAACCCAAAATGGCTCTTAAAGGGAAGTCGAGAACCGAGTGGAGCCGAGTGATACACAATTTACTGCCAAAAAAAAAAAAAAAAAGCAAAGAGGGGCACCGGAGTTCAGAGCAATCAGGGCCCGACACAACACATGAGGAGGAATCAATCTGAGTCTGGGATGAAGCTTATCTGGAGACTGTTGCCCTATGTTTAGACAGCAGGCTCTAATGCTCAAATCAGATTTGTGCTTAGGCAAGGTACTGCCTAATGATCCTTTGCTGAAAAGTCAAGCGATCCAAACTGGAAGTGCAAAGATTCAGCAACTCCCACAGCCAATATCACAAGATTACAGACGATGATTTACCAGAGATGTGTACCAGCCTTGGCCTGAATATAAGCGTGGTTCCCTCTGCAAACCGAAAACTAAAATAAACAATGCAAAACCCTGACAGCCCATCCATATGTACAGTATGAGTCTCCACGGTTGAAGGTTTGTTTTGCTTTGGGAACAGACTTGTTTTGCATCATAAAAATATATACATATATATCAGTAGATACTTGGCAGTCTTCCAACTACTGCACTGAATGACACTAATACATTTGCACAAACAAAACAAAATTGCTTTTGCATCATACTCCAAAATCGCTGACTCCCTGCCCGATACTCAAGCGGAGCCTTTATCTACAGCATATACTTACCAGTATTTATAACACTTCACAAGTTGCAGAAGTCGTACAAGCTGCAGGCTAAGTAGCCTTAAATAGCATCTGGCTTTACTGTGCACATCTTTCTATATGTGGTCCAACATGAATATATGAGGTCATTCTTTAGTGCTCTGCTGTTGAGTGCTGCCTCAGCTTGTAGACTATAGACTGCAAATGACACAGCACAGGTTTAGATCCTGCAGGATAAACTCTTTAAGTCTATTACAGAATATAAAAGAGAAAGAGACCTCCCTAACTGTGGTCAATGTAAGACTATAACAGATCTCTACTCTGCATGCCAAACACACACACAATCCTCAACCACTGCACATTAGTTTAGTTATTCCAGTCACTCAGAGTAGTGCAATGTGTGCTGATTGAAAGACAAAGCAATTAATCAGTACTGAATTAACAAACATTACACATATCAGCGCAAGAGGAGCTTTCAGAGCTAAGCAGTCTTTGCATTAGTATCTGGCATGACACTATGAGAATGAATAATGATGTACTACTAAAACAATCGCTTGCTTTATGTACACTGTTAAATATGTCTCGCCTCATTCTTGTGTTTAAAGAATGTTTGTGAGTGTTTAAAATTTAATCCTGTATGGGCAGCAAGGACTCCTTCATATGAGCAAAGAGCTCTGCTTTACTGTATTGTAAAAGGGATGAGTCAGTATTTCGGAACATTCAAAAACAGTCAAGAAGACGTAGGAAAAAACAGTTGCATATAAAAATGTAATTTATCTAGTTTACAATTTGTTTTTAAAATTGCTATGTGCTCCACCAGCAGGGACAGTAGAGCCTGTGTTTTAGAGATTCCTATCTGTTTAGAGCAAAGAAGGAAGCACAGAAAGACTGCTGCAGCCATCTAAAGGCTACTGCACATGGGTGAAGGTGCGCCAAGCTGTGCTGCCAAAACATTTATGCTACTGAAAAGTAAAGTATTAATGCCTGCATCCGCACCTGATTTAACCACGAATCACATCCGCCTGTGCACGTACAACCTTGTGTGATTCTTGGCCATTCCTGCCCGCAAAAGCATGCAACAATTTTGCCTGCAACCGCCCACTTCAACCACACGTCATGCCCACCCACAGTCCCCTACTTTGGGCTGTGCATGTGTCCCATGTCAACGCTCCCCTGTGTTTGTTGTAATCCAAGCCGTTGTTGTAGGATGTGGCCGGGAAAACCCTGTAACATGGCAGGGCAGGACTCATCGCACCTGCCACACACACAGCCGCACAAATTAACGTCTCAATGTTGAAACATAGAAATAAATATTTTGTTAACATACACATGACAACACGCAATAAGCGTTCGATGACATTACGTCATTGTCGTCAGACAAGCAGGAAGCACAACAGCCAATAACATTCTATAACAATAACATTAATGCTACTAAAATTACTTTTATCTGTGTCAGCATTATATCATCAGCTAATTACTTTACAAGTCGCATTAAAGCCAAGGAGATATCACAGCACAGGCAAAAAGGCCAAAACTGTGGTAGAAAAAACAGGATTTTGTTAAGAAGCTATTTGCTGCAGGTTATATATCTTTACGTGTTCTGCTGCTTGCGATTACTAATGCGTTTCCTCTGCAGCACACCAGCTGAGTTGATGCTTGCCTGTTCACTTCTACAAGTAGCCAATAACTCTCCGATACCACTCCACCCAACCAGACATAGTACCTGCCCACATGAGCCTGCAACATGTTTAACTGTTTAGCTGTTTAACTGAATGTGCTCAAAATGGATCCTGGAAATTATTTAGCAGATCATGTGAATCCCCCATGTGAACCCGTCTTGTGCAGCTCCACCACATAAGGAGCATCACAGAAAAGCATTGACAAAGCCTATTTTACAATCTACTTACTACTACAGATTGAAGGAAACATTATCTTCTAAGCTTATACATCTATATAGTACTGTATTGTATTCTATTACTTTTTATTCTTTTCTATTCTATTCTACACACAGCATATCTAATCAGAGTGACGTAAATAGCGTTCCCAGTTTTTCCTCTTCACTCTCTTTGCTTCCAAATCCATAAGTAAACATGGCTGTATTCACAGTGGACAAACATTAACTTCTTTAAATACAGTGGAGAGCTGACCATGAAAGCACTCCATGGTCAGTTAAGAGAAATCAATGTAGGTGTACAGACATCTAAAGGCAATACAACAGAGCAACACAAGATTGACTCATGCAGTTGATGAGCTCATGTGTGACCAGTGAATTATGGGGGGAAAAAAGGATGTTAGGAAGCTGTGACCGTTTCTTCAGTCTAGCTGTCATTTTCTATTGAACATGACCAAAATGAGAGAACGAGAGAATAAGAGAGTTAGAGAGAGTGAGAGAGACAGACACAGAGAGAAAGAGAGAGAGGGGCAGTCAGTCGAATCTGATCTTGCAGGATGTCGGACATGTTTAGGAAGTCACACGAAAGCACTGAAGCTTTAGTTGGACAGCCATGTTAAAGCCTGCATGTGTGTTAACATGCAAATACATGCTGTTTGATTACAACATATTCTGGTTCATTTTTAGCTACGCTGTCTGGTCCACATTTTAACTAAACAGTCACTGACATGGAAACAGCTACAGCCAAATCAGATTATCTGAAAACCAGATTTGTTCCTTAAAATAACCCCTTACAAAAGCCACGCAGTAAAGGCTGCCAGCGCGGCTGTAAGAGACAGATCCTAATACGGTTTCCATTCTCGGACAAATCCAAAGAGATATTAGGTTACATGTTTAAACAGTAACTCGGTCAGACTGAGTAAGAGCAGGATTTCAACCTACATCAAGGAGCTCTTCTAAACATCCCTCATTTGTATTCACATCCTGAATTTCAATTTAGGAGCACTCACTGCATGAAGTTTCATACCCTGAGGCCAGACATTAAAGACACACACACACGCAAAAACAAACGCTACCTCATTCATAATCATCCTCCTTACGTAAGGGTGTTTTTGTGAATGTGGCTGGGCTAACGTTCAGCCTATCTTTCTCTCTTTCTCTCCGAAAGGCCAAGTTTTGCCTCGCTGCCATCAAGGCTTTCAATTACTCCTGATCCTCAGCCCTCTCCTGTCGCCGTGGCTACACTGTTGCCTGGTTACTGCTCTCTGAGGCATGCCATCGTGTAATTACCTGAGTATCGAATGGCCCAAAAATAGGCAACGATTTTCGGCTCCAAGAAATATCAGGGATGACACACACACACACACACACACACACACACACACACACACACAGAAAAAAAAAAAATCATTCCACTGTTAGCCCATGACACTGCAGAAAAGAACAGAGAACCTGAACACCACAGCAGTACCATGGTAGAAACCTCTGCTACACTCATCATCAACAGAATAGCTGCACCCAGAAGGAAGTGTCGTATTGGACAGGAAGAACAACAAATGATAAATTTAGACTGATATGGGCAATATTTATTGAGCTACTCAGTGTCTCAGTATGCCGTCGGGCCACTATGCTTGCTAACGTATCATGCCAGACGTCTCAGGACGGAGTTGCAGAGGTTCCTAATGGTGTCCTGTGATAATCCATCCCATGCAGCTTGAATATTCTCACAAGCAATTTCTGAGGTAGGGGTGGAGGTGGAGTGACACCAGGCCTTCTGGACACGTGACACGTGACAACAAACTGTTCATCTTGGCGCTGACCACAGTGCCTCCATACACGGATTCACTGGTCGTCTCCACCAAGACAAAATCGGGACTCGTCACTGAAGACGACCTGGTGCCATTCTGAGTCACTCCATGACAGTCTGGCACAACACCATTGCAGTCTTTGGTGACGCTGATGTGGTGTTAAGGGCAGTCATCATAACGCTCTGTGTGCATGTAGTCCTGCGACATGCAGTCGCCTGCCAATGGTGCTGGCACTAACAGGATGACTCATGAAGGGCATCACTGCTCTCTGAATGTCTGCAATCGTGGCTGTTGAGTCAGTCAGGTACAGCGATAAGGCCGTCCCTGATTATGTCACATGCGTGGCTGAGGGTGAAACCTGAATCATTCACATGTCTCACAATGTCAAACCTACCCACCAAGCTTCATTCCTGTCGATCGATTCCTTCTGGGTGCAGCTATTTTTGCACCTGCTCTTTTGATGATGAGTGTACATTAAGTGTCGTTTTTGATATGGCACTTCTGCATTTCTATTCAAGTAATTTTTTTTCCTCAAGTCATTATTCCACCAAAGTAACCACACTTTTACATTAGTGTAGGTTTAGGGTACCCATCTCAGAGCAAACACTGTTAAAAAGAAGTTCACACAGGTTTCCAATATACATTATAAGGAGAGTGAAAATGTATTATCATGATGCATTGATATGTAGGAGCACTGATTTTGAAACACCAGAATTATAACTATAATTATATTTAATAAAGTATACGCTCATTTTTTGAGCAAAAATATCTAGCCATGTCTTAACTGTGCATATTTTCTACTAATAGTTCAACCAAAACAACTGAACTGAACAGAACTGCAGTGAAATCTAAAGGAACCTAATGAAATTGGTTAGACATTTACACCCCTATCATTGCACTATATAATATGGCACACCTTATCAGAAGCACAGCATGGTAATAATGCATTGTGCTGTAATGAGAGGAACAGAGTTGAATGTGAGACACACCCATTTAATGGACTAAGTGAGACAACAGAGATGGACGGAGCCAGGGAGAGTGGCAGATAATACAGAGAAAACGTGCCCCTGCTGCACAATGAGCTTGTGAATCACTACACACACAGCACACACATACACAGTGTAACAGTCTGCATGGTCACCTAGACTTTGGGATCGGTATATCATAACCATGATGTAATGATCAGAGAACGTGCTCTGACTGTGTGGCATGCAGTGTTTCGGATGTCTGTCCTACACTGTGACATTAGCGCAGGATTAGAGGATGTGTGCTGAGTGTGGGATTAAAGGATGGACTGTGTTGAAGTGTGTCATAGAAAGCTACAGGGCACCTCAGGCTGCCTGTGTTGTCATATGGTACAAAAACATTTTCCAATAAAGCATCTCAATTAACACACTCTTAAAGTGTCCATTTTTAAATAAAGATAAATAACAGTGTAGCAACATTGTGAACATTACATATAGTCCACTGTGCTGCATAATTCAAAATGCATTATTCATTCATTATATGGCTACCAATCAAGACAGAGCTCCTTTAAATACATCAGTCCTACAGGCACATCCACATTAAACAGCCTGATTGATTCTAAGGAATAAAGTGAGGTTGGAAAATGCTCATGTAAATATACATTACGACTAGTTTTATGTTTATGTGAAACGTTACTGACAATATAAGGTCTCTCATTTTGCTGGCTGTAAAATCATATTGTGATCATATAGAGCTCATTTAGCATGATTTACTTTTCTGTTTATTAGTAACCCACTTACGCAAAACTTGCGCAAAAAAGTTGGTCAGCAAAAATAGCTCAAATTTTGAAGCAGAGTACTTTGGGACACTGCATATCTAACCAACATATGAACATCTTAATAACCCATATATTTCATATTTCAAATATTATTTCATAGTCAGAATTCTGGAAAAACCTACGTTACCCATATACTACTGTCATTTGACTCAATCTGAATCAGGTCTTACCTTTTTTGCTATCTTTGGTCCAAAAGGCTTTTATTTTTGTACTTTTCGCATAGTTCTGCTCTGCACAATTTGATCATTTCTCATGAAGTGATAAAATGGGCCAATATCTCAACAAATCACCATCGTCATTTTAATTACCACTTTACCCACATACACAAGCAGAATTTCCGTAATCCATTCTTTCTTTTTCACAATACACACACACACTCACTATTCTCAACACACCTAATGGTTGGCTATTTAGGGTTTTATGAAGCCTTTTTTATTAGGTCCATCTACCTAATGGGTCCACCATACAGCTGTACAATTACAGACTGTAGCCCACCTGTTGCTGCACATTTTATCAGTCCCTCTACCCAATTAATCATTAGCCAGTTTATGACAACAGGACTGCTGCTGTTTAGATATTATTCAGATGGTGGTCCACACTCAGCACAGCGGTAATACTGACAGATGTTGTGGTGGAGTGTATGAGCACAGCAGGGTTGCTGGGGGTTTTACACTGTTTAAGAAGTATATTGTTGGGACATCTTATAATTGTACTGTTAGCTCATCTTTTTACTTTTCACAGTTTGTGTTCAACATGCGCGTCATCAATATTCCGTTACCGGTTACAGGACTACTGCTGGCTGGATATTACTGGCTGCTGGATCACTCTGAACCTAGCAGTGTTACCTCAGCAACACCACTGTGTCTGATACACCCATAACAGCCCAACACACACTACCATGCCACTCCTGTATGGTGGAGATATAATGTAGGTGGACCTAATAACATGGACAATGAGTGTTGATACAAGGTAGTTTGACCTTCTGTTAAACCTGCATATAAATGTTTATAAATAAATCACAAGGGCCTCATACAACGTTAAAGAACCAATCATTAAAGTGTGTGTAAAGAATTTCTGCTTGGAATGTGCATCTATAGCTTGTGTGTTAAGTGTGTGAAGCAGTAATAAAAATATTGATGGTGGTTTGTGGAGATATTGGCCCATTATATAATTTCATAAATAACTCTAATTTTTCATGAAAACACACAAAATTTACAAAAACATAACACTGTTGGACTAAAGGCTAAAAAGTACAATATAAAAATCAGGCCAAATCGTTTGGTAGTTTTAATAGTAAACGTAACATTTCCAGTACGGAAAAGAATGGGTTGAAAGTATACATAACTGAAATATTCCATGCTACCTTTGATTGTTTAAAGGCACAGACTGACACTGCTCACAGCTAAACCTATAAATGCATTTAAACAGAAAGTGACAGAACTAAAGGGGAAAAAAGTTTTAACCAGCTATCTTAGACAGATGCCAGGCCTGGACAGGGACTCACATTTGAACAGCTGGAGGTGAACAGGTTGATCCTTACGGGTTAAAAGGTTCAGTGTTTAAGAAACATGTTTACGTGTTTAAACATATACTGAACTCGGTGCTTTGGATTAGAACACATTCACACTTTCAGTCAGAGTCAGAGTCCAGGGTGCACCAGCATGGCAGAATCGGGGCAGAGTAAGAAACTGACGGTCTTTAAAGGTTAATGCAGAAACCTAGAGGCACTACACACATACAACCAGGCATACACACAGATCAACACTGCTGTGAACTGAACATGGAACTCACTGAACTCTGACCCCAACCCTGAATGATCTAAAAGAAGCAAAACTAGCTGTCATTTGTCTGTTGGCTCTCTCAACCCATCTGAATCAAACTGAACTGAACTGAACTGTTACATAAAGCAAAAACCACATCACTGACTTCACATGTACTTATTCAACTGACCTAAACTCACATACATAAAGGAATAGATAATCTAAAAAAATGCAATTTAGTACATAAACTCATAAAGTAAGTTATTTTTACTAATTCAATCTATTGGCTTTCATTAGCTGGAATTAGGACCTAGGACCTGATTATTAGCTTAAATGGAAGCCCATCGCACAGGAAAAGTCAAACAATGCAATCCAGTGCTGTTTAACAGGGAGGTAAATAACTCATAACCAGACTATCAAGGGCGGAGAAAAAAAATGTCTCAGAGCATTATTCACATTAATTGTGTTTCTGTCATGCTACACTGCAGCTATGCACCAATCAGTGTGACCTAATTACGACTCCGCTGATTACTGCAAGTTTAATTAGTGGAAAACAAGGAACGGCACAAGGACTTCTATTCTCAATTCAAAAGCTTCATGCTACATTTTTTCTCTTGAAAACTGAGTGTATGTATCTCTCTTTGCCTGGGGTCAGTTATTCTGAGTGGGTCTCATGAGGTTCAGAGGCAAAGCTGGGTTAGCTGTGCAGTATCTTTAATTCTAACGCTAACAAATGTGGACCAGAGCTGTTTGATGATAGGCGCCTGGATTTCTAGCACTAGACACTGCCCAACATTGTATCTGCAATCCTAGCACAAACATACAGACACTGTGTACTGTCTGCATTATCTCAATTCCACAAGATTACTGAAGAGAAGTCATGGCAACAGGAAAACAGCTCACTGGCACCACCCGATGGCTTGATGGATTCACTAAGGGCATATGGAGGCCAAAGCATTTACCTAAGCGGGTAATAGGAAAAAGAGGAGAGAATAGATTACCTCTACAGCCACCACAGTAAGAATAAGCTGCGTCTCTGTTTCAGGGAAGTAGGCCTTCACTTGCGGAGACAGGCCAATCAAGGCACAGTTGGTCACCACGGCAATAGCACTCATCGTCTCAAATGCCAGCTGAAGGAGGGAGTGCGTGAGAAGAGAGGGAAAAAAAAAATTCAGTTCAGAATTTTAGCGCCGAATATCAATTTCTCATCACCCTCCTCAGAATGAAACACTTCAGTCTGTGTTGTCTTGACACATTCTGGATACCAGGACTGAGTGTTTGTAGACTGTTTCCTTCAGCACAAGCATGAAATAAACTACTGCTTCCAATGCACTCTTCAATATGTTCAGTTCTTTAACTATCCAGATCTCTGAAGAAGTTCAAACCTACAGAACCTAATCTGGGTTTGCTTTCTAAATAGCTGAAATTCTGCCCTTGTGGGTTAACACCACAACACACATGTACCAATGAATGATGCATGTCCAATGAATGATGTTCCAAGCCCTTCTAAAGGGTGATTTCGCCAAAATATCCCCTTTCAATGTGAACTGGGCAGCCCTAATTGCAAGTAACCCACAAGGATCATGTAGCTTCCGTCCACACAGCTATGACAAAACTGTCAGAGAAACTTAGCAAATAAAAGTTAACAACCAAGCGAAAGCGAAATACTAAATACTAAATGAGAGCTAACAACCTAGCGAACCCTAACCACTTTGCAAACAAAACTAGCTCATCTGTCTGTCTGTCTGCCTGACGTTTGCCCAGCGATGGCAGCATTCCCTGGATGCATATCCAGCAGTAAGGTAAATTCTCCCCACTAGCACTATTGCTCATTCTACTTCAGAGGCATAGCAGGATGGAAGTCTTCAACTGAGGAGTTTTATCACATTTCTTCCTTACAGTTTATCTGTCAAAATGTAAAGTGGAATGTGATATTTGGCTTAATATTGAAGATTGAACACAAATTGTCCTTCAAAGAAAAAACAATTATTCTTCAGCTTTACGCTTAATTCCCCAACATAGAAATCAGAACATGTGACGATGTTTCACGTTAGTCTATATAATATCAGTTATCAGTGTTAATACGTTTCTTTTTCAATTGAATAAACAGCGGTGTTGTAACAAACCTCCAAAGGTCTGACGTGTTACTTTGACATGAGATTCCGGACAATTCTGGACAATATCTACTAGTTCACTCATTGTGAAACGTTCACACAATGTCAATGGTGCTGAAAGAACAACTGCGAAAAATGTTGGAATGTTGGAAAGATTTTTCTCTGGTCAGTACAAGCTCTTAGGAAACGATATGAAATAATACACCCCTGCTTCATTACCTGCCACACTCCTATGTCAGATGCAGGCTCAGAGAACGGCCGCTTGAACACATGGCACATCTTAAAGGCGTCCGAGTAGACTTCAGTGATGTTGTTGAGCACCACCAGCAGAGCAGCCAGCGGATACACACAGGAGAACAGACTAACATAACCAAACAGCAGGAACTGCTCCAGGTAATCATCAAACGTGCCCTGATGATAAACATTAAGCAAAAATATGTTACACAGCAAACAAAATATCACACAAAGCAAAATATTAACTTCTTTTCTTTCTGAAAAGTTTATTCCCTGATCACAGTAAATATATGCAAAAGGCAATATTCTTTTCATTAACTGGTGGAATTAGTGGGACCAACCCTAAGACCAGGACTAACAGTAAACACATATTTTTCTTAATATCAGCAAGTGTGGAAAAACTCTGTTTCTCCATTTAAACATATTCAAATAACAAGCGCAAAAAGTTAAAGTTTTGTTTGTGTGCAAAAAGCTCTAAATTTGCTAATCTGAAGGTCTGAATACATTTGTAAGGAGGAAAATTATGGAAATGTAATTGAGTAAAAGTATAAGTGTTTAGTTTTCAAAAAGTACAAATCTTCCAGAATAGCATTAAAACGTAATTTAAAAAGTAAATCTCTCAATTAATTCGATTAGGAAATGAAACTTCTGTGTGCTTCAACAGTACATACATTCAGCAGTACATATATTATCTATACCACTAAGTATTTCTTCATCTTCAAAGATTTTGTGATCCATGTATAAATACAGTTCTGTTGCTCACCAAGTAGGTGTTCATGTCACTCTCCAACTGGACCTGCTCCACCAGAGGGAGCTCTTTATCTCCCATTATCCTTCTCACTCGCTTATGGACCTTCTTATTACGTCTCCTCTGCAGCCAATAAGGCAGGAAGGCCTCCATCACTTGGTTCAGGATTTGAGAGGTGATAAGCAGAGTGGCAAGGCTCTGTGACACAAGAAATCAACATTCATTTAGAGGACAGATTATTGCCTGGCATGGTTTGATGTGCAATATAAGCAGATGCACCACATGAACACATAAGAGGGTTCACTATTTTGACATACAGCACTATTCCAACATTCGTGACTATTAAAGAAAACAAGCAAAGTTTCCTTAATGATGTATTTGCTTTCAGGTCAAACATTGGTAATATTCAATGGTCTTAACAAGGGGTGGGCAATAGATCACGTCAAAATATCATGAGACGCATCATATATTGTAAAGTCTCTTGATATACTATTTTTCCATATCACCCATCTCTAGTCTTAACCTCTAGAAGCTATTACTACACACTAAAAGATCTATATTTCATAATATGGCTAATTTAGGCCTGACTTCTAATTAATCTGTAAAAGATACAGACAAGTCAAAGTGTCATTATGATTGCACTGTAAATAATAATCTTGAGGTTTGCTTCACTCACCTGTCTAAGCAGCGCCATATCTTGCATTACAAAGGCGATATAGAACAACGAGGCAAAACAGTTGACAAAGTTGAACTGTAAAAATAAATCATCCATAATTTCAGTCAGTAACATAACGGCAAGCGAAACTAAAAAGGACAGTTACAAATTTATCAGACATAATCCACCACCTGTTGTTACCACTTTCAAAGCAATAAAATGAGCTGCAAGGTATTCGTCATTAATGGATCAATGGAAAGCAAAACAGAATACACTCAACGCACAGCAAAAGCACAAAAGACTGATAGGGGGAAAAAGATAAGGAAATCTGCAAACATACCACCAACACTTTCAGGACCAGGTGATTCTGGAAGGACGATTCTAGCCTGTGGTTTTCTAAACACAGCAAGAAAGAAAGACAATCAGACTTTCAAAGGGAAAATGACTGCACTCATGCTTGGATCAGTGCGGATATCATAACATATCAGAATATAGTGGTGCACTGCACAAAATGAAGAACAGCAGCCATTATGTTTAACAAACTCATGTGCCACAGTCTTCGATTTACAAACCACCGCCACGCACACTTCAGAATTAGATCCAAGTTTGGTAACAAGCATGCTTTTATATGGTTTAGTAGTTGCAGTCATGTGGCACTGTTGTCTCGACGGGTTACTAATTACACCATGCATCAAAATCTCTTGGCAATTAATTTGAAGGAGGTAATATTCCTTCAAATGCTTCACTGTACAGCACATCAATCGAGTGAGTTATGACCAAAAAATAATTGTCATTGTTGCTTCCAATAATGTGAAAAGTTCCTCATGCTCTTGTGAACATTTTGTATTGTCCCTTCTTTAAGCACTTTGCACTTTAGCTCTACAGAAAGGCTCAATGATTATTTGTTTCTGCAGACTCACCCCAGTTTGTGAGGAATTCAGCTGCGTAGCGATAGAGCAAATTCATTATCTCAATCACCACTGCGTAGATTATGCTTGGGATGAAAAGCATTACACCCGTCCAGAAGTTTGGGTCTTCATTATAATTGCTCAGCGCCCAGTTCTCCATGTCAAAGTAGATCATCATCACATGGAGAGACAGGTACAGACACAGCAGCACAAAGGGGACGGACACAAGATATATCCTCAACTGCCGTCTGCGGAAAGACACACAAAAACATCCAGCCTGTCAGGCGTACAGTCCAGTTCCACCAAATTCTTGGCAATAATTGTTTTCTATGGTTATTTTTGAGTATAACAAAATAACCATTGAATGCGTATGTACTGAGCCTGATAATTACATAATCACCTGATTATCATATCACAAAAATCATAAGAATAATCCGCATGTGATGTGTTTTGTAATAACAGTGATTACTGCTAGTTAGTGTTTTTTAAATGGCAATCAAATGACAATGATAGTGACAATATGATGACGACAATATCACAATTGTTGGTCCTCCATATACATACTTCGTGTTAGGATAAACCGGCTCCTCTCGGCCTGTTACTGGATTAAGGCCCAGAACCCCATGGAATCCCGGTCGTGGCTCTTCAAAAGCTTTCTTTCGACTCAGTGTCCCCCATCCATAGGCCAGCTGCGCACTGCATCTCTTCCACACCTCCAGGAACACAGTGGACCACACCAGGTTGAAGACAGCAAACAGAACATATTTATCATAGTCCTCCCAAGCAAAGAGGTAGTAGGGGATGCCAATGAAGGCCATGGGCACCAAGGCAAACGTGAAATACTCCAGAAAACCAAAGTAGAGGGCCAGCCCCTCACCAAAGTAATGTCTGACATCATCTGTGCAGAGAAACAAAAAGAACATCTTAAGCTGACTACCAACAGTACACAGTGTTTTTCTAAAATATCACTAACGATAGATATATTGGTTATTACAGTGGTTCCCATCCCTGGTCCGGGATTACTCCTGCCCTGCATGGTTTGTTGGAATCAGCTAATTAACAAGCCCTTTCTGAATTAAATTGGATGTGTTAACTGGGAAGATATAAAATGTAGGGTCTTCAGGACCAGGAGACATGAATCACTTTACAGATACTGTTGTTAAAGAGTTCAAACTACTTAAGGCCAATAACAAAGCTATAATATTCACAGTATCAGTCAAAGAAGAAATACATTTGTACAAAAGAAGCTTGCATAAAATTGATGCGTAACTGGTTCAGAAACTATTATGCAACCGTGAAATCCATTTTTAACAGCATTTATCTAAGAAAGACTGATATAATGGATGAGCTGACAGGTTTAAAGTTCACCCGGCTCATGCTTCTGATGACTGACTCACCCAGTGGCTGATAGGACAGTTTGATATTTCGGTACCATGAGAAAGAGAGTCTCTTCAACTCCTCTTTATCATGGAGAGGGAAACACTGGACAAGAATCCCCTTAGACTGTAACCTACGGACTGGACGACACAAAAGTAGTCATCAAAACGCTATTTTTATTTCAGTGGTTGCTCACAGACTATCATTAGTACATCTTAAACATAAGAAAATCCATAATTAAATACCATTTACAAAAACAGAAAGATCTGAGCAAAAGTCTAAGCAAATGTAGCCTTTCTATAAACGTTTTTAAACATTCTCAAGCATAGTTTATGCAGGAGAAGTTTCTGTGTACACCTCAAGGTTAACTTACTGACTGACTTTCCAGGATAAAGTTTTAGTTTGGGGTATCCAGGAACATGCTCCTCTGCCTTTGCCCGTAAGGTGTCCAGTTCATGCTTGATAATGTACTGACATTCTGCAATGCTAAGGAAGCCGTCTCCGTCACCTGAAATAACACACACAGGAAATAAAAGTGGTTTCACTGTCATTACGCCCTGAAGAGTTCAAACATGGCACCGATTTTAAGCAACATACTAGAAGGAAATTATTTTCTCTCCTTTCCAGAGACATGTGCTTCAGCCTTCACAACGTGACTTTCTGTTTTTGGTTTTGTTTTGTCCAAGGGCACATATTCTACATTTTTCTTCTATTTTATCTTTTTCCTTGAGGTCTACTTACAGCGTCTGACCAAAAACCAAAAATAGTCATAATTCATTTTTGCATTACTCACTTCTCTATTCCTAAATTAAACAGGTCACTTTTGTTAACTGTTGCCTAAAGACTAACATATGTAAATAAACTCTGGCTTCTAAACTCTGGTCCCATAATGTAATGTTAGTGTAAGAGGGTGGGGATAAAGTGTGATAGCTGAATAGGCAGATATATGTAAATTTGTTATTTTTCATAACATCATATAAACAGTGAACTTAAAATGTTTTTGCATCTTAGTTTCAATATAGGGACTGTAAAAACTGAGGGGTGAAAAAAAGGGGTGACCGGTGACGTCCAAATCTGTTTTTTAGTGTTCACTCCACCTCAAGCAACAGGGCCAAGTTAATAAATAATTAAACAAACAGATAAAATAACTTAGTATGGGATAGTTGCTCCCTTTAATGTCTTTAAATAGTAAGGGTTTGTGGGTTAAACATGCAGACAGCTGTTTACAGAAAGAAGAGTCAATATTGTTCCACTTAGCACTGATGGTTTTAAATAGTTGAAAAACGTTGGCAATTTAGTTTGTGTTTAATGTGTAACAAAATATTCTCTACAGGGTTTAAATCTGGACTGTGACCAGCCAAAACAACCTGCTGGGCCCATCGTTTTGCTGAAGAGTGTACAACAAACTCTTTAATACGGGCCCTTTATTCGAGAACTTAGTAAACTTGAGTACATTTTTAAAAATCACACACAAACCGTACAAGTTCATACCCAAGTCTGAAGCAGCAACCCATATACTGCCTTAGCTAATGTTTATGGACTCTTTACCATCAAAGTCTTTGAAGCTTTCTCGGTTTGCATATGTGAATCCTCGCATGGTGCCATCATGGAACTCTTTAAACAGCCCCACATCCTCTGCTCCACTCAGGAGCCTCTGCCAGGTAGAGCCCACAAGGAACACTTTAGGCTTTCTCTTCTGCTCATCCTGTCCATCAACCTGCAGCTGCTCTACCAACAACTCAGCTCCTATGTACAAAAAGCAAAAAATAAATGATAAAAATAAAGTATTTGCATAATTCAGGCAAGCAAATTATGTAAACACTCGGGTTGTTGGTGTTGGATCAGATTTGCATCTTATAAAGTGTTTCATTATTGAAAAGCTACATTGGCATGATGTCATCAAATAACTCAGTCTCCAACTAGAGCTGAAAACAAATCATTTAACTTTATAGTTTGTATGGCCTACAATGGAGAACCCATCAAACCCTAGAATTACTACTGCTGTTAACCTTAAATATGCTAATAACAATAATATGAATATTTATTACTAATATGAAAATCTTAAACCAATAAAGAGTTTTCAGTCAAAAATCTACAGTCTACAAATCATTCACTAATTACTATATATGATGTAGTTATGAGAGAGAGAAACTAAATTGTAGGCATTACAAGGGTTACTTAAGTCCTCACAGTCAAGCAATCAAATGTAAGTCATATTTATTTGATTTGCTGTACAAATATTTGAAAATCTTACTGCCTCCCTCTAAGGGACCATGGTTAAAGGTGAAGGTGCACAAGGCTTCTACTACAGGCACCTTTACATACTAACAAGATCAAGAGTAAACAGTCTGTGTAAAGCCCACAGTCACTGTGGCTAAACACATCATAATAAAACCCTGTGAAAGCATCACAAACCAGAGAGTCCTAAAATACAAAGAAACAAAGCGGATTTTTCACAAAACGTTTCGTCTCTGTCAAACTCCAAGCCCTGTCGTCCCATAGTAGGGGTATTACCTCCACTTTGCTGCTTGTCTTTTATTCTGTTTAGTAACCAAGTGATGGCCTCTGCTTCAGTGTTGGCGGCCAGCTCCAGCACCACCAGGGGGGCAAACGAAGGACCATCACTGTCAGAGACTGACAAGCTGCCTTGCATTTTCCCTGATCCCTGTGCAAGATACAGACGAGGGGGACAAACAGTGAAAAGCTCATAAATAAAAACGGCACAAACAGGAAAGTACTGGGAGAATATCCTTTTCAAATGTGAGTCCATAACAGAAGTCCACACCACCTGAATGATATTCAAATAGACCTGTATTTTACTGAACCCATACACCACCGACTATGAAAAGCTCATGCAAATTCCCTGAAGGGCACCACGGGTCTAATTCATTACACCCATTACAGGGTTCGACTGAATGCATGTTTCTTCATGTCTGTGAAATTAGATCTAGATTAGTTAAGAGTGGCAGTCAGGAGTAGACGCTAAATTTAGGCTGTGTTAAAGCAGTATGATAGACACTTCTGAAATATACGTGCTCTAATAACCAAAGGGGTAAATTAACTTGTGTGAATTAGTTATAAGCATCATAAACAATAAGAGAGTGTTATATAGAAGTTTGAACACCCTCAGTTAATTTACATGTTTTGTAAAAGTGAACATTTTAGTACACAATTTAACATGTTGGGGAAAAATCAAAACACTAAATACAAAATTTGTCATATCTTTGGCACCGGCCACAATTTAAATGTTATTTTTCACAAATAAACAGTAATTGTGCATTAAAACGTGAAAATGTTTGTTCTCTGTACAGGATGTGTTTACATATCTTCATTTACAAAAAACAAAGAACCGTGTAGTTTCTATCAGGGGTGCTCAAACATTTACAAACCTTATTCTAGAGATGTAACAATCCATGACTGGATTTGATTCATGATCAACACCAGGTACGATGCTGAAAGACAGCATCTGATGCTGGATGTAGTAACACGCCTTCGCTGCAGCTCTAAACCCTACTGAGCACTTAAGCAAGCTCTGATTTCCTTCAGCCTCAGTCAACAGAATGGGTTTGGGTGTTCCCTCCCTCATATAATAACCAGAGGGGAGTACAGAGAGGAGGGTGCCTTATAAAGCACTAAAACACAAATACCTGAGAACGCAGGACTGGGAGATGGTTTAAACCTCGGGCGAACCGGCTAAGTTAGGGTGTGGACAGGTGTGGCGACGAACCCACTGTAAACACTGGAGCAAGCTAGCCGGCTGGTTAGGTTTCCGCCAGTGGTGATAAAGTTGGGAGTGAGTTAGCTTTCCCAAAGCAAAACAAGTAGCTAGAAGACACACTTCACTGCAGTGTGTACATGATATATGGTTTGCAAGTTTAGAAAAACAGTCGCTGAATTCCGAAAGACATTTACAACCTGAAATGTGCACAAATAAGTTCTCGACGCAGATCTGTCTGTCAGTCAGGGCGGGGCGTAGCATGACTAGTAAGCAGCAGCAAGACAGCCCAAGATTTACCAGCACCCTGCCAGCAAAGCCTAGAACTACACCGTATCTATTCATGCTTTTACAGAAGCTGTGTACCTTAGCTGTGGCGTTATAGAGAGAAAAAAGAGCTGGGACAGACTTAAACTTACATACAGCATGCTAGCTAGCCTAGCCTGCTAGCAAGCTACTTACAGATGTATCCGGATGCACCGCAGCACTTCGGGATAATTAATGTCTCCACCTCTTCCTTCTCCTTACACCGTCATTTATTACACGTTATAACAGTTATAACCGCGACACCGATCCGCACTCTTTATTTCTCTCTGTGTCCGCAGGGGAGAAACAGCTAACCCGACTTTAGCTCCTCCACGTCACTGGCACGACAAGCAAAGACACAAGAAGTTCAGGGCTTGTTCAGCAACTTCACTCACACACACACACACACTGAGCAGACCCTTTCAGCTACACCCTGTAATGACGGGACACGACTATCACAATCACCTACACAGCTAAAACACAGCTGATGGGGGTATTTCCCTCATTTACTGAGGTTGTCAGTAAAAGGGACCATTTAAAGGGACCCCTATCATGAACAAACCGTAACCCCGCCCCCCACTTTCCTGAAATCCAGTTTGATGTAGTATGTCCATATATGGGAACTATGCTACAAAAAACAACCAAAATACCAAAATACAAAGCAAAATACTTCTGCATGTCCGTTGGCTCCGCCCATTTAAACGAGGACGACCAATCAGAACAGCTGTTATATATATATATATATATATATATATATATATATATATATATATATATATATATA
>CM067479.1:33298644-33326953 GCA_034552555.1 Semaprochilodus insignis
ATATATATATATATATATAGGAAAATTTGCATGTAAAACAACCAGCTACTGTTTTGTGCTTAAACACACATAAACGTGGAAAAAGAAGTAAAAAGAAAATAAAGAACAGTAAAATGTAGGATATGGGCCCTTTAAATGCTCCTATATGAACGTCACCTGTTTCAGTCCCCATCACTTGCCGTGTAGCTGACAGACAGAGTGTGTCTCAACTGCGCACTTAATACTAATCCTAGCTGGTTTTGAGTATGTACCACAATGCACACTCAGAACTGGTGATGGTTGGATCAATACCCAAGTATTGATACTTCCGAGCCTGGCGTTTACTTTTAAGAATTGATTCTGGCGCAACAATATGGATATCACTTGTTTATTTATTTGGTAGGATGGTTGTGTATTTTATGTCTCAATGAAAATAATCAACATGCTGCTGAAAGTGATGGTGTAGTATAGGAACTACTCTTCCTTCTGCCTTCTTCCTTTCCTTCCACATAAAAGCTTGTTATAGTTAGTGTTATAGAGTGTTATAGAGTTATAAGCTCCATCAAATGTAATGTACAGCTGTGACTCTGAACTGTGCATGTTTAACTGGTAGACTTCTCTGAGTGAATTATCAAAAGACTCAAAAGGTCCGACAGTTTAACACAGCTCCTGTAAAGGCAAACATTGAAAACACCCAGCAGAATATTATATATACTCATTATTTATTTCATTTATATAATGACCTTTTAAATGTAGCTATTCAGATATGAATCTAATAAATACACACTTATGAACTTTCGCTGAGAGTCCTAGTTTAGGTGAAAATATTATTTGAATATCATCAAACACTGAACTGATATTTGTTATTACTGAATTTAATTACGAATTAAATTACGAATTAAATTACATACCTTAAAGTACTGGTATTGGTTTTGGAATACTAGCATTGTTATAACTTAGTATCAGATTGAATGGACAGTCAGTGGTATCGCCCATCCCTATCTAGAACCAGTCGATTTTTGGGTGTGGTAGTGATGGACACTATTGTAACTGTAAGTGGAATTAATGTGCTATGTTAAAGTCTTAACTTCAAGTTCAGACGTGTGTGTGTGTGTGTGTGTGTGTGCTAGTTTATGTCACATAGTGGGACCAGAAGCTGGTCATATACTCAAGTTGTGGAGACAAGCTGGTCCCCACGATGTAAATCATTCAATTTTAATGTAAGGGTCAGGTTAGGGTCAGGGCAAGGTCGAGGTTAGGGTTAGGGTAGTAGTGGTGGAAGTCATGTAATATTCCACAATTCACATAAACAAACCCGCACGTGCGTGAGAGAGCGAGAGAGAGAGAGAGAGAGAGAGAGAGAGAGCGCGTGCGCTTTTATTTATCTTTTTTTCCAGCTCACCTCTGGACCAAAGTTCGCGGTGACGTCAGGCGGTGACGTGCTTTCCGTAACATGGCGGAACGAGCGATGCCTGCGGATCCTCCGGGGTAAGAGAGAGAGAAAGACATATAGGGGTAAACAAACTCACCATGAAGGCACATTTAAGACGCACATTAGTACTACCGAGCACAGACGAACTAATGTTAGTGTTCAATGACTGCAGCGCTGAGCGTTTTGATTTAGCCGCAGAGTCGTTCTGAATGTTTCTGTTATCGGTTAACGGTCAGTCAGTGAGTCAGTGAGTGAGTGAGTGATGGACGCCGGGCTACATTCAGTCAGGCAGCACTTTAGGAAAGTTTATTCAGTAACACCAGACCTGCTGTGTCACCTGTTTCAGTTCCCATTAGCAGCCGTGTAGTAGCTGGTAGACTGTTTATCAGCAGGGCTGGAACAATACAGAGAAACTGTACGTGCAGTAAGTGTATGTTAAAGTCTCTACTTGTATGTGACTAGAATACCTCGAGTTAAGAAGTATTTACCTAAAGAAAAGGGGTCTATTTAATCATGTATATCAGTGTATAAACCAGTCCTCAAAGACTAATGAGCATATTGTGAGCAGCACCATTAACCAAGTCAGTACAGTTTTGTAACATTTGTAAATGAAAATCAATGCTCAAATCAATACACAAGTAAGAATAAAAGTACCTTCATATAAAGCAACTTGAGCACAAGTACAAACATAGCTGGTCAAATAAAGGACTTAAGTACTGAGTGGAACGTCCTAGATAATCCAGCCTCTATCAGCACAGGAGCTGTTTGTATGGTTTGATCATTTGTATGGTTTGTATGGTTTCATCATTTTGATCTAAAACAAAATACCTAAGCTCCAAAGTCAGAGATATGACCAGTCACTAAACAGTTTAGATGTTGTCAACAACAAACAGAATAGAATTCATCACAACAAATAAATAAATAACTAAATACACTTCTCGTCAAATAAAAATAGCCGCACAAATAGTTGCTCCCAAACAACAGGAATGAAACTTGATGGGTAGGTTTGACATTGTGAGACATGCAAGACATTTAAGTTTCACTCTCAGCTGCGCGTGTGATGTAAGCAAGGACGGGCCTTATCGCATGATTGCAGACATTCAGCTAGCAGTGAGCCTCCATGAGTCATCCTGTTAGTGCCAGAACCATGTGGAGATGACCAACGAATCCATGTGTGGAGGCACTGTAGTTGGTGAACAGGGCACACATGCCACACATCCAGAAGGCCTGGTGTCACTCCACCTCGACCCATACCACAAAATCTGCAGGAACTGTGTGAGAATATTCAAGCTCCATGGGATGGATTATCACAGGACGCCATTAAGAACCTCTATAAATCCATGCCGAGACGTCTGGCATGTTGCGTTAGCAAACATGGCGGCCCAACGCCCTACTGAGAGACACTACTTCTGTATGTTTAGCCCATATCAGTCTAAATGTATCGTCATTATAGCATTCCAAACTGACACTTCCTTCTGGGTGTAACAATTTTTTTTGACGATGACTGAAAAGTGTAACTGAGTAAAAGATAGATTCCTTTACTCGCTGATATACCTGAGTACTCACAGTATTATATATTTGGAGATATTCAGCCGAATACATACAAATACATTACATCCATACATGTACCTGGGTAAATGTGACTAGTTACTACCCAACTCTAGTAGATATGACAAGCTTATTTAGGTGGCGTGTGGCCTTATGAACAGTACCCTACAGTAAAGGGTTACTGGAAAAATACAAATAATTAATTTCAGTAATCATGTAAAGTAATGTAATATGATTAATGATTGTGTTCTCTTCTGTTGGTCTGTCTTGTGCCAAAAACTGATGAGATGAAGTGAGAATAATGCAAACAAATTTTTATCAAATCATTAACAGCGCAGAGCTAAAATCCTCACACGCTCTTGGCTTCAGACTGGCCCACCGTGTTCTGGTGTTTCTTCGTATTCATAGTCTCTTCTACAGTTTTTACAAATTCCTGGACACAGCCATGAGGTAAATCGCTTGTTCCACTGGTGCAATCCAAACATGTGCTTTACATCACCTTTGTATCTCAAACCTGTTGCTTGGTGGACATAGAGCATGCTGTCTGTGTTTAGGCCTGTCAGTGCTTCACAGTGGGTCAGACTTTTAGCACTAGGGGTGTAATGATACACACGTGATTCGATTTGATTGACAACACTGGGACCACAATTTGGTATTCCTATGATATTTCAAAGAAATTTGAATAATTGAATATTACATATGTAATCTTGTTGTTGCACAACTTTCCAATGCCGCTGGAGCTGGAAGGCAGGAGGAGTGACGGAGTGATGTTGGTGATGCTAATTGTTTAAAAATGTTGGTGTTGCATTAGATGGCATAATTAATAGAATGTCCATTTACCACAATGCAGTTTTGCAATGCAATATCATGATGCATTGTTACACCCCTATTTATCACTAACACCTCTCCATGCTAGATGTCTCACTGTCTACTGTACTGGTAGATTCCATCATTTCCTTTACAGTATGGACTGCTGTCCATGAGCTTGACCTGGTGTTCTAGGCTGGCTTATTGCTATTGCTTTTTAGTTGGTAAGGCCCCTTGGTTGTTTTGTTTTGGTGTCTATCTTTTTGTACAGGGTATTTCTGTATGAATGGCTCTAAAATGTAATCAGATCTTCCTCAGAGTTTGAATAATAAATTGCTAGACAAAACAAATTTTGCAGCTGCAGGATAGCATATAATAACCATATAGCATGTTGCCTATCAACTTTTATTTAAGCTGTTATTATGACTTTAATGAAGAAGATCACGTTGGGAGCCATTTATTCAGTAAATGAGTTTACAAGAGTTCATGAACTTTTTCTCATAACTGCAGCATATGTAATGTATTTCGGTTGTTTAACCTTACTAAACCATAATTCCATAACCATAATTCCTTAACATTCCTAAAATCTTTGTTTTTTTTCCCCTAAAAATCACAAATCTTACAGGTCATGGTGGATCACCAGCTGGCTGCCATCTTGGTGCCCCTCATCCCAGTGCAAACTGAAGGAGGTAGAGGAGAGAATGCTTCAGCGTGAGTGATAGCCACATTCTATCTTACTGGGCTGAACACGTGCGCAGTTATTGCTTTGATGTTCTTCTTGAGTTCCGTTTCACCTGCACAACAGTACATTATCCACGAACTGTCAAAATAAGAGGCTGCAAACATATTATTTACTTTTTCTGTCAGTCTACTAAATAATGAATTAGTTACCCAACAAAAGCAATACTGATACAACTGATTGTTTGCGCCAGTAAACATAGTAGTGTTTGCTATAAAGAAAGGAGCAGTAGAATTTAGCCCAAGAAAATAGTTCAAGTAAAACCTAATCTCACATTATGAATGTACATATGCTATGATCAGCAGTGGCAGACTGTGTGAGTAGTAGCTCTGCACATAAACAGTTAAGCCAGACTGTAAGCTAGAATACAGGCCGCTGCTGTCTTCTAAAACAAAGTATAATTTCCCTTTTTCCACTGTGACTCTCTTTAGCCCTCAGAAGCAAGTTTTCCAAGCAGTTTGTCCACATATCCAATGACAACAGGCTGTGGACGCTGGTCTTCAGTGGCGGTGTGGAGGGTAAGACGCCTTTGGTGCTGCTGCATGGCTTTGGTGGAGGAGTGGGTCTCTGGGTCCTGAACCTGGAGGCCCTGTCCCAGCAGAGGCCTGTGTATGCCTTCGACCTGCTGGGCTTCGGCCAGAGCAGCAGGCCTCATTTCAGCACAGACGCCCAGGAGGCTGAGCTGCAGTTTGTGGAGTCCATAGAGGAGTGGAGGGAAAAACTCGGCTTGGAGACTATGATCATGCTGGGTCACAACTTGGGAGGATATCTGGCAGCAGCCTATTCACTTAAATACCCCACCAGGTTAGTACTTAATGTTTTCAAAGGATTCAGTTTCATTCAGCACTGTGCTAGGTATTAAAAAAAAAAATCTTTTCATTATAAACTCAGTACTGGTACCGACCAAACTACATCCATAGCAACTACTTAAATCTCAGGTATTAAATAACTTGAACACAGTTTGTGGGCCTATTAAAATGCAAGTAATATGCAAGTTGTTGAAATGGGATGTCCAACAAGCTCATGTACACCCAGAAGTGTTGGATTGCAGTGCTATTTGGAAGATAAAGATAGAGGGGATAATCCATCCCATGCAACTTGGAATGTTCTCAGGCAATGCTTGCAGATTTTGCATTGCTAATACCAGTCCTTTTGGACATGTGACGTGTGACAAAAAACATTCATCTTAGTGCTGATCACGGCGCCATTCTGAGTCACTCTATGACAGTCTGGCACGATGACATTGCAGTCTTTGGTGACATTGATGTGGTGTTAAGGGCAGTCGTCATAATGGTCTCTGTGCATGTAGTCCTGCATCATGCAGCTGTCTGCCACTAGTGCTGGCACTAATAGAATGACTTATGGCGGGCATCACTGCTCGCTGAATGTCCACAATCATGGCTGTTTGGGCGTATGTCAGACAATCCATCGGTTCTACCTCTTCATGTACATCACTCAGGTCCTTCGTGACGCTGGTGCGTGTCTTCTTCTATCCACTGCCACCAACAGCATGCTGTGGTTGTATCTGCACGACCGGTATAGCGTACAACAGGTGGATAAGACCATCCCGCTTCCGGGAGTCCTGCAATGTTGTCCCCTCTCTAACTGCTTTCGAACCCTTCTGTGAGGCATACTTGGAAAGCATGCTACCAACATAACAGCACAAGTCAGAATGTAAAGCATGGGGCCTTACATCAAACAGGTCCTTACGAAACATGTGGCCGAGCTTAATCTTTCGCACGTCTCACAATGTTAAACCTACCCCCCCCAAGTTTCATTCCTGTCACTTGATTCCTTCTGGGTTCTATTATGTTGATGATGAGTGTAGGTGTGATGGTGAGGTTTCCACCTTTGGCCATATACAGTAGTGCACCTGATTATGTAGCAGATACAGCACATTAAGTTAACAAATGATGGATTGTTTCTTTACAACAGTCTTAATGCTATCATGATTTTTGGATGAATGTAGGTTCAGTGTAGATTATGGGACAATTACAAATCTTAATCTGTTTTAAATGAACACTGGAAGTTGTGTTGTGTGTCTGCTGCTGTTTTGCTTTCCACATTATGTCCCTGCTGGGATGCACTGTGTAGAATTAAGGCATAAAGATTTTAATCTCTATGCAGCGTTAGTTGTTTGTCCTTGAAAGCTTCTTTTCCTGGGTGAACTCGTCTTTGTTTTTACTTTTTCTTTCCCTGGGCATTTTTGATTTATATCTCGTGGAGGATATTGCACACTCACATATCAGACAATCTCACCTCACATGCACGTAACCATGGACCAGACTTGGCCCGGTCTGTTTTTCTTTATGTTGTTGCTGTTTCCCTGTTTTTCTTTTTATTGGTTATTCTTTATTTGCTGTGATTGTATCAGGTTTTTGTTAGGAGTTGGGCTAATACAGATTTTATTGATGCAATAAGAAGAAATTAAGTAGCAACCTTGAATATATTCAGAGACATTATAGTTATTATGATATTCACTTCACTGTTTTATGATTGCCTTTCAGCTACACTAAACTGATCTATATACACTTTGTTATTTCAGTATTAAACTGTTGCATTTGTTCTTTAATATTTGGCAAAACATTGAAACACTGTCCTGTTTGCTGTTGTACTACAGGGTGAAGCATCTGATCCTAGTGGAGCCATGGGGGTTTCCGGAGCGGCCAGAGCCAGGAGACCAGGACAAACCCATTCCTGTATGGATCAAAGCCCTTGGGGCCATGCTGAGCCCCTTTAACCCTCTGGCTGGGCTTCGACTAGCAGGACCTCTTGGTATGATGCCTTTAAAACACTTTGGATTTCCACTGACAGCTACCAACGTATCCCTGGGTGAAAATTCATCATGGACAGCTCCATTGTTATCTCAGGGTGAAAAGCCAGGCCACTGAATTAAGACCACACCGATCCAAACTTTAATATGCCCCAATTTGGCTGGCTACAGTTTTTCCCTCCACAGTTTAAACCTTTCAAAATGACTTAAAGGCTATGTAGAGCCCAGCACATGGATTTCCAGAAATAAAGAAAAATCATAATGTTTTTTAAACTACAATTATTGAGTATAGATGTAAAATCTAAAGTGTAAATATGAAATGATATTAATCATCATCATATTTTTATTAGCATCAGTCAAAAAAATTAATCACCCTAGGCCATAGAACATAATCTTGAAAACGTTGTTGTTATGAAATCCCTGACAGTAGTGTTGTATGATATGCGGATACCTAGAAAAGCAAAAACGGTATGAAACTTTTTGGTGCCGGTACTTTAAGAATGCTATTGTTTTAAACGAGCTGTATTTCCTATGAGCTGCATTAATGTGCCACAGGGGAGCAGTGTCTGTGCGCAGTGTTCAGCTTCCACTCCCTGCAGGCATACTCAGCGTGTTGGATGACAAAACGAGAGGCTGCTAAGCACTCTTGTCATTGAGGGCCGTTCATGAATATTCTAAATCTGATTATGTAAATGAATTGTAAAACAGACATTTGATTGGTATTCGATTGTAAAAAATGTACCACTACTGAGACTGTCTCACATGGGCCTGGACCGCTGAACTATATGACGGACAGTCACACAATATTACCTTCACGATTTAAAATAATATGTTTGTCCAGCGGAAACAAGTGTAATTCAGCAGTAACTGTGTGGTAAGGGTGGCAGAGAGGTCTCAACCCAACTCCAGACAGTGACCCACACTCAGGAATCTTAAAAGCCTGTTTTGAAAATACTTAAAAGTGGTATTTAAAGGTTAGTAGATGGCAAAAATGTGGAACCTCAAGATGAAGTTGTAGTACATAATATACATCCACTTCTGTTCCTCCTCAGATTCATGGTCCTCCTGATAAATCATGGCTGTGGGTGGCACAATTCATGCAGCACAGAAACAATGGAAAACAAAACCGCAGAGCGAAGATCTGAACCTTTTATATTTTCCCAGTGTTGTATGGTGCTCCTGGGAACATGCAACAAAAAAAAAGCAAATAGTTTGAATGCCAGTTTTTTAGTTAGTTATTGTTAGTTATTTTAGCAGAGTTATTGAGCACCATTTTTGCTTACCACCCGTGGCTTGTAGGAAAAAAAAAACAGATGCATTAAGCAAAGTATGGAATTATTTCTCATGCATAGCCGACAGTCAGGACAAGCTCATGGACTGTCTGCAAAACATGTTTAAAACCTAGGAGACTAGGGACTAGCACATCCAACCTGGTAAAGCATCTCTTGGTGACTATTTATTGTCAAAAACACACATACATGTATGAAAAATAAGAAAACTCCTAACAGCAGAAAAACTACATTTTATTAAGCATTGAACATAATTAACATAAATGCTATTAACATTAAGTGTAGCGCTTCTAGCCTTGCTTTGACATTTTGTTCAATCAATCAATCAAAATTTATTTATATAGCGCTTTTTTACAACCAACGTTGTCTCAAAGCAGCTTCACAGAAAATAAGTTAGTTATAAAGGAACAAAAAAAGAGAAAAACACGGCGTTAATGTACAGATGTAAGAAACCCGGGTCCAAGCCCCCCTTGAGCAAGCCAGAGGCAACAGCGGCGAGGAAAAACTCCATTTTCTTGTTTGTTTGTTTTATTTTCATTATTCAGGTATTTTAGTTTTTGCTCTGGTATCATTTCAGCATCAGTTTAGAGAAATGTTGGTATCATAACACTACCAGACAGTGGCTTTAGCAGAATTAGCTCTTCTGGACCAATGTGTACACTGTTCCTGCTCCGCTAGTCAATGATAAATCTCTGTTATGTCATTTTCCAAGAAGCCCAGTGTCTGACTGCTGACTTTTGAATTATTCTGTCTCTCTTTACCTGCTGTAGATTTATGCTAAAGTGTTTCTGTAAGGTTGTGCTATATTATGGTATGTATTTTTCTCACCATTTAGGCCCGCTCCTGGTGCAGACTCTGAGACCAGACTTTAAGAAGAAATTTGCTACCATGTTTAATGACAACACGGTCACAGAGTACATCTACCACCTTAATGTCCAAAGCCCAAGGTGCATTTATCTGTTTTTCTTGTGTTTACTTTTCCCCTACATCTCTGGTCTCTGGTTGGCCTCCATCACTGTCTGTATAAAACCATCATTGTGTGTTTTCGTATTTCTTCTACTTGTACTGTTTCTGACATGCTTGCACTCGTAAGCGCCTAATGACTGTGTTTTCATTTGTAGTGGTGAAACAGCCTTCAAAAACATGACCATTCCATACGGCTGGGCCAAACGGCCCATGTTGCAGCGCACTGGCCTGATTCACAGTGACATCCCTATTACCGTGATCTATGGGTCGCGCTCCAGCATAGATGGCCACTCTGGCAATTCAATCAAAGAAATGAGGCCAAACTCCCATGTGGAGATCATAGTGAGTTCTTCGTTCTACTCTCCTCTTATTTTGCTCACACTGCAGTTCTTTCAGATAAGAGTTAGTTTGAAGCTGTTGTTCTAAAACAAAGGTTTGTTGTTAGCTTTGGATACAGAATACCTTTTTTTTTTACAGAACCTGTAATGCAACGAAATATATGGGCATAGAAGTTTGGTCAAAGGGGCAGGCAGTATTTGCAGCAGTCAGCAGTTCCAATAGGTGTTTAGACAGTTGGTAAATCTCTGTTTGTTTTAATCTTTAAATTATTCATAATAGGGGTTTGTGTGATCACCAAAGTAGTCACTGTCTCCACTTGTACTTGAAGCAATGCTATATTGGGTTTTAAGCATAGTAGCAGGAAAATAATACTCAATAATATCTTTGCACATGGTCTTCATAGAGAATCATCACACAGAGAATCTTTTTACAGAAGTGTGTATAGAGTTTTCAGCTAGTTCGACGGCAAACAGTTGATAGGCCACTTCCTCTGTTTTCATGTTTCCAACATAGCAAGATTATTGGAGGACAGAACAATTAGAAACAGCAATACAGAGAATAACTTACAGAACCAAATCACTTAAAATATGTATGTCTGACTGTATGCCCTCACACTGGACTCTTCTCACTCTCTGTATGTCTGTCTGGTCTCTAGGCCATAAGAGGAGCAGGGCACTATGTGTACGCTGACCAGCCAGAAGACTTCAACCACAGGGTACTGCATGTCTGTGAAACAGTGAGTTGAAGGGTCCAGACGAAGACTGGAAGTGCCTGTTTATTCCATCTACTTTATATATACAGCCTTGTATATAGAGATTTTCTTTAGACCAGCTTAAGTCAAAACAGCTGGTCACAGTGCCTTTATACATGATATACGTGCGTAACAGAGTGCAGTGCTATCTCTTCATTGTTGTTGATTTATACATCTGGGTTTTCATAGACATTTATTAATGTAAGACCCTCAAAGTGTATTAATAACACATTGGCAATGCATTAATAAGATGTTAATAACATAATATTAACATTAATGCAATTATCACAAAAACGCCATAAATCTTTTAAATGCTGTTAATGCATTTTCCTAGTTCGAGTCTTTCATAGTAGCGCAGGCTAAAGCCTAGTTGCTTTACGTTGCACTGAAAAATTTTGCTATTATAGAGGCTAGTAGCCTTTTTGTTCAAATACAGACTTGAAATGGTTTTATAGTAATGCCTTAGTAGTGCTTAGGAGACAGCAAATGCAACGGTAATGTGGAAGGCTCCAGTTCCCCTCCAGAGCCTCCACTGTAATGCACAGGAATCTACAAGTTACATGAACAAGAATGAGAACACAGCTCTACAGTTGATGGTATATGATATATATATACTTTCATTGGTTATCACCAATTCACTCACTGGATGTCAATGATGAAAATTGAAAGCTGACTCCATTGTATGGAATCAGGCTCTTGTTCAGGTACTTGTGATTCTTGCATCAACAGGAAAAAAAATTTGAGCAAATAAAACAACTGCTGTTAATAATTAACTGCACCAAATAATGCGATTAAATGTGACAGTAATAGTGTCACAGCGATAATCAAGATATATCCTGATGGAGCGTAAATTATGTTCCGTTCATATTCCAACATTGGAGTAAGGCTTAATGTGACCGAAACCAACCAAATATGCTCTGATGGGCTCCAACAGGGTTTAAAGTGTCACTTCATTTTGATTAGTGTGTCGCTTTGTTTCCTCACCTGACAGTGCCAGAATTAAGACAGGAGAACCCCTGTGCCTTTTTCTCTCTGTATGTCACCAGCCAGCAGCTTTAATGTTATACATATGTTTTATTATAAAGTGTGGTACAATAATTATTCTCTGGGATATGTACTGTGATATGCTGCCTACTGCCATATTGATATATAGTTGAAAATGGCACAAAATTGGGTGCTTTAAATGATATGATTAAATCATATCAAGGCAGGCAGTGGTAGCAATGGAGTACAGCTGCTAAAAATACACAATTTTATTGTCTAAAGTTTATATAAAATACATAAATAAGCAAACAAATGAATAAACAAATGACCTTTTTGTGGTCTTTTAAAATCTTGCTTACATAATCATAGTATCTTACAAAGGTGATTTCACCGGTGCCTAAACTGAAGAAAGAACAAATGTTTTCAGCTGATCAGGTAATCAGGTAACTCAGTCCAAATGAGACTTTTCACAAGCTAAAAGTAAATATTAAATAATATTTAAGATAAATATAGGTACATATTAAGTAATATTTAAGATATTTTGTTCTTTTCTACCTCACAAATGACTGGTGCAACTGTGAATCAGTTTTCTTCAAAAGAGGCAGAGTGAAGCTACAGTGAACATGCATGCTGTGTGATTTTATTTGTGCAATTTACGTATACTATTTCATTGTTGCTACGCACACCTGAGGTTGGGTATTTTTGCAGTTCTGAAATGGCAAGGGATGGATTCCAGAAGATACTTTTATTCTAGAATTCTGTTTTTAACATTGTCTGTATTTTGTGAATCTTTATTTGTATGTATTAAATCTATTAAGTGCACGACTGACTATTATTAGGGCGTCTGGTTGTCCAGTTGGAGTGTCAGTGACAGTGCAACTATTGATTACTGTGACAAATCCCCAATAAAGTGAAACGGTCTATCTTGTTATAACAGAATAAATCTTCTGATTTGTTCTGTGGGTTCCTCTGAGATGTTTTTTTTTTATCGTCATGAACAACAAGAGTGTAGATCAGTGTAATTATTAGATCATTCATGATTAGTGAAGCTCAAAGGAGTTCGTGGCCTGTGTTGACTTATCTTAGTGTGTCCGAGGTCAGCCACAAGGAAGGCACAAGCAGCACTCCTCCTCCTCAGCCATGTTTTATAAAAATGGCTCCCGGCCACCTCAGCATTCTTTTCCTAATGAGTCATTTAGCCAAGTCTGTTATCGTGGACACAGTATGACTGGCGAATACAGCTGGTGGAGTGCTGGGCATATCCAGGTCATAGATCAAGTATGGCAATACATTAAGCAAGCTTATTAACTGAAGAGAGCAAAGTTGAAATCAGTCAGTTCTCCACTTATTTAGTCAAAGAGTCGTAGTGTACCAACATCCCTTAATGTTAAAGGAATTAAAGGAATACTCGGCTGGTTTTCAGCTTGATTTCTACCCGCTGCATCTGTAGTGTATAGTCATTTTCCACGGGCAATAATTTTCATTCATTACCCCGTATTTAACAAAAGAACAGTAAACCAGTCGAATCAAACACTCTTACACCAGAAGCCGGTGGAAAACTGTAAGTTGAGATTTCTGTTCTTTTCTTAGTACAGGGAAATTAGTAATGTGTTATTATTGCCTGTGGTAACCAACCATACATTACAGACGGGACAAATAGATAAACAGTCAAACACTGTAGTATCCCTTTAAGAACAGCAAGAAAATGCAAAGGAAGAGTATTGAAGATCAATGCTCATGATGGAGAGATAAATCTTAAGCCAGAAAGTGGGACAAATCATATGTTCTCCTTCATAGCCACAAGAGGGCGCAAGTACACACTGCATGCGTATTGCTTGCTGCACATGGAGAGCATACAGTTAAGAGCAGTGTTGAGTCATGATCATGTCTGACTGTCCACACAGACACACACACACACACATATACACTATTTATTGTGATTTTGAGATCGAGAAGAGTTTTATCTCTCAGTGACATATGGCAGTGTGCATCTGTAAGTGAAACAAGTAATAAACTAGTGCAATACATTGAGTTTACATGTATGAGTTTGTGAGCCAAACCATTATCAGACCTCTCCTTGAGTATGTCTTATATTTGCAGTTATCAGCCAGTACTGCTTCAGCTGATCAATCCTTCATTAAAATCACCTTCAAGCTTTATTCTTCTACCAAGATATCAATAAGTATTTTAAATAATTAAAGCTCCCCTGTGTTTGTTTACTTGTATCTGAATTTTGCAAAGTACTGTTTAATATTAATACATATCTAATCTGTATATCCTTTTACACTTTGCAGTACTATAATTCCTGCATGTCGTTTACATCTGGACACTACAGGCTTTCTGAAAAGTGTTTGTAGTTTTATTATTATTTCACAGTTTTACAATTTTGCATCACTATGTGAAAAGACTGTGTGATGGATATACAGTTGTGTGCATATGACTGAACACCATAACACATTTCCTGAAAAATTAGTGAATATGAGTTAACAGATCCTCTATAGAATGTGTATGCAAACATGTTTATTTGCTAAATGAAGAAAATAATAGTTAAAAAAAGGAAGATATAAAATGTACTATTGCATACTCTTACTTTGTCAGTATGTTCAGTTTTGCATACGACTATGCCTCACAGCTTACTGTAAGTTACACAGTCAGCTGTTCATTGTGACCTCATCCCAGGGCAGCAGCATTTCTCCTGCTGTGATGGGAGTGGTCAGACATGAGAAAGCCAGTGGTGACGGACGATGGCTGATGCTGGAATTCTGTTCCTATTGTGATGCAGCAGCACTATGTGGGAAACCGTCTGATCAATGACTGCAGAGTAAGAGAAACTGCATTCCCCCACACACACACAGTCAAAAGAGTCTGTCAGACTGGACTGGAATATATTCCAGCAGCTTTGTATCTTATATTGCTGGAACAGACATGCTTCTGGACATTCTTTACTGATTGGTTTCATAATGACTGCACAATATTTCTGTGTACTTCTGTATACACTTACGTAGTCTTGCATCACAGCATATTACTATGTGCAGAGGTTTACTGGGCTTTTGCACTAATAGTGCGTGTCTGCTATGTTGCACCACACTTTCCACTATTCAGGTACTTGGATACTTCTGTACTTCTGCTCATCCATACATGTATGTATTCGCTGACCTAATCAAACTACTTAAAGTGGTAACTTGAAAAGGAAGAACAGTTTGATTAGCAACAGTGCTAGGTTTAGGTTTTATGTTGGGGTTCAGGTTAGGGTAGAAGTTAGGATTAGGTCCAGGGTTAGGATTAGACAAAGTTAAGGTGAAATTAATCTATACTAAGTTGAATATCCAGTACTGTGCAAAATCAGAGAACACCCTTTAATCATTATATTTTATATGTTACTTTAAAAAAATTTTTGTTCATTGTTAAAACATTATTAAATTATTATTAGGAAAAACATTAAAAGCAAATGACACAGATGCCTCAAAAAATAATTTAAAAAATTTAAAAAAAACAAACTTATAAATATATAGTATATTTTATAGTATAATCGTATGATTGTTCAGTATTTAGTGTATTTGTCCGCCTTTGGCTTTATCACACCTTCCATTTTTTATGGATGACTTGCTTTGAAAGAAACACTCCCCCAGGTTTCCTCTTAAATACAGGTTAGGGTTAGGGTTGGGGTTTCCTGCTTTTTTGACACTGAAGAATAATAACTGGTACCCAAAGCAACACTATGTAGGATTCGGGGATTTGGAGACCTCTCTGGTGGAAATATGTAATATATATGTGTATTTGAACAGAACTCAGTCAAAACTCTGCGAAGGGCGTGTGCCTTCACAGGGTGTAAGCGAATGATTGTTATCATATCTTCATCAGTGTAATGTTGCTTTTACATCTTAGACCTGAACATTGAGTCAGACTTCCTTCCTGAGTCGCGGCCTGAAGATCTCCTGCCAAATCTACCCCGGCACCTTCGAGTTTTACATCAATATTCTGAAGGTCAATTACAGCGGCGCACGCACCCCATATTTAAGTGTGGTTTCTTTTCCTCATACTCACTGATGCAACTTCTTTCAGTTCCAACAAATAATATTATTTAATTGCAAAATTATTATTATTATTATATTACACAGTTCTGCCTTAATGGCCATGAACAGTTAAACCTTTGACTTTTGCACTGCAGAGTAAGTTAATGCAAGACAAGCATCTACACTGAGCTATCCAAATAAATTGGTGCCAATGATTGTACTGGACCACTTTAAGATTTTATTGGACCATGTCTATTGGTACACTCATTACGATTTGTTCACTCAATGTAAAGAGTAACTGGCTTTTCCTTATGGTGTAAAGAAGAGTGATTTGAGAGAGTTTTGACAGCAGTATGTAGATTGGAATCTCAGTATTCTTAGCATCTTACTTTTCAGCTATTTTATCTGTTAACATATTTTACTCTGAGTTAACATAATTACATATGCTAACACCTATTATAATGCCTAATGCACATTCCTCACCATGGATTAGAATGCTTTTTTGGAACAAGGGAAGTGTAGTGTGGGAATTAGTTGGCTGGGAATGACCAGAGGAGTGTGGCAGAGTGTAAAAAATCCTGGCCTGTTTCAGATGGAGCGGAATGTGAGGACGTCAGATGTGCGGACGGTTTTAGACACAGAGTGTTTCAGTGAGCGCTCTCCACCAAAGTGCAGACTGCCACCCCTGCTTGACGTGAGATGGTGTGTGTGTGTGTGTGGGTGTGTGTAGACAGTCGTGTGGACAGTGAAATGTCTGTCTGTCTGGGTGTGTGTGTGTGTATGTTTGCCCCGTGTGCTGTATGTTCCTCTATCAGGTTCCCTCACAGCTGTGCTCTGAATCTCGGTGTTATATTGGCAAAGCCTTGACAAAACCACAGCTTTAACCTTCCTTCCTTAGCAAAGCTCTCTGACGGAAAGCCCAGTGCCCTTTACACAACACGGCGCACTGATACGCTCGGCTGTAGTGTATTTGGCTATAATCAGGACTTGGTGGTTGTAATAGATTACAGTCTGAGCTACGGTGAAGGTGCGGAATGCGAAGGCGACAGGGTCGTGAGGGAGGACCGGAGCATTATGGGTCGTCTCCACATCAGGCCAGGGGAAGTCTACACACAGCCCTCGGCACACTGAGCTCTGCCGCGTTGCTAGGAGACCGGCCCAGCGCCTATATTAGATTTAATTTATTAAATTCACTCTGGTGCTTTTCTCAATCTCTCTCTCCCTCTCTCTCTCTCTCTCTGTTCCTGTCTGTGCCTAGCCTGAGATAAGAGCATCAGGCTTGCACAGTCTCTGCAGTAAGACTGAACTGCTACAGCATATTCCCTGCTTTTCACACAGTGCCGGAGTGAGGCAAAGCATTTAATTCCACTGCTGTTCAATAAGGATAGCACTAAAGAGTCCTGGCTGTGACCTTTGACCCCATGTGCACACTTCAAGTGAGGAAGGCCTACAGCATCCAGCTCCTTACTGCTCAGTTTCATGTTTTATTCCTTCATTAATGAAAACATACAGTCCAAGATTAGCCTTCAAAGCATTCAGTTACTTATCTTTCCATCTGAGACTCAGGCGCTTGAAATATAATGATTTGGTTTAGTGCTTATTCAGCCTCTTAAGCCTTAAAGGCCTGTTTGTAGACCACACAATTCAGTTCCTCACTTCCATAACCACAAACAGCACTGTGAAAAAGTCTTAGGCATGTGTGAAAATGGTATTTAAGCCTTATTGATCTGGGCAGAATGCACTTTAGTTCTAGAACAAATAAAAATAACATTACAGTTCAACTGTAACATTACAGTTGACCTAATCTTCATTGCCACCTTCTTAGCAAAGCTGAAGTGTCTTTTTAATGTGGTTTTACCTTCTCATTGCTTTCAGTCTTTCTTTACCTGCTCTTACAGAACAACAGACACAGATCACATACAAAAAGCAAAGCTATCTGGATATTGTGCTATCACTGATATCTTACAGAAAATACCTTCTGTATTAACTTAGAAGATTTTTCCCCTCTTTGCAAACTGTGTGTCTCTGAGGAGCTTTGTACTGACATTACTTTTGGTCCTGTCCTAAGGTCTTGAGTTTTTGGCATCAGGCTGCCACTAATTTCTCTGCTCTTTTAGGCCATGAAGTCTCCTGCTCAGCATCTGTGTTACTCTTAATGACTTCTCCTCATTTAATCTCAGAACTCTGCAGAAATGATTAATGCTTTGCACTCCGACAGCTGCAGAAAAGTTGGTGATCAGTCACTGGGCCCACTTCACTCTATCTTGAGACGGCAATGGATTCTATCTGCACTCTATATTATTTCTTGAGAGCTTTCGCTTGCCTGTGTGCATGGTGCACTACTGAAAACCATTAAAGCCTGGAAGAGGACATTCTAAACGGCGGAATCTCAGTTCCGGATAGTTTTTGAATAGTTTTATCTTTTAGGTCATATAAAAAAAACCTCTAAATCCTATAAAATCAAAATTTATTTTTATTTATTTATTTTCATTATTGTTATTTTTTGCTGCCCCTAATGGACACTTTGTGGCATGCCAAAACACCCTGGGGGGGAGGCGGGATGGGGATGTCCTGTGATTATTACCTTTGATAATACGTATGCTAACTTCTATTACAATAACAATAACATGGTGTGGTGGACATGCTTCACCTTGTGTTATTCTTACACTCTGACACATTGTAAACTCACACTATTAGCAGATAGTACAGCACTACGGAAGCCTGAAACCTGTAAAACTGAAACCTGTCATTTTGTGGTTGCCGTTTAGCGACTGACTTAAAGAATTTACTCTTCTGATAGCCAGCTGTAGAGTTTGATGGAGACGTTTAGTTAACTTACATTAACTGTTTTTAAAATATGGCTCCAGAATGGACAAAAGTGTTTAAGTAACTGAGACAAATCAGTAATGGACATGTCCCCTCCAATATTCAAATATGCTTAAAATGTCCCCCTCAAACATACTGATGTAAAAATAGAAATAAAAATATTCCACTCAGCATTTTTGTGTAACATTACGACCTGACACTGTTCACATCAGCTGATGAGACACTTATTATTGTACCCCCACATATAATCACTTCATTTGAAGTCTTTATAGCGTCTCTGACTTGAAAAATTAACATTAATACATCATTGTGTGCTGTAACTGTAATTGTGGAGATAAATAGTATTTTGCTACTTTCAGTAATTCTATACAGTAGAAACATTTTTGGTGAAAACGGGCCAACTTGCCAGTGCTAATCCATCAGTCATCACTAACACTAGCTATCACAGCTAAGTTACCTGGAAAGTTAATAAGCCACAGATTCAGGTAGCAACCAACAGTGGTCATAGGTAGATTCAGCTAAAGCTAATATCTTTCTGTTATATTTGTTAGAAAACACACATGAAGTCTAAGTACAGGGTCAATCATTGTAGTGATGCATGTGTAACATGTAGACAGTAGTAACTAGCTGGAGTTGTGCATCATTGCGGTGTGTTACGTTGAGTAGTGATGATTTATCAGTAGTGTTTATTAGTGCAAACTAAATCTTAACATCATCATATCCCCAAAGAGATGACTTCCTTTATATAGAGCAGTGACCTCAGTCGACCCCTCGGAATCCAGCATTATTGGACAGAGGATGCAGCACAGTGTGTACCCATTTAAAATATTGTGTTCTGTACATAAGCCAGCGTTATGAGAGCACTCCCTGTTAGTTTGGTATCCACTAAAGTGCTAACAGCTTGGAAATAAATCTCAATAAATTACATTACTGTCAATTGTGCATCTTGAATAAATGTTTGCAATATTATTAATATTTTGTTATTATATATATATATATATATAATTAGATCACTGGATTCCAGATCACATCTGGAATATAAGTATGTTCTTATCCCATTTATTTATTGCAATCAGCATCAAATATGCCTTCAGTAAATGTATTAAAGTTACTGGCAAAATAAAATACTTTTTATGCAAGGACTGATTCTCAAAAGCCCCAGGATCAGAGGCATGGACACTTCATTATCGATCTGCTCATGTGTTTTGTGCTGTTAGCTACAGGGTTGTCATTTTGACTCTTCAGAGGAATATTAAGGGATTTTTATAGAATACAGGATGGATGGTTACTGGTATTAACATCACTGCTCTTCAGTTCAGCCCTGCACACAGACCTTATGTCACTCCGGCATAGACTGAAATACTGAGAGGAGCTTAACGTCTCTGTAATATCTGTGTTGCTTTAAGTTGTTTTAAATCTAATGTTTTATTAGTAGTGTGTGCTAAATCACGGTAAGCCAGTATCATATTCCAGTATTCTTAAACCTTCTAAGCTGTTACTGTAAACTTGGTCCTGAGACCAAGAAAGTCATGGATGTGACTAATGCATTAGTGATCATGGAGCAGAGACTGTGATCTCAGAGCACGCACACTCATCCTTCCCTCATGTTCCCCAAAAGTGCTTTTGTCAATGATGTCATTCTCAAAAAAACAACAAGGTAGGACTTTCATTATTAACAGTGCTGTAAGCGTACCCTCACTGTGTTGTAGAGAGTCATCAGTACGGGAACTACAGGCTAAAGTAGAGATGATTCAGCCAAGAAATCAGATTTACACACCTCCCCCAAAATGTAGTCATTGTTACATAGTAGTTACATGAAGATAATGAGAAACTTATTGGTTCAATTTTTTACAGAGTGAACTGTCCTGCAGGTTTATTCATGTATTCATGTCATTTGTTTATAGTCACATTTTACATATTATTGCAATAGTGAAAACCTTCTTAAACACCCCATTTGAACATACTTGAAACAAAATAGATATTATCTATCAACCCCCCCAAAAAAGCCAAATCAAACACAAAATAAACATGTCTCTACCTTTTTCCAGCTTTTATTTATTATTTTATTTTATTATCATATCAAATATTATCTGCTGGCCTTTATACTGTGTGAACATTTCATAATGAATGGACCCTTTTTACATTCATTTAGACTGAAAGGTACGAATGGTTTTTGCCTTTGGAGTCATGTCCTGTATTAGATTAGATCTGTTATAGGGTATGTTACTTAGGGATATATTTCTTATACCTGGGAATAGCAGTTCTTTAGTTTGTATCTCTCCGTAAGACTTGTGGCACATTCCTTGGGAAGGACGTTGTGACACTGAGATAAGGACTTTTATCCCTCTATCCTACCCGACATGGCTTCAGGAGCTGGAACTGGGTATTTCCATCTTTGTATAACTGGCTGAACATGTTGACCATTTAGGAACCTTCAAGGCCTGTAGCCTGACAGAGAGTGACTCGTGCTGACATCATTAAGAGATACACCAACTTTGTTGACTGAATCTTGTTTTTGATCCAGTTTAGGTTTGCACTGTAGTAGTTTGACTTGTAATGATAAACGAGTAACTGTATGTGTCTAATTTACTGCTGCCGCTGTGTAATTTACATCCATGTTTTAATCAATAATTATTTTTCTTAGTAAATTTTATAATTCATTTCACTTGAACTTTAATTTGTGTTCTTCTCCTTACCTTCTTTTTCGGGGAATCACATCACAGAAATTATGAATAGGCTGTTTTCACACATTTCTGCCTTGCTGTGGTAAATTACCCAAAGTCTTCTCCTGTAAAGTTACTATTTTGTAGATACATGTTTCTTTGGGGACTGACAATAAAGTATCTAAAATATGCAAAACTATGCTATATATTATTAATAATAATTATACCAACTATAAGTTTATCATTTTAAATAAAAGAAGTTCCACGGTGTATAAAATATCCCTCGTTCCGACTCTCTATAGGAAAAGACTGTGATCTGTGACTGAGTGAAAGCAGCGTCCGCTGTAAAAGCTGTGAGATGTGTCAGTAAGTGGCCGGCTATCTCTTATGTGAAATTGTAGCGGGTTCCAGCCTCCTGTTTGTCAGCAAAATCCATTGCATCCATTCCATTGTAAAGTTCACAGCGATATGCCAGAAAGCCATTACCAGTAATGATCATAATGGTTCTGATATACACTGTTACACTAATCTTTAAGAGGGGTGCAGATACACTTTGAAGTGCTTGCTGCAATGTGCATTTACACTGACGCCTGAGACACGGAAAGTCATCTGTATTTACATCGCATTCGTTATGCATTCCTATTGATTTCCTAAGATTAAAGAGATGCGGCGCATGTTTTGAACTGTATCTAATAATATATCCTGGCTGGCACTGTAACTATAATAAATAAACACAAGAATTACAATGTAACAATGATTATTGAAAATATATCAACGTTTATTAAGAAATATGAATATAAATCTAAGCTGTCAGGTCATGTAATCCACCCTCACGGTCCACTGGACTGAACAAAACAAGCTTATCTAAGACTAACTATTAGGATGAGGGAGCATTAAAATATCTTTATTCTGCTCTTCAGGAAAATGGTTATTAAATAGTAGGAATAAATTTAAGAACAGATATTTATAATTGGTTGTTTGCCTGTAATTCACCTTAAACAAAATGCTCAGACTTACATCACAATTAGTTCATTATTGCTTTTGTCCTTGTTGTTGTTACTGCTGTGATTTTAACTCATTCACCTGGGTTTTTCATGCTATAAAAATATTGTAACACTCCTCAGATATATGACATTCTAAGTTTCTGTTCTTCTTTATGAGATAAATAATTTATTAATAAACAGAATGCCATCAAAGCTCCATCGTGGTAATGAAAATCAACATCGCATTAATGCTGAGCAGCATCAGATTGTCTCAACTCCCACATACGACAGTAAGGGACAGAAAAAGAGAGAGTGAGCGAGAGACATAAACAGAGATGGAGCCCTCAGGTGCAGCTTACCCACTCGCTCTGTCACCCACCGACATCCACACATACACTTTAGCACACACACCTCATCTGTCAAACAGAGAGAGAGAGAGAAAGAGAGAGAGAAAGAGAGTGTGTGCTTTTATTTATCTTTTTCTGTTATAAATAAAAGAGAGAGAGAGAGAGAGAGAGAGAAAGAGAGAATAGATCTGATAATTAACATACTGTGAATGATTCACCTACCAAATTATACCTCCTGCCCTATGGTGGTCCTGACCACTGAAGAACAGGGTAAAAGCATGCAGACGAACGACAGCCTGTAATTGATGAAATAAACAATGAGTGTAGAAACGCACCACATACTCACGACGTTTAGACATGCCTACTCAGACGGTTTCCTTATTTTTAGCTTAATGCTTTGATTTATAAAGGTGAAGACATCAAACTCTAAAATAACATGGAAGAATAACATGGAATTATGCAGTTACATAAAAACCCTGACATCTATACAGGAGGATAAACAGCATTCCTAGCTTACAATGGCAGACAATATAACAAGATGTTTTTCTGCAAAGCTTTGAATGAATTCTATTTGTCTGTCCATCATGAATATTCACAAAATTGAAAGGGGAACTAGAGCTTTTAAACTGTGGAAAAAAAAGGAGATAAAAGTTTTTTGTTCAGAATCAGAATCAGAATCAGAATCTCTTTATTCACCAAGTATGTTACACATATAAGGAATTTGTCTTGGTGAGAGCAACACGTATGACAAGTAACAAAAAACAAGTAACAAAAACACAGAACACAGATTATTTACAGTATTAAACTAAAGGAAAATTACACTAAACAATAAATAAGGTAGAGGATAAATTAAAAAAGTAAAAAGTACTAAAAGTAATAAAAAGCTGAAGAAGCTGAGAGATATTCAACAAAATATATATTAGAGGTGAGCGATATGGCAAAAATAGAAGGTTGTATATACATCATGAGTATATGTGGTATATCAGGATATTTATTGTTTCAGACATCTCATTAGCTGGAACTGTTAAGCGTAAGCCTGTAGAACCTGTATATATGTATATATACATGTGTATATATATATATATATATATATATATATATGTATATGTGTGTGTGTGTGTGTGTGTATGTATATGCATATAGTGTGCGTGTATAGTAATAGGGAATATATATATATATATATATATATATATATATATATATATATATATAGTTATGTACTTAACATAAGACTGAAAAAGAAACCAGATCATGATTTCTCTCACTTACATATGCTACACATAAAAAGTAGACATTTTGTGTATATAGAGGGAGAGTGGGAGAGTTGGGGAGAGAGTGAGAGGGAGAGAATAACTGTGACTCTGTTGACTGATGCTGTTGTTTCTTTACTGTAAGCCTGAAGTTATGAGCTCTGTACGCTGTGTATGTGCACTTATTTACAAGTCCCACACATTCTCCTCTAGCTGAGATGGCTGTGAGAATGCTGACTGCTCAGGTGGGCCAACAGTCCAGCAGTCGCCATGGTGACCAGAACCTGACCATGCCCAGTGGTCCGACAGTCTGTTCACAGTCCCTCAGCTGATCTAAAGCGCAGCTCAGGGGGACTGAGAGAACACTACCATGGATTTTAATAACATCTAAGTGCTAATCGCGACAAACGCTATTGGCTTTACTGTTCACTGTCTAATCACTGGGACAGAATGCAGAACTGAATCCGAACGCAGTGTCCACATGCACCAGCGAGTAATTCTAAGACACATAAATGTTAATGCTGATGTTAATGATGATGATGATGCTAAGTCAAACGTTCTGTGCTTGTAGTACTGCACAAAGCTAGGATCGCACATTAAGAGCAGAGGAGCTGTCACACGGCTATATGCTTAATATGTAAATCTGCAGTGCTGAAGCAGATGTGTGCTCTCCTCTGACGACTCTCTATTTTAAAGGCGCTCTCTCAGCAGCTTCCTGCCCCCCTGCTTTTTCATTTAAACTAAAAGGTCTTGGCCTTACCGGTGCTGTTCAGTCAGACAGCTCTGGCAGCAGCTTTGACTTAGCATAGTGCAGGAGCAGCAGGCAGATATCTAAAAGAGAGAGAGAGACTGTCTGTGTGTTGTTCCTTGATTTAAATCCTTGACACATTGAGTAAAATATCTAAAAGCTTCTGTTTACTCCATTATTGTTGGTACTGTTTCTCCAATGATGATTGTTTTGATGGTCTACCAGGTCTTGCGTGGTCATTAGGAGTCCCATTTTCTCTGTCTTTTAATAACTCTATTCTATTTCTATATTAAATATTATTAAATATTATATATTTCACTGTCAGTCAAGTTTGCATATTAAGCACTATGACAGGGAGATGGAGAAGGCATTTAGGCCTTCCAAATATAGAAAAAGTACATATGCAAACAAATTTGTGTGCACCTGCTGGCTGTGATGACCCCACAGTACGGGGCAGTCTGTAGCATGCTGAGTGGCCCCCCAATGCTGCCCATTGACAGACATGAGCTGAGATCTGTGTCCATGTGGGTGTGTGTGCACCTGCCAACGTAAATACTCCTTCTGGTGTGTGTGAGGAAGAGTGTGAGAGGGAGTGTGCGTGTGCTAGAAGCAAGTATGTTCCTGCCAAGCCAGCACTAATAGTCCTAATGCTTCCTGAGGAGTTGCCCAGTGCTGCATTAGGCCTGGATGGGTTCATTGATTTAGAGCTAAAGAGCTGCAGCCCAGCCCGGCCCTTCAATTCACCCACACCCACCCAGCTTCCTGTCCCAAACCTCGCCTCTTATCTCTCCAATGCAATTACAGCCGCGCCGAGTGCACTCTCAGGAAGGGGGCGCAGCTATAAGAGCTCGGCTAGAGCTTCACTTTTGCTGGAGCCACGGACCAGCACGCCACACCCACAGCGGCTGGGGGAAATGGACGCATTACTGCCTTACTGCGGCCGGAAATGCATCAGTGGGAAGACATGGATCAGCAGGAGAGGCAGCATGAGAGGAGCTAATAGGCTAATGCAGAAAGAGAGAGAGAAAGGGAGAGGGAGAGGGGGAGAGAGAGAGAGTGAGAGAGATTTTGTAAGATTTTACATGAGAGCGTCTAGGAGAGACTGCGAAAGGCAAGAGAAAACGAAAGAGTAAGAGAGGAATAGATAGAGGGACAGAGAGACAGTCTAGGAGAGACTGCGAAGGCAAAAGACAGAGAAAGAGAGAGAGAGGGCTAGATAGAGGGACAAAGAGAGATAGAGAGAGACTAGGAGGGACTGAAAACCAAGAGACAGAAAGAGAGAGAGAAGGGGATAGATAGAGGGACAGAGAAATAGAGAGACTAGGAAACACTGCAAAAGGCAAGAGAAAGAGAGCGAACAAGGGAAGATCTGGCTCAGACTCAAAAAGATGGAGTAAAGGGAGAGCAGAAGGTGGATGTAGGATAACAGGGAAATGAGAGAGGGATAGAGACAAACTGAACACATGACGATTTACTTGTCTTGATTATTAGCCTTGATGACTACATGCTGCTCCCTCCCCCCTTTACATTATGAAACATCATACAGTGGGCATGTGGGCGCTGAGGGCTGCATAATATTGTCTGACCTGTAGTTTTCTTGGTGTCCTTATATGGCTAAATGACGTTAATGACGTTTGTCACTGTCAGAACAAGACCTCATATCTTCAAACATACTTTAAAGTAGGACAGTGCAAAAACATCTCAATCGAAGTCGTTTAGACCAGTTTTCATGCAGTGTCATTTTGAATTATGTAATAAAATAAAAAACAGCAAAAAAAAATAAAAAATTAAATATACAAATATTAGGGTTCTTATAAACTTAAGAGGCACTTATTGCTAATTGATAGAGAATGCTAGCCTACCTGGTGTTCTGTCTAAGTTTCCGATAACTGAGACAGACATAGTTGTAATTTACGTTGGGGATGCTATGGTCACCGCTATGCCAGCATAGTCTTTTATACAGCATATAAAACCTGTCCAAACTCTTTCTAAAACATCACTAAGGCCGTGTATAAAAGTGTCTCTCCTCAGCATTAAAGTGCCAGTATGAAATGCCTGGCAGTAAATAATAACACTGCTGTTGCAGAGATAAAGGATGTAGTAGCTGAACACTATATTTGTTTTTTCTGATCAGTCATGACTACAGTTACTGAGTACTACCTGATAAAAGGCGATTATTACGATTTTAGACGATTATAGACGATTTATTATGTTGTATTTGGAAACAACATGATTATTCGTCTTACGTATTAATTTTACAATAACTGATAGCGGATAGCTACACTACAGCTAACATCACAGCGACAGAGCATCTACAGCTACTGCATCCGTCAGTCTATTTCAAACAGGTTTGTCATTGTCGTGTCACCTTTTCCCCTCTCAAGCTCATCCTTCTCCCTGGCAAAGTTATGTCTGTGGGCACATAATACAGACCTTAAAGCTCTTCATAAAAAAATTACTTCATATGAACTGTAATAGAAGTAAAACTGCATATTAAGAGCAGGACAATAGTCTATAAAAGGGCCATATATGCGTAATAAAACTTAAAAGTCGATAAACAAAGAGGTCTCTACACTCATACTGTGTTGCATAAAAAAGCGTGTTTAGAAACTTCGATTTATCCAAAATAACTGGGACAGAATACAGCTTTAAATAGTGGGTAACTCAGAGACACAGCTATTTGATTCTCTGAGCTCCAGTAAGGTACAAATGTAAGGAAAAGGAAGAATTGAGCCTCAGTCATGTTCCACACTTTGTCGACTTTCTAAGTGCAATTAGGTTAAAGACTCCTCTACGGGGAACAAACTCAGTGGCATTTTCTGCAGAATTTAGTGCACAATTTCAGCATTTATTTGCTGAGTTAGTTTAACAGGTTGGGGAAAACTAAAATGTAAAATATGATATACCATAACTCACAGCAACAACAGACAACAACTAGTGTTCATTTTCCAAATATGCTAAATTCAGTAAAAACAGTAACTGTGCATTAACATGTGCAGAGGTGTGCTCTCTGTAGAGGGTGTATAACATAAATGTACCATGAAATCAACAAAACATGAAATTTAACCAGGACTGTCCAGCTTTGACGCTCAAGGGTATTTAGTAAAAAATCCTTACACAAACATTAGTACAACCACAAATCATCTTTCCAGCTACTTTCAGACACGGAAAAGTAAAGAGTCGCCAGGCCATTTCCAGCATTGCTGCATGTCTAAATGAGATTCTAAATCCAGCCTCTTCTACAATACTGTCATAACAAGCTATTTATAGAAGAAGACAGTCATTTACAGGAAGAGTGAGCCTGGAAAAAAGCATTTAGCTCTATAACTATAGCCTTTACAATCTTTATATACTTTAACGGGGAATTTCACTGATTTGTCTAAACAGTTCAATCACTGGGATGGAAAAAGTCAATCAGAGTGGTTTGACATGAAATCATTCACTGCACAGAAACTTACAGATTCAGATTTCTTTAAGTGGTGGTGACATCAACAAGGAGTCATCTACATCACAAACATAGTCATTTTATTTAGTATCCAAACTGACCAGTGAGCCCACGTAGGTCTCTCTTCATATTAGTTTTACATGCAATGTTTATCATGGCAAAATAATGGTAATTTGGGGGGAAAATTAGAATTTTGGGGGGTTATATATATTACCATTTCAAAGTCCCCAAAATATAATTTTCTCATTGCATGTAAATTTAAAAATGAAAATATATACATGTAAAATATGTATCTCTCTCTGTATTCTCTCTCTCTCTCACTCTCTCTCTCTCTCTCTCTCTAAACTAAAGTTCTATCTATATATATATATATATATATATATACACTCTCTCTCTCTCTCTCTCTCTCTCTATATATATATATATA
>CM067479.1:33331904-33448566 GCA_034552555.1 Semaprochilodus insignis
TTTATTATTATTGTTGTTATTATTATTATTATTATTATTCTTTACTAAATAATAATCATAACAACAACGCAACAACAATTATTATTATTTAGATGAGTTAAAGGGGAAATCCACAAATGTTTCCACATTTCTACATAATAAAACAGTGAAGTTGTAGACAGAATCATGCAGAGTGGTTTGGTATGAAATATTCGATTTTAGAGAAACTTACAGAGTCAGGATTGTTCACAGTGGTTTTGATAGGAACCAGAGGTCTGAAGAGTTGAATGCCTCTAAAAACTGCCCCACATAAAATGATTTCATGACACGGTTATGAATACACTGCCTGACACCTGAGATGTTGTTGTTCTATGATTGTTTTGAGAGACACTTTTGGGCTACAGTGTACTTAAAATCCGTTAATGGTGGAGAGATACATGTAGGGTTTATGAGGCACAATGGCCCTCAGATAAACCTTTATATATAATGTCAACATTACATACAAACACTCAGGAGAGACGCGTGGGCTGACTGGTGGTTTTGGATAAGTAGGTAAAATGGCTATTTTTGTGTTGTAGACACCAGGACCCCCTGCTTCACCACCTCTGTCTGTACGTTTCTCTATAATGAGACGTTTCACCTCAAACCACCCTGAATGATGTCGTTTACAGCTTAATGATTGAATTCTGCCTACATTCTGGATAAACTGGAGGAATTCCCCTTTAAACCAGCAGGCTAGTCTAGATGTAGTTTAAACGACATGATCCTTAGTTTGCTGTAGTAGGTGTGTGACTAGCCTGCAGTCCTTCTCTTTAGCTCGGGTTTGGCTGAGGGAATCTTTTAATAACATTTTTAATGTGTACTTTTTCAGTGGTCAGTGAGGACCGAGAAGCATGAGGAGACAAGCAGAGATAGAGAGAGAGAGAGAGAGAGGAAGGGGTGGGGGGAAGTGTAAACCACGTCCAGTTATTAGTATAAATTAAATTAGGGTGATTAACCTCCGAAACAGTGATTTAGAATATATGTTGTGACATGTAACTGTAAATAAGCGGGTAAATAAATATTTAAACAATAAAATATTATTCAGGGCACCTAGAGTCTAATCCGTTTTGGAACAATAATAGCAGTTTATGAAAGAATGGAGGGAGGAAAAGTGAACAAATTAAAGGACAAAAATATTAAGGAAGAAAGGGAGAAATAAATGGGTGAAAAACATGAAGAAGATTAGTAACTGGCAGCTGTGTGCTACACACGTTTGGCAGTTAGTGTAGTGTGCCGTATGTCACTGTACTGCCGAACGGACTAAACTACAATCGTGATCCAATCGTGTTACGGCCCCAGAAATGCCACTGCTCAGCTTTGTGGCAGTTGTTTGTGCTCTGATATTCATATCTTGGTTTATTGTGGAGGAAAATCAATTATATTAAAAACATCAATCCTTTATTATTTGAAAATCATACATCAGTGTTGTCACAATGAGTGCGAAGAAAGAAACACATGGACACAGATTCAAATCCCCCTTCTTCAATCGCACTATCCACTCCATAAAGAGCAGCTCATTTGATCTCACCTCGCTGAGCAGCTTAGATATAAGACAGCGAGTCTTCACGACTCTCCGTATTCGAAGGAAAGGTATGCAGGCTAATTTCCGTCTTTAAATATTCATGTATTCAGAAGAGGCAGTGTGTGCGCGTTTACACCTACACAGGGCCTGTGACAGGCAGACGGTTTGTTTTACAATGAGCTTCCCCCGAGGGGGAGGCAGACTAAAGGACGGATTTAAATCTGAAATAGCAACATTAAGGAGGCTTTCTGAGGCCGGGAATGAGAGGAGACGGTGATTGAAGGCTGGGGGAGTGCAGCACAGGCCGAGCCAACCGGCTGATGAACACAATAGCGGCAGCAGGCTTTAGCCAGGGTTATGATGAGGTGTCAGAAAACTGCATGAGCATGGCAAGAGCCTTTTCTCTCTCTCTCTCTCTCTCTCTCTCTCTCTCTCTCTCTCTTGCTCGTACTCTCTCTCGTTCTCTCTGCCCTCTCTGACAGTTTCTCTCTCTCTCAACCTCTTGTCCTGTGCTGTGTTGCAGCTGTTCTCTCTCTCTCTCCCTCTCTCTCTCAATCACTCTCTGTCCCTCTCTTTTTTCTGTCTCTTGCCATTCATAGTCTCTAGCTTCTCTCATTATATATTCCTCTGTCTGTCCCTCTATCTCTTTATTTTTCCTTTCAGTCTCTCTCTTTCTCTGTCCCTTGCCTTTCACAGTCTCTCCTAGTCTCTCTCTCTGTCCCCATCTATCCCTTTTTCTCACTTTTTCTCTGTCTCTTGCTTTTCACAGTCTCCCATAGTCTCTCTATATATCCCTTTATACATCCCTCTCTCTTTCCCTGTTTACAGTCTCTGCTAGTCTCTCTCTTTATCCCTTTATCTTCCTCTCTTTCCCCGTCTCTTGCCTTTCACAGTCTCTCCTAGACTATCTCTCTATCTATCGTCTGTCTCTCTTTCGCTGTCTCTTGCCTTTCTCTCTGTTTCTCTCATGCAATATCTCTCTCTCTCACTCTCTCTCTCTCACGCACACTCTCTAGCTGTCTTTATCTCTAGCTGTGTTTCTCTCTTTCTCACTCTCAATCTCCCCTTTTTTCTATCACTTTCTTGCCGTTCCTAGTCTCTCTCTCTCTCTCTCTCTCTCTCTCTCTCTGTCTCTCTCTCTCTCTCTCATAATATCTTGCAAAATTATTTGTCTATTTCTTATTCTCATTCTTTCTTCCTCTCTCTCTCCTATACTCTGGTTCAACCTCATTTTCTCTTTCACTTTTTGGAATTAAATTGGGTTTTTTATGCCAGTGCTACAGGACTCACCCTTCCCGACTCTTCCAGAGAAGACTTCAGTAGACTTAGCATTAATTAAGATCTTTTTTGACGGACCAATCGTATTTCTATTTCCATTACAAACATTTACTCGAATGATTTCGCCCTGTACGTTTTTGGCTGCTGCCATATAGCGAGATTGCTGTAAAGAATGGAGTCATAAATGTGTCTCTGTATGGAGCTGAACTCCATTCTGTGCTGATAGCAGGAGACAATGAGAGAAACAGCATTAGAGCAAATGAGATTACAGTCACATTACAATGGAGCCCGTCAGTCCTTCATTCTCTGCTGCTTTCACAAACATCTCAATCTGCAGCTTCCACAGAGCAAGGGGGTTGAGAATATGCATGCGTTTTACAGCACATATATGTGTATGTGCATGTCTGTCCGTCTCCATACGCTTTATGCATTTTGAATAACCCGTATTTACTCTGTCCTTCACACATGGCGTGGGTGTGTTTCAGCTCCGTACGCCAATCCACATCAAAACTAGTGTTCTGTACATCCAGTACGAGGAAGATCGAAAACAATAAATCATTTACAGTGATGTATTTGGCAGCATTTTGCAGAGAGACATATTATTGTAGCTAGTTATGGCTCTAATAATGCTCTGCAGTCTTTAGTTGTATAATCAGGCATACGCCTTATAGATTACAGCAGGCATATTCCAGACAAATGCACATCTAACTCTCCATACGTTACGTTAGAGGGACTCTGAAGTACTATGACCAGGGCAGCTGATTAAAAACCATGCGGCTCATGCACACTTCTCAGCTGCTTTTGTGTTGCTGATAATTTGCCTTTGTACTTCGGTTAACAACCAGCTTGAACGACTTTTATCTTTTTTATGATTCATTTTTAATCAAAGTAATTAACAGCATTTTAAAGTCTTCAACAATGTTATTTGTTCATAATCCAGCGGTCAGAACATCAGAAGTCTGTAGTGTGTGCACACCACCAAGTACTTTATTAGGTACACCTCCTTGTATCTACACTCATCTTCCACTTTATGAGCTCCACCTAACCATATAGGTGCATTTGTAGTTCTACAGTTGCAGACTACAGTCCATCTGTTTCTCTGCATGGTTTTGTATTCAAGCTTGAAACCATTCGTAAAAGGTCAGGACCCCTACAGGACCACGGTTTAGCAGGTGTTGTTTGGATGGTGGATCATTCTCAGCACTGACATAGTGGTTGTGTTTTAATGTGTGTTGCTCTGCTACAAATGGATCAGGCACAGTAGTGCTGCTGGAGTGTTTAAACACTGTGTCCACTCACTGTCCACTCTATTAGATACTCCTACCTTGCAGGTCCACTTTGTAGATGTAAAGTCAGAGAAGATAGCTCATCTGCTGCTGCAGTGTTGGTCATCCTCTAGTCCTTCATCAGTGGTCACAGGACACTGTCCACAGGATGCTGTTGGCTGGATTGTTTTAATTGGTGGACTATTCTCGGTCCAGCAGTGACACTGAGGTGTTTAAACACTCCAGCAGCACTGCTGTGTCTGATCTACTCACACCAGCACAACACACACTAACACACCAGCATGTCAGCATGTCAGTGGCCAAAATGATACCTGCTCTGTGGTGGTCCTGGGGGGTCTCCTGGCTATTAATAAATAGGGTGAAAGGAGATTAACAAAGTATGCAGAACGGATGGACCACAGTCTGTGTTATATGGTAAATAGAGGTGTACCCAATGAAGTGCTCAGTAAGTGTAAGTGACACCCAGGTTTACACATTTAGCTGTTACGCCAGTGTACATAAAACTTTGACATAAAAAGCCTTACACTTCATTCCGAACACCTATACAACGATCACTCTCTCATTATCAAGCTTCCTGAGAAACTGAAAACAACGTTTTTCACAAATACAAGTCATATGGGTATTACATCATACATATGGGAGGTATCTACTGCTCGAAACACTTTAAAATGAGCCTGAAATGCAAAGTTAAATTTTTTTAGCTTTTGTGTCCTTTGTCCTGTGAAGGACAATTCATAAGCTTCCGTCATATTATAATGGCTTTTGGCCACTTCTGAAATATTTCTTGAGTTTTGATTACATCAGCATGCACCAGTGAGCGGGGGGGAAATGATATTAACCAGTAATATCATGTTTCACCTCGATCTTCCCCTGCTTCCTCCTAAAATCAGTAACATGTTCGGCAAGCTTAGAGACCCTCCCTAAAATGTGTTTCATGCAGAAATATGCCACAGAAGAAACAGTGTGTTACGAGGTCCAATTCACATTGTTCGCAGCTTTAAGGTTAATACAAAAACATCTATTTAATCTGCTGTTCACTGTTGTTTCTCAGTGCCATTACTGCAGCTATTGTGCATGTAAGGTATGTGAGCTAACAAAGCTGAACATTCATTATTTATTTAGTTTGTCTCACATTTTAAAACGAAAACACAGAAATATGACCATATCACATCCATCAGTCTGGTTATATCATGACTCTGATTAAACAAATCAGTAATAATCCTAGCTGCCTTTTTTTCCAGTGGATAGAAAACATGGTATCAGATTCTACATGCGGATTTATTTTACCATAGCCAACCTGGGTGTGCATGAGCTCCTCTGGTTGCAGATTTTAGTAAGTTGTAGTTAATAAGTCTGAAAATTCTCTGAATGAATTGCCAGTGATATGCTCTGTTTGGTTTCATTTAGTGATTTATGCCTTTCCCAGGCTGGCATTCACAACATTAGCTCTTTAGAATTTGATGTCAGCAGTAGTAAAACATGTCATAGAAGTGTGAAAATGCTAGCTTTCAATAGCTATTTGCCGGGTAACTCAGTTTGCATATTGTTGCTGTCTAAAGAAAAACCTCCAAAATGGCAACTTTACAAGAGAGGAGAAAAACCTGATTTAATTTCAAGTCAGTGGAACCAGGCATTTTTTTAGGGTAATTCTGTTGGTCTAATCATCATGAAATTTTCACACAGTGTAAACAGCAGCTGCTGTGTTCAAATGATGCGTAAAAGTAAAAATCAACACAAATGGAGATAAGTGTTTTTCTTTGTACAGCACAAAAGAAAAATATTTTTTACAAATGTTTTCTGCTACCTACTTAATAACTCAATATGTTTTTTTTGGTTAATAGGAAACAAATGAAATTAAGTGTCCAGCATACTTCCTGTTTTTGTAATATGTACTATACTAAGCATAATTTACTATATTGAGCCCAAACATCCAGATTACTGGACATTAAATGTATCTTAAATTTTGTGTTTGTCTAAATAAATATCTGCTATATTTGTTGGCTTTCACAAGCAGGATCTTCTAGAAGGACAAGCATAAAAATATTTCTGAAATAAATACGGGACCATTCAGACACAGTGTTTGATTTGGTCTCGGACATGGCAAGCTGCCCTGTTTGTTTTTATTTGTTTATAACGGGATAAAAAAGAAAACATTCTACTAAGTGATAAACATATAGAAAGGCTGATTTCTTTTTTATGATCAATAATTTTTATTAGCAAGTATGCACATGGAACACAAGAGCTATGTTCACAGAACCCAAGATTTTCTGTAGGGTTCTTCACAACACAGATTCAGTAGTTACAGTTAGATATCAAATAATTGGACTTTAATAATGACACTATTGATGGTCAGTGGTATACTCATACAGGGAGAGGACATAAAAAACAGAGTAAAAAATAATAATTATTATAATAATAGTAATAATAAAATGAGAGTTTCTTGCTCATACCGGTTAAGAAATGTCCTTCTCAATGTGAGACCAGGACATAATTGTTCTTACTTTGGCCCCATTTATCCTGACTGTTGTACACTCCAGTAGAATAATGTCCTGAAAATAGGTGAGCCAAAGAACATGAGCAGGAATGGAGGGTTCAAACCATATTTTCAGTATTGAAGCTGGCCAAAAAGACCCTTTTTTGATGAAGAGAGCGAAATTCTGAAGAGTCATCAAGTAAGAGGAAAGTCCATGGGTCTTTTAGTATAGTGTCCCAGAATCCCCGAGTGTCTTGAACATAAAACTTCCAAAAAACTTCCACAGTCTGACATGCCCAAAACACATGTATGTACGTACGGATTAGAATATGTTTTTTTAAGGAGTGACATGCACACCGTAGCTACCTTGCCTCTTGATATAGCAGTAGAATCTATTTCTGTGAGCATGTGACATTGTTTGGTTAGTCCGGGGACACCGTATGCCTTTAAAGCAGATCTCAATCTTAAATATAAAAAAAGGGAAAAACAGGCAAATTGAACTCTTCTTTAAGATCCTGAAATGACTTCAGACCTTCCTCATTAAAGATATCTTTAAGGGTATGTGTGCCTCGTTCAGACCAAAATTTATATACAGAACAAAAGGCTGTATTGAGTTTGCTGTTATGCCAGATAGGCGTTTTAATAGTATAAGAAAAAGAACCTCCCGTAACTGTCTCCACCTCCTTCCAAATACTAAATGAGTGGGAAATTATGAAGCCAAATGTTTTCAGTAGTTTCTTAGGAATTTTTGCAAAGGACAAGTCCTTTAGTCTAATAGGACTAACAGTATTAGCTTCTTGAGTATGCCATGATACAGGGGAATCCGTATTATTCCAAGTCAGAAGGCTGATTTCTGTAAAGACATAAATCGTCATGGCAGTTGTCAAAATGTTTGATCCCATGTAACCACAATACATTACAATTAGCAGAAATGTAACATTAGCTGTCAAGACATCAAACGTTATGACATCTCTCTTACTGTGACTTAATCTATAAGGCCAGTCATAACTGCATAAGACACCTGCCATGATATGTTTATGGCATGGTTATGTCAGTCTTATGTAGCAGTGTTCAAGTGAAGTGTTACCCATGAAAGCTGCATAATGTTGCATATTGAGTTAAAAACATGCAGGATAGTTTTGAAGGTTGGTATTCATGATTTTAAGTACTTATGTAGCTAAAAGCCCAGGCTAGTCTTGCAAAACAAGTTGTTTACAACAGTGTAACTACAACGTCAAACTGACTGCAGCACTGTGTGTGTGTGAGATAATAAATGACAGAAATATCTTTTTGTGCATTAATTAAGTCAGTATGATTAGTGTTGTTATTGTTATGTAATGGTATTTCCATGGCGCTCTTTGGCGTTCTATACGGCTATTGAGTTTGTTTCTGCAGGAGTGTGACAGTGTTGGTGAGGCGGTGTCTGTACCAGCACATTCTCTGACAAGACTATACGCACACTCCCAGCCCGTTTTACAGCAATTACAGCAATGTAGTGCTACTTTGCACTACACCCCCCTCCCCCCAACCCCCACTTATTTCTGCTCTCAAGCTCCTTTTTTTCTTTCCCTCTCTCTCTCAGCTTATCTTCCTCTGTGTGCATGCGTGTGTCTCTCTCTCTCAGCCTCTTTTCTCTCACTTAGTGCGCTTAACACCATATTCGAAGAGAGAAATGGGGATCAGTTTGTTCTGTTTAACGGAGTCGATGCAGAGTTTGCCATCTGCCTCGTGCCTTCCTGTAAAGCTGCTTTTTTTCCTGCGGTACATGCGGTCTATATTTCAGAAAACGAATTGTAATGACTCTTGCATTATCAGTTCTTAATATAGCGTGGCAATAGGAATCAATATAAATCTAAACACGTTGCAGGAACAGCTTCCAGCACACGTGTCTCCGTATGAGTGTCAGTAAATTTTGCAATTTGAAGATTTTTCCCCATCGCAGTTCCTTGAGTCTACAACAGGCTGGACCTACAACACCTGTAGTGAGATTTGGTTTATTATTATAATCAATGACAGAAGCCTTTTTCTCAAAATAGAATCCTCCTGTCAGCTAAAAATAGGCTGAAATCAAATCTAAAGCAGAAGAGAGAGAAAGCAGAGCCCGGAAGAGTGGGTTGTCTTGCCGGTGTATAAAAAGCTCTGCTATTGATAGCACCTTGCGTTTGTTGCTGCCACTGCTGCCCTCCCTTTGTTCGATATATGCCACTAATTATTCAGCTGGAAAGCCTCTGCCGTCCCACCACACACAACACAGGGGTCTGATTTGTTCAGCATTAGTGTGCACACCTCAGTGCTCCAAGTATGACCATTTACAGTCAACAGAATCGGCGAACAAAAGGTTTATACCTCACAGGGAGAGGTTTAGACTCATTATCAAAAAAATAGCTGCACATATAGCTGCACCCAGAAACAATCAACCGACAGGAATGAAACTTGGTGGGTAGGTTTGACATCACAAGACATGCGAATGATTCAGGTTTCATGCTCGGCCACGCATGTGATGTAAGCAAGGATGTGCCTTATCACTGTACCTGACTGAGCCAACAGTCATGATTGTGGCCATTCAGCGAGCAGTGATGCCCTCAATTAGTCATCCTGTTAGTGCCAGCACCATTGGCAGACGGCGCTGGTGTCTTGTTAGAGACGACCAACGAATCTATGTGTGGAGGCACCGTGGTCAGCAGCAAGATGAACGGTTTGTTGTCATGTGCCCAGAAGGCCTGGTGTCACTTCACCTCCACCCCTACTGTAAAGTCTGAGAATATTCAAGCTCCATGGGATGGATTATTGCAAGACACCATTAGGAACCTCTGCAACTCCGTGCTGAGATGTCTGGCATGTTGCGTTAGCAAACATGGGAGCCTGATGCCATACTGAGAAACACTACTTCTGTATGTCCTTCTGTATATCAGTCTAAATTTATCATCATTTATTGTTTCTGGTAGCCTTTATCTTCACTCCAGATCGCATTGCAATTTGACACCTTCTTCTGGGAGCAACTATTGTTTTTGACGATGAGTGTACATTTGTCTCAGTGACAATACAAGAACTGAGAAATAGTCCATTAATACAGGAAAAGATCACGACGGATCATAATTTTGTGTTTTACCTAAACTATATGGCACAGAATTGTCCAGTTTCTCACATTCGATTCATATGCGTATCTCCAAATGCTGCTTTATGTAATGCTTCTTCTTTTGCTTATTTATTGTAAATTATTTAAACGATTATCCTGTTAATATTTCAATTTCGAATGTGTAGCCAATTTGAATATTGATGTGGTTGTTATATTGCCCAGTGCAGTTTTCCTCTCCAGTTTTCTCCTGCTTTGCCTAGTGGCTCATATGATCCTTGTCAAAACATGGCAGATCCTGTGCTGTGCTGCAGCTGTTTCTCTCTCTCTCTTTCTCTCTCTCTCTCGCTCTCTCTCTGTCTTTCGTTCTCTGATCAGGCAGCAGTAGATGCTCTGATGCAGTCTTAGCTGTGAAGCTAGCTGTCTAATTGTGTTTTGTTAAAGCTGACTGTTCCGTCTCAGAAATCTGTTTTTGTTTCTCCTCTTCATTGCAGTCATGTTAGCGTTATGTTGTCCTGTTAGCCAGTGGCCATGATGAAGCTGGACGGGGCACTCTGTGCTCTCATGAGACAAACTGTCACAATTCTTTACTTTTGCGGATATGTAACTTGTGTGCTGAAGGAGGCTGCTTTGTACTCAGCTGCGTGCCAGCTTCTGTGATCTGTTATGATAGAACGCTGCTATTATCCTTTGTAGTGCATGCTGTTTGAATAAACTCAATGTAGTATTTCTCTCTCTCTTTCTCTGTGGCATCTTCTGAGCTGGAGCCTGAGACATGTCAAATCTCAGCTCCACCTAGTATTCCTTGGCTGATACTTACTAGTTATCGGTGTGTTGTGTTCCATACAGTGCTGCATTGTAACATGCAATCTAGTTACAATGTACTAGTAATCAGAATAGAATACCTTTGAATATATATATATATATATATATATATATATATATATATATTACTGTTTTTTACATTGTGATTGCCAATAAAGCAAAATCTGTGAATTTATCATTTATTGTGCTGGGTTACATTTGTTAAGTAATCTACTCAACGGTAGTATTTGGGTTTTTTGGATTGATATTTAAGTGAATCAGTGATGCCCTCTATATTACACACTTCTGTTGCAGTATTTACAATGAGAGCAGTTTGGCCTGTGTGGATTATGATACTGATGTCCAGTCAATTCTGGCTTTTAAAATAAGGTCCAGATTTTTGTCTCATTATTATATGTACAAGCCACATTAAGTTCTTATTATCAAAAGTAAACAGAAGCCATAAAAAACATTGATCCACTCTCTGAATCAACACAGGACCTGCGTTTGAACAGAGAAACATATGGACCTCATAAATCAGGCGAACAAACCCTTATCTCATGCACTAAATCTCATCCACTATAAATGATTATATACTATCAAAGCCTCTATCAAATACTCTATCACTACAGACCCTTAGGATATAGTAGTACACAAACACTTCATTAACAGCGTCCTAAAGCTAAGTATGCACAGAACAATACTGATTTGGTTTTAATAGTATTTATAGATAACAAGAACGTAGTTAATCCCAAAAATTCCCAGGTTTATTACTCCCTACGGTTTAGCACATTCTCAGTCTTTTGCTGAGTGCTTTTAGATTGTTTAGAAAGAACTGTTGAAAATCTAAAAATCTAACTGAATAGCAAATATACTGAACACCTGATCCTCTACACTTCAGTAATATATAAGGCTTACTTATTAAGCAGTAACTAGGGTAAACCGAACAAGTCCTGGAGTGAGTCGAGACCAAGGAAAAATTAAGATTTGACATTTCTTCGTAGTTCTTTCTTTGTATACATGATAGATATGATAAGTAATATTAGCCTCTCAAACCGTCTTAGTTCAGTTGTGCATTTTGACTTTCAGACTCAAATGATTGTGTTAGTCAGAGTGTTACAGGTTCTCTGAAAAATGCTTGATTTGTCCTGGATACTGATTCTTGAATTGTTTTTTCCCTGAGGTCCTTAATGTTTCTGTGGTTTAACATACATAACACAGTCATAATACATTTTACATGAGCATTGTTTCAACCTCTCTTTATCTCTTAGAATGAAACAGGCTGTTTTTAGTGCTGTGCCTTTAAGACTGGTATGTGTAAATCAGATGTGTTCTAATTGGCTGCTTCTTTATTGACCATGATTCATAAAGAAATCTGGGCTCCTTATAACCTCAGTGTGGATGGACTGGACTAAACAGCGGTAGGCTGCCATCACACCTTAGTTTTCCTATATGACGTGCAGATTGAAGAGGATGAGTAGAAAGTAACAGTGTTTGTATACTACATCAGATTCCTATTTAAGATAAAAAAAGGACAGTTCATGTTTCTTAATGTATAGTAATGTAGCAATAAGCTGCCACTTAATGACCCACTGCTGGTTTGTTAATAAATAATCAGCACTATATAAGTGTTCCCTATACTGATGTGCAATGTTTTCTTTCTGGAAATGTGGGTTGTGTCTGGTTAATGTTTAAAATACTGTGTAAGGTTTTCTTCAAACAGAACAGAACAGAACAGGCCAATCAAAACAATCTGTCAGGTTTGTATGGCGTTCTTTTGGCAGGGAGCACCCATTCATGAACATTATTAAGGCAAACTTAAATATCATCTGGTAGGGCTGGGCAATATGACAGTATGTGCTGTTATTGTGATAAATTATGATACAGAACAATATGCTTTTCCAAACATACTGTGAATATTGTATAATAACTCATAGAGCACAGACTAACTGCATTTTGCGGTATAAAGAATGCAAAATTAGTCCCATTTAACTGGATTTAGTACAGCACAGTGTGTCAGATACTGAAAAGAAATCACTTTATTCAGATCTTCGTTCCAGAAGATCAGATGTCTGAAGAAATAAATAATGTATATCATAAAATATTTTTTTTTAAATATTGCAATACTATATTTTTGCCTTACGGCCCACCTCTATCATCCCATTGAGTGAAATTGTGATATGTTTGAAAGACATGTTGCATTTTATCAGTAGAGCTTAGCACTAGCCACATCTAGAATCTGCAAACAAACCTAGAGAACTTGGTGCTCACTAGGAAACTGAATGAGCTGAGTCTGAGAATGTGCACACGCTGCACGCACTGCACACTGACACACTTGCTGGTAGTGGCTTTTGATCCGTGCTTGACTCATGTCTGGTTCGGTGACTGTTGCTGCTGGCTGCTTGTTCTTGATTGCTCCTCTGGGAGGCCGGTGCTGAGCTGCGTCTGGGAAGCAGTGAGGGATTCTGGGAAGGTGGTGGTGGCAGCCTGGGCAGAAATGCTGACTCATTTTAGGCTTGATAAGTGGGTGCTGTGTGCTGGGAGACTAGCGCAAATGCAATTTCCTCCGCGGCTGAGAGAAATGCGGCGGGTTCAGTAGGGGTCATTGGGCTGGTTGGCATGGAGAGGGAATGCCTGGCCAAAGTCTCTCTGGACGTTCGGATACTTAACAGAGCCACGGGTCAGTAGCACCTCTGACCAGCACAGCCTCGGGCACCTCACTGCACCATGCCAGTATAAGCTCACACACTTATCTACTTAATGCAAATGGCCCTACTGAAATACATTGAGTGGAGCATTTCACATGCCCTGCGGACATGTCAGTCAATAAGAGTCTGTGTAAATGAGAGAGCAAGCTGCTACTCACCTGCATTATGGGTGTGTAAAACCACAGCAGATGTTAATGGATGCAGCGTCTGCTAGGAAATGCAGAGTGTTGGCTTCCCTTAAGAAAACCCCTGACATTGTCTGCATCCGAAATGGCTCAGTGTTTGACTTGCAGTGCACAGCGTGTGTAAAAACCATTTGTTCGTGGCCCAAGTAGGGATATGGAAGACAGGTAGAGAGACAGTTTGGATTCAGCGGCTGAGGCTGCAGATTTTCTATGGAAAGTAAAAGATCTGTTTGTCATCGTGGCTGTATGCTTGCTTAATGCATTATTGATTTTAAAGACATAGCTGGATAAAAAATAAATGAAAATGACATAATAGTCCCCTGTTAACCCATTATTTTTATATTCGTGCATTAAAGTCCATTTTATAGAGAATAGTATGTAATAAAACAGGGGTGGTTAATTCCTTTCCTAGAGGACTTTTCTAGAGGTTCAGTACACATTGGCACATTGGCTGCTCAAATATACTTAATTTAATAGGTCCGTTTATTGTCAAGTTTATACAGTAAATGTGTTTGAACAAGTGTATCATAGTGGGTAATACAGTTGCCCTCCCTACGGTAGGCTAGAGGCAACCCAGGCAAGGATACCTTGCAATACCCATAAGGGTCCTTGGGCAAGACTCCCAATTCTACCTTAACCTCAAACCCTGTAACATGATTAAAGAAAAAGTCGCTCTGGATAGGAGTGTATGCCCGGTGCATATATGTAAATAATATATACTGTTATCTATAGGAATGCATGTAAGAGCACCATCTAGAACACCAGTAAGAGTAGCTTTTAGCTAGCTATAGCCTCACAGCATGTTCATTGTTAGGTAATGATTATCTTGACCACTGTTAATTGTTGTAGTCAGTTAGTAATATGACCTTGTTCTTTACTTGATATCTGATAAGAGTGTCTGCAAGGCTATGTAAAATGTTATGATACGGCATCAGCAACAATGAGGTGTTAATTACCAATTATCATATCAAGTTTAGAAATTCATCAAATTATCTGTAGTTTTATAAAAATAGATTTTAATCTATTCAATCAACAGAATGGGAAAATACCTAAAATGGCCTGGAATTGGCATACAGTGTCAGAAACCTCATTCATAAGCAAGTCCATTTAAAACGATTTAAAGCAAATAATATTAATATAAGTAATACGCGACGTGTAAAGTTCATGCACCAAACAATAGGGAGCAAGTTCTGGTGTTCGCCCTGTCGTAAGAATAGCACAGTCCGGATAGAACATTGCAAGTTCAGCATCAAACTTTATCCCTTCACTTGCCAAAGGTGTCCCAGTGGCGGCACCAATGTTAACTCTTGTTTAACATCTATTTATCTCTTTTTTTCGTGGCTGCCCAATGTAGTTTCTTTTTGAGAGTGGGTGGCATTGGTGATTATAATGGTCAGTTGCCAAAGGTTCAGCCATCATCGTGTTAACTGTTCCCTGCCTGCCCTAAAATGATCTAACCAGCAGCAGGACTTTTAACATGATTGACATGAGGTTAGAATACCCTGTCAGGGAAGCAGTGCTACTTCCTCATCCTCTGATAATACAGTGACTCACAATCACCTCAAAGTACAAAGGCCCGGGGCTAGCTGGTTAGCATGCTAACTTCACTATCTCTGCAATATGATACATAAATGTGTTTGACATTAAAAATGGATATTTGTTTACATTCTGTTGAGAATTTTAGTAATTGGTAATTTTAGTAATTTTTTGAGAATTTTACTAATTTTGGAATGTTTTAAACTAAAAATTGTTGCTCCTTTAACTCAGCACTTAATGCAGTATTGTAGGATTTTGAGAGCTGGAGAATGTCCTCTCTGGAGGACCTTCTTTTTGAGCCTGTGTGTGATGTTAATATGTAAACCACATGACCTGGTCCAAAAATCTCCTGCCAAACCCGTCAGGGTACTTCGGACTTTTGAAAGATTACAGGGTCACTCATAGCATGGACGCACACCACATTTGAGTGTGTTCTCTTTCTCCACCCTCAGTAATGCTGCTTCTTTCACTCATTAGGTATATAATAATGGTATATAAGGTATATAAGCATTTGTGTGTATTTTTTCAGCTTGTATTGAACTGCCCTTTTACTGTAAAAAAAAACCTCCAATGTTTTAACTCATGCACGTTGCCTTTTTAAATTAGTTTTGGACTTATAAAGTAAGAAAGTGGTTCCTGTAAAATTTCATTCATTATTTGAATTAATAATAGCACGTTAACAGAACAATAATCTGTGTTTTACATTCTGTTCATTTACTGTTTTCAGTTTGAGGTGAAGTACTCTTTGAAGTGAACATTTTAATGTAACCAGGCTGATTAATGTTAAAATAATGATTTTCTTTAACACTGTTTAATTACACAGACAACTGAAGAAGCCATGAATGCCATTATCATTCATAATGTTGAAACTGATTGATGATCGTGAACCTAGACTAAACCAGAGTGCATCAATGTAATACTGGACACAGAGAACAGGAGAGAAGTATATTCATTCCAGCGGGTTTTCCTTTAGTTGTTCTCGCCTTCTTTTTTTCTTTTTTTTTCTTTTCAAGCAGCACTGCGGTGGAGTTTTGCTTTAAATAGCTGAGCCCTGACAACCGTCTGTGAGCAGCCTACACACACACACACACACACACACACACACACACACACACACATACATCCTCTCATCCTACACAGGGGCGGCAGGGTTGAGCTAGGCCTGGGACAGCTGGGTGTATCCTCAAACAGGCGAGTGGGCAGCCATGCATTTCAGCCGCTCGAGATGCTGACAGCCAGCTTTTAACTGCACACATGCTCATGCACGCGCACACAAACACTCACACACACAGATACACTCAATGTCGACTCTTTCTCTCTGGAAATGAACTTTCAAACATGATAAAGTGAATTCAGCAAGAAATAAGGCCAGACGCTAGGACTTAGTACTTAAGCTAGACTTATTATTGGACTATAAGGCTGGAATCAGGACTATAACCATATTAACACTATGAGGCCCACATTTTCATATACTGTAAACATAACATTAAAACATAATAATAATAACATAAGAAATAGCATGAAAATAACACTAAAAATAACATAAAAATAACAAAAATGACCTAAAAATAACAATAATTTCACCTGTAATTTGCTGTTGTACAGTACTATGTACATAACTTCCAAAAAATTGTTAAAACACAGTAATGATCAGTGCTATGCTATGATAAATCCCACTGTCAATGGAGAAATAAAAAGGCTGTCATGTACAGATGGAGATACTGAGTTTTCAGAATTGTATACTTGTGTAGTTTTTCCCTGCACCCCATATTTCTAATCTACAGCTCAGATTTGCTCTAATTTGCTCCAACAGCTGTCCCTTATTTTGTCTCTAGATGATGAAATACAACATGTGAAGAAATGTAAAAACAGTGTCGCTGTATCTCTAAAATGGTACCTGTACAGGAGAAAGCAAAACCATTAACATTTAATGCAAGACACTGTAAAAGATATCATAATATGTCATTTTGGAGCCTTTCTATTGGTCTATGAAATTTTGACATTATGCAAACATGACAAAGCTAGAAGTGCACTCTTTAGTGTAGTAGGTGAAGTATAGAGGTGTGTGGTTTGGGATACAGTGTTAGCCAGTGAGACGTGTTTTAACAGCTCAGCTGCTTATTACTTACTTATTAAACATCTTTTGTTGAGCTACATTGAGGCATTTATTGAGGTAAGAGGTTTTTTTGAGGTAAGAGTCAGTATTTTAAATAGTTCTTTGGTGTCTGCAGAAAGTGTGTGACTGGTCAGGGTGAAAAATGCCCTGATTTGGTTTTACATGCTCGTGTACACCCTTTGATTTGGTCCACCAATAAAAGGAGCTGTTCTCCCTTTTTGGTGAGCTCGTCTGCAGTGAGGCACTGCGCTGATTACTCTAAAGAAACATGTTAAAACAGACAGACAGGAAAATAAAATCAACCTTAACGTCCACACAAAGTAAATTACAGTTGTTACTCACTATGAAACTTTCAGTTTAGGATGATCTCACTTCAACCAGCAAAAACCTGTGTAAAATCACACAGCTTGCCTGAAACTGTTTGCTGTTGGGTTTGTGAGACTAGTAATGGACCTGCTCTTCCCCTCTCTTCTCTGTGCAAAGCCTCGGTATTGTCTAATGTTTGAGTAACATATTTCAATGAAAGCTGTCCAGGATCTTGTTAAAGGTGTGGGCACTGAAGGTGGCCTCCTGTTCACCTGCTTGTTTTGTGAATGGTGATCTTGACAAGGCCACCTCTACAAGCTGTAGCATTTAAGGTGGAATGGACCATTCGCTTAGGAAGCTAGCAAATAGGAGGCCAACTTCAGTTTAAAGATGGTCATCCTCCATGCCCGCTGATAATTGCTTGGAAAGGGTATGAAAAGTGCCGACATCCCCTTCACAGTCTGGAAAGGCAGATTGCTGCATGTATAATCCAGCGCTGCAGTTTGTTGTCATTTCTGCTGGACTGGAACTTGATCTGGTATATGTAAATCATACACTTTTACAAAAGATTGTTCTTGGAGGGTAAAGAAAATGGTTCTATATAGAACCATGAACACTCAACCATTTTTGTGGTTCTATATTGTAGTGCTATATAGAGACCTTTTAAAAAATGCAGAATTTGTATTTGAAGGACGAAACATTCAACTATGACGATGTAAATATAGTTTTACGTTCTATGGCACCTTTAAGGCACCTCAGTGTAACTGCAGCACCGTTAAAGGTGGAAGAGAAAATATAAACGAGAAGCTGAAGAATAAGACGCTAACTTCAGCTTTTTGTATATGTTTGAGTTTATTATTACAGAGCCTTGGCAGTTCTGGTGGCCACTTTTATTAGTTTCTATTTAATCTTAGGCATTTAAATGTTTTAACTCAGGTTATATGCAGGTTATACAGATCCAGTCCAACACTAGCTAATCTTCCCCTTGTACACTAGCCTGGAGACTAGATATGGAGTATCCACATATCTTTCCATGTTGTTTTTGGTCATTTCGGTCAATTTAGCTTGGTCTTTGTCCACCTGCAAGGTTGTGGTGATGGTGATGGTGATGAGACAAGGAATGTTACAGCACATTAGGAGTTGCTGCTTACCTTCCAAAATACCAAACCGTTGGGCGTTCACTTGCATGGATCTTTGGGCTAAGATGTTTAAAAGCGTCTAGTAAAATGAACTGCAGATAAAGAAATATAATCAATTAATAAAAACAATACGTAAAGAAAGCTGTGAAGCTCCACCCCTGCCACTACAATATTCATACACAGGCTGCTTAAGACTGTACTCAGGTATCATCTCAGTATGCTTTGCAAATTATTTTAACATTTTAACTCCTTTGACAAGAATTATAATCTGTATCTCCCAGAATGCACCTTGTTTTTCACAGCAGTCTGTTGTGTGTAAGGAGTACAGTAACTTATGACAGTGCTTTGCAGTCAATTTACTTCACTTCTTACAGCGTAGATGTTGATGCAGACGATTGTCCACATAAATTGGCAATCAGAGTTATTAGTATCAGGCTTTCAGGACTCAGTACTCTGTATAACATATCAGAGCTGGATTCTCTCACAGCTGGGATTTTACTGCATGTTAACTGTGATGGCCACCAAACGTAAAGGCAGCAGAATATCATCTCAGCTACAGTTTGTCAAGCCGGTGTCCTGGCTTTCTGAGGGAGCTCCAGGGGGCCGGCATCACTTGCATGGTGTGAGCATAAATATTAGCAGGATCTCTGCCTTCTCCGTGGGTGATGGGAGCAGACAGATGGAGTCCATTAGAACAGGAGCTGCTCTATGGACTGTGGGATATCTTACACAGCGTCTCAACACACACAAACGCACACGCATGTGCCCGCAAACGCATCACATGTACATGCACACACGCTCACAAGCACTCTCAACCGTCATCCATTCAGACATAGCCAAAGGGGAACAACACGGTCCAATGACAAATCACACTCAGTGGAGCTTCCTCATGTTCCACCAAAAGTGTATATGATCTGAACTCCCCTTCTCCCACCCAGAGTCTCTCCCTCTTTCTCTGTCTCTCTTCCCTATCTTTCTTTTTTTATTGTCTCTCTTCTCTCTTTTTTCTCTTTCTCTGAGTGTCTCTCTTCTCTCTCTTCTGTTTCTCTCTGTCTCTCTTCCCTTTCTTCTGTCGTTCTCTCTGTTTCTGTCTTCCTTCTCTTCAGTCTTTCTCTCTCAGTGTCTATCTCTAGCCCTCTTCTGTCTTTATCTCTCAGTGTCTCTCTTCCCTCTCTTCTGTCTTGCTCTCTCAGTGTCTATCTCTCTTGTCTCTTTCTCTCTGTGTCTCTCTTTTTTTCCACTCTCAGCATCTATCTATCTCTCTTCTCTGTTTCTCTCTCAGCGTCTATCTCTCTTGTATCTTTCTCTCTCAGTGTCTATCTTTCTTGTCTCTGTCTCTCTCAGTATCTTTCTGTACACTGTAAAGGGATATGTTGAGCAGTAAAGTGATCTTGTATTTGGTTGGGGTATCTTGGATTTCTCGTGTTGAGATTGCTGTAGGTTATTACAGGATGATTTAACTTATGTCTAGATGTTTGTACTTGTTATAAGTGACTTAGTAAGATTATGCCACTACACTGGCAGATCGTTTTGCTTATGTGTGAGAAATATGCCTGAAATGAGTCAAATTATCTTTTTTCTTTTCATCTAGAATCATTTCCTTTCCATTTCTTTTTCTACCTCTTTTTCTCTCTCACTATCTTTCTCTTTTGTGTTTTGCTCTCAGTAAATGTTCTTCACTCAGCATCTCTCTCTCTTGCTTCTCTCTGTCAATCAATCTTTCTACTTTTTCTCACAGTATCTTTATCAGTTTAATTCTCTCTCTCAGTCAGTATCTCTCTCTTTGACTCTGCCTTTGTATATCTATTTCTCTCTCAGCATCTCTCTTTCAGTTTCTCTCTCTCTCTCTCTCTCTCTCTCTCTCTCTCTCTCTATCTCTATCTCTCTCTCTGTCTCTCTCTTATTTTACCTCTCTCACTTTGTCGGACTCAAATGCTGTCACATGATGTTGTCCAATCAATGGTGCTTTACAGTAGGAAAATATATATGGCCATTTCATGCCCCCCACCCCCACCCCAACCTCCTCACTCCCCCACCCCCTACTCATCTTCCTCTCCATCTCTATGGTCTCGTGATACGTTAAAATCAATGGGGCCATCCCAAAGGAAAGCATATATGGCCAATTTCCTCTTCCCCTCCTCCATCCTACTATCGTTTTCTTCTCCCCTACATCTCTCAGTCAAACTCCAGTAGCGGCAGCTAATCACGTCCCTGCTGTGTTGAGGCAGTGGAGGCACGAGCACACAGGCAGTCCTGTAGGGTGGGGTCGCTGCCAGCCTGCAGCTTTGGCAGAAATGAAGCCTTTCCTTCGCTTTCGTGCACACCTTCGTACGGCACTGAAGAGGACACACAGACTGTCACTGAGGAAAGAGAACCAATGAGAAATTCTACATATGAACGAAAAAAACGCATGTAAAATATATCCGAATTTAAAAAGAAACGGCCCAAACTGTGGTTTCTGTGCAGGGAAAACTGTGTATAACGTTACTGAGGTACAACAAGAAACACACACATGCATACACAGGCACATACAACAATCGGCAAAAGCCAGAGACCACCCTTCATTTATTTCACTCTCAGTCAAATCCAGCATTAAAGGGAATTGTATTAATTTATGCATAAAGTCATTCCGAGTGCTTGGACATGAAATGTATGTGTGGTGATAGGAATGAAGGGTCACCATGTTTACAACACAAATATAACCACTTATGTACTATTCGAAACCACCAGTAAATCTACAGGTGCCTTCTGAGTTTATATATGCAATGTTGTGGATGGTAAAATAGTGATAAACCTGGAAAGATATGTGGTCTTTGGGATCTGTTTTTCCTTACAATGCCCCGCATGTATCCCTCAGTCATGAATGGACTTAAAGAAATGTATTAAAATACATTTACCTTATCATTAAACATGATAAGGAATCAGTCATCTCAGTCATCAGGCATATAGGTATATCTAACGTTCCGGGAGAAAGCTGTTAACGCAAATTGGGAACACATTGGTGGAGTTTGCCCTTTAGAACAAGTTATTTGTGGAATAGGAAATAAGACATAAAATAAGTCAGTTGTATATGAAAGCAGAAGTAAAGGAAAAGTGAAAAAAGAATAGAAATTAACGACCACCAAAACTGTACCCATCAGGTGAACAGTACTTAAAGCTTTCATCTTTCAGAGAGAGGAGAAAATAAAACTCCACTCCTGCTGTAGATCTGAAAACATCCACAGCTGTTTCTTTCCATCCCTCCACTGTGAGAAGTCAACTCAACCCTGTGGGTCTGAAAGGACGTGTAGCTGCCAAGAAGCCGTTAGTGAGAAAAGAAAACAGACACAAAAAAGGAAGAATTCGCAGAACATTCAGAACAATGAAGTGACCACCCCAGAGTCTGGACCTCGACATCACTGAATGTGTTTGGAATTACTTGAATCGTGAGAAGCAGAAAATGCGTCTTCTTAGCCTGAACATTGGAAGTGTGGAAAAACATCCCTCCAGATTTCTTTGAAAAACTGAAAGTAAGTCTCCTAAAAAAAAGGGGAGCTGTAATAAAGGGATAGGGGGACACACTTGATGCGCTGTGCTGTACTGTACAGACAGATTGGAAATTGGAATTTGTTCAAATTGGAAACAGAAACAATGCACTGATTCCATCCATTTACAAGGAAGCAGAGGGGAAAAAAAACTCCATATATAATGCTACTGAGATACACTGAGAAATACACACACACATTCTCCCACACACAGCGTGTGTCTGCAGTGAGGGTGGCAGTCAGGCGTGCAGATGCGGTTGCTTTGTTGGGGGCAGGGAGCACAACCATCCTCACTCCACAGCTATTTACTGAAGGCTACATTAACACAATCATACACAAACACATAGCGACACCCACAACAGCCGACTACAGCACACATTAGCATAAACACACTCACACATATGAGCGCACGCATGCGCTGACGAGCATAATTGCACACACAGACTATGAGTACACACACTCCAGACCAACAGAACGCTTTGTTTTCTTTTCCCATGCAGAAGTGAGAGGATAAAGGACAGGAATATGCACCCACAGTAGCCTGCATACACACCAAAACAGCAGGTCACCCTCCCACGTCTACCTGTCAATCAAAGCATCTATCAATATAAACCCCGATGGACATTGCTTTTTGCACCTTAGGGATTCGTGTCAATCAACGCGAATACACAACGAGCCGACCTCTCAAATCAAATCATCGTTACCTTTACCGCCCTGGGTGCTCAAATGACCATAACAATGCTGTTTTTATATCATCGGAAAAATCAGCTACGAGCCGTATAGTCCCACTTGTATGCAGTGTGAAATGCAAACCCCTTTGCTCCGATCTGCTGACTTCAAATTGTATTTGCTTTCCATTTGAAGAAGATACATTTTGCAGTGCTGGTCTTTGTGTTTTTCTCTGCGAAATCCTTTTTCGTATTGATTTAGTGACTGCTCCAGGCATTTGATGGGTGATGGAGACTGCGAATGGCATTGTTCAAGGATCTCCATATACTTAAAGGGGCCCATTACTCTTTTTTGAGAAGAATTTGATGTAATCGTACATAAACGCAGTTTCAACCCACTCCCCATTTCATACAGTCCATATATGGAAACAGCCTACTGTAAATTCATTGTTTTTGTGATGTCATGAAAATTAGTACATTAAAATATTGTCGCTGTTGTATAAAATGTCTTGTATCTTCAAAATGGTAAATTTGCAGTAGTAGGAAAGAACATTTTGTTAGCTTTCAAAGTAAATTAATGTAAAAAGAATTTGTGCCATGTTATTTTGGGTCATTGCTGATACTCATTGCTGAGATATTACATAGGGTAAAGCCCAACTGGAGTTTTCAAATTGTGTTAAAAACGAAAAATAGACTAAAAATGGACATACAAGTTTTTTTTTGTTCCAACAGCTATGATATATTCCCCTAGCCAGCCAACAGCACTTAAATCCTGTCCCTGTTTTGCCGAAGCTATAAGAAGCGTTCCAGCTGTTTTTTGAATGAGGCAAGATTCAGGGCATCCAATCGGAACAGAGTTCATTTACATGTATCAGGCTTAAAGAGTAACAAAACCACCCCGTTTAAATAATAAACCCACACGAATGTCATGAAAGGAGCTCAGGGGCAAAAAATACAATAGAAGAATAATGTAGGATGTGGGCCTGTTACACATGTAACATATTTCACACGTGCCTTGTTTTCATGTAACAGGTACGTATCCTGTCATATACATTGTCCACATGCATCTGTCTGGTTCATTCTGAGATCACTCATCATACTGGCTTGAAATATTTCCAGTGAGATGACTACATCCACAGAATCATACACCAGCACAGTTGCGTTAGACAGTGAAGTGCAATTAACCTTAACCTATATGAGCATGCAATTACTCTGTCAGTGTCAATGCCATACAGGCCCATTGTGTGATAAAGACTATTGGGCATATGGAAGCACGAGGCATTTTAGCCATGCAACAAGACAAAAAAGCCTCGTCATTGTTGGCGCAGCTCCCCTGCGGACGTTCTTCCTCATTTAAGTGCAACTAAATCCGTGTATTGTTCTTGGGCTGAAATGAAGTTGGGTTTACAGTAAATTGCTGCAATATAAGCATATCAGCCCATTGCATAGGGAAGCCTGGCGCTAATGGGATACAATTGTTCTCTTTGCTCCCTTTTTAATGTCTGTAAATGTGTGTGACTGTACTGGCATGCTCGCCAAATCCGCCAGCCCACACACACGCACGCACACACACATGCGCACGCTGCCTCAGCCGCTTACACACCCAGCGTGCAGATAGCTTGCGTCGCATGTACAGTAAGATGATGGCGGTGTGCTCATTGTAGCATGCCCCTATGACTAATACTAATCCTTACATCTCGGGCAAATAATGTTGGCTGAATCAATCTCCAGTGCGAAGGCATCCCCCTCTCTTCTCCTTCTTCTTTTTTTTTTTCCTCTCCTTCCTTGAATTTTAATGAAGGCGAAGTGGGAGCTCCAATCAGGGCGCAGGAAGTGGAAGAGACCACTCGGACCGCAGACGGAGGGATGCAGCGAAGGTATAGCCGGAGAGCGCTGCGCTTCCTCTCGCTCTCCCCCTCCCCCCCTCTCCTCCGCTCTCTCCCGGGGGTGGTACGACCTGGCAGATTACAAAACACCCCTCCCATGTGCCTCGCCACTCTCTGTGCCAGGGTGAGGCTACCGATCTGATGCTCCTGAAGAGTGTGAGCATGAGTAAGAGAGGAGAGAGAGTGGCAGAGAGAACAGAAACAGACAGAGGAGAAAAAAAGCTAGTGGAAACACTAGGACACAATCAACGCCACTGTCTTCTGAGACGAAAACGCGTCAGGTCATCCGAGGGTAAGTGCTGGGAGCATGCACGCGCACACTCTCTCCCACATAGACACTCATACTTGCACGCATTCATTCCTTACACATGCCTATCTGTGCATTTTTCCCAGGCCTGAGGAGCCTCAGGCCTTTGTCTGATTCTTTCTCTTTTTCTTTTTTCTGCAAGAAACTTTCAGCAGCACCCTGCATGCAAAAGCAAAAGTTGTTGCCTTTCCCAGTCATATCCATGATAATGCTCCTGAACAATTCTCCTGCACGCCCTGCTAAACCCTGTGCCACTTTATGGTATAAACCTGTCAAGCACCGCACACGGCCATGAGCATCTTAACGACTGCCGGTGATGTAAAGCCTGGCTGTGGAGAGTCTGGCTTTTCCTAAAGATACGAATAAGCATCCCTTCAGGAATTTCCGAAAAAAGGCACTCTCAGAAAAGGAAATGCAGGCCGTTTTGCAGCATGCAGTCAATTTCATATAACGTTGGGCACGCTGTCCTGAAAAACCTTCCACAAGCCCTGGAGACAAAGAGTCGCCTCTGAGCCGAGACTCAGTGTCTGAGCTCCATTCACACCGTAAATGTGATCAATGCACAAACGGAGTCACACACACTCTCTCTGCCATGCACACAGCTCTCTCAGATTGAGACGTGACAGCGTTCAGAGTCATCCTGAGATTTTAGAGAGGTTTTTTGGTAAGAGATTGATGGCTGTTCTTATGGAGCTCAGGGCCCACAAACCTTTAGTATGTGTCAGTTCAGCGGAGACCGCTTTGTACTAGAAAGCTGAATGGCAGCTGTAGATAAAGTGGTCCATGGTGTTTGTAGATGGAGGTTAACTCTCATACTCTCACACCCAAACCTGAAAGAAAAGCCACTCGTGCTGAGAGTGGAGCAGCTCAGTCTGGATATGTGAGCTAGAGGCGCGTCTCAATTTTAGAAATCTTAAGTTCCGCAATAAGATCTGGATTCATCATGCAGTGAAAGGGAGATGAATCTTATTGGTTCTGGGCACGACTCACGGATGGACTGAAATTCATCAGTCGTGTTTTGACCTGGGAAGTTAAACCACTTCTTAGATGGGAAAGAATGTTAGTCTCTGGTCTCTGCACAAAGACCAGGCGATACAGTCGATGTTAGGTGTGGTGGGTGTGGTTGGTCTGACGTCCAGTCAGGTGTTCATTCTCGAGGGCGACTACAGACTGGTGGTTTGTTCTGCACACCTGCTCTTTGGCTGCCTGTGCCTGATTCACCCTCACAGACGTGGGCAAATTAGTTTTTTTTTTTTTTTCTCTCCCATATGGGAACACGACAGTTTGAACCCTTTGATCTTCCATCGTCCTGTGTGATCATGTTTTGGTTCAGCATGCACAAATAGACTTCGACAGCTGTATGCACATGTGTGCATGTGTTTGCTCATGCAAATATGTGTCCATAAGTGTGTGTAATGGCTCAACCAAGGTAAAACAGTGTGGAGCAGCTCACGTCACTCCTGAGCGGGAGAAATCCGCTTTTACGCTCCAATCAAGCCCACCTTTCATTCATATAGCATCAGTTATAAGTCATCGTATTTTTCAGACACATCCAAGATGAAGACTAACATAGTAGTAGCAAAAATAAACAAATAAATAAATTAATTAAAATGGGCGGCCTTGGTTTGGAGAGTGGTGGTATATAAATGAACAAACAAAAAAATGAAAAAACAAAAAACAACAACAATAAATATTTTCAATTAAGATAGATGGAGAAATATTACAGTACACTACGTCTACTGCGCCATCTCACATAATGCTACACTTATACGCTACACCACCCCACGACAACCTGACTACACTACAATACTACATGTTTTTCTACACCACATCACATTAGACTACCACACTGCTACACATCCACGGAACAGCACACAGCTTAAATCTGTATGGATCCAGTTGGGTGAGCAAATATTCCTCATAATCAATGATAGCCATCATGTGTTGGATGAAATCCCCGTTCTATAGAATGTTTGTTTATGCCCTAATGCCTGTTTTATGGAAAAAACAGTATTCGATGCTTCTAGATGCACTTATGATAAGTAACACTGCCACTACAATGTCAGTACAAAACATGTACCGTATATCTACACTTTAATCACGACTCATTTAAACGCCTCATTTCAGTTATTATACACTGCATGATATATAGAGAGCTGGCACATATACAAGGGGCCAATTACAGATGACTCACTGACAGCATTTGAGACTCATTTAATGGCATTTTAGGACCTTGCAAAGCATAGATTACGATTATACATGTACATGTTTTTATATCTCTGATTGCATATACAGTATATGCAATAAGGACCTCGGTCTGTGTGTGGCTCCATTTGCGCTCAGTGGCTCTGGGTGTGGTACTGGGTATTATACCAAACGCGGGGTTGAACGGCGAGGATTTAACCTCCTGAAGTGCAATAGCCATTTGACTGGCATGAAACCTGGCAAAAAGCAGTCAGCATTGATGGCACATCAGCTGTTTTACAAGCATAGCATATTTATTTGGTGCCAAAGGGCTGCTTAGGTTTTTCCCCAGGCACAGACTGATTTGCACATGCATATAATACTGATTAATGAAATGAGAGTGTCTCTAAACAGGCCCTTAATTTCTACCAATAAAGTACATTAAGTATTGTTAAAAGACAAAAAGGGCAAAAAAATGCCCTAAAATTGCGTTATTGCATGTTTATAGCGTGATGACAAAGGAGAGCTCATCAGGTCAGTAGACATTAAAAGAACATATAGTACTTGGGGAAATGAGAATGCTTCCGTAATAGATCCACTAATAGATCCGAGCGTATGGAATATTCGAAATAATGAACAGCACACAGCTCTCCTCCCCTTTGCTCCGATCACAAAATGGCTGTGGCGGAGGTGCCTGTCCACCGCCAGCGTGATTGACAGGGAGCACCACAGAGTGGGTGGATGTGGTCTGTACATTGAGGTGCCATTGAAGTATGTAGGCAGGATCGGCAGCAGCATACGGGCGCAGTTCTTCCCCTTTGTTCTCCAGGCCAGCTCCAATAACAAAGGCAGTTAGGGGCAAATTAATTAGATTTTATAATGAGAGCCATTCAGTTTATGTGTTTAGTCTTTGTGCTACAATAACTGTTCTAAACATGTGCAAAAACGGTGTGGTTTAAATATAAAATGCACATGCACCGCGTGAGAGATGTGCGTGCATGCATAGACGCGTGCGGGTGTGCATGCGTGTCTTGTATCACATACATATGGAATAGAGTTTGGGGTATGATTCATTCACGTATTGATTTCTTGATTTTTTCCTGTTTTATTCAAGTGGACTATACCGTGTCAGGCATAAATACAACTTCACTGAAATATTTCAACATGACCTATACAGTCTATACAGTTCAATTCGATAAAGCCAGAGTACATGTATGCATGTGTAATAAAGGGAACTCGGTTATGAGTCAAAGAGCATAGGTTGCAGTTCAGCATCACACCCATTCATAAAAAACTATATGCATTTGCTTTGCTCAAAATGAACTCTAAATAAAGCAAATCTGAAATTGATTTCAGTGACAGCCCCACTGATACTGGCTCTTTTCTTATGCAACAATGTATTTGCATATTTTATGCACCGACATAACAATCATCCACATATCAGCCAAAAGCTTCTCAACAGAAAATGCAGAACAGCAATGCTGATTAGCCTATTAGAAAGATAAGACCACTTCCAACCCCCTCCATCTATCTCTCCTTCACTATCTCACTCTCACTCCCTCTCTTCTGTTCTGCCTTTCCCTCTCTCATTAGCCACATGCTTCCGTATCTGAGCCCTGCTCCGCTCTCTTCCTATCTATCCAGTGTGTAAGAACTAGATTACATACTTACAGTGTACCTCAGAATGTGCTGCAAGGACAAGGACAATACAGGGCTGTACAAACTCGATTTATATTATACTCGTCTCTCAGCATTACACGCCTTTACATATATGGTTATCTGAAGACATCTTTGCTACTTGGCTAAATGCCAGTTTGATGCTGTTCAAAAAATCTTTTTTCTGATTTTTAGCTTTCCATATTGTTTGGGAACAGCAGCTGTTCTTTACATTGTGTGAAATGTGGCCATGATATGGACCAACAGAAATGCTCCAAAATTACTGGTATTAAAATCATGCATTAGAAATTAGGAAGGTTTTTGCCTTCTCCTGTAAAGTTACTATTCTAGAGATGACAGGTTTGAAATATAGTCGGGGGTTGGTGCCCAGGCAAGAATGGCTAAGGTGAAGAAAGGCTTCTCCAGCTTAGCTGCCAGCTAAGGCATGCTATGTAAAAGGGAAATTCCAATAGCATAATAAACACGGAAATAGACTTCTGTATTCTATGTAGAAGAATTCTATATTGTTTGCTTCTTATCTAGTTGGCCATGTTGAAACAGCAAACCGCTATTCCATATAACGGCACCATTAAGAGTTATTAATAATGCAAAATGCTCAGTGCATGTGTGTGTTTGGACCTGCTTTGCCTCTCGAGGGTCTCGTAACAACACATGTGTTCTATATCCACTTCTGTTTCAGGGTGGTGGCTTGTAGGGTTTCCCTACATTGCTTTCCTGTTTGGAGCAGCCCTCTGGCCATTTACCCACACAAATACATACACACGCTTAGGCACGCGCACACGTCATGTGACTGCACTGAATTCTCATCGGGATTCTTTGTGTGAAGACTTGCACGCTGTCATCTACACATTTGTGTGTGTGTGTGTGTGTGTGTGTGCACTCTGTTGCTCCTGCATATCTCCACACGTACTGGTTGAGCTTTGTGTGGGAGGAGTTAGTAGAGAACAATGATGGGCTCTCTTGTCTGCCTGCCCATGCGAGTGCGAGAGTGTTTGTGGGAGTGCGTGAGTGTGTATTCAGGCTCCTGTATGCTAATGCTAAAGGAAGGTAAGCCTTTTATTCATTGTCCTTTTGCTCTTTGTGAATCTTACTGTGCACATATTTCATTTAATATTAGGAAAGCCTTTTTACAGCTATTTATGGGTAATGTATGGATTATATGTTACACATAATATATTAGAAATCTTTTTATTTGAGAAATTGACAGCTGTGCAGATTTTATTGTAGGTTCCCTGTATTTGTAGTATATTGAGGTACAATAGCCAGAACGGCATTCACTTTATTTGACAAAATATAGTAAAATGATATGGCTACTTTGCAAATCATATCACATTTCCAGAAATTCTAGTGTTATAGTCACAAATATATATGTGTGTGTGTGTGTATTTTTATTTTTCTCAGTAATTTGAGGTTCTTCACATTGTCTGAGGAAGTATGGACTAATAGAAATGCATATAGAATAAAATGTCTTTACATTAACCTACATTAAAAGTTAAGGATGTTTTACCCTCTTCTGTGAACCTACTATCTTGTAGATACATGTTTTCTTGGGACAAATTATTCTTTGATTATTCATGAATAATTGAATGAAATTCAAATACAAAAGTCAATAAATAGAGTAGAACAGAACAGAGCCACTCTTTGATCATTTGTGCTTGCAGACAGAGGAATTTGTCTTCCGCATCCGTGCAGTGAAACATTAGGGGTGGTGAGCACACTTGCCCAGAGCGGGGGCAGCCCTATCCACGGCGCCCGGGGTGCAGTTGGGGGTTAGGTGCCTTGCTTAAGGGCACTTCAGCCGTCTTCTTCTCAAAACTGGTTCCCTAACCTCCAGCCCAATACATTGACAAAAATTTCACATCCTTCAGATCATCTTTGTGATGGTCAGTGAAGAGACCCCTTTCATTGTCTGATGGAGGTCACTGCAATACATTAACACAGCAATACTCACATTCCATTGCACTCATGTACTGACAGACAAGGCCCTTAGTCGAGGCTCTTCCTCTCCTCGGTTCATCCGCCTCTCATTGTTCTCCTGTCTGCCAGCTTCCATGTGTTGTATCCACACTCGTGTTTTTGAGCATCAAAGACGCTTGTGCACCAAAAGAGCCGTAATGGTCAGTAAACGCTGTGTCATTATTGGGATGAGCCTAATATTAGCTGTGTGCAGGGTGGCAGGGGGAATGCTAAGAGCCAAGACTTCTTTTTTGTTCACACGGTGCTTTGTTAAGGAAAAGAGTACGGAACAGAGATCTTTTCAGGCTCATCTCAGCATCAGCACTTTTAAATGTGACACTGCTCGTTGGCACATTGTGTGTTTTCCAACTTACCCAACCCTAGAAAAATGAAATGCCATGTCATATGATTTGTGTACCGTGAAAATGTCTTTATGTGTCTTGATGTTATATTTTGGCCTCCTGCCTTTCTTGAGCCAGCATCCCTATTGTGGCTGCAAATCACCCAAAGAAAGTCATGTAGCTGCAAAATAGTAACTTTAGAGGAGAGGACAACAACCTTCTGAACTTTAAATGTAAGTTAATGTGAAGAGGGTTTCTTCCAAGTGTTTTGGACCATTACTATTGGTCCAGTCATCATGAAATTTTCACATGATTAATGTGTCAACTGTCATATTCAAATGATATAGAAAACTAAAAATCTATTAAAACTGAGACAATATTTTGTTTGTGACTTAAACTACCAGTGCCCCTGCCTGAAAACTGGGCTTTCCATTCATGGCTAAGAGTTACTTAACTGAACATATTAAATCTTGTTTTTTTTTCTTGGTCATATGGAAATACTGATTAACTGATTTTGCCTGTAAATAAATGTATGAATATTATATATAATAAAAAGAAATCCCATTGACTCAGTCAGATATTTATACAAGGTGTCACTACACAAAAAAGAAAAAAAGGGTTTATTGTATTTTGTCTTACTATACTGAATATTAGTTGTATTAATAATAATATGACTCTGGTAAGACATATAACAAGGCATAAAAGATGTCCATGCGAAAATCATTTATTGCCAAAATGTCTTAAAATCCATATCTTTGTAGCACAGCAATGTTCTTACACAAATGCTGTTGACTTCTGGGAAGTGCTGATTCATTGTGACGCACATCTTCAGATGGGATGATAGAAAGATTTCCAGATAAACCATTCTGACCATTGATTCAGTCTGTCAGGTCAGACAGTGACATGACTTGTACGACTCCATGTCCCATAGTCCTTTGCAGTATTTCTGAGTGCTGAATGATTTCAGCCCACTTCCTGTACTTGACCAAACACTTCCACACTGTAGGCTAGACAAAAAGTGGGCAGATATATTAAACTCACATAGCTGATGCCGTTCATTTGAATTATTATTATAAATCCATGTTGATTACTTCTAGATAGTTATTTGTGATCATGATTAGTGGTGTAAATCAAGAGCTGAGCTAGCAATAAGCATATAATCAGCTTGAACACATTCAAGATGGTGACACTTTCACCTTCCCAAGAAAGAGAAACAGTATACTCAATTCAGTATTAAGGATTTAGCATTTTGCTAATGTCATGAAGCCAACAATGCAGTATTCAGTAATGGAGAAACCTTTTAATAGCATATTAACTGAATGTATGCTGTGTAGGCTGTTTCCTGTCACATGTTTCAAGCTTAAGCTTACCACAGTGACCATATAGCTGAAAGAAGACTTTTCATTAGTATTATCTTGAGAGGCCTTTTTGGCTATGCTCTACTATTGGCACAGTCATTCATCCTAAAGGCACTAACAGGACTTTGCTTTATGTGTGGCCCATTGTTTAGCTTGTCTGGCATGAAACCGGCCTGCTAAACTATATATTAGTCTCCACTTTGTCTTTAGCTCTCCACTTTAGCTTTTTTTCTGGCTTTGTGAACAAAACCGGCATAGATGCTGTAGCAATGTGAGTGGGCCTGTTTGTTTGTTTGTTTGGCTGCCATTTTGTGCCCTATGGAATTGCAGGGAAAGATGGGACTAAATTAATGGGGACTTATGGCACAAAACTGTTCCTAGAAAATAAAACATTGTCATAATTGTCAGTGTTCATGCATTCAAACTTCAATGCCAAACTGTAAGAAGATTAGTTGCATGTAAATTCTGTGCGGCTTGCATTGTAGGTGATGAGTGAATTCTGCGATTGCGGGTATGAGGATGATTAATGTTTTCAAAGAAAGCCAGTGAGACACTGGATCGCTATACAGAAAGCTTCCAACTGCACTTGAGATCTGTGTTTCTGCCGGGATTTTGGTGAATAGCTATCGTCAGCCCAGCATCACTGTGACTCCATAATCCTGAGTGTAGCGCCTCGCTATCTAATAATACTTTAGCTGTGATTCTGGAAACTCGGCCAGTACCGAGCTTCACTATGGAACACTAAGCAACCACACCCTCCCCCCTCAACACCACCACAAAACCTCATTTAAACACAAACGTCCCACTCACAAGGCTACACACATGTAGTGGAATGGCAGCCGCACACACCGGGCTTGTTACACTATTACCTAGGAGAGGCGCGTTTCGACAGCATGGTAACCTTTCTGCCCGCAGCACTCTTAAATGGATTTCACACCTCCACCTTCACACAGAGATTTTCTGCTGCCGGCCTCAAACTTGGCCACAAAGTGTCAGCAGTTTTACATTTGCTGCTCGCGTCGCGCCACATGGTTTTGTTTCCTCTCGCTAGCACAGGGCCTGCTATGAGCACACATGCTGTTTACTCACCATAATGGAGCTAATGGAGAAACAAAGCTGGATGCTTTCGTCTTCATGCAAATGGAGACTTGCAGCTAAACAGAGCACTCAGATATCAGCCATTTTGTCTTGAGCTGGTCCGATAGGCATGCACGGACACCTGCGCTCCACTAGGCCCTGCTAATTTCCTCGTCCTCAAAGAGGTTATGACTTAGGTCTTGGTGAAGGAGTAGATATGCAAATGAATGTGTAAATAAATAAATAAATAAATAATTAAATAAATGCTTATAGAGTGATAGGCCTTTCAGTGGGAAAGGGATGGAGCCATGCCGAATAGCTCAGGCTCCTGTTTGGATAGGGCTATTGTAGCCTTCTGCTTTGCCCATTTTTAACCACTGGTGGATCTATTCCTGACTAGACAAGAGGCACTAAATAAGAAGCGTCTACTTCTCTGGAAAATGTCTTTATAAGACTCTGCACCCTCTTAGTGTCTTCTGTTCTCACCCTTCTCTCCTGTTTACTTTGATAACAGCACTTTGCTAGTTCATAGAGCAGTTTGTATGAATAAATGAATTGTTTGATATTGTTTTTATTTTAAAATCACAATATGAAAGAGTGTAAAATGATTTTAATTCTATTCTATGTTGCTTAATTCTGTCTTAACAAGTCATTTTAAGTGATTAACCTAATAAAACTGATTGTGCTGCCAACTGGCAGTCTGGCAACCAATATTCTCCTTCAAGCCTGAAAAAAAGCTGATGTGCTGGTCTTCTTGAGGACCTGGAGCTTAATTTATAGAAAATGATCACATGTAAATTGCAATCGCAGTATCGGTCAGCCAGAAAAAAAACCCCAATGCATGAATTTAATTGTAATTCCTAATCAGACCCTTTTAAGCCAGTTAGAAACTCATTCTCTACAGCTCTTTCTTCGTGCGTGAGAGTACATGAGAGGACAGTTGGCCTAGTCTGCATGCTGAGCTACATTTCCATGTGATTTTTTGGAACAGGCGGCAATCATTTGGTCTCTGCCCTGGGGCTTTACAATAATTCTGTAAAATTAATGTTTCCTTTTTGACTGCCCCAATTTCCCATCCTAATTTTGCGAGGTTGTGGACTGATATTCTTTTATCTTGGTCCAGTTGGCTAAGCGTGTTTCTGTTCTCCTTTTGGATAGGATGTTAGTGAGTCTCATTTGAAAATATCAGTCACAAGAAAGAAAAAAATACTATGAGCACGGTAATTAGACAAAGGTCACTGTGCTAGTAATAGTCCACCTATTCATATACAGTGCCCATTTTATGCATGAAGCATTTTATACTTTATTCATTCATTGGTTAAGCATTTTAAAAAAAGCAAGCAATGGATTTGAGTAATACAGGAGACGCTGAGGTGACGGAAAAGACTTTACTCTCTAGGCATTTTATTGCGCTCAGTCTGAATTATGACCGGACACAGTTAATGCTCATGTATTTACAGTAATGGAGAGACAAGATGAGTCATTTAGTTTTTATTTTACCACTCAGTGGGGTTAAACTGAATCAAATCCCATGCATTCACTAATTCCCAACAGATCCATAAAACACGTCGTAGGTCGTATAGGTTGAATAAAAATGCTTTATTCTCTGTAGTATTAGGATGTGCTGACTGTGACGGCATTGGGAGGGGCCTGTAAATATAGGCTGCAGGATTTAACAGCTGTGTATCTTGCTTGTCCACTGCTTTTCAGAGATCCCATAGTGCCCACTGTCTATGTGGTAATATCTGTCAGCTTTAGTAATGCACTAGTAATGCATTTGCACTTTACCTGCAGACAGAAAGGCTTCTAAGGAGAATGCTTGGTGCATTATAGAGGCATGGGAGCATTCTCAGGGGCATCACCAACACCATACAGCTTGGTCATTTGTGATAAGATGGCCCACTTTATCATCCCATATCACATGAGGCATAAGTACGAATCAGAAGCGTTCTGTTAGGAATACGAGTCTTTATGCATGCACGTTCATACATAAACGATTTTCAAAGACATGTTTCATTTGTTCCTGTCAGACAGGGTCCTAACAGTGGCGCTAAAGGGAGTATTATTCCAGGTGTAGTTTGTCAGTTCTCCTCCTCAAATCAATTAGTCAGTTAATAAACAGTTGGGCCGGAACAGGTCTGAGTGGGCCAGGTCAGAACAGCGGGCGAATATTTCAGCCCAATCAATGAGCATAATCATACGGCCTACATCTGATAATGAGCCCAGGCACCAACTGGCTGATTAATGACACTATTATCTGTGTGAAAGCGGCCTGCGCGCTGTCCACCCATCGTCGTGCTGAGAAAACCCGAACCGCACTGCTGAATGGCCTCTCTCTCTCTCTCTCCCTCCCTTTATTCTTCACCTCTCCTTTTGCACGTCTACCTCTGTCTTTCTTCCCACTTCTCTCTCTCTATCTTTCTTTCCCTCTTCTGATGAAGATTTGCTCTCTATGCAGGGTGTGTTTGCATGTGTGCTGTTCTTTCTTTACATTCAGTGTTTACTCAATTCATTCATTTACTAGAAAATCAGTTTTACTGAAATTCTTTCACCACTTAACAACATGACAAAGAGATCATAAGACTGATCAGCACTAGGATAATAATATGAAATAAATGTTCCAAAAGAATATAATAGAGCACACAGCAATGGAATTTGTAGGTGATGCTCTTTTAGGTCTCTATTCTTCCAGCTTTTACTGTAACATAAGGAGATATACAGAGAGTGTTTCCTGAGAAGAATTCATATTTATAGTTGTTTATTTTTACCTCCACATTTGATTAAAAAAAATCCTTTTTTCAATTTTTTCCTCTAGTGCTGCAGTCGCTTCCATTGCCTGTCTGTATGGTAAGTACAAAGCCATAATGAACCTAAAGCTTTACTAAGCAGCCCTCACATTATTACCTTTATATTGTACATCACATTAACATTAACAACTCTTTTCATTTTGGGAATGTTTTATGGACCGTGCCTCACCATTTTTATTGTATTATTTTCTTTCGAAAATATCTATCCATATGATGTTAATATTAATCCGATGTTAATATCTGTCATGGTAAAGCACCGTCTGATTGTAATAAATTGGAAGGCAATAAAAACTAAATAATAATTACAAAATATCAATAAAAATGACTTTTTTCCGCTGTCTTTAGTAAGCTCATTGTCATTTGTGCTTGTTCCTTCAGAAACGATTAAAAAGAAATCTTTTACGCTATTTTTTTAGTCGTAGCTCTTCCTGTGAAACTCGAGTTCAGATGACTCTGGATTTGATCTGCTCATCAGAGGCTTTTCTGCAAGCTTGTTGTTTCCAGATGAGTTTAAATGCCGTTTTAGTAATAAAGGACTATATAAAGGAAGTATTAGGAAATTCTGAAATTCTAAAATCTTAAAATTATCTTTAAGATTCCGTTAAGAACTGTTCACTCAGATTACACTTACTCAAGTTATGCTGATAATATCATTTGCAATAAGAAATGGTGCATTAAATTAGAAAACAATGTGAAATAAAACATTTTTCACTGACGCTCCCAGATTTTTAGACACCACTCTAAATATAGATAAACTACAATACAAGATGAATACAATATCCATCTGGAAATATATAAGTTTTAAAATATTAAATTGAGTTGTTTAAAACTAAAAAACTAAAAAGTTGTTAGAAATGTTATAAAGTTAATCTTAGGAATCTTAAATTTACTTTCAGATTAAATTATGAATGATAAATGTACATCATTTTTATATGGTCTTTGTGTGTTATTTTATTTTATTATTGTTTTCAATGGGGTAAGATGTTTGCAAGATAAATAATATATCACCAAGAGAGTTTTAAAAAAGAACACATTTCATAATTGTTACATAAACTGAATTTATCAGGATTTATTTTCAAACCTCTGAATACTTTTATTGATTTTCCGTGTTTATTGTCTCTCTGTGAGCAGAGTCTCGCAGTAATCTGCAGCAGACAGTGCTCTCTAAAGAGGACCGTTGTATTTTTCTTTCCTCTCTTTGTGTAGTTTGGCAGGTAGAAGAGTGGCCACGTGTCCATTGTGTCAAAGTGTGTGTGTGTGTGTGTGTGAGAGAGAGAAAGAGAGAGAGAGAGTGAGTGAGTGAGTGAATGGTGTGAGAGGGCAACCCTGGCATGCCAATAGCTCTTTTCAGGGAGTACAGCAGCGACAGTGTGCCGCCTTTCTTTCTTGCTTTAATTCCTCCGCCCGCTCGCCCGCTCTCTGCTGGCACTGTGTTCACACTTAAATCAATCAAATACACCATGAGCCCTTTAGTCAACTCTAACTAAATCAGCCTGCTTTTATTGACTACAGGGGCTTTTTCCCCCACTCCGTGCTCTGATAGGCAGGGCATGATATACTTATATATTTCTCATCTGCTGAGAAATCTTTCTGGAATTTTTTCCTTCAGATTCATTACCAACTATGCTCTGCGTTCGGGCGCTGGTGAGATGCCTTTAGAAGATGCCAAGTGAGAAATATCCATGTAGCTGTTCTCTTATGTTTGGTTTGGACTGTTATAGGTATGATGTCTGGATTTTGTAAAACCGTCCAGAAGAGGTAGGATAAAATAATTAATTAATGGCTGGATCACAGGATCGGTGCTGTGAATTACTCATGTTAAACATGAATATGTATGCTTACTAATTTACCAAGTGTCTCACCGGCCTCAGTCATTACTCAGATGAAATCAGAGCTCTGAATTGAATGACTAACTATGTTTCGTACTGCGATGACATTTATTTCTATTTGCATTTTTGAATGTGAATTTTGTGCTGTGGTTATGACACATGCCTTCTTCAACTGAAATGTCCAAAGCTTTAGATAGTTTTTAGGTCAGTGTTATAAGCAATAGCTCTGAGTAATATTCAATATTCAATCAAAATTATCACCACTTCAGAAACATCAGTTATATGCAGTACAGAGCCTCCTTTTTTAAACGCTTGAACTGACTGATGAATGTCAAAATTGCGTTTTCCTCTCTTGACAAATGTGCAGTATGTAGCAGAAGCTCTACAGCAGATCATCATTTTTGACATATTTAGCAGCCCACTGCCTGCCATAATTGCTCATCATTACATGTGAGTTAATGGTGTCTGTAGTGTTCATGTTCGGTTGGGGTAATAAGAACTTTTTTAGACGTCCCTTATATGTCTTCAGCCAGCTATCTATCTAAATGGAGTCTCAGCGTATTACAGATGTTATCATTTAAATACGCACCTTCAGACAGTTTCTTTTCTCCTTTTTTTTTCCACTGATGATGATGGTGATGGGGTTGGAGGGTGGGGTGGGGGGGGCGCTGCAGAATGACTTGCATTTTGCCGAGCCCACAGGGGAACTCATAATCTTAGCAGGGCTAATTAAGAAAAGCAAAGTTTTAATGGAGTTCCTAATGCACTCCTACTACCTCTGCCTGCTATTTGTCTATCGGCTTTGACGGAGACAGACAGATGCATGTAAAATCTGGACTTGTACACAAAATTCAGCGGTTGCTTTAAATGGTAATTGCGGGCTTAGGTTCCCTTTTATTCTGTACTATGTTTATTTTCTGTCATAAATGTGGGGTCAAGCTGCGTGGGAGGTATCATGTCAAGTCAATCCATCCTACTAAACGAAATCCATTCATTTACATGGAAAAACATAAAGGCTGCGTATTTTAATGAATTGGGTCTTTGCAAAAGTAAGAAAGATAAATCAATAGCAGAATATGATATATATATATATATATGTATAACATGATATATACAGTACATACACAGTGTGTACATGTGTATATGTACTCTATAAATATTGTAAATTGATTTCGTAATTAAGCAGGCCACCGGCGAAGGTGAAATATTCTTCATCCTCTGTAGTCTTCTCTCTTTTACTCGTCCTCTTTCGTTCAACTTGCTGTCATCTTTTGCTGGCACACCTTCATTTCTGTGCTGTTCTCCTCCGCTCACTTCTCCTCTGCTCACTTCACTCCTGTCCTTTCTTCCTTCCCCCTCCTGTCCTCTCCTTTCTTTCCCACTTCTCTCTGTCAGTGCAGTTCATGCACAGTAAAACTCCCTCAGCGCGCGCGTGTGTGCCTTTGTCACGCCGTGCAGAGCAAACCGAGCCAAGTGGCCTGGGCTGTGAGCAGAGAGAAGGTCTCTTTCTCTCTCTCGCTCTTGCTCTCTCTCTATCACTGCTGCAGTGCCACGCCTGCCAAACACACAAATACTGAGTAACTCAGAGACAGCAGCACACGCCGGTCCAGACAGAGACACAGACCCACGAACGCAAAGCGCATTCAGCAGCTCCTCCATACCCGCCTGCTATAAGAGGGTAAAATAGAGATGTCAGAACTGTATAATATTTCAGAGTAATTAGCATTTCTACTGAGAACTGCAGCAAACGCCAGGAGGAAAAGAGCGCCATTTTGTTCCTGGAGGCCAAACCAGCCTGCCACAGTTACAGCACAGACGCAGAGAAAACCTCCTCCTGATAACTCCTCCTGTTCCACTCAGCCTCGTATTTAGAGGAAACTTCTGGACAAAAGAAGAGAGAGAGAGAGAGAGAGAGAGAGATGGTGAGACATAGAAATAGGAAGAGATGAGATTAAGAGATTAAGACAGATATCATAGAGATGGAGAAAGAAGAGAGTGATTGAGAGAGAATAGGAAAAGTGATAGATAAGCTTGACCTTGACACAGACAGAAAGAGAAAGAAGAGAGATTTACACAGATATTCAGACTGAGAAAGAATAGAGACAGAGAGAAAGAAAGTCAGATGGAAATATGTAGCGAGGGATTGCATTAAAGCGAGAGATGTAGAGAGGGATGCATTAAAAAAAGAAAGATGGAAATTGGAGAGATGTAGAGAAAGACAGTGAACAGAGAGGCTTGGAGATAGATAGATAGATAGATAGATAGATAGATAGATAGATAGACAGATAGATAGATAGATAGATAGATAGATAGATAGATAGATAGATAGATAGATAGATAGATTTAAACAGATATTGAAAGATTGAGAAAGAAGAGAGATAGAAAAAAAGAGACAGAGAGAGAGAAATGGAGAAGGGAGAGAGAGAGATAAATGGGATCGGCATAAGCAAGAGAGAGCGAGGGAGATTTGTGTCGTGATGCAGAGAGAGAGAGTGTGCTACAATCGCTCTGCATAGCAGGCGTTCAGAAGGGACCATAACTGTCGGCCATGTGTTCACTGACAGCCTAGAGACCACCGGGCCGGCAGGCAGAAGAACGCGTGTGTGTGCGCGCTGTGTATGAGTGTGCTCACAGAGGAACCAGTTAATGCATGCGGTCTGATTCAGACCAGTAGCTCGTCACTAGGCTTTCTCTGGTCCTTAATGAGCAGACGGCCTTCTGCTGTGATATAGAAGAATCCTTATAGATACGAGAAATAACTTTAATTCCCCAAAAGTTCTGCATGCACAGCCGTTCCACCGCATCCTCTACGCGGAGCCTTCTCCCCTCCATCACAAATATCACAGCCACCTCAACAATGCTGAAGACGAGTGGCTTGGTGATAATTGGTGAACACTTCAGATTATTCCAGCATAGTCCTGAACAAGCACAAAACAGCAAAAACTGAACTGAGCAGCATTTGTCCTGAATCTGAAAGCATAAACAGATTAAGGACACATGCTGACAGCCCCTTAGGTCATGTGTTTATTGATTATATTAAAAAACGGAATGAATATCTGTTTGCCAGCCTGGGCAAACATGCCATCCTATACCAATTGGAGTCTCTGGGCAAGACTCCTAACTCTGCATTCGCCTCTGTAACATGGTCGAATCGAGCATCCAAATGACACAAAAAAAATCTGTCACATCGGCAGTATTATTGTTATCAGCTGAGGACAGGGGTGCAAATTTGGTCTGTCAAATTGATATGGGGGGCAAAATTGAGAGGCCATAGCAGAGTCCTGTAGTACATAACAACGTCTGCTTATATTGACCTGATACTGATTCCATCCGTACTGATATGCTGGAGATTTCAAACATAAACCTAGGTGAACAAAGTACAGTGAGCGACCGTATTCTCATGATATGTGTAGACAGAAAATAATCATGTGATGCTGATACGAATAAAAGCTAGAGAAGCTGTGGGGCTACCTTTTGCGGAACTATGTATTTTCTCTTACGCAGTCACCCTCTGTTTTAGCTTAGACAGTTAAACAAGTGCAATCAGGTGTGCTGCCTGTGTGAAATGGAAACCCGCAACCACACTTGCCCCTTCAGGGACACGATTCAGCACCCCAGTCTTATGATGTGTGGAACACATTATTTATATTATGCAGTCCTGTTAATCTCACATCTGTTTGTTACATTAGCCATTACGTACCAACTACCAGTTAGTGACAAAATTCTGCCATAGATTCAAATCAATTCTGTCTAAAGCAGATTGCTGCCATTATACAGAATGTTCCCGAACGCCATCTTTAGCTTATGGCAAGAAAATGTCCGTCAACAGACTGTGCACCTGAAACGTCAGGCAAGCAGGTGTGTGAGAGAGAGAGACTGATGGAATTTTTTTCACCTTTATTTTCTCTGCGTTTTTTTTTTCTGTCACTTGTGCAGTTCGCCTTCAGCAGCTGCAGCAGGCTTGATAAGAGTCTCAGCTCCTGAGTCGCTCTCCTTCCAAATGACCGTCAAACTCAATCTCACACATACACACACAGGCCACACGCATGCGCACACAACTATACAACCTACACAAACACACATGTATCTATATGCACGCACACAGTCTTTGTGTATATATATATATATATATATATATATATATATATATGCAAAGACTGGTTTACCATATTTTGGTGAGTTTCTAAAATCTTCCAGGTGCATACCTTAAGTTAATCCTGCTTTGCATTTTGATTCATATTTCCATAAGGTTAAAAAGATATTAGCATGCCAATGCAAAATGCTGACACATTCCACATTTCGCAACCTACAGCAACATCAGTAACATTGTAACATTGTAACATTTGAAGGCTGCCTACATAGGGACCTGATGAGGCATGTATAAGTACTGAATGACGTTTCACCGAGCAATACCACTTGACATAAGGGTGTTTAAATTAATGTGACAGACATTTGCACTGCTATGAAGCTTCATTCCCAGGTCATTTTACTTACAAAGCGGAGGCCTGGTCAGGATCACTATATATTTGCTCCATAAAGATTTTTCTCACCTCCCAAACTAAAGCGCATACAGGTTAATGCAATGTCACAGTAAGTCTTATCATGCTTATGCATGCTTATGGATGTGTTTGAGGTTCTTATGAAGGTAAGCCTCCAATAAAACATCAAACTTGCTGTTCTGTCTGCTTTTCTCTCTCTTTCTCTTTTTTTCACTTGCTTTCTTTCCCTGACTCCGACTGATCTAATTGCCTGATTTCCATTAGGATACTAAAGCCATCTTTTACGTGCTAAGCTATGTCTCAGACTGTGGGTGGGCCTGTTCTTTTTTGCTGACTGAGTGCAGCTGTTTGAAGCACCCAGGAGAGATTGGCCAGTCCATCAGCTCTCAGAACCCAGCCTTACAGTCCAAATTTTCCCAGAACCCTCCCCCCAACACTCTGAAACCTGAAGTCACAAGGACTACTCTAAGTCTCCTCTCTCTCGGGGCTTTTAACTAAAGACATCAGCATTTGGGTCAGCATTTAGAAAGCCGTGCAAGCGTGTCTGCCTTCTCTGACAGAAAATTTCACTCATCGTCAATCAAGGTGTAATCTCCCAAGGTTAAAAGAGGAAAACAAGGCAATCAAGGCGATAGGTCAGAACCACCTGCTATTATACATAATTATTTGAATATGAATGATATTTGAACGCTTAATGCCAGCAGAATATTTCAAAAGCTTGTTGTGATCTACTTACATACGAATGCATTTTAACTTGCCTGTACCAGTACAAATTATACCAACATCTCAATGGCACATTGTTTCAGACAGTGACTTTTATGATATGATATTTTTATGATTTTTCAAATATGTATGCTCATAAACCCTATCAAAACAGTGATAAAAAATATATTAATGAAATAAGATTTTATTCTAAGTAATTTATGACCACTTTTATAGGTGCATTAATCATGAAATTAAATGCACACAGTGTGAAGAACAGCTGCCATTGTAGAATGAAGTAAAAATCTAAATAAATTAATACATTAAAAACAAACAAATAAATAAAGAAATAAATAAGCAGACTTAGTTATGATAAACTACAACAATTGTACTTCTATGTCTACAGTATGCTATGCTAACCTGCCCGTGTCTGTAGAGAGTCTGTAGAGGTAATAAAACACGTGTGAAGGATTATAACGACCAGCGACAGCAATTTCTGTTATGTATGTCCGTTGGCATACAGAGGAAGTGTGTGGAAATGAAGACACATACAGTGAGGAAGAGATGAATTAAAGGATGTTGATCTATCAGACAAACTGTCAGAGCAGCAGCTGGTGTTTCACCAGGAAGCCGCCACAGCCCGGGCTGTCTGCTGGGTGGACGGAGCTGCAGAAATTCCACATTAGAAATCGCAAGTGCTCGCCTCACCACAGCCCTGCATTAGGCTAAGAGGCTGGAGGGCCTAATAATAGCTATTCACTGAGGCTGTGTGGCCTCAAGGATTTTTGAAAATTAAACTCAGTGTACATCAACCAGAGCAATTACAATCCACAGAGGCAGCTGGTGGGGAGCAAAAAGAAAAGTCGGCTCTATCTCAGCCGAGACAGGCCCGTCTTACATGTCCTTCCTCAAGACATAGATGCAAACACATTTGCGCACACACACAAAGCACAGACAAACAGGGCACATTCGGACACTGTCTTAACGTTCTGGCAGGCCTTCGTGTGAGATCCTGGCACGAGCACTTGCGCATTTTCGTCCGTTGGCTTTGGCATAATGCGGTGACATTCTTTGTTTGAAGGACACTGGCAGACGTCCAAGAGCCTCCACTCACCTCTCGCGCCCTTTAATTGAAACCTTAAAGAAGTTCTCGGCCCAAAAGCCCTCATGTGGGCTTTGTCGCAATTAGATTGACCAGAAAGGGCAAACCAGCTGACGAAACAGGATTAGGCAGTAACGTATTGCCTGTATATTATTATATGCAGCTGTGATACGATCATCTGTGCAGGAATTAACAGGGACCGGTCTGCTGAGGATAAAGATGTGGTAGGCAAATGGCAGAGTACTAGAGAGGAAGGAAATGGGCGCTGGCTGCTGGAAAGCCCAGATGTATTCCTCGAACTTGAGTTCAGAATCAGGTACGAGACGGACCATGCTGACCCTCAAGGTGTCTGAGGCTGTGGAGGTAGAAGCAAAAGACTGTATGTGGTTTATGATTTACGATAAGAGACCTGACCTTAAGGCTTAAAGGCTTAGGGTTGCATGTAGCGATTTTTGCCATCATAGCAAAACATCATGTCTCAGACACAATAACTACAGAAGCCAGAGAAATGGTAACTACATTTAATTGCAAGACATTTTGGACCATTTCTATTGGTCTGTTAGTTCATTACGGGCAACAGGCAGCTGTTGTTTTTTCGAATGGTGTGAAAAAAAACCCAAAGGAAAATAACAATTTCGATATAACAGTGATGATACGTATCACAGGGGAATTCCACCGATTATTCAGAATTTCTGCATGGTTAAAGTCATTCAGAGTGATTTGATGTGAAATACTTCATTTAAGAGAAGCTCTCATTCTCAGTGGTGGTGAGAGGAACCAGAGGTCTGAAACAGTTCATCACACCTTACACACACAGAGCTTGTAAATAAATTCTAGAGGGTATTAGTCCAGAAGGTTTTGGACTAAAATATAGGATTTTCTTTTTTTTTTTTTTTTTGCATTCATGGCAGACAGGTCCATGCAGGAGGTTATGGGGCAAAACGGTCCTTAAACATGAACATTTTTCAGATTTACCACTATTTTTATTAACATTACAAATAAAAACACATAGGTTTTGGATAGTAAATGAAATGGCTATATTTGTGTTGTGGACTTCGTGACCCTTGCTTCCCATCATCACCGCTGTAAAGAAATCCAAGTCTGTAAGTTTCTCTAGAACAGAACATTCTCCCTCAAAACACTCTAAATGCTCTACTTGCTCAACTAAACTATTATGAATTATGAGGATGGCTTCAGAAATGAGTGAAATAAGCATGCAAATTACAAACGCATGTAAATCATTAATAATGATCATAGACTCAGACATCACCGGTGAGTTGTTTGCATTACTCTACAAGTGTGAATCAACCTTTCTGGGTCAGTTCCAGTAAGGCAGGGATGAGGTCAGCGCTAAGCCGTGTGCTCAGAGCTTATGCACTTTGCTATGCAGAGCGGTAAAGCTGTCTTGACCTCAACACTTGCACTCTTTTAACACAGAGCAGTAACACCACAGCTGGATCACCGCTGTGAGCTGCGGATGTCTATACATGTGTCATATCACCACTGGTGTTATAAACCTTTACAGGAGAGCAGAAAAAGATTTGAATGTTTGCAGCACTAATCTGATCATTTCTATTACTCTGAATAACATGTTCATACAATGTAAAGGGCTGCTGGCGCTTTCAAATGGGTTATGAAGTTTTGACTCTTCTGGTTTTCAAGCCCATGATCATGCAGGTCCATCCAGAAACTCCTCCCTGAAAGACAAGGAAAATAATATGAACATCTCTGCTCTGCCGCACGCAGCTCATCTGCAAACAGAGAGATAAAACAAATGAATACAACAAAACTATCATCGGGTTTAAACTGAGTCTCAGTTAATGAACACTATTAACACTATTAACAGTAGAGTGACTGGCTCTGGTCTTCATCGTGCAGTGATATGTAACGATATGAAGTCTAATGATAAGAGTGTCTGTGTTTGTTTGACAGGTGACTTTGAGCTGTTATCCGAGGGAGGAGGCGGAGTGGACGAGTGGATGAGTGAAGCAGACAGACCCCTCTGGTGGGGTGGGTCAGCTGGTGTTGTGAATCAGGCCGCCGTAGTGAGGGGGAACGGCTTCTTCACAACACCAGGGTCACACCCTACCACGCTCAGCAGCAGCACTCACACACAGCCACACATGTAGGTCTGTTTTCATACAACCTCAGGACGGGGGGTCGTATGTATGTCCCGCATACAGTACTGTGAAAAAGTCTTCTGAGAAGGTGTCTGAGAAAAATGTACGCAAGGTTGTTCAATTATTCGTTTGGTCAACAACAGAAACACTACTATTAGAACAAAAGCAAATTAAGCTAATATACAAAGATATAGTATGTTTTAATATGTTAGTGTAACCCAGGGGTGGCAAACTGGAGGTCCATTGACCAGAGCAGTTTGGTGATTTCCCTGCTCTGAACACACCTAGCACATTAACTACAGAGTGTGTGAACACTGAACACCTTCCCTCTAGGACTAGAGTCCATCACCCCTAGTGTAACCAATACCAAACCATTAATAAATACCGGCTTCAGCTCATCAGTCCCTCATTACATTTCATATACTGCATATGTGTACACTGACATACATACGTGGGGAATCACCATTTAAAAAGCTTGGAATCAGTGTTTTTAATAATATAAAACTAATTTGGTTGCAGATAAATTTATTAAAATATGTGCAACCTCACATAACAATCAGGAGGCCAGACAAAAAAGAAATGTTAGATGGGTCCACAAGGAAGAACATAAACCTAGCTCCACAGTGTAAATGTGTGATTCTAAAATGACTGGGAAAGCTGTATAACATCGTGAATGAAAATATAACAAACACATAAATATACAGAACGCCTTGTATTTAAATCCGGAGGCAGAAAAAAATAAGTGCAGTATAGTGAAAAATTGAAAATGTATTGAAATGTTAAATACAACACTTAAAAATACCCTTGTTATCTAGTTTTTTATATTTAAATCTACATTTTGTAAGTAATTACTGTAAATAAAAAGATCATGTTTATTAAAATTAGTTTTTTGGTTAAAAAAAACAAACATGCAGCTTTTATTTAAATTAAATATGTTAAACTTTAAAGCTGTCACCATTGGGAGTGTATGATTTTGTAACCTAGCCTGGTTTTCTTCCTGAAGCTCTACAAAAGCAAAGAACACTGTGTTGTTTTGTGAATCCAGCCCACAAGTGCACTGTTTCTTCACCACCACACCCAGCAGACTACTGAGCAGCACCAACTGACGACACAACTGAGGAGATTTCAGGAAAGAGACAACTGGGCTGTTGTTCACAAACACATTAATGATTTCCTACACTGAGCATAGATTTATGATAGAGTTCCTGACGTGAGGATGCAAAATCATCAGAAATGCAGAGATATATTTTGTTGCTATCCAAAGAAAACAAAATGGTAACTTTACAGACAGCAAAAGCATTCTTCACTTCCGTGTTCAAATAATGTAGAAAAGTTAAAATCTAAAAAAAAGCATGTTTTTCTTTGGATAATAGTGATTTGTATGTGAGATTTTTTCCACAAGCAAACATTGTGATGATGAAATGACATTGTTGTCATTTTAATCCATAATGACTATATTTTTAATGGATGAAGAATTTACAGAATATGAATATGCTTTTCTTGTTCAAGTTCAAATAAAAAAAATGCATTAATCTAAAATTCTGTGTCTTGTTTTTGGCATCGTGAAATGATCTTCATAAATGAGTGTAAGCATGTTAAGAGAGAATCATTGATTATTAATACTAGTATATCATTTCAGCTTGTATTGGCTTCTGAGGATGTCATAATACAGTGTATTGTGTGTACTCAGTTATTTACTNTTTTGGCATCGTGAAATGATCTTCATAAATGAGTGTAAGCATGTTAAGAGAGAATCATTGATTATTAATACTAGTATATCATTTCAGCTTGTATTGGCTTCTGAGGATGTCATAATACAGTGTATTGTGTGTACTCAGTTATTTACTGCATTTTTATTCTGTATGAATGAATCAATAGAATATACTTTGTTAGGCTACTGTTATATTTAAATTCCTATATGAGCATATATATATATATATATATATATGTATTATTGCCAGCAGACATGACACGAGCTGGCTTTTTTTTTTACAGTCCCTCAAGCACGCTGACCGTTCACCATTCACAAATTCAATATCAGCATCAGTGGACTGTAAAGCCAAAGGTCACATTACGTGTTTAATCACAGACACATGTACTTGATAGCAGGTCCTTCAGATCACACCCAACGGCTATTTGTACATTATGAAGTACAGAAAACAACAAAGAAACAAATAATTTATGCCATTTGCTCCCTCTAGTGGATACAAACCTTACAACCTGAGTTAAGCTGTAGTAGCTCCCCTAATCCAGTGTGAAAATAAGGGCAGGAGTGAGCGAGATCATCTGACAAAACTATTTGAGACACTATATGTATACATGTTTCTTATTTGACATAAACAGTTAGTACACAAAACATTCTGTTCACTCCCCCCAGACCACAAAGTCCATGTATGGTTAAGTGCCAAAAGCGGGTAATTTGAATTCATTGTTGCTGTGTCAGAAAACCAGAATACACACATACAGTATTTCCACATATACACATCCTAAAGCAGATTAGCCCCACTCACTCAGGATGAAGTCACAGTCACAAAACTGAAAATAGCCAATCTGAACAGAGGTCATTTACATATATGAATCAGATGGCACATTTTAAATGATAAAGAGAGAAAATGGTTGTGTCTGTTCCTATATATGTACCACATTTGATACATAACCCACAAATTATACAAGGTGGCCCATTATGCCACAGGAAGATGAGTTTTTGCCCACCCCTACATGAACAGATACAAACTGATATCTCAATAATAAATAAATTTTTCAAACATGTTTAGAGCACAGAAATAACTAAGATTGGTCTGGCTGTATAAGTCTTCTCTTTATTCGAGAAAATCCGCACATAAAACTGGTCATATGATCATAAACAAATTCAGAAATAATCTTGAGAGAAATATGTTGACTTCTGCAACTTTGACTATAATTTATACCATCTATCGCTATATGTTTTGTATTTTTGTTCATGCACCACAACTATACTGTCAAATTTGTTTGACATTACACATATTCATTTTAATTCCTATTGCATTACTGACACAACATAAGTCCAAAAGTACACAGACTACTTTAAGATGGGGACACAAGCATTCAGTTGTGTGCATGCAATATATAATCTCCATAGAAAAATATTGACGATAGAATAGGACACTCTGGAGCCGCTGCACTTGAGCCTCAGGTCATCATGGCCAATGCTGGAGATGTTGGATGAGCAGGTGCCTACAAACCTTCAGATGACTTTAAATGACTTTTATGCAATCATATTTGGGGACGCTCAACCAAGTGGTTCAGTCACTTTCAGCCCTCATCTAACTTTCCTTTCTCTAATATCCAAATTTTGCGGAACACCTGTGACAATTTGGATCAACTTCAGATTAGGATCTCTATGTCATAATAATGAATTAGCATTTCATTATTATGACTTAGCTTTGCGTAATTATCACTTTATATATATACCTTATGACATAGAATCTCATCATTACAATTTAGCATCAATTAGCATCAAAATATACAATAATTATGACTTAGTTTCTCATAATAATCACTTAACATCTCATAATGACTTAGCATCTCATAATTATGACTTATTGTTTTATAATTATGACTTTGTATTTCAGAATTATATCTTAACATCTCATAATTATGAATTAGTGTGTCATAATGATGACGTAGATCTCAAAATAATGACTTAGCATCTCATAATTGTGACTTACCTTCTCATAATTAGAATTTACTTTCTCATAGTTATGACTTTGTATTTCATAATTATAGATTGACACGCCATAATTACGAATTAATGTGTCATCATAATGACTTAGCATCTCAGAATTATGACTTGAACTATGAGATACTGTCCTTGTACCTGGGCTATAGGTGTGACCAGTGCAGACCGTGGACTGTATTTGGGTTACACTCCTGTTTACACCACTAGATGTCAACACCGCCACCATAACAGTGAAGAGGAGCCACTGACTTTCTGTAAACGTGCTGTGGGTATTTACATGAATGGCATCGTGAATGGATCTGCTACACTGATGTATTCTTCATTTATCACAGATGACATGTAATAATTCACAGCCTAAGGTAAATACCGTGTAGTCTTCTACTCTGTTCACTTGTGACGTCGGCGGATGGCTAACCAGACAGCTGGTATTTGCCAGTAGAACTGTGCCGCTATAGTTAGCCAGCTAGCAGGTGTGGGCTAAGTTAGCTCTAACTCTGCCTAGCTGGTTATAGTTCGCTATTGCAGCGACCTTTTCTGCCTAAATGAGCGGAAAAATAATCCCCTACGACTAGGTGAGATATCTCTCCGTCACTTTAAGTGAACCGTAGTCTCAGCGTTGAGTCTTGCTAGCTCGCTAACTTTTACATCAAGCTAGCGTGTAAGTTAAAGCGAGATGTTGTTTCTGTCTTGTCCCAAGCGTGACCTTGTAGCTACTTCAGAGATAGGGGGAAACCCCTCATTCTCTGATTTCAGATGCTTAGATTCATAGACCTATAGTTTGTTCACCTAATAATTAACCATGGTGAATAAACAGAAAGGAAAAGCTTCATTTATGTGCTGTTATTTTTCAGGAATGCTTTCAGAGCCTGATTACTCGGACCTGCGGCAGCTGAAGTGATGTCTGTGTCCTCCTTCCTGCGTATGAGGTTAGTTAGCATCATCAGAGAGGGTCACAGTATGTCTAGTGGCAGCTTCCAGCACATGGATTAAGCCTAGCCTTAGACTAAATATCGGTGTCATTGGAGAATTAGCAGTGGAGATTCTTTATAGTCTAGGTTTTGGCTTAATCTGGACCCAGTGTTTACCACTGCTATACATTGTGAAGGCCATTCCCAAATGCTTCCATTCCTAAACAACTTCCTGGTTTAACCTGTGCTGTAAGACTTCAGCTCAATATACTGTTGTAAGACTGCTCATAAAAGAAGTCTACTCCTTCTTCTGATCTGCTCGTAGGCTTGGTGGGAGATGCTGTGCTGTTCAGATACTCCAGAAAAGAGCTCTGTCTGGCGCAGATGCTGTGAACGCTCTCAGACCATTTTACTTTGCCGTACACCCTGACTTTTTTGGCCAGCACCCAAGAGAAAGGGTAAGACATTAAAACCTGATGTCTGTGGGTTTTTCTCGGAGTCTCTGGGGTGAATGCTGCCAGAGCGTATATGATTGCTTGCATCCCACTCAGTTTCCCATTTTTTGTGCTCTGGTTTGCAGGAAGTGAATGAAAACTCGCTCAAACGGCTAAATGGCTACTTGGAGAATCTTCAAAAGCCAGGACTGAGGTCGATCAAGCCTACAAAGCTCACTTTTTATGTTCGGGACACAAAGGAAAAAATAGACAGTGAGAGTGACCTGCCGTCATCTGGTGAGTTCCCTAAATAACCTTGTCGGATCAGCGCAGTGCGCACTGCATTTTTTGCATTTTATAAAGACGCTCATCTTACATGTGTACCAGGACATACTGCAAGAGTGCAATATATTCTTGGGGGGACTCTCTAGTACTTTCTCAGTTATGTCCTATCTACTCCTAGACTGCTCTGACAGTTCATTGACATGTCTCCTTGGTAGCAAATTAACACTGGGACCGCCACACACTACCAGTTTCTAACCACCCACTTATAGAAATATTGGCAGCGCTGCACTGAGGTCACCACAAGCCTGCAGTTGTCTGTGCTCATTTAATTTTAACAGCAAAAGCCAGCATTTATGCTGTTGTACGATGCATTGAAACAGACTTTTGTACTTGTGTATTAACAAGTTGGGCTTACCTGTCATCATTGAGAAACCTAGAGACGGTAAGAAGCACTGTTTCGGGGGTTGATCTGGCACATTTCAAAAGAATGTGGCATACAAACATGGTAGTGGAATGTCATGCGTAGCACTGGTTGTAGTTTGTTTTGTGAATCATCCCCATTTGGTTCACTTTTGGGAATCCTTCCAACATGGTACAGTTTTACATGCTCACGTAAACGGAAATGGAGTAGTGAAGGGGAGAGTTTAGTGGGTCAGTCTCTGCTTCCTTTCCTTCTTACTCTGTTCATTTTGTTTTCAAAATAATATCAATTATCAGTAAGATTCTTGCAAAAAAACTCTGTAAAACCTTAAAAAGGCTTGATGATGTATGCCATGGAAACAGAAGTTGAGAGCAAAATTTGTTTATCGATACCTAAAATGTTGAGGGAACCTCGCTGGAAATTTCATTTTATGTTATATATAAAACACATTGTGTCATGACAGATTTCCCTCACATGCCTTATGAAACACAGACATAAACAATATGATGGAGAGGTGTGGATGGAGTGCGTAGGAAATGAGAGTACTTTAAAAGGAATGCTGCCACATTTCAGTGCTTGCATAGAGACAGATGTCCAGAAAAGTCTAAAGCCTTTCTAGGAGGAACATGCTCAAATGGTTCCCCCTGTAATGCGTTCGGTGGGGGCCAAAATGATGAATTAACTTACTGATCTTTATCAATAAGTTATGGGCTTGTCTAACTTGCGACATACATCAAATTAAACACGTTGGTTATATATCAGTTTCAGGAAATGGCATAGTCATGACAAGTCAGTCTGATTAGAAGAAGTTGTGTTTTTTCTCCTTTTTTAAACTTAAATTGTATCACTTGCAATTTGTACCAAAGACCTGTGGAAACATACCTGTGTTCTTCTGGTTACCAGCTTTCCGATCAGTGACTTTCACTCTGCAGTCCAAGGATGTCCTAAACACAGTGGTGGAAGTTCTGAAGTCCTGTAGCTTGTCAGTGGAGCACATGCAGGGACTACTGAAAGCCAGAGCAGAGAGCCAGAACTCGCCAAAACAAGAAGGAATTCCTTTCTATCGCCCTATAAAATGGGACAAAACATACTACAGCTTTACAGGGTTCAGAGACCCAGAGCAGGAGCTGGAGCAGGCCAAGAAAATGGAGACTACACTCAGGTACTCCTGTTACCTACACAGTCAAATCCATTTTAGGCATTATGAGACCCACGTTACCTTTTCCTTGGAATCTGAACCTGTTCTTTTTCTCAGTCATAATTTGTATCACACTGTTTTTCCGCAGGTGGTGTAGCATGTTTAACAAAGCTTGTCTAATTAGGTCAAATCAGATATTAGCGTGCTATCATGTTATGTACATATTTGTCTTACTTATAACAGTAAATATGTTATCCCATAGGGCTATCCTTTTAGTCTGGGAATTTATACGTGCTGTGATTTGAATTATAGTAGTGTAGTAGTGGAGTAGGAAAAACCTTAAATAATCCTGGCTAACAACAATGGTTGTATTGGCCAACACATCATCTACCTTGTCGTTAGTGAAATAAGCTTCAGTCCATGTCGGACAGTAACTAGAACCACCTAAACATAATCTGGAACATCTTAGAATTTATGACTGTCTGATGCTCAAGCAGAAAGTTGTGTGTCTGCTATACACTTGAGATACGTCATTACGTTATTAGTTTGAAATGCAGAGTTGGCACCTAACGCATAGCTTAACAAAGTGCTGCCTTGTTTTTCCAGTCTGTGGCTAAAGAACAATGAACCAGAGGCCACAAAGAAGCAGAACGCAAGCGTGCCCCGTCGAGCTGAGCTGAAAAGGCTGAAGAGAGAGCTCATTGAGAAACTGGGTCTGGTTGATATCAGGTCAGCTGGAGAGTCTTTGTGAAGAAAGGTCTTTTTTTTTCTATGCGGCTTTTACTGTAATTGGGCCTTTTTTCTATAGAACTCACATGGTTATGTGCTCTGTGTTCTGACTGAACAATTTGTGGCAACAAATCAATACTATTCAGGCTAGTTCTGACCCTGAATCATTTCAATACAATGTTAAGACACACACCATGAGGGATTGAGATGAATGAGTATGACGCACTGCTAATCGTGTTTTGAAAACTCCTCAATGTAAGTATAAACTTTTGCTTTGCATGAAATTTGCATTGAAACAATTGCATGTTGTCCTCCATCCTGTAGGTGGCAACGCAAATGGGGAGTTGCACACAGGTGTTGTCAGCTGCAGAGCCTAAGTCGACTCTCTTTACAGAGCCCAGAAGCCCTGCTCAATCTGAGAGGTACTGTGTCCACAAAAAGCATATTACTCACATTATTATTTTTCTTTTATAATAATTATTCTAGTAAGTACTAAATAACATAATATGATTATAGTAAACATACCATTATTTACAATTATATTAAAGAATGTGCTTTGGAATTTGATCATTATTATTTTAAATAAAACACATTCTAGGCATTAATTTTATTATAAAATTATTTCTGAAGCTACACAGCTGTTGGAGTAGTCTAGAGTTCAGTTTATCTGCAGTAAAACTGGCTGAGCCTAGACGCCCTAGATTCCAAACTTTTCAGTGGTCATTCCAGTGTGTGATAAAATAAAAAATTCATAATACTGCAATAAGACTTTTTACTAATACACACAGTCTTTTATAAGACTATGGACGTATGTTGGATACATACAAATGTTAATTACACAATGTTTTTTTTTTTTTTATTAACAGGCTTAATTACTTGAGTGTGTCTGAAGTGCAAGTGTGAGTGGTGCATTTTTTCCTTGTGAAAAAAAGCTCTTTGGGAGAATGAGAGTAAACTGAAAAAACTATACTATAACTATAATTACTGATATTAGACATCAATAATCAGGCTGCACACAAATAACATCTTTTACATAAAGGATGACTGCTGAAATAGAAACCACAAAACCCAATTCTAAAACTTGTTTAATCTGACCTCTCTGTGATGGATTATGATGACATATCTACTGATGATATTTGTTGAGAGAAAGCAAAGGACTGTGCTTGTTACTTTTAGTAGTTAACTGACTTTTTCACAACTGCTGCTCTCAATCACTCACTTGCTGTCTCCTTCCCTAACTTACTTTCTCGCTGTCTCCTTCCCTCACTCACTCACTCACTCAGTGTCTCCTTCCCTCACTCACACTCTTGCTGTCTCCATCGCCCCTTTTCCCAACACGTGCTACATTCACACAGTAGTCAAAGTAAAAGCATGTCTTTTTTTTCGAAATTCATATTTATGTTTACTATTTTTTAATATTTGCACCAAGATACACTTGCAGACTGACATCATGTGCACTTTACCCACAGTATAGTTCCCTTCTCTCAGTTGTGTCTGCTAAACAACACATATATCCTAAGCCTTCTTTCTCTGGATCTTAAAATGTCTGGAGCGCTCTGCACTTTGATGGCAAAGTGATTTAAAACCATTAAACACAGCGTAGCCTCTATTCCAGCACCACACCGGGTGATTTACAATTGTAAATGTTGAATGGGGAATTAAGATCCAATCAATATCTGAATCTAACAGGGTCTTTATGTTTATGAAGATGGTTCAAATTCCATGCCTATGTTCTGTTGTTTATTAGTCCTTTTCAACCCATCCAGGACATATAGTAGTCTTCACTGACCAGTCAGGGATGAATGCCTCGGGCCATGTGATGTTGGGAACAATGGACGTGCATCATCAGTGGACAAAAGTAACGCCTTTATTTTATTCCTCTGTACCATATTTATTCTGTTTTACACAGTCAAACTACTCCATTCCCTCCATTGCATACTTATTGGAACTGAGTCTTGCTCTTTGCAGCTTTTCCAGAGGTTGCCCAGTTACAGTAGCCTGTACCAGCAGACGGTGTGGCTAAAAGACAGAATCAGTTTTCTGTTAGGGGGCATCCAGGTGATCCATATGGAAGGAGTGGGTCCAGTTCTGCCTCTAGAGGACCATTACAGCACCCTCAACACTTTCCACAAGAGACTGCTGCCCCACCGGCTCGCCCTGCACCCCCGTAGCCTGCAGGGCCTCACTATGACCCTGGAGAAGTAAGGCTAATTTATTAGTTTTCTTACTCTGTACGTCTGTGATTGTGTATTGTTTAGAAATGTATCTTGTGCATCATTGCTGTTGCTAAAATAAGCAGATTTACACTTATTTCCTTCCAGTAACTTTGAGACGAGTGCTTTTTCTGAGACCGCTTTTGTCTTATGTCTGCAATCTGATGCTGTGGTCTGAGGATGTCCTGGACATTACACAGTGGCTAGGTGGCTTTTTTTTACACAGATGTGAAATTGCCCACTGCAAAAGCAGACTAAAATTGATATCAGTGTAAGATATCACATCACACGGCGTGTTTTAAAAATTCAGTTATGCTCGCTCGGGATGCACTTTTCCCCTTCTGATACTGATACCTGATCCTTAAGTCTCTCTAATGTTCGCTTACTTAGTAACAGCCCTTACTAACATTAACTGTAGGTGATTACACAGCAGGAGATGAGTGATTACAGAAAGAAGCCTAACTCATATTCAGGAAAGGGGCTCTTGTTAGCCTGTTTCACATTACTTATGTGTTATTTGTGAAATAACAATGAGACAAGTAGCTTTTGAAGAATTTCCAGGCATTGAATATGTATTTGTATTTTATTATTTTATTATATTTTATTCAATTTTATCTGTCATAATATTGTTATATGACTCACCGATACTGACACAGCATTTTAGTACCATTGTTCGTGTGTGAGAAACTAGTGACTTGTAAGGGGGGAAAAAATAAATAAATCAACCTACAATATGTTCAGTCAAAATAGCCTCAATCTTCTTATCAGATAACGCATGCTCGGTAGGACATACGTTATCTGTAACTGAGTCGCGTGAGAGGCCTGTATAATGTATCTTGCAGTCTGGTGTAAGGAAATTTGGCAAATATGAACGCATGTTTTATACTGTCACCACTGATGTTAATACTCCTTCTCTTCCATGTTCAGATCTGTCTTCCATGTTCAGATCTGATAAACTCCTCCGTACTCTGTGTTCTGTGGTTGCTATAGTGACCGTTCCACTCCCAGACTCCATGATATGGGCCACTTCATTATCCCTGTTATGTGTGATGGTGTGCAGTTGCAGAACTTCTTGCAGAGCCACGCCCAGGAGGCCCGCAGACGCATGCAGCGCAAGAACCAGTAAGTGCTACAGTGACTAGTGCATGCTTACTAACGCGGACAGTTTAACTCGTACGTCTATCATCACTTCCATTCTAAAAAGCTGGTACAGAACATGCTTCCTTGCTTCCTTGCATGTAAATTATAATCATTCATTAAGATCTACTTGGATGTAACAAATCAATGATGGGATTATTTTCACCAAGGTGTCTGCTCAAGACCAACTGAACTGCTTTGAGAAACATTAGAACTGTGGCATCTTGCTCATCCCAAGAAGAATCTTATGCTGATTATCCTGATTCAGATGCTTTATGCATTGTTAGTTCATTTTGGGTGGGGGAAATATCTGCCCAAACCTGACTCAAAACCTTGCTTTGGATAGCTGATAGCAGATTTTTGTTTTGTATATCAATGATCCGAAAGCAATGGCCTAGCCAGAATTTACCTTTAGTTATGGGATGGGGAATCAACTTGGAAGCATTTTGTCTCACAGAAAAAGCTACAGTGATAAATATAGCCTCTTTTATTGAAGCTACCATAACCAGAGAGACTTACTGAATTGAAAAAACACGTTTGTTAACTTCAGTATACTACAACTAATTAACCACAGGCTTGCCTTTATTACAGCACTAGGTGTAGATGCCTGAGGTGAAGACTTTGTGTGCAGTATTGAACTTTACAATATTGTACAGTATTTTCAATGTGTGGTTTGTCTCCTGTACCACATCAACTCACATGACGTGCATTGTTGTCTCCTGTACCACCTGCTTACTTGACTTTTTGTTTTGTATGTTTTCCTGTGCATGGTAGTCAGGGTTTGTCAGGTTAGAGGCAGGTAGGGATTTGGAACTTTTGGGTAAAGTCAGTAGCTGAATCTTTTGGGACTATGTTCAGGTTTAGAACCAAATTTGACTCCCAAGTAAACTATATTGTTGGGTTGTGTGCAAAACTGTAAAACTACTCTTTTACGGTTGAGCATAATCTGTTTCTGTACCTGCAGGTTAGAAGCTGAGGAGGAGGATGTGATGTCCAGTTGTGTTCAGGACCTGTCTCTACGCAGTCTGTCCAAAGAGCCCAGCATTTCTAGTAGTCAAATGATTCCATGCTGCAGACGCTTAATGGAGGATAGGTCTCCCCACATGCAGGGCCTTCACCTCTGTGTCTCACACTTCTACTCCGTCATGCAGGATGGTGATCTGTGTATTCCCTGGGACTGGAAGGGCTGATACTATTCCACACACTTGCAAATTCAGACACCCTGAGATTGTTTGAACAGAAAGACCCGTAACACATGCAGCTATGTAGATGCGGAGGGTTGCAGTGGTTTGCCAACACGTTTATATACTGTATAAACTGAATGCACTTTAGTTTCATGACGCCAGGAGATGGGAGGTTTACTTTGAAAGCAGTTGCGATTAAATACCAGTGAAGGGTTCTTGTGGAGTTTAAATCCCAGCGATGCTTTTGAAACTTTCTCAGTGGAGATTTGTTTTAAACTATCTAAATCCTGGGACCTGCCTCCTAAAGCTGTCTCACTCCAGTGTATAGCTACAAGCTTTACCATGGGCGTCCTTTTCCACCTCACACGGTTCCACTTAAGAATCGTATAAATCTGATCCATTTAGTTCATAAGTGTCAGAAAAGTAACTTTAAAATAAAGTTATCCAGCTATAATGAATTAGCCAGCCGACCCTGGTTTGTAGAAATTTGCCACAAGGGTTAAAAGAAATTCAGATTATTAACTTAGAAGTAAGAAATCAAATGCTGCTCTTCATATAACCCCCATAAACCATGGAAAGTGTTAATCTCATACAGTTGCGTACAAAGGTTTCAACACTTCTGGTCAAATGTTGGATGTGTTTAACATGTTTGTAGAAGTGTGCTCTATGTATAACTTCTTTTTTACTTGTTGAAAATCAACAAAATATATAATTTGACCAGGCGTGCCCAAACAACTGTAAATGTATTAATCCAAAGTCCTGGACAGTTTTGGGACATCTTTAAGATACATGGTTATATTGCAATCTTGTGTGTATAATGTGTTAGCTAGCACAACGATAATGTTTCAGATGTTGTAATTGCAAATACGTAATTTATTAAGTCTTTTCTAGCAGAGTTCATGAGACTAATTGGGGTTAATAAAGCTGTATTCTAGAACGGCCTCAATTGTTATTCTTTGGGAAATCTCAAAAGGCATCACGCCTGGACATTTCTTGAGTACTTAAGCACCATATTTACGCAACCAGTTCATCCTCCAAGCAGGAATTAATGCCCACCAATCTGAGTTCCCATTTACTAAACCAGACCAAAGTTTGTCTAGGCGATAATTAGAAATTGAAATTAAAATTGCTTGTGGGTGAAGTAAAGTTTTTTTTGTTAGGGCAGCGTAAAAAAACATTCAACATGCACATGCTGTTCCAATTCAGATTTACTTTAACATTTTCATTTACATCTTGTAGTTTTTAACCTTTCCATGTAGATCTGCTTAATTTCCTTTCCTGGTAAGCGACTGCAGGCGTTCTCAGTAATGTACAGGTCCTGTGTGTTCTGCTGGTAGTGGTAATAATGGCTCTGTGTGTTTCTTTTTAGTGTTAATCTCTCTTGCCTCTTATTCATTTTAAAGTAATAGTAGGTTGTTCACTTATTGCGGAACCCCCTCTGAGTTCAAGTGCATGTCTGACGGCAGTGGCATTAAATCTCAAGCCTCCTTGAACTCTGTGACACGCAATAGTTAGCGTGCATTAGGGTCCTGTCCGAATGACACAGAAAGGAACACTTATGTTGAATTACCACTGGAGTGAAGTCTGTTTCGTCCATTCCGCTGTACTGCCCGGAAAAAAGGAAAAGAAAACACATGTAGGGCTAAAAACAATCTGCAACTGGACGGCTGCTCCATCACTGACCCCTTAAACGAAAGCTGTGGAGAGTAGCGCTGGCTCTGTAGATTTCCATAGATGCCATAGATTTTTATCCTTGCTGATATGGACTGCAGTCAAGTGCTGCAACAAAATAAGAAAACAATTATGAAGCCTGGAAATATTGTCATTAAAATGAATAGAATACTGTGAAGAGTTTACTCCAGGTTAGTCTGAGTTAGGTCTACGCAGCAGTCTGTAATGTCAAGTTTCACAGCTCTAAAACAGCAGCAGTTTTAGACAATAAAGAAGTGTTTTAGTTTTAGAGTCGTAATGAAATGAATGCCCTGTCTGTGTTTCTAATTGATTGGGTTGTCGTTGCGCTTCTGTGAGACCTGGTCCTGTTTTTCACTTTTGTACCTCCCACTTCATTTATCAGACCATACCAGTGAAGCCAACAGATAAACATGTAATAAACATTGAACCAGAGCCAATTTTTTATAAGTCATATCTCATGATGGCTAAAGTGCAGCTGCACCCTGTGGTTTCAGGCTATGCCTTACGTCTTTTGTTTTCATGGGACACAAAGCCCGAAAGCAGAGAGGAGGATGATTTGTGAACTACTGTTACATTTGCAGAGTAGATTCAGTTACACATTAAAGGAAAATGACAGCTGGACAGGTAGCCTAACTCCTTTTTTAAGTAGCCACGCCCTCAAATCCACACCTGAACCAGTTAATCAATGGGCAGTTCAAATGTGCAGACAGATACACCAGTAAATACCAAAGAAGTACATTGGACCAAACTGCAAACTCATTAGGAGCATTTGTGTTGGTGCAGGAAGAGCTGGAAAACTTGTAAAGTCCGTTTGAACCACTAGATGTCAAAGTGAGTCAGATCTATACAAAAACATGTTTGAATTTGATGTTGTATGTGTTTTTTCCCCCTGAAGCAAAGTGAAAAATGGAAAGAGTTATCAATAGTAACTCAAGAAATCTTCTGATTGTTTTGAAGCTTTATTTACATTATCAGAGATTATGTAAACCTCTTATATAGCACTGGGTTATGAAATTAGCTCTTCAGATATCATAAAACAGCTATTTAAAAGAACAAATATATCATCACTGGCAGAAAACTGTCTACATTATTTAAGGTCAGCAGCTGCTCTTTATACTGTGCAAAAACATTGTGATGAATAGACCACTAGACATGCTCCAAAATTTCAGGATGGAATTCAGGATCTTAACTTACATTGAAGTTCTCCTGTAAAGTTGCCATATTGAAGACAATAAATAGACCACAGCTTGTGGCTGTGATAAGATTCAGTTCCAATTTGAAGCAGCTTTAGTCCGAGATAAGAATGTTCACAAACCAAAACAGCAGTCACATCTTATCACCTTCAAGTCGTAAACACTGTTATCTGTGCTCTTATCTGACTACTTAGAGCAGTTATTTTCCCCAATTGTTTCTCTATTGACAAAAATGTGTCCTGTTGTGTCCTGAAAGCAATCGAGTGAAGCCTGTTTCATGTTTTCATCTGAAATATTCCATACATTCGTACATAAATGCATGCTATAGTAACAACCCCATTAATGCTGACATTTGCTGATTAAAGAGTCTGTGCTGAACGTATGAGGCTTTGTCATTAGAGCAGCGTCATGAGAAAGACTGGATAGGCATGCATTGTAAGCCACCTGAGACAAAGGCTTCAATTAACCCAGTGAATGTAAATGTGACACATGGCTGATACTGTTCCCTGTGGGATTACTGCTGACACTACTGCCAGTTGCACAGCTTGGACACGTGGATCGTATCTGGGCACTCCCACAAGGCCCCTATAATATTTCACTACAATCTCACTCCAAAACGATGCACATTTGTTGCTCAGAAGACTTTTATTATTGTTTTATTTGCTTGCTTTTTATAGTTTAATAAAAATGGAAACCGAATAATTTCACAGTGTTTTCTAACAACATTAAAGAATTATATATATTTTAATGAGAGATTTCAGACATAATGGGCTGAATAAATTATTCATTCACTGTTTTTGACGTTTTTCACAATGGGGATGCCTTTTATAGAATTGTCCTCCATGGACACTAAGTGAAAATGACACTCAAAAGGGCCGCTTGTTTCCTGTGTCTAAGAAAGAACCACCACCCCATTATGCACACTCTCTCACACACACGCGCAACCCCCTCACCACGTTGCCTGTGGTCATTTCCACCATGTGACATGACCCCTTCCCTGGTTTGCTGAGTTTTGCAGTGCTCATGCCCTCACCCCACCCCCATTCCGGCCTTTCCTCATGAAGATCAATGAAATGTCCTTGGGATGGCCAGAGCCTCTGAGCAGAGAATGACCAGCCTCCACTACCCTTAATCCAGCCCACAATAATGGGGGTCAAAGGGTCTCTCCGAGAACCCTGTCATTCAGCCAGGCGTCCCACTGCTTTATTGGCCAGCCTGCATCTGGAGTGTAAACCCCACAGAGAGGCTTCCTCCTCGGTCCCCAAAGCCACACCGACACCCCATCCTGAGAGCCTGTAAATGAGCTCAAAAGCCAGTCCTACATGTGGTAGCTATCTTTTACATCAGGGGCCGTCACTGTAGCATTACAAAGGAGTGACTCCGGGCTTTGCGTTTGGGTTGTTGAATCACAAAATTAAATGCTTTTGTTCTGTGAGTGTGACCAAATGAAAAGAAAAGAATTGGAAAAGAGAACAAAAGAAAAGCTACATGGATACCTTATAGGATAAAGTTCAATACTAGAGTCCGTTTGAGGACCTCCATGAAGGAAGAAACAGCCTACACTCGATATTAGCCTACAAAAAAAAAAGTAAGGTTTTAGGATGCATCTCAGTGGCATCTCATGTAACACCACTGTTTTTTTTTAAACTGCTTGATTCGGAAGACCAAATGAATTAAAGCTTTATTTATTTATTTATTTATTTAATGTATATATGTTACAATGTATGATATACATGATGGTTTCTCAACTTTCTGCCTTATTTTTTTAAGTAAAGTTTTTGAACTTTCTATTGACCACCAAAGGGTGCTTTGCAGCCTTCTCAAGCACTCAACTCACTTGTGGTTAAGAAACACTCCTAGAATTAGAATACAATCATACTACATTATAACATACTAAGAACACCCTCATTTACATTCCCTGATATTCTTTGCAGAGGATGAGGGTGTCTCTGTTTAAGTGTTGGTTCCTCTCAGTGTCTCTTCCTACTGCACTTAGACTGTTTTCCCGTGTCTCCTGTTAATGTTCAGTCCAGATCTCAGATCTCTGTTGTTTCATTATATTGAATTAAAATGGGTTTGTTTTGTGCATTCAGCTCAATCACTACCCCATTAGCAAGTAGCAGATTAGTCTTTACAAAGTTGATCTGGTTCAATATTAAGACCTCCGCCCCTCCTCCTGCTGCTCCTCCTCTTCCTCCTCAGGATACGAAAATGAGCAGTGGAAACGGACAGCTCGAAAGAATCGGCTCTGTAAAGTGAATCAAACCTCCCGTAGCAACAATAAGTCCGAAAGAGTCGGCTCAGCAAACTGACTCGGTCCTCTCAAGACTACAGCGAGTGGACGGCTGCCTCGCCACGCCCCGCCCCTCCCCCCTCGCCGCGTTGGCCTTGCCCCCGTGTGCTCAGGCGGAAATGTGCTCCAGTCTCCCAGCACGGAGTCATTTTTGCTTGATTATGCTCAGCGATTCGCATTACACGGACGGAACAGCGACCAAAAGGCACGGAGGCTCACATGGCGTCGGCGACGTGCGACCTTGAGAAGAAAGCTGGAAGGGAACCGGCCCGTTTGGACGGTCCGTAGGGTGACGCTAAAACGGAGCTGCGGTAAGTTAGCTACTGTTTACCGAGCAGCGGGGAGGTCTGGAAGAGCGGAGCTCTGGGCTGAGGGAGAGACGGTAACGGTGAGCCCTCCGGTTCACCCATTTCAGTCACAGAAGCAGCCAGCTGCGAGTTGAGCCAGAAAAGGCGAATTTTGAGGTCCCTGGAAAGCGAGACTGTGGGGTGAACGCCGTAAGAGGAGCTGCTAGCTGCCAGAGCTACATGGGCTGCAGTTCGGTGAATTATTTAATCGCCTCGAGCTCCGCGCCTCACACAGCGACCCGGAGCGCGCTCGAAAACATGCGCGGAGGGAAGACCAGGATTAAATAGAGCGTTTCATGGCTTTGGATTTGGGACGGAAGCCAGGGAAAAAAGACGAGAAAAGACCAGAAAGGTGCGAGCGTGTCGAGCGGGTGGCCCGTGTGAAGTCATGCGGCGGTGGGGGAGGATCGGAGCGGGGAGCTCGCAGCAGCCCACCACGCTAATGGGCCGTAGGCTCTGAACAACAACCACAACAACAGGCTTAGCATGCGCTGCTACACGCTTAAAGAGGCTCCTCACGCATTCATTCTAGCCCCTACAGGCAGCTAAGTTCATTAACCTCAGTTTATGCCAGTTGCACGTTTTCAGAGCTTTCCACTCCCAGTTACAGCACTATCTGACTGAAGTTAAGACTAGCATCACCACACCGCTACCACAGGAGCAGGTAGCCTATCGCCACTCTGGGATGGTCTAATGAACCTCATCATTCACCATTAAGCCTAACAATCAGGGCCAAATCCACTCGTGTTTGTGTCTTAAATGAATTAGAGGTCTGATCTGCGCTCGGAGGCCCAGATGGCGTCGTATCCAGATCCTGACCTGCAGACATGCCCTCTGTGTAAGGAGCTGTGCGGCTCCTCTGCTCCGATCTCCTCCAGCTCATCTACCTCTTCATCCTCCTCCCAAACGTCCAACTCCTCTACCTCATCCACCAGAAGACTCCACGTCCTGCCCTGCCTGCACGCCTTCTGTAGGCAGTGCCTGGAAAGCCTGAGGAACAACGGCGACCCCCTAAAGCTTCGATGCCCGACTTGTGACCAAAAGGTGTCGATGTCCGAATCCGGCGTGGACGCCCTGCCCTCCTCCACGTTCCTGTTCAGCGACCTGCTGGACGTCGTGGTGTCCTCCGAGGACCAGGGCAAAGGGAACAACTGCAGGGGCAGCGGCAACCCCCACGGCGGGCTCCTGCGCGCACACCACCTCGCGGACCCTCAGTGCAGCTCCTGCGACGAAGGCAACCCCGCTACCTCGCACTGCCTGGACTGCCAGGAATACCTCTGTGACAACTGCGTGCGGGCCCACCAGCGGGTCCGCCTGACCAAAGACCACCTCATCGAAAGACTGATGGAGAGTTTGCACCTGGCAGGCCGAGCCAACAGCTCCAGCACTCCGCTCAGCCTGTCCCAGTCGTTCCACAACTTCTCCCTGCTACCGGTTTTCCACGACCCAGTGGACTACTGTCAGCAGCACGACAGCGCGGTGAGTTGTGCTTTAGCTTGTTTAAAGGCTACGTAAAGCACGTTGTGTAATCCTTAAACCTATGCTTGGCAAACTAGTGACTTTCAGTCTTTCTATATGTGTAAATATTAAAATCTGACCCTTTTATTGTTTTTTCCAGTTATGACTAATTTTGTTTCTGTGAGCTCCTAGAAGTTATACAAACGCAGACATAAAGACCATATTCCTAACAGCATTCCTTAAAATCTGTAATAAGAATTAAATAAAGCATAATAGAACTATAGAATACCGTAGGCACATTATGATTAAATTCTCTACGATAATATGTGTAGAGACATCTGTAAGAAGCTATATAATTTAAATGGGTAACATGCCTGTAGAACACCTTAGGAATAATATACCTATCAAATTTTTAGGAGTTTTATAAGTGTAAATTGCCTACAAGCTTGTATAAGGATAATGTGCCTAGATTTTTTTTGTATGTATATAGATATAGATATAGATACACGAGTAGTATTCCCACAGATATACCTGCAGAAGTCTGTAAGAATAGTATGCCTATAGAATATTCTATAAGAATCTGCCTATAGAATTCTGTAGGAATTATATACTTGTAGCATTCCGTAAAGATAACATGTTTATAGAATTCTGTAAGGATAATATGCCTGTATAATTCTGTGAGAATATTATATCTTTAGAATTCTCTAAGGGTAATAAACCTATGGTATTCTGTAAGAATACACTGTTTGCTCTAAACGTTCCACTTTCTGTGATGCTCACACACACACACACACACACACACACACACACACACACTCAAAAACACTATAATTATAAAGGGCTTCATTAGTCTTCATTGCAGAAATCCTAAGCTTCCAGGCATCTGTCTTAGTATTCAGTATTTCTTATATATGGTTAGTAGTTTCACATTTTTACATGCAAAATACTTATTATTGTAACTGTAACAATAACTTTAGAAGAGGAACCAAACAGTCTTTGAGTGCTACATTTATTTATAGTTTTTTTCAGTTCATATATTTATTTCTTTATGCATTTAAAGGCTCTTCTAATGTGACTGATGTGTCTTTTAGAATGAGTCGTGTGTGGAATGCAGAACATCATAATGTAGACCTGAAGAGCTCTGAAACATGACTGTCAGCCTGCTGCACCTTCTCAATGGAGGATGTTTATCCTGCAGTGTAGCAGTAACTGGCTCTGCCAGAAATACACTGTCTCTGAGCGGTTTCACCATGTTCTCTGCTGCTTTAGTGGGCAGCAATAGCCTAGTGCTCACAATGACATCTCAAAGCAGAAGGTTGCTTATTCAAGTCTCAGGCAAGACATCACAACTGCCGACTCATTGCTAGGGGTCTGCAGATTCTATTATCTCATATATGTCCTTCCTCTGACCGCTTTTGTGCTTTGAGCAAGACACTTCAGATTTAGACCTGTTTATTAAACGAGGTCATATTGGCTACATGCAATATTGCTGTTCCTGTCCTTTATCAGAAAGTGTGGCTCGGATTCTGCCTCCTCATATATTTGTGCTTATTTCATTTACTAACAGAAAATGACAGACTTTGGTTTGAAGCTAACTCCCTGTACCCAAAAAGTGGAGGGTCTTCTGGGCCCATTGCAGGATTCAAGTCATTCTGCCTCCAGGAAATCTAAGCAAGTTTGTTCATAAAAATGGAGTTTAAATTATGCAATAAGATTTTTGTACAGCTTGTGCAACTAACATATATTATAGTGTTAAATGGATTAATATTTTTGCACAACATCATAGACATAAAAACCCCTTACACCTGAATTGACCATGATTGCAACCTTTGTGATGCTTCAAAATGACATTATGTAAACAATTTATGATGGGTGAAGCAGCACAAATGATCCATGTTATCATTTATGTTCAAGAAAAGTTAAGAATGTCGGTCTTAGGAACATAACTCCTGCCTGGTGCCATATAGGCAAGAGCAATATCTAAAAGTAATAATAATTAGCACAATAGTAAATGTAACTTAAATCGTACAGAAAAGACAGTTTTCTGAGACAGTGAATCTCTCACACAAATCCGTAGTGAAGACAGTAGAGGAGTTTACCCATCTGTAGCCTAATGCCTTGTAAAAGCCCCATAACTACCCAGATATTTTGATAGTAAAGGTAAATAAAACATGATGTGTACATGTTATTTAACATTACTTGTTAACCTGTTTTTCTGATATGTGTATCAGAGGAACATCCTTTGTCCAAAAATCCCAGCGCTAGAGCTAGCTTAGCTGCTCTGTGATAATATCCAGTTACTTTAACTTGGTTGTTTAACTGCATTGAGTCATAGTAGAGCAAGCAGGCGGTCCAAAGCTCTTTATTTTTGCACATGTAAAATAAGTAGAAGGGGAAGAACTGTATGTGGCAGAGAGAACTAGCAGGCAGATTTTAAATGAAGAATGCACACTTATTAAAGGAACGTGAATCCCATTCCCCCACATAATTAGGAAGCGATATTGTATTTCAAGCATTGTCACTGGGTTACTTGTCAGTCACCTACAATATCAAACTACATTGCCCTATCGCCCAGGCCTACGCTGGAATACCTGGTGAAGGTGACAGAGAGTAATGCACATGCAGTAGAGCGTATTGCACATACTAGAGGAAGCCTTTGCTGGAGTTGAGTTGCAGTGGAGAAAAACAGGAAGCTGTGGGAATGTTGTGACATCAGCTCCCAGTAGCTGTGGGATTCTCATTCACGTCTGCACACACTGCACATTCTCTCTGTCTGTCTCTCTGCCTGCCTGTCTCTCTGTCTCTTTGTCACTCTGTCTTTGTCACTCTTTTTTTGTCTCTCTCTCTCTCTCTCTCTCTCTCTCTCTCTCTCTCTCTCTCTCTCTCTCTCTCTGTGTTTCTCACTGCCTTTCTCACTCTCTCTGTCTCTGAAATTGTGTAGTGTATCACTAGTTCCATGCTAATTGTTCTGTTGAAGGATATTGATATATTGCGTGTTCATGCAATTGATACCTATATCTGGTACCACAGTAAGTGATTAATCCCTTTATTGTGTGCACCTTTATATTTATGCAGCTTCAGAAACAGTCACCCCACAGAGTAAACAAAGGTGGGAGGACATTTTGATAATCTCTGCCGTGCGGCACTGTCAAGTTGCTGTGCTTTGTGCCTGCAAGTCACTGAGTTTTGTCCTAGTCTTGAATGATTTGGGGAATCAGTAGGAAATTTAACCTACTAACACTAATACCTAATAACACCTACTAATAACTTTTAAACTGCTCTCAGATTAGTTAGAAGGAACGGTAAATAACTGGCTGTCCAGCATGCCATGGCTGGTCCCGAGCCAGAAAAAATGAATATTCTGGCCTTCACCTTTCCTTCATAGGAAATAATGTAAATCACAGTCACAATCATGATTACATATATTCCCCCAAGTTGTTCAGCCCTTCTTTCTCCCCTCCATCTTGAATCAGAATGATGTTGTGGGTTTAAAGGATATAAAGCGCTTATAGTGTTTTAAATGGTGCCATAAAGAATGGAATGTGATTCTTTGTTTGTTGGGCTCCTACAGCTTTAGTGCTCTAGTCTGGTCAGAGTGTGCAGGTCTGGCCATTAGCAGCCTTTAGCACAGCCTCTCTGAGAGTGGGGTGTGTGTGTGTGTGTGTGTGTGTGTGTGTGTGTGTGTGTGTGTGTGTGTGTGTGTGTGTGTGTGTGTGTGTGTGTGTGTGTGACAGAGAGAGAATTTACAGGTGAAAGGTCAGATAATGGTGTATATGAGCACAGGGTCAGGGGCCAAAGTCTGTCACCTTCTAACCTTTTGTCTTCTGTTGAAGACACTGGTTTATAACAGTAACATCAGTCTTCATAGTTTAAGGTTGCTTGGTGATCTGTGATGTGTACCTGTCCAGCTCATAATTCAGTGTTCTTTAAAACTTTGACCTCTAAAACTTAGGAGTTCATTTGTTTTTTTTTGTTTTTTCTTCATTTCTCTTGGGATTATTTTTTTTGCACAAGTGCTACATATTCACTTTATACAGTTGAATGCAGAACCTGAAACATTCCTGGTCAAATTACTTGTAAAAGTGAGTTAACACATCCTCCTCAGAGAACACACTTTAGCACAGCAATTTTCTGCAAAATGTTAGAGCACATTTTCTTGTTACTGAATTAAAAAAAAAAACTTGCAGAAGAAAAAAAAGAAATGAAATTTACCACAGCCTTTATACCTTTGATGTATTTTATGTTTGTTAAATCCAGCAAATAAACAGTAATTGTGATTTACAGTGTGCTAAAGGGGGGTTCTTTGTAGATGTGCTCACTTGGAAGATAAGCAGTACATGTCCAGAGGCATCCAAACCTTTGCATATGCCAGCAGTTGGTTTTCTGTTGGCTTTCCATTGAGGTTTTTTAGGTAAAAGGGCCCATATCCTACACTCATCATATGTTCCCTGTACTTTTTAAAAAGCTTAAACATAAATTAACATTTTATTTTATCCCTTACAATGAAACCGTCTGTTTGTGTTACTGTGACTTTAAGACTGGTATATGTAAATGGTTCTGTTCAGTTTTGTGCCTCAGTTCAAATGCAGTTCAGACTAAAACACTTCTTATAACTTCAAGGTCATATTGGTGAGCTAAACTGATCAGGTAGATGTATGTAAATACAACCACAGAGTTTTTCAGCATATATATTGTATATGGATTGTGAAAGTTTTGGAAGCTTTAAAACTTAAGCAGTGTTTATAAACCACATCCAGTTCTTTATTAAAAAAAAGTGAGGAGAATTTGGTCATTTTTGTTTGTTTGTTTGATCAATCTATGGTTGCTGTGTTGCTTGGCTCTTGTTCTTAAGGCATTTGTCCCAGGTTATATATTCAAGCACTTTAATGCCATATCCTGACATTAACTCTGGTGCAGAAGCATGAGTGAGTTAAAAGTTAGCGCTGTTTATCAATTGATTACAGTAGTAGACCTCGTTATTGTGCAGGATTCTTTTCTTGTTAACTCCTCTGGAACATCCTTGTATGAAGACACAATAGCTGGAAGGACGCAGATGTTGCTGTAAACTGAAAAACTCAGGCAGCGTTTTAATGAGGTGTGTCATGCTTTCTCCTCTGTGTAGTGTTTCCAGTCAGTATTAGAGCTCCACATTACACATAGAGTTATAAGTGAGAATGCAATATATGTGGTTTCAGCAGCGGTTGTTCAGTGGGGATGTGGAAAGTGTCCTCTTTTAAAAAGATTGAATATTTTGTTTCCCTCTACAGTCACACAAGGAAATAGAACATATGCATTTTCCAGACCTGCTTTGTAATCCTGCGTCTGCACTTAATGGTGAATTAATCTAAAATAGATGCTGCCTATGCTTCTGCACATTCATGCTGAAAGAAAAATAGATAATTGTGGGTCCATTTTGAATTGTGTGCAAGTGTATAAATAATGGCATGTTTATCTAACTGATGTACGCTACTGTGACCAGACTATTGACTTGTAGTGAATGTGTGGTTGATCCGGTTAATGTGGATAGTTCACAGTAATTCTGATGAGAGAAAAGAGATGTACCCTGGGACGCAAATGCGTACTAGTGAGCAGTTCATAGTCATCGGCTGCCATGAGAATTGAAAGGCATCATGGGAAATAACTGAATGATTGTTGTCCACTGTCCCTTTAGGCTCTGGGTTAGGGGTCAGCCTTGATTGTCAGCCTGGCTGCTTTGTGGTATTAGTTGGGTCAGTGAGGAAAGATAAAGACCCTTTTTATGCTTTTTCTTGTGATTTTTTTCAAAAAATGAACAGAAATAACTTTGCACTCTGTTTATGTAACGCTATGAACTGCGCTTTAATTGTATTAACTTAGACTTACAAAGAGTTTAAATAGTGGTGATGTTTTTATAAAGGCCTACACATAAACAAAGACTAAAATCATGGTCTTTCTGCTAATGACATCTGCTATTGCGTTTATAATGTTTTGATGTACATTGTAAACTTTTTAACAGGTGTGTGATCTCAATGAAAAAAAGTTACAAACGTCCCATGGTTTTGATGTTTCCTCATCTGTCTTCATCTTGCCCTGAGCGACTGTATCAGAGCATAATTTAGTAAGAGGAACATGTATATCAGCAGTGTTTTTGCTTTACCAGTTTTCTAGGTGTACTTCTATGATATCGGGTGCAAAAATATCGTTTGATCCCTTTATTTTCATACCAGCTTCCATTTACACTGTCTCAAAATCAGATGACAAACAATAAAACAATTGACATTGTTTAGATACAAGGTTTTGTTCTGACACCAACAATTCCAAGCATATTTTAGGCTGAATTGAGCCGTGTTAGCCAGGTAAAACCTATAACAGTACATCTTAATCTTTCTTACCATCAATTGTTTTCATACAGTCTATATATAACATGGTAACATTTATTTGAAACCTCCCACAGTTCTTCTCCACAAAATGATATGTATCTACTAGGGGACAAGAATCAATATTATAGATGGTTAACAAGTTGAAGAGGTTGAAGAGGGTTCTATCTATTGCATGGTCCTGTGCCAGTTAGACATATTGCTTATTAACTGCGGTTCACTTTGGACAGAGACCCCTAAGGTTCTGTTCAGAGATTTAGCTTTTAACGACGTGTAGAGTCAGTCAGCTGACGAACAATTACGGCACAAAATACCAAAATAATGTATCTGAAGAGCCTAACAAAAAGCTATTCATGATTGTGATGCCTGATGCACACTCAAACTTGAAGATTCCTAAGTACGTTTTGGCTTAGTTATATTCCACTAGGAGCCTTTAAGAGATGTAAAGGCTTTATGTTACGTTAGTTTTAAGTAGTATTCACCTGTTACTTTAAATAACAATGGTTATTTAGAGAACCGAATGTGGCTCTTTATGACATTCCTCAAAAGAGCTTTTTGGGTTCTGTTAAAGTGAATGCTTACTGCATGTGCATCTTGGTCTTGAGGAATTTCAGTCATAGCAGTACCAGGTTAACCAATTAAGCATCATATGAGTTGAATTTACAGGCGGCTGTGTAGACAAACACCCCACAGCTGGACAAGGATCAGATGAATATGTGGACTTTTTTCCATTTTAAAATTATTCTGAGATATTTGCTTCCATCTGGAAATCAGTTAAATTGTCTGTGTCTCTCTCTGTGTGTGTCTCTCTCTGTGTGTGTCTCTCTCTGTGTGTGTCTCTCTCTGTGTGTGTCTGTCTGTGTCTGTCTGTGTGTAACATTTATTTATTTAGCTTGATATCCAGTCCTTTTTTTTTTTGATATTCTGTCCTGAGACAGGCCGTCTAATATGTTTTTCATGCTTCAGTTAAAACTTTTTGGCTAAATAAAATCACATGAGTTACAGACTATCCAAGAGTTGTTCTTGCTCAGAAGGAGGCGGAGATAGTACCGTCCTAATCCTGTGCACACATGTGCATGTGTATCATGCCTTCAACTGACACAAGCAAATACTAGCATGATAATTTGAAGAATCTAGATTACATAATTGAAGAAAGTGACAATTATCATGTTAAAGTATGTTTTATTAAACTGTTTAAGTGCTGTACATTAAATACAGCATGAAAACAATGAGTTAATTTACAAGTTAACAAACAGCAAAGTTGTTTCAAATCACATCAAATATAAGCTATTGTTTATTTACAGTTCACAGAAAGTTACAGTTACAGTGTAGTTAAACATGATTCAAAGCCTTTGCTTTCATTTACAAGTTTCACAACCAGCAAACTTAAAATGCCTTAGCAGGGTAGTTGAATTATGCATGAAGCCATTGATTTATCTTCACAGTTCACAACGAGAAGTAGAACATCCTCATATTTTTCATTTTATAAAACCTCTTAATTTACTGTAGATAGTGTTATGTGAATTATGAATAGTGAATACTGAATATACTGGAAATATATATATAGTCTTGAATCTGCTAAAATGAATAATGCAAGCCACATTAATGTTTGTGTGCATTTGAGTATGTGTCTGTGGCAACTGAGCTTTGGAACGCTAAACGTCCGGAAAACTTCTTCCGGCCTCTAACACTGCTGCACAGTGATAAGTGGCTGCATTCTGACTTCATCTTTAGGTATAATAATTAGGAAGTACAGTTAAGTAAAGCCTGTGGTTGTAGTTTGTTGTATTCTTGCATTTCCAAATAAATGTCCACTTGCACAGATAAACCTGTGTTTTGGTAACTGGTGAAGAAGAGATTCCGATTCTTGCACGAATGCCATATATTAACCTAATTTCACTGCTGTAAAAAATAGACATTCTGTTTGGAGAAAATTCCAGAGCATTTATTCCTCTTTGGCAGTTTTGGTAGCACTTTTCCTGGTGCACTCTACTGGTTATGATGCAGTGCTGGAGGTGTTATGAAATTTGTTGGAAGCAGCAGCTTTGTACTTTTCTGTGCAGGAAAAACTCAGGAGACTGTGATCTAGGCACATTCCAGTTGTGTATTTTAACAGTACTCAGTGTACTAAAATAAGTCTACTCAGAAATGAGTGTCAAAGACAAAAACACTGTAAGCCTCATTTAGCCTTCATTACTGTGGTGTATCATTTGTGCTGTCAATTACAAACTTGTGTAGTCCAGTCACTTTTAGCTTGATGTTCTGGTTGCTCTAAGAGCTCTTCATGGCGAGTCTCTGGTTTCTAGCAGGGATCTTCGTAAAAGCAGCCCCAAAAAAGCCTTTGAGCAGGCATTTTATGACCCTGTTTCTGTGACTCTATTTCACTGTGCGTCTCTTTGTTTTTAACCATTTTCATGTGCACTACTCTTGGACCTTTGATATTGAATCTGGCAGGCCATACTTAAAACAAACCGAACCCCAAAGAAACCAAGACACAAGCCATCTGGTGTGGAGAGTTGATCTGAGAGTGTTTTCTGAGAGCCTTTCCACCAGTGGAGTTGGTGCATTAGAGGAATGTGGAATGGTCAGCACATTGAGGAGTTTATTCTCCATAGATTGATGCCTGTAGACAGCCATAGAAAAAGAAGCAACCCCCCCAGTTGTGTGCATCAGGTAGTTTTTTTTCTCACTTTTGCACAATGCTGAAATTACAAAGTTTATGTGTATTAAAAATGACTAGAAGTTTAAATGACAATTTTAAATAAAACTGTGTAGCTACTACTTTTCATCCGCTTCAGCTGCTGAGTAGAACATTTGAATGCACGTTTAAATAGTACAGTTAATATTTGTAGCTTTTAATTTGGCATTTGCACTCAAGTAGACAACTAACCTTTCCAGGTGCCCGTCTTAGAATGTTGAAATTGCTAGTCAGGTATCATGAAAACACACTTGTAAAATGGTTCATTGAAACATAGTTATGTTTTAACATGGCTGTTTCCATTAGCATGTTTCCATCTAGTTACAAGTGATAAGCAAAAAGAAAATGTGTGTTTTAAAAAAAAAAAAAAAAAAAAAAAAAGATTGGTTGGTGCTAAAATGTTTTATGTAAAGTCATTTCTCCATAAACTGTTGCATAGGTTTTGATTTATTACTAAAATTAAAAACAAAGTGTTGTTTGCAGTCATGGAAAAATTACTGACTATTTACACTTCTATAATTATATATCTCCGCAGTGTTACCCTGACTCGCTGGCACATCATCTAATGAGAAGTCCATGAGTCATCACCTTTTACTGCTGCACTAGTCGTTTCGAGGGCTTCTAGTGTTGGATGATTTGCTCCTCTGAAGGTCTCCCTTACTCACAGAAACCCAGCAGTTTAACTCTTAATGTCTAAAAGATTGTCCTTTGGTGTTACACCTCTGTTAATAGCTACGTTTTCCTTTGTGATTTATATATTTGTTTGTATTTATCCTGCTAGCAGGACACTAGTTGACCCTGTTTGTATATATAGTAATATCATCTGAGGCCCTTTTCCTTACTTCTGCTGCTATGTCTGCTTTTATATCAAAATAAGTCCGAATGTTAGTCTTTACTTTTGAATCTAGATGGTGAATCGGAGGCAACTGGTTATTGCGTTCAGAGTTCTGTAGGTTTTTACATGCTCCAAAACCTGTTCGTCTGTCTTTTTAGAATATTTGGATTAGGCTTTAATTAGGTGAGTTGTGAGATTACATCTTTCCCCGCTTTCAGTTTTTCAAATCTGACGTCATATTCTTGGAGTTGTTTTTCCCCATGGCTATAAAGCAGGACGCGGAGTGGAACATATGTCTGAACATTTAAATGCTGTTAAATGAAGGAAGACAGACATACCCAGCTGTGAGCGAGGGCACTTAGAATGGCCTGCAGGTGAACAGTGGAAACTTTCAGTGATTCCTCTAGTCAAAGCGATCCATGGCAAGTTTCACCAGACACATATATGAAGTCTAGCCTCACATGGTTTTGCTTCAGAGGTTTACACCGCAGGGTTTTTTTTAATTAATAGAACAACACAAAATGCCTCAAGGCAAATATTGTTAATGGTAGAAATATGATTTTATGTAATTATGGCAAAAATACTACTTATTATAGTTATCAGTGCATAATTATGTAGCTTTATTAGTGTTCAGTTTATTTACAATTCTGTTTGTGGGCTTGAGCTGTTTATGTAGCTCCACTCTTATTTATATTGTGTGTAAGTTTTCCACCACACACACCTATATACGTGCGCTTAAAAGAGGAAAAAGAGGACCATCAAAAGTGTACTGTCATGTCATTGTCCTTACACTTGAGTGTCCTAACACACACCCCCCAGGATGCATGATCTTGCATAACTTTGTGAGCTGCTGCAGGCCCTTCAAAGAGAGCCTTATGTGGGACAGAGCTGTAAATATCATGTAAGCATGTGACACTGGTCCTCATGCGGTAAAAGATAACCCTGATCTTATTTGCTTTTACACCAACTGTTGGGCTGGAACTTGTTTCTTACTGTTACTGAATGAATATAGCAATGGAAGCATGAAGAACCTGTATTCATACCACAGGAACTTTACAAGTATACAACTCTCTCGAGTTCCACAGATTAGTAAAGGGGCAGGCAGTCATTGCAAGCCACCTCACAGTTGCTGTCTGAGTTGGGCTTCAAGCAAGTCTCTCTCAAACACATGCACGCACGCACACACGCACATGCAGTGTGCCAGGGACCCAGCTAATTTTGTTTGGCCTCTCACAACCAGCCAATAAGGTCACCCGAGTGGGCAGCCACCTCCCACCGTGGTCATAGGGCTACTGTGGGTTTGAGTCTGTGAGCGTGTGTAAATGCGAGAGGCACACAGGGCTGAGTACACTTCAGGAACGTTCAGCCCTTACTGTTCTGAGTTCTAGCTTAAAATGTGATGAGACCCGTTTGTGTCTCCGATGATGCTTTGTTTCCATTCAGTAGTTTTAGCCACAGCCGGTGTGTTCTGGAGCATTATCGTTTCTAAATGAATCAGGGAAAACTGAAAGCTTGGTTGAATATTCATACAGATTCATAGAGAATACAGAATGTTTGAGTTCGACCCAACTCTATGCAGCATTACTATTTGAGTCTGTAATTAACACGAGCCCAACAAAATTATGTGAGAACCTTAATCAATCCAAACCACATTATCAAGTTGTGTCTGAAACTGGCCTGTTCTGGCTAAACCATCCCATCTTAGCCCAAAGTGCCGAATAAACCCTATATTTCTAATGATCGTGCCAGTTAAATTACCCTGCATCATAAACAATATCGTGAGGTTATGAACAAATAAATTATATGTTTATGTTGCATAAAATTGTTTGTACAAAAGTAATTGTTTAATAATAAGACTAACAATATTAAGAATAATCAGATGTCCACTCCATACTGCTCTGTTCTCTAGCTGTGCCATGCTGATATAGCGAGATGTTTACTCTTTCTTTCCATATAACATATTTACATGTGAAATACAACAAAAGTCTTTTTGGCTGCACTGTTCATGATCTTACACTGAATTTTTATTTCCCGCTCATCTGTTTCCTTGAAAGTGTCAGGTTCTCCATGCTAAATTCTGTAATGAATGGTTGACTGCAGCATGCTGGATTTAAAACATAATGAAAGAAAGAAAGAAAAGTAAAGTAAGGAGGAAAACAAAAACAGAGGAAATGCAGGGTAAGATCTTTTAACAGAAACAGCGGGACGTAAAATTTCAACCTGATCCGAGCCCCACATGTGTTGAACAAATATTTTGAACTCCCTGTGAATTTGCCTCACTGAAGGCAGTAAGGGGTGTGGGTGTTAACTTATCTTACTGTGGTTTTAAATAACTGTCTGTGTGTGTATGTATTAAAGAGGAGAGATGGAGGGACATTTGTTAGAGAGAAGGGCTCGCTAGAGCAGAGGAGAGTTTTATGAATTTAGTAGGTTTATATATTTGACACTTTGTGGTGATCACATCTTCCAGTGAAGGAATACCAACGAGGGATGACCACACTTTGTGCTTTTCAAACACATGGAGAGATATTTACATACTAGAGCACACTTGTAGTTTAACCTCTTTCCATTTATAGCATGCAACACTACTGTGCCTTGTACTCAGTGCTTTATTTATTCAATCAAGGCAGAGATTTTTGCTGTGTTCATGTGCTGATTGGAAGGTTGGACGTACCAGATGGTTAATTTACCATGTTCAGGTGCTTGTTAAAAAGAACAAGCACCTGAACATGGTGCTTGTCTGAACATGGTGCTTATCTCCATTTTTATTATTTGACTTTTCCCCCCATCATTTGAGCACAACAGTTGTCATTTACATTATGTGAATGGACCAATAGAAATGCTCCAAAATTAAATGAAATCTCTTTATATTAACTTGCATTAACAGCTAAGAAGGTTTTTGACCTTTTCCTGTAAATATACCATTTTGGATATTCTATAGGTCTTGTTTAGCAAGTGTTTATTTCTGTATCTTTGTGACCGCCTACACAAATAGATGGCAAGGTGCTTGTTAAAAAGAACCCTTCAGAGGATTCATATCCTCTAACCATAGCGTTTCTTTGCTGTATTGAAAAGCACATATGCTACATAGACACGCATAAAATATATAGATTTGTATATATTTGACTGGTGGTAAAGGTGGGAGGTCACATTACACAGTAAAAGTCAGAGACCAATACCATAAAAAGGGGTGAATGTTTTAGGGAAATATCTAATTGTGTTTTTTTGTGACTGATACGGCAACTGCAAGATTTTAATTGGTGCTGTTTTCTAAATATTAAGCTCCTGGCTTACATTTTTGGCCAGTCAAGACCAGAATATCCGATTTCCTGGCTTGATGCTTAAACGCTGAACATACTGTTCAAGACTGCCAGTTAGTTGTGGTTGTGTTGTACACATCACGCAAGTGTTAGGTTGCATCTGATTGATCGAGCTCCTTTACAGGCAGCTCTGTGTTACTAGAGTACATTTCCTTAATTATTATGGTAATGTTGTTGATAATATAGGCTACATTAACCTTTCAGCTCTAATTGTGGGTCTGAACGTTGCAGATCAAACAAAGAAGTTGCTGGTTTTCCTCGGAACAATTGACTGTCCAGTCAAAACCTTAACATCAGTGAATGTGTTAGAGATTTTCCTGAGAAACCGAAAATGGAAACAAGGCTTCTAAGGCTTAACTTTGGAGGTGTAGAAAATATATCCTTGCAGATTTTATTTCTTGAAACTGAAAGCAAGTCTCCTACAACAGTTTCGCTGTATTAGAGGCTAAGAGTGGACGCACTAAATGCTGGAAAAACTATGATATTATATTTACATGTTGAGGGTTGTGCGTGATGAGTGTTATGTCTGGAAATTAAATAAATGACGGGTAGTCTCTGACTCTAACACACATCACATCTGGTAAAAATGTGTATAAACTAGAATCCCAAGTGTCCCTCCTGACTATTCAGTTCAGTTCGGAATATATTTCCCAGTTTTCATCCACATGCGTACATCAGCTTTTTTACTTTAAAAGACCTGAGGAGCATGTGTTTGTTCTGGAGGATTAACACAGAAGTTAGATAATTATTTTTAACAACTTAAAGGCAAATGTGTTCTGTTAATTCACTCTTTTTTTTTTTTTTTTTCTGCAGTTGGTAGATCTTTCTGTAACTGCTAGAGACCTGCTGTGGGGTGCTTCCATATGTAGATGGTCATGCTGCATGTAGCATTATTTCTTCAAACTGAAATATTATGTAATAACTACTGATAGACAAAATAGCTGGAAAGCTCATGCAGACTTGTGGAGTCTGGCCCAGGAAACAAGGTTATCTGTAAGGTAATGATGGTTGGCAGCAATATGAATAATTAGCTGCCAGTGTTTGCCAAAGGCTAAATTTAGCCACAAGCTCCTCTTTGTGCCTGAATCTCTACTTTACATCCAGGATGGAGAAACTGAATCTCTCTATTGCTGTTAAGATGTTCAAGAAAGACACAGCGCTGCCAGAGGCACAGCGAGAGGCCCTCCTCTAATAGAGAGAAAGTGTGTGTCTGTGCGCGTGCATGCGTGTGTGTGTGTGTGAGGGAGAGACACTACGAACGAGAGAAAGAGAGAGCGTGCACAAATGCTTCAGCAAAGATTTATACCAGCTGTCTGAGAGATGGCTTTAGTGTAAGCAGTGAGGTAGAAATTGAAAGGAGCCTGTCTTCCTAAAGAAAGCCGACTAAAACGTCTATCTTTTGGTCTTGTCTGTCTGAAACAATTTATTCTTTTCGTTCAGCACAGTGTTTATATTTTGTTTTATTTGTTTTAAAATAGTTTTGGGTAACATCAAAGCAGAGTATGTTTTCTTGTTCTGTTAAATATTACTGTCACTGTCCAAAAAAGCACACTCCATATATCTCCATTTTTATTATTTGACTTTTCCCCCCATCATTTGAGCACAACAGTTGTCATTTACATTATGTGAATGGACCAATAGAAATGCTCCAAAATTAAATGAAATCTCTTTATATTAACTTGCATTAACAGCTAAGAAGGTTTTTGACCTTTTCCTGTAAATATACCATTTTGGATATTCTATAGGTCTTGTTTAGCAAGTGTTTATTTCTGTATCTTTGTGACCGCCTACACAAATAGATGGCAACTCCACATTTGTTAGTCACTTCTTTGGAGAACATTAGAGAACCCCCGCCTTCCGGCAGGAGTTTTCCCAGGATGCACTTCTATGTGAACTCTATACACACTACGGCAGTCAGGCCATCTGGTCCACAGAGAGAGAGCTGATTTTTACGAGCAGGTAACTCGAGTGGAATCACAACTCTAACTTTACTGGCAGCTGCTCCCGCTCTGTGGTCGGCAGAGATATAATTAGCGTTTGATCGGGCCTTTGGTAAAGCTGTTAAGTTCTGAGGCAGCATGGAGAGATCTCTAAAGGAACACTCTACGTGAGAGTGGGCTCAGGGGGTGTGTGTGTGTGTGTGTGTGTGTGTGTGTGTGTGTGTGTGTGTGTGNGTGTGTGTGTGTGTGTGTGTGTGTGTGTGTGTGTGTGTGTGTGTGTGTGTGTGTGTGTTGGGGGATTGAAATGGAGAATGTGAGTGGAAACATCTTATTTAGAAGCATATTTAGTAAGTTTGTTTTCTAACATTTAAAAACTGAAGAGCTTTTTTTTATTAAACTTGTGGCCCTAAAGGCTGTAACCTAATCTTTTGATTGATGGACATTCCTTAAACAACAATGAAATAATTGATGAATGACAGGACAATAGGTCATCAATCCATCATCAAGTTGTCAGAATATAGGAAACTCAGAACCAGTGTGACTTGGTTCGATGGTTGAAAGAACCGGCAGAGGCAGGACCAGGTGGTTGCTCACTGAACTGATAAGCTATTGTGCTTATTTTGTGCCCAAAGTGCTACTTTCTCAAACCCTGACAGCCGAGGTTACAGATGTAGAATACTGAGTTTACTTGATTTAGTGTTCTTGTATACATGTTTTAGAAATTGGTCTATTGGTCAGTTACTAACCGTGCAGGATGTGACTGGGAAATAGTTTAACTCTTACCTAAAGCTGTATTGTAAATGCAACATTTCTTGAATTGAACGGAATTGATATTTGTATTTGTAAGTGTAAATAGTTATGATTAGCTATAAAATGTAGATTGCTTACTGGCATTTTGCTTTCTGCTTTTTCACCTTCAGCACCATTTCAGACTTGCATATGATCATTAATGGGAAAGAACTTCAAGGCGAAGTATTTGAGCTTCGAAAATGAAATTCTAGTTATATATTTACTAAAGATATAGTGTGATTAACTGTACAAAAAAACATCTTTAGGGGGAAAAAAATCTGAATTTCTTTCATATTAATATTAGAAAGTGTCAGCTAGGGATATATTTTGAGCAGAAATGTCTGGCCTTTCTGAAACAAAATCTCATATCTCCAATAACAGGAAAAGAAAAAATAATTTATTATCTTAATGTAGCTCAATTGAACCAGACCTTTTCCCAGTCTTTCTGGGTTATTTCTTTTATTTAATTTACATGCAGTCTAAATGGCAACAGGCCTTTTTTTAAATGATGTCAAAATCTGAAAAGTGACAAAAATGGACAATTATCACACCATAGTAACACATTATGTAATAATTTAGAGCATTCATTATTCTTGCTATTATTGCTCTGTAAACATAAATTGTCAATAATAAGTATTGAGTGTTCCTCTTTGAAAGTAATGTATATGGGATTACCATAAGCAGTGACGCAAGGGCAGAGCTGACCCTCAGGCCAGATTTGGCCTAAAAAGCCCTTTTTTTTCCTTTTTTTGGGGGGGAGGGGGGGCAGTAACATGAGCCTTAGACTGCACAGATCCAGTACTCCTGGAATTCCTTGTTTTCTTTGCACTCTATGTGCTGTATGTCTGCATTATCTTTTTTTAATCTTATGTGGAAAGTTTGTATATTATTCATATGAAATTATTTTATCTTACATGATTATAGTGTGCTTTATATATAGTGTCTAAATGATTTAACTTCACACAGCAGAACTGCATCTTACTTCAGTCTCATGTCAGTGCACTTTCAACCAATTACATTGGTGTAAATGTGATGTTTTGTCCTTGTCTTCTTTCAGGTGCTGCGTTTTTTCTGTGAGAGCTGCTCCATGCCGATCTGTAGGGAGTGTAGTGTTGGGAGGCACGTGGGCCACAGCGTCTCTTACCTGCAGGATGCACTGCATGACTCCAGAGCTCTCACTATCCAGCTGCTTGCTGATGCACAGCAGGGCAGACAGGCTGTACAGGTCAGTCACAACTGCCACTTATTTTGTGCATAATGTCCATTTTGTTTTGCCACCATTATAGCGTTTTTTTGTCTTTGTTTTTCATGCACTTTTATTATTTTACACTGCTTCAGGTTAATATGTATCCTTTCCAAAAACCCTGAAAAAGTCTTTCAAAAGAGTCTATGGCCTTTTTTTTAGCAGGGTCACTGTGTCCCCACCCCCTCTTTGCCCTGAATAGAGCCGCTCTATGCACATTGCCAGCCTGTATTCACAGCCCTGATGGCCTGAACAGGATGGATCATTAGTCCAACACAGAGGAAATGTTTCTATCACTCACACTTCTGCTTAAAAGAAAGACAGCAGGGGGTGGGGGTGGGGTGCATCCCCAGAGAGAGAGCTGTTCACATGTTCTTTGGTGACACTGAGCAGGCTGATCTGTTGGAAGAGCCAGCAGAGAATTTGAAAGTGAAAGGCTAAACAGATTGGTCCATTTTGAGTGAGGGTGCTATTGAAGAGGCATTTCAGGGGGTGTTGCTGCCCCACCCTCTCTTTTAATGTGGTGATTGCATTTGCATGCCCTTCCCCACCCCCTCACCACTCTCCTTTTGCCACACTTAGCTGCTTTGGACAGAGGGTAGTACCTGAAACAAAAAATGAGATTGCTTAGGATGGGTGTTGCTTCACTAGTACGCTGATCTTTAGATAGGAGGTCTACTCATGCACAAATGTGCACCGAGTTCTATTCATTTGACTGTTTTACTTGTTTTGGGGCTTAAGAGATCCCACAAGTTTGTGTGGGGTTGAAGGGTCAGCTGGAAAAGCCAGCCGGAAAAATGCACCGCACTGCTCATGCTATATTTGTGGAAAGCTTGCTACCCCCTTTTGTAGTGCCTCATCAGCTCCAGCCCTGAAGCCTCAGAGAAGAGAGGATGGCTGCAGCTGTATGCGGTCGATTGGACCGTTGTACTTTGTCCTAATCCTATTACTATGTGGTGTTAAATGGGAAGCCTCTAAACATTTATGGGCTTGAAAGCTCCTGCAGGGTTTTAACAATGCTAGTGGTAAACACTGTGCTGAAAGTGCCCTGACCGTGACAGACCCGTGCCACAACAGACCCCTGACCAATCCAGCTGCATCAGCGCTACCTAATCCCATTTACCGGATTTTACCGGTTCAGTTCAGCAGCAGCTTATCCCACCTCACTTGAAGTACCAATCAGGAGTTGCTGGAACAAGTCTGTTGCTTTACTAACAGAGAGCATGTTAAACGCACACATGGGAGAATTTATTTATTGAAGTTGTGTACCAATTTCTGTTCTTTGATACAGCAGTCTTTTTGGAATTGATACAAATGAGGAGTGATTAGAGTTTACCCTATTTACTGAATCTTTAGGGTCCAGTAACACATCCACATATTCTGTCTTCCACAGACTGTGCTTATGCGTAAATGCTTAGTAGCTGAAACTAAGACCCTCAGGATCTAAATGATTAAATGAATAAAAGAGTACACCCATAAAAACAGTCATTCACTGAGCGCTATCAGTTAGAAATCGACATTTAATTTGATTTAATTTCTGAAGAACAGTCCCTGTTTCAGTATGGAAGTTGAAGATCTTTGAAGTTGAAGAATGAAGCATGCAGCTAATGTAGAATTGTAGAATTCAGGCCTCCTATTTCGGAGGACAATACCATAATACGTTAAAAGCAAACATCCTCATATGATGAGACAAGTCTATCCTCCATGATCTCAGAGAGAAAGTGTGATGGCAGGTGGTGAAAGAAAATCCCACAAGGGTGTGCAAAATTATAGAGAAGACGAACACTGTGGACAGTGAGGGAGCCACTGAGGTACAATGAGCCAAAGTTATGAGCCCAAGAACTTTAGAAAGCAAAACTTTCAATAGCCCATCTGTAGATATGGGTGATATGATCCTGAACATAGAATGAACAGTTTAAGCAAAATGAGGTGCTTATGTAGGGCATGTTTAATACAGTTTTGGCCTGTTTACTTTATATGCATGCTTATTGCATGGCCTGTTGGTGCTACATTCCATGGTCCGTGCAAGGACCATTTTTAATATGCCTGTATAGTGATACAGAATATACTTGGTGTGTGCGAATGCAAATTATTTTATAGTGTCTTGTAATGTGGCTCAGTCAGTCAGGTTTAAAAACAAGATCCAGTTGTGACCGGCCATCACAAAACTACATTTCTTACTGTCTGTTTTTTAAAGTTAGCTGTTAAAAATGATCACGAAACAAAGGCAGACAGAAAAGTGTGATCAGGGGTCACAGTTGGCATGCAGAGTGGGAGAGCTGCATCCAGATCCCCTTTGCCAAAGCACTGTGCTGTTTAGACAGAGGCCAAAGGTCATGACACTGCAGTTTGACACCTCTCTCCTTTTTTTTTTTTTTTTTTTTCTTCTTTCTTTTTCTTTGTTCCCCACCTCCTGTTATACGTCACAAAGGAAGCCCTGATGCTTTCTTGCATCCATTCAGTGTGTGTGTGTCCTTGCGTGTGTCTTTGTGGAAGGTCTTAATTTTGTAGATGTCTGTATTTAGCACTAATATGTTCATCTTTTACTAAGAGCCAAGTTCCTGTCCATGTGTTTCGTAAGGATTTTGTTTTGGGATGAATTAAGCAGTTTGTTGCGAGTCCTGTTGTTTGTAGATTTGCTGTCTTTTTGCCAAGCCAAATGCATTCTGCATGCCTTGTACTGTAAGAAGAATTTTGTATGATAAAATTCAGATGTGCCAAGAACAGCTATGAATGCATGTTGTTACCCTTAAAAATGTCTTTCTCTTTTTCACTTAAATTGTACTTAAATTTTTTTTTTTTTTTTTGTTTGTTTGTTTTTTGTTTTTTTTGTACTTCATTTCATGTGTCTTTCTTGTATTATTAATAAATGGTCTGAATGTTATTCACAGCTGAGCATTGAGAAGGCCCAAGCCATCGCTGAGCAGGTGGAGCTGAAGGCTAAGGTGGTGCAGTCAGAGGTGAAGACCACCACAATGCGTCATAAGAAAGCCCTGGAGGAGCGCGAGTGTGAGCTGCTGTGGAAGGTAAACAGGCACTGGGCTTTACTGGTCTGTAGAGAGGCCCGATCACATAACCATTAGTATTGGTAACAGTGGCTTTATTCACTTAACTGAAATATTGGCTTGCCACTAAGGCCACACTTGATGGCTGGGCAGAAACATGCTCACACAAGCAATTCTTTGTGATGTTGAGGGCCAAACAGCTCTGTGTACAGTTACAGCTCATTCTTTGTTTTTGAGGTGGTCTTTACATAGGTCCTCTTTAAACTCTGTGGTACCAGGCGTCATTCAGCTGCATAAATTCTAAATAATGCAAAATTCCTCACATTTTTCTTAGTTTTTATTGTTAATCCTGTAATTACCGTTCATACTTGAAATCATAGCACCGTTTCATAATACGTCTCCTAGTGTATGGTTTATAACAAGCGTTTTAAACACAATTACATTCAGATAGTTTAATGTACTATAAGCTAATATGTCACATTTTTAAGGCATCATTGTCTCTTCCATGTTCAATTCTCCATTCTTGTTTTCTTGTACAGTTGGAGAAGATCCGCCAAGTGAAGGCTAAGTCACTGTACCTTCAGGTAGAGAAGCTCCACCAGAACCTCACCAAACTGGACAGCACTATTGCCACAGTGACTAAGGTGCTGGAGGAGGGCCGCAGCATGGACATCCTGCTAGCCCGTGAGCACATGCTGAATCAGCTGCAGGAGCTCAAAGCGCTACGCTGCATTTTGCAGCCACAGGAGGATGACAGAATTATGTTCACCCCTCCAGATCAGGCGCTTCTGATTGCCATCAAATCCATGGGCCTCATCAGCAGTGGAGCTTTTGCATCAGCCACCAAAGCCCATGGAGAAGGCCTCAAGAGAGCACTGCAGGGAAAGTTGGCCTCATTTACAGTGGTGGGTTACGACCACGATGGAGAGCCACGGCTGTCTGGTGGTGATGGTGTTTCTGTGGTCTTAATGAGTCCAGATGGAAATCTGTCAAGTGCTGATGTGTCTGACCACCAAGATGGCACCTACACGGTCAGCTACCTTCCCAAGAGTGAAGGTGAACACCTACTCTCTGTGCTTATCTGCAACCAGCACATTGAGGGAAGCCCCTTCAAAGTCATGGTCAAGTCTGGCCGCAGCTATGGAGGCATTGGTCTGCCTGTTGCATCCTTTGGCGGAGAGGGTGATGGCGATGGACAGTTGTGTCGACCCTGGGGCATCTGTGTTGATAAGGAAGGTTATGTGATTGTGGCTGACCGAAGCAACAACCGTATCCAGATCTTCAAGCCGTGCGGCACCTTTCACCACAAATTTGGTACTTTGGGCTCACGGCCTGGCCAGTTTGACCGACCCGCTGGGGTTGCCTGTGACAGCCAGAGGAGAATCATTGTGGCTGATAAGGACAATCACCGCATCCAGATCTTCACCTTTGATGGTCAGTTCCTTCTCAAGTTTGGTGAAAAGGGAACCAAAAATGGGCAGTTCAACTACCCCTGGGATGTGGCTGTTAATTCAGAGGGGAAGATTCTGGTCTCAGACACACGCAACCACCGAGTGCAGCTGTTTGGGCCTGATGGAGTGTTCCTCAACAAGTACGGTTTCGAAGGCGCCCTCTGGAAGCATTTCGACTCTCCTCGAGGAGTTGCCTTCAATCAGGAGGGCCACCTAGTGGTGACTGACTTTAACAATCATCGTCTGCTCGTCATCAGGCCTGACTGCCAGTCAGCTCGCTTTCTTGGCTCTGAGGGAACAGGGAATGGGCAGTTCTTGCGTCCACAAGGCGTAGCTGTAGACCAGGAGGATCGCATTATCGTGGCTGACTCTCGCAACCATCGTATTCAGGTGTTTGAACCCAACGGCAACTTCTTATGCAAGTTTGGGACTCAGGGTAGCGGCTTTGGGCAGATGGATCGCCCATCGGGTATAGCCGTTACCCCTGACGGAATGATTGTAGCCGTTGACTTTGGAAACAACCGAATCCTCATGTTCTGAGCTACTTTGCTCTCAGTTTGAAATGTGTGGTAGCCGAGGAGGTGAAAAGAATATTTAGGTACATACTCATCAGGAGCAAACATGGCTAAGTTTTTTGGAAATGTGGCAGTAGTACAGAGTCTTTTTACACATCTATATTTATCACGATTGTAGTTTAATTTGCGCTGCTGGCGAAAGTGTCCCTGTCGCACACAAGCCATTTGAGTAGGATTAGAGCAAAAAGACTGGTTGCTGGTTTAGGCTGTTTTGCTCTTGATCTGTGTCTTGAAATCTTTCTTATTTGTTTGATTTTTTTTCTCAGGGAATTTCTAGCATTCTTGAAATAATTTTCTGTCTCTGCATTATACCTACCTCATCTAGCCTATGTATGAATGTACTCTCTTGTGTGTGCAGAGTCTGTTCTGTGAAGTTTTATAAAGAAGTCTACCTCAGTGCTTTTTTATTTGTAAAGTCAGAGAACATAACATAAGAAATGAAGCAATGTTTGGTTGATATTTGCACAGCTCGCACAAACTTCTTCTGATTGTTACTGTGCACAGAACACAGGTTGGACCCCTGAATGTTTGAGTACAGTGACCAAAAGACTAGGGCTGCATGTTTTGGCAGAAACATTTGGATAATGTTTTGATAAATCTACTGTTGTGTTTTGTTTGTTTGTTGTTTTTTTTTTTTGTTTCCTTTTTTCCTTTTCATGTCATGTTTTTAAATATTTCATTTGCATCGTACCTCATCTAAACCTCTTACCTCACAACTTTAATGTACCGCTGTGTACAAATGTCTCATTTTGCATACCTCACTTTGTGTTGCTTTCCATTTAAAATTATGCAAGCCTATGGAAAACTAACAACTACCAAACAGTAAGAATTATGGGCTTTTGCTAAATTACTTGGTAGGTCTGTCAGTATAGAATATAGTACAGATCTGAACAATGCAAGAAATTAATTGCTCCCATTTCCAAAAACTTTTAAAGAAAGGGGGCAAAAAAAAGTGTTCTATGAAGATTTGAAGATGATTTTTCTTTTGTTTTGTTTTGAAGATTAATCTAAACGTTTTGGGTCCTATGATAACATTGAATCATCCCTTGTTTTGTTTATTTATGTATTTGTCTTTGATGTTCTTCATCTAATGCACCATTAAGATGAAGTGAAGATTATCAGAAAGATTGTTTGGCACATGGTTGACTTGCTGTGACTGGCAAACCTGGATGTAATCCAAACCTTGTAGGACTACATAGTTTATTTTGATGAAAGTCCTTTCCGAATGTCTGGAATGTATTTATTGGCCAAATCCTGAAAGAAATAGCTATAACTTGGATCTCCTGGGAGACCATTCGCTCTGCCAATGGAACAGAGTTTGAAAACATCTCAAATCATTTGAGTGTGGTCTAAAATTAGAGACGTTTATTTGTGGGGAACCACTTTATGAATGCTGTTGCCTGCTTCTTTTCACTATTTCTATAAAAGAAAGCATTGGAAAGGAGCTAAAACAGACAACTATCAGAATAGTATGCGGCTGTTTTTCCCCCTTCGTTTTACTAAGTTTAAGGATAAGGCATGTAATAAAGTCCATTTGAAACTAAAACTTTCCAGCAAGTCTGGTTAAGTTTTCACTGAGCGGCTCAATAACTGCTTGTTCCTGACCACATGCCCTTGCCAGGGCCTGCATGTCAGGTGCTGCTTTTGGTCGACTTTTTTTTTTCCCCCTTCTGGACGGGCATTTCCTGTCTGTTAAGCTGCTTGAGTAGTGGCGGAGGTGAGATTTATGAGGGCTTTTCTTGCTGGTAGTGTGTCACTAGATTGCTGCTCTTAGGTCTGGTGTATATACCTTAAGAGTCTGCCTTCCAGACAAAGAAGGTACAATCAGGCACAGTTGCAAAACTAGTTTTATTGGGGTCTGATTTGACTAAAAGGAGGCTCCTTTTGTGCGATACAATTTTGATTATGAAAATAGAAGAGCATTCAAATTCTTGGCAGTCATTCTGAGAGCAGCAAGGCAAATAGTGGCTAATTTCATGGTGTTATGCTGACAGTATTTCTCTGTAGACTGCTGCTTTTTGTACCTGTTTGCTCCAGAGTCATTTACATGCGACAGAATCCTGTCTTGCCAAACGGTGACCATTGGAAATGAGCATGTGCCAAAAGAGAAATGTGCATAGACACTGGTTCTAAAACTGATCTTTAGATTGCTGTCATATTGAATATGTTACCCCTTGGTTTCTGTACTCTGGCTTTACCTTTACCCTGCAGTACCTTAATGTGTACATCAGTAGGGCTGAGTCAGAGTCTAGCTTCAACTTGCTGTTGTAGATGAAGGGTTGTACAATGGATGTTGCTTGAGCTGCTTATCCAAAATGGTTAGCAAGACCAGTTTAGTAAGTGGGGAACCTGATCCCAGAGCTGCAGAATGCAGGCTGAAAAATAATTAGAAAAGAAAAATAACCTGTTAGTCAAGGCATATTAAGAGGAGAGAACACTGGGGGCACTGGGCAGTCATGGGACAAATTATGAAACATGAATTTTGCTAATTAGAAATCTTCACATCGACTTGCCCTGTCATTCAGTATTAATGTCCATCATTTGTTTAGATGCAGCTCTGTGCTTCGGAGATCCAAAGAAGTCTCTTCTCTTTAAGAGGAAAAAGAATTATTTTTGCATGCTTTAAAAGCCCTTGTAGACGAGTGTATGTTAAAAGAGGGGATTGAGGGAGAGACAATGACACTTATATAGATATATACCAAAAACGTTCCTCTGTTGGGCTGCGGTGGGTGGCTTTGACTACACGATTGTATTACTGTTTGATGGATAGCTTTACAGAGCAAGGTACTTGTTGGGGTGAGACCATAGGAGAAAGGTTAAATATGCCTTAACACTGTTGCAGTATATTCGTGTTTTCCCCTCTTTTGGAATTGAATCAGAATGAAACTGCCAAAGAGCTTGCTCCTTTTTTCCTCCCCCTTTCTCCTCCAGTCCCCTTGTTTTTAGGATCTATAACAAGGTATAGAATGAGTTTTTTTAACCTTGGATAAAAGATGAGAATCATACATCTGCTTTACTTTAGTGGTCTAGTGTTGGTAGAAGTATCCTATTACATTTGATATAGGAAATATACTGAGAGGAACACACGGTAGGTCTGTACTGAGGAACTATTGTGTGGACTAAACCAGAATTTGTTGCTTCGGTATACGCTACTTAAAAGTAGATTATAATTTGAGGGCTAGTTCACCTTCTCAGAATATTGTGCGAGTACAGTACAATGAATAGGTACATGTCTACATATTTACAAGTCATCTACAAGTCATTGTTTATTGTACTCTTAACGGTGTCCTTCAGAATGTCTAACCGCCACATAGCATCTCTTGATTGGACCTTTGGTCAGTTTCTGTACGGGTTTCCCACCATTTATGGTGTATTCCAGCTTTTGACCTGTTTCCTAATCTGGAAAAGCAGAAGGAAATGTAAGCAGTTCAGAAGTGCATGGTCTTTTTATGATTGTATTATCTACGAAGAAAAAAATCACAAAAAAACTCAGGTAGCTTTGTAGAGATTTGATTCAAATTCAATATTTGTTTCTTACAATCGGATAGTAAATCCTTTGTTAGTACTTCATAAAAGTTAGTATCTATTTTGTGTGTGCATTTATTGTATTGATCTATGAAAAAGAAAAAAAAGAAAAAAAGTGTTGCTGTTGTTGAATTCCATAGGATCCCTTACAACCAAATTTGGAATTTGTGTTAACTTTCAGTTGGGGGGTGGTAGGAGGGCGGGTGAGCAAAATGTAATATTTAGAAAAACAGTCTAATTCAACGATTGAAATAGCACTAAAGCAATTGCGCTGAGATATTTTTGATACCATGAGGAAGTGAACTGTGTCGTTGATTACAGCAGTATTGATGGGAGAGATAGTCGGCGTTCAATATACTAAATCTAAATTAACCAAAGAACTAAACTGGACGCCTAAAGACGTTTTACCGTCATCAGTAATTCCTTATTGTGTATTTTCTGAGAACAGCAATCCATCTTTTATATACCTGTATATTTAGGACTCCAAATTGTATTACAGTATATCGAGTCCCCATCCCTACACATCATTACAGCTCTTTGTTTGATCATTTCCAGATCATGTGCTTGGCTGTGAGACAGGCTAAGCCAGGAGATGTGGATAGATGGCTGCCTAAGCTCTGGCTTGGGGTCAGTTTTGCCTTTTAAAATGTAATGATTAGGGTAGAAACAAAGTAGCAAATGCAGATTCCTGGTCTGTTGTCTTGGGTGGATGTAATGTTTGGTGCCCTCTAAGAGGTCCACAGTTAGTTCTCATTCATTCTTTACTCTCCCTCTCTTGCTCTGTAAGCAGCACTCACCATCCCCGAACCTTTCAATCAGACCAAATTACTCATGGATTTTTGTGTGGGTCAGACTGAGGAGACTGTATGAAATATTTGGCGGTCTACAGTCTTGTGCTCTTGTCTTTTGTGGACTTTAAACATTTTTCCTATGCAGTTTTTGATTTTATGTTTGGTTGTTTACACTTAAATAAACTTGTATCTCTTTGGATCCTGAATGTCTCCTCCGTGTCTTTAGTTGCCGTTTCATGTTTCCTGTATTCCAGCATCTCTACCAAATTGTGTTTTTTCTTCCTCCCCCCAAAAAAAGGTTGTCTAATTTTAACATTAACAAAAGCCAGCACGGCCACCAATGTAGAATGAGGAACCAGTGTGTCTGCATACCAAAGGGGCAGGGGTCATGGCAGGGCCCTGCCCACAAGGTCAACACAGCACAGCTTCACTTTACACGATAACCAGAATGGCCATGCAGATGGCCTCTTAAAATAACTGGTCTAAACCAGGTTTACAAATGCAAACGGCAGCAGTAGAATCCTGTTAATCTGTGTCCTGTGTTTAAAATCTGATTCAACAGAGACTTTCTCAAAGCCAGACTTTTAAAGGAGGCTTTATGAAGCAGACAGTCTTTAAGCTGTTAATCACTAAATAATTGCAAATAATTACTGATCACATGAAAGATTTCTGTTGTTAAATATTATATGGCGAAACCGATCAGTGAGTTTTTTGTGATGCTCTAAGTGTAGAAGTTGAGATTATGTTAGTTTTAAAGGAGGAATTGGTTTTAAAGAAAACAGCTAAAGTTACAGTATGAACAGAGGCATTATGTCTGAAGTAGCCCAGTTCCCTTTAAGGCTTTAACAAAGGCTCTGCCTCTTGCTTTCTCTGGGAGATCATTGACAGAACATGTCAGAGAGACATCCGAGTAACAATGCAGAGGGGTGGGGGAGTAGAGGAGAGGAAGGGAAAGGGTGGGTAAAAAGGTTTAGCATGAGAAAAGCTCCAAACATGGGAAAGGGGAACGGCCACCCTCGAGATGGAGAGAGACAAAGAGGGGAATGGGAGGGACCACACATGAAAGGAAGAGGTGGTCTGTCCACCCCCAGTGGACTGGCCTGAGCTCAGGTCAGCAAGGAGAGTGCGTTCCACAGTGAGTGGCCGTATTTTGTGTTGTTGTTGTTGTTTTTGAGGTCAACAGCAACAACAAAAAGGGCACTAGCATCTCAGAATAGAGACTCAGTTAAGTTCTTAAGTTTTTCCCAAATCTGCATTCTTCGATAGGATTGATATGAGCAGGGAATAACTGAACAAACATGTGTATGTGTGTGAGACACAGAGACAAAGTGCAGCATTCTTAGTTTTACACAGAATGGCATTTAGAGCACATGCAATAATTGGATTCGTTTTATCTCTGGCCCTGAGCTGATGTTATGAACACAACATTCCTGTCATTTCCTTTTCAGTAACCACAACTGACAAATGGTCTCCATTATGCAGCAAAATTGCTCTAATCAGTTCAACAAAAAAGTATTAGTGCAATAAAAGAGCATACAACTCCTTCTAACACCACCAGCTTTCAAATCCTTTAAATAGTTTTTCCCTAGTAATGTAAGAATGGAATAAGCCTAAACCGCTTTAGTGAGTCTCATTAGCTCTATTCCAATTATACTGGACATATATTTGTAGTATGTATAGAAATACATACCAATCAGTGTAATGTGTGAAGTGGTTTATATAATCACACTTAAACAATATGATTCTTCAAGGATGCCTTAATAAAGAAAATGGCCCTGTAGAGAACCATAGAACCCTTTGCATGATTAAAGGTTTTTCAGACTGATGGAAATTGTGCTGTGTTTATTCATCATTAAGTAAAAATACTTAATATTTTTGTAATTATGATTTAATATTTAAATATTTAAAAAATAATTTAATAATTATTTTAATTTTTACAAAACTTCCCATTTCGTGCGCCTAAATCCATATGCCATGGACTCTGAATATATTATGTTTCCCAGCAAATAAATCAAACTGCGTGAAATGTGATTTAGTCCATAGCAGAGAACAGTAACTAAAGACAGTCTCAGGCTGCAGTGTCCGGGCTCAGCACTGCCGGATCTAATAACGAATTAATTCAAAGGTGAAGTGAAGCCCAGGACCTTTAATGTAATGATAAAACGGAAAGGGTGAGGCTGTCTTTGGTTTTTACGATTCTTTGCTTTGGACTGCTCGGGCACTTGAACTACTGTCTATTAGTCGATTTATCCGATACAGCACGACGGGGACTAGCTGCGCCAACATGGCTGATTCGACATTCACCATATTACAGTCCGCTGCCGCTCTAACGAAGAATCAGCGGAGCTGCGTCTCAAACCTGCATGCTACTATTAACAATTCCTTCCGCCAAAGAAAGTAGTAACATTTTGCCTTATGGATAGACACATTTGTCACAATACCAAGCCCAGCTAAGCTTTCTGTCGGTCTTAATGTCGCCATCGTTTCTGGCTGATTCCAGTTGGTTTAGTTGCTCATTTGTCACAGCCTGTCGGCCGAAAAGCTCGCTTAGGGTCAGATGTCAGTTTCGGAATTTGAGGTTGTCCTGCTGTCACGCTTCCCTTCAGAGTCTGACTGAATGGGCTTAAAGTGAAATATTAGCTTATTTAAGTTGTCTATAGAAGTTGCATGTTGCGGAGTGATACAGCTCCTATAGGAATATATATATATATATATAAAAATAAAATTCACTATTGCAAAGAAGTGCCCAACACTTTCACCAATTATAAACCCTCAACGAAAATTCCAACAAGTTTAAGTTCTTTGAATATTTTTGCCCTTGCAATGTAAACAGTCATTCAGAGGGGTTTGGTGTGAAATGATTGATTATAGAGACTCGTGATGGTGACAGAATCAGCGACTCCATATCTACAACACATTCACCACCAGTAAATCTACATGTATATGTAATGTTGATGATGGTAAAATGGTACATCGGGCAGGAAAAAAAAGGTTTCTTTGGGGATTATTTTGCCTCGCAGCAACGTACATACATCCCCCCCCATGACTGGCAACATATTAATTACTATTTTGTTTCTCTAAGGACGTTTTTTAAAACTCTTCAGAGGTCTGTGAACAACTCTGACTCAGTAAGTTTCTACAAAACAGATAATTTCACCAGTAAAACTCTATGAAGGACTCAGTTTACATGTTAACCTTTCATTCATGTAGAAATTGAATTTCCCGCCAGGGGAAAAAACAAAAAAACAAAATTAAAAATAAAAAATAAAAAATGAAAATTATTTAAAAAATGAAAAACACCACCACAAATTAGTGTAAATAAAATTTATTTAGGATTTCATAGACCCCAGATGATGTCAATATACAGTTTTAACAGATGACAAGCTCTCAAAAAGCAACTCCTCTCCAAGTAAAGGAATTATTTCTCCCCAACCTTCAGCCCTCCCTACCGCTCTTCATTCGTCCCATTTCTCCGAGCTGCTCCAGGCTCATAAATAGTAAGAGTGTTAAAAAGGTGTATGACACTGGGGAGTGAGTGTGTACATCATTTGCGCTGTACTTGTGTGAAGGAAGAGGGCATCTGTATGGGCTGAATAGGCTGTCCCGACTGGAAAGGCAGAGGCTTTTTGCGCAGGTCTGGAGAGGATGAGGGCTTGACTGACGGGAGTAACTGGTTCCGTTTGATGATCTGGAGAGCCAGCTGCGTGTTACCTGCAAGAGCCAAGCAGATCAATCACCCTTGTTTATTAAAACGACAGATAGTGATTATGAGTTAGAGAGGATGGATGTATGCAGGAGATGCCTTTAACTGTCTCTTTATAAAAGCAAACAATGAATGTATATGCTTTTAGCTTCAAGTAAGCAAATGCACAAAGCACAAAAGCATAATGTGGACATGCTGGCGGTTTGCTGCTACTGGAGTACTACAGTTACTCATTTTATTATAGCTCAAGATCTGAGTCTTGAATGTACCATTTTGCAGCTCTAGGTAGACACCCAATAGAATAGCTTCTGGAGGAATCTCCTTGGGATTCACCATGGAAGCTGCCTGCAGAGATGACAAAAAGCGAGGGAAACAAAGTGGTTAAACCATGCCTACCAAGTCTCACCTAAAGGAGTCAACTGCATAACATAGCTTAAAACATATCAGCTTTACAGTCCAGCAAAGAAACATCATTTGAGATATAAGTGATATGTTTATCCTTTCGATGTTACTGGCAAATTTTATCAACACGACTTGTCATTCAACACACAAGCACTGGTTTCATCATATAGTTCTCTTAAAACGTGTCCAACATATTTCATCATCTCCAGAACTTGGTGGTTTCCTTTGAATGTAGAAGAAAATACTAACGTTTTTTATGATTTGGTGCCAAGCTTGAAGTCACATGCACCTTTCCAAATATATTCTCATCTATCACAAGATCAGTTTGAGACCACTAGGACATGCCTGGTTAAATAAACCTGTTATCAGGAACAATAAATGGTCAAATGCATGTGTGTTTTACTTTACCTGATGCAGGCACTTGCGCGCTTTCTCATATTCGCTCCGCAGACAGTAAGCACTGCCTAAGTTGAAAAGCATCATGGCCCTGGCAGAGCTGACAGTACTAGGGTAACACAGAGGAGTCTGCTTCCCTGCTACACATGCACACATACAGATATACCGTGTTTCAGACGATCGCATTCTCACTTTAAATGCTGACAGACAAACCACAGATATGTAACTGTTTACTATTTTGTAGAAATGCTTTAATGTTATATTACTGTGCAAAAAGATACACAATAGCCGTCAACACTCACAGGATTCAACTGGCTCTAGATCCCCTTTATCTGAACCTGCAGATTCACACAGCCGTGTAAAAAAACAAGATCAGAAACAGTCAGCTTTCCACAAACGGTTCAACTGTGTTTTTCTGTACACATCTTCAGCTCCCTGATACCGAAACATCAGTGAAGCTCTCTGGGTTTAAAGATTGTGCTTGCACAAGGGTGTTTACCTTGGTCCTGTTCACTGGGTGAAACTCCTAGTGATACATCAGTAACATTCTCTGGGTTGAGATGAGCGATAGCATCAGAAATTCGGTCCAGAGAGATTAGAGCTTCAGCAGCATACAGATGACCCAGGAACCTGGGGACAGACATTAACACATTAACACAACACTCGTCACAAACTGACCAAGGAAAAATTCAGCTAATGGTCTATAAAGGCCCTTTATGTCAGAATATAATTATATTACAGTATAATTACAAAGAAAGAAGTTTCACTTTCAGAAATTTCAGAAACACTGAGAAAAGACTTCCAGAGTGTCTCGGTTATGGCATGTCATGGGGGCAATACAATAAGATTTTATTGCTGTTGTGATAAACTGTGTCACAATATTCTTTTCTGACCATACTGTAAATGTCATCAGCATAAAGCATGCTGATTAACTACAGGTTTATTAAAGGGAGCATAAATAGGCCTGTTTAATTTAATGCAGTAAAACACTGAACAAAAATGCTATAGATATAGATGCATTATTAATATTATATTTTTATATGTGGCATTACGTGTTTGTTTGTTTTTCTGACATATCGCACGCTCTAGGTCACGTTATACTCAATTATCAGCTCCAAATGTCACCTTCACGACAGCCAAAGGAGCTATGCAACAGCATTGAGGAAAACATAAATACAATTATTTTTCTAACTAATAAAAACACTTATATCATATATAAAGCTATTAGACTGAATGGTTATGAACATATTACCTGAAATCAGAAATAGTCTATGAGGTAGCTTTCAGTGGCATTAAATGGTATGGACATCTGGTTCCTGTCACTGCTGTTGTGAACAACTATGACACTCTGAAGTTCTTTTTTAATGAGGCAATTCACATCAATTTCTTAGATTTTAATAATTGCATTATGTAAAATCTGTGAAATTCCCCATTACACAGAAGGAATAAACAAACAACAACAAAAAAGAAGAAAATCAACTGATTTAACAATAGGCAGGCCCAAAATAATTTCAGTGCATGCTTCACAGAGTTTAAAAACATTAAAAAAAAGAAAAGAAAGAAAGAAAGAGAGAAAGAGAGAAAAGGATCAAAGAATGTGAACTGACTGGTTGAACCACACAGTCATCCTTAGGCCATTCAGGTGAGTATCCATCCATCAATATGGCATCAAAATGAGAAAAGCATAATAGGTGATCTCTAGAATGGAATGCAAATGCTTTGAAAAGAGACATGAAAGTTGAGAGACTTACTTGTGGGATCCAGACAGCTTGGGCTGATGAAGGAGCTTATCTGCATGGTTAAGGGCCATCAAGTTGTCCCCAAGGGCCAGAGCGACATAAGCACTACAGGCTAAAATACAGCACCTGTGTGCAAGTTACACAGAATGCTCATATCACTATACAGTGTTTAATACAAGAGCAAAATTTAAACTTCATAACATGCAAATTCAGCCTCCAAATGGGAGAGGGGAATGAATCATGCACTCAAGTAGATTTAGAAGAAAAAAAAAAAAAGAAAGAAATCTTCCAGTGGCGCCACATATACTTGTTCGCTCCACAAAAAGGTGAAAGGCAACGTCTGGCCTCCGTGACTCAATGATAGTCATAGATACCAGACATAGCAAAGTTACCTCCAGCATCGTCTCCGAAATCACAACCACAAGGTTTAGGTCCAGTCTAGTCCTAAAGCTCAACAAAATACACTAATTGGCTGTTTAAACAGACACAGTGACTGAAACATGGAAAAGAAAACTAAAAGGAAAAAGAGACTCCTCTTCAAGTGACATTATTTTCCCTCCAAGAAACTTTCCTTGTGTGGAAAATCAATTGCACATGTTCCCAGAGTGCAAAAAAGCTTTGAGGACACAGGAAACAAAGCAAATAGCAAACTTTTGTGCTATTCATCTTTTACTGGTCATGTACTTTACAATTTCCACAAACTATATTCAGTATTAGTAAACTATCTCCTAAATGTAACAGAGAGAAGGTATCACTAATAACTGTACCCCACCATAACCCCATCCACCTTTGCTCTGTTTCCTGTTAGCTCCAGCTCTGCCACAAGTCCATCATTAAAGGGGTAAGGAAAAAGAAAGGGAGCGAGGGTGAAAAGGGGGGAGCAGGCCCAGGCCTCTAAGCGGCTGGCTGGGACACAAAAGGCTCACAGGATTCCGGGAAGTGAAACCTGAGTAAGTGACGGCTATGCTCGTAAACGTGTCACCGCATCAGGGTGTCAATCCAGGGTCACCCCTCAAACCCACCCGCCTTTTCCTTTCCACCGCATCCGGATAGCCAGCCGACGCAAACAAATGAAAAATGCCTCAAGTCGAACAGGGGAAGGGATGGACAGAGGTGTGAGAAAGAGTAAAAAGTGGCAAAAATGTGATTTTCCTAACCATATAGTTACGCTCCAACACATGGCTAGTTTATTTTTAATAACAACAATAAGTATTTTAGATGGACACTTTGAGTACCCTCTAGCACACACATCTCACCTTAAACACCTAAATCTGCATCAGATTTCTAAATGAACATAAGGGATAATTAATCTTTCTCAAGAAAAAGCTCAACAGTAACAAAACATTAAGATGTTATCCAAATTTCCTTCCTGTTTGTTTAGCATACAAATATTTTCTTTGATCTTACCTGAGGTTCTCAACTTCCTGTTTTCTGAGAGGTGATGAAGGGGCGGCAGGAATGAACTTGTCTCCCTCTTGGCCCTTTCCACTGTGAATCAAAGCAAGCAGGAAAAGGTTACTGGACCAGCCCACTGTCGTATGCTCAAAGGTGAGTGAAGAGAGTAGTTCAAGAGAATGTTTTGTCTCTAACGGAAGAGCATGTGCCACTGTTAAGATTTGTTGGTGTTCTGCTTCCAAGTACTACTTTCCAACTTGATAAATGACTTACACAGGAGTGAGTGTGCAGGGGAAGCATATGCTGATATAAAAGTGACCTATCCTTTTATCATGGGTTAAGAAATCACAATGCAAAAATAATATATATATATAAAATAATCAATAAATAAATAAATAAATAAATTTGCAGATAATAGAATAATATATTTTTAGAATACAATAATATNCTGGCCTTCACTACACACACACACACACACACACACAATTTTTTAAAAATCATTTTTAAATCATCAGTGCTAGCTTCAGTCATCCCACCAAACCCAACAGCAGAGTAACTGAAAACTGAAATATAACGCCCCCTGTTGGAAAGAAATTAACATTACACAAGTTTCCAAACGAGTACAAACAGTGTAGCATCTGGACAACATCCAAACCACTATGTATACCGAGGGAAAAATTCATGCCTATGGCAATCTTGTAAGAACAACACACCTGTAGGTTGTGTTCTGTGTAGACTGGGATGCTAAGACGATCTTGCGATGATAGCCCTGCCCCACAATGGACTGAACTATCCCCTTTTTACTAGGCAGGCCTTTGGTTTCCTGCTCCGAACTCTAATAAAAGGAGAAAAAAGTCGTAGTGAAACGTTTAGTCAAAAGTGTCAAGCTGGAATGAATCATTTGTGTGGTTTCTCTCCCTTACTCCTTTGTTGGCAGCGATGCAGCACTCAGCGAGGCGTAGCCAGAGACGTGGGTTTGAGTGGTACACCTGCACTGCTTCCATGAGGCACTCAAACGCTGCCAGCGGCCGACCGATGTGCAGCAGCTGAATGCCACAATTATAGAGAAGTTCATATCGTTTATTCGCCAGGAGAGCACACATGGGGATCCCAGTGAACTTTTTAGCTGTGGGGAAAAAAATAAAATGGCACTCATTCGTCTTCTTGCCAACTAAAATTTAAATGATAACGTTTGTATGGTTTCATTATCAAGCAGCACTGAATGTGTGACTGAAGGAATATACTGTAAAGCTGGAGGAGCAAGCAAACTTTAAGGCCAAGTTAAGTTACCACTGATTTCACTTTCTTTAGGTTGAATTGTAACCTTCACAAAGCGGAATTTTCCAGATGGACCATAAAATCAGAATTTGGTTAATCTCTGAGGAGTGTTCTGTTTTATAATGCAAATATAAACCCTGGCCACTTACCCTGGCCATTCTTGCCATCTCCTAGTTGTGCACACGTGTTGTCATTCTCTTGCAGGGCTTTTTTAAAGTAAAAGATGCCCAGGTTGTGTTTACCCATGGCAAAGTGGATACAGCCCAAATTATTCCAGAACATGCAGCGTACGCATTCACCTACATTGAGGGGGGAAAAATAACAGCAAAATTAATATAACTATCATCCATTTAATAACCATCCAGCTATTAAATTGTGAGATATATTGGAATTGGGAAGAAATAACTGTACCCGTTTTAAGAGGTCCAGGATGCTCAGCTATATTGGAGCTGTTGAGGAGTTTTACTGCTTTACGGTAGTTTCCCCTCAGATACTCAAAATTACTCTTCAGGAAGAGGGAAGGTGCAGACTGAGAGAGCAAAAACAAAAACAGTCAACCTAGCCAGCAGCCAACAGTAAGACATGCAAGCTTTAAACAATGCAATCTTTGAACCTGTATGCCTTTCTTCATCATACACTCATTGTATTATACTGCTGTATGTGCACGCAGGCAGATATTACTCACATTTCCAGCTGTGTTCATAACAGACTTGATCTCCCTTTTACAGGCCTTGAGGGACTTCATCTGAATGTAGGCCCGCACTTTATACTGCACAAACAAATACAGAGAAAAATTAGGGCAAAAATGAAGATACTTCTGATTTGCTATTAAAAAGATGATGCTCTGCATGGATTTAAGTAAATCATTTATTTTATTATTAAACTAATTTGCTGATATAATCAGGCATCCCTACAAATACAGCTAGGTCTTTCGTAACTCCTCTAGACTTAGAGTCTTAATGACTCTTTAATAAATGCATTCACCTGGTGTATCCGAGACTTGGCTGCCTCAATCATGGCAGCGAACTCCGCTTTTTGAGCAGCAGATTCCCTGGCTGCGCTGCTGTTACCCTGTTACAGGAATATAGCATTAAAAGATTCTGTTCTAGTACTGTGCATTTCAATATTTCAACTCAAAGCAAAACAACAAAAACAAAAGAACACAAATGATAGAACCAGTCATCTAAAACAAGACTTGGTGTGATTATTGCCATTTGGTTCTACATTTAAGTCTCACAAAAGAAGCAAGAGGAAAAAAACAGAAAAACTATTTCATGGTAGCCACGTGTTTTTCTTACCTCTCCTTTACCATTCTTGCTGTTGCCCTGTACTGAGAGTTTCTCCAGCATGGTGAGGAGATGCAGTGCTTTTTCTGGCTGGAAGGTGAGCAGGTAAAGGTCCACCAGCAGGAAGCACACCGCCTGAGCAAATTTCTCTTCTAGGACAGAGAACCCCATCAAGCCTTGCCACCTTACCGCACTACACCAGTAGGTAGCAGAGCGGGAGCACTGACACTTTAAGCAAGCTAAAGTACAGCTACTTCACAGTACATAAAAAAAAACAATCTTCATTTTAAACGTTTCCACTGGAGATTCACCAATATGAGAATATTAGACTAATGCCAACATCTGATATTTTTTGTACATATCTAATATAAGCTTACAACAACACATTAATGGGCCTACATCTACAAGCTGTAGCAATACAGAAAAAACATATTGCTTTTTGAGTCCTACGAGTGCAGTAAAATGAATAAGATGCAGATTTCAGTAGGGCAGACCAGCATAGCTTAAACACTCTGTTCTTCTGAAGTACAACACATACATAATTAAATACTGGTTTGAAACATCCATTAAATCTTAACATCTGTCTGATGCTTATATTTCTATTACAGCAAATATCTGCCAATATCAACCAAGCTTTTATATGATCTTCACTGAAATTCAGAAACATACCAAAAGGTTCCAGAAACTGGTTAAGCTTCTCTCCAATAGATATGGCTTCTGAGTACTGCCGCATATGGTAGTGAATGATGGCTTGATTGTAATAGAGAATGCTGTTTTCTACATCATCTAGACCATCAATGTCCTCCACTGCAGAATGAACCTGAATGTACAAAAAGATGAATAGAAAACACCATCAAGCTTAAGGAAAATCAAGTTTCTGCTCAATAGTTAAATTTAAAGTCATACAATTAAAATACATTAGGGATGTAAAGATTCCCTCAGCCCACAATTATGATACTGGATCCATGATTCAATATTTCTGAACAACTCAATATTTTGAACGAAATTCGAATGAAGAAAAAAAAATGAATGTAATGATGTTGCATAGCTTAACAATGACACTTGAGCTGGGATGCAGGAGGATCGCTGGAGCTAGTTGTCGTTTGGTGCCGACTGTTTACAAATGTTGGTGTTGAAACAGTGCAGCTGAATTAGATGGCATAATTATTATGCAGTGAAACACACGCCGTCACAGTCTTACACTGCGATATCATGATTTCACGATGAATACTAACTATAAAACAAACTGTGGAGGTACCCGTCAGGGAGAAACAGAAAGCCAGGTGTCAAATCTTATAAGCAGTATCCTAGGGCAGTGTTCTCACCTGATTTTTTATTGTCATTAATATCTGCTTCAAGGTGCCAGTTGTTGTCTGCCCAGTTTTGTAGAACTCAGCAACAGCTTTGTTCATGGCAATTTTATAGTCCTCTTTATTCAATTCCTGAAGACTTTCGAGTTGTTTCAGGGACTCATCATAGTTGCCAGCCTACAGGGGAAGCAAAGCAGTGAAGTGGTGAATTACACAGTATAGGTGACATTTAATAGCAGGCAATGGAAATACAAACTAAACCGAATGTATCAGGCTTGTATAAAAGTAAGTACCGTAAATGCTTCAAAAGCATTCGTGGCCATCTCCTTCTCTTGGTCTGAAATCCCAGGGGAAGCAGCACTGTCATGTTTCATGTCACTGACTTGGTCTTGAAAAAGAACAAAAGTATCGAGTAGTTAAGTTCACTGTTTTACCTGATACTTGAAGCAGCATGCAAATATCTAAAAGATGCAGAGATGTTATATGTGAAAGCATCAGACTGCACTAAAGCTGCAAAGTTAATGTAGCTAACATGTCAAAAAATATTTTATATTATTATTATTGTTGTTCTTCTAAAAGTCATGTGCAAAACTAAAACAGCAGGCAGCAGACGAGTTTGGCCGACCGACTTCGTTGGCTGGAAGGGAGAAATTTTGTTAATTTGGTGGACCATTCCTTCAGCTGAAAACCGATTGGCTAGTAAGCTACCAAGGCAAAGAACACACGAAATACAAATCGGGCCTCTGGGTTACATTCACTGCTAATTAACGCTAGTTGCTTATTCTGAATGTGTCCAACAAACCCCATGGAAACCAAACGCATGATTTACACAGACTCTGCTCCCAGTAAATCAGCTGATACACGGTTAGCGCCGTCTGAAGTACCATAACCAGCAGGCTAACTTAGCATAGCAAGCTAACTTTGCTAAGCTGGCGTTAAGGTTACTGTTACTATTAACGTATTCCACTTGCGGCGTCTCCTTAAGTATACGGATCATATTTCGTTTTTGAGTCTTTTAGAGCAGGCCACTGCACTCGCCTTAATATTAAATAGCAATCGTTTATCAAGATGAACGACTAAATGAATGAGGCTAACGTTACGTTTCAAGTCTGCCCAGTCAAATCAGCATTTGTTCTCATTTAATTTAATGTATGTGCTTTTTTCAGAAAGATGTCTCTTATATAAAGACATCTAGCGTTATATTCTGTATTTGCCTATTTCTAAATCATTGGCCCGTATAAGTTCGTTTGAGTTTACTGTTGACCTACTGGGCTTGCTAGGCTAACAATGTTAGCTTAGCTTAGCTTGCTGCAGTGCTGTTTACAGTCGGTTTGTAACTTTGGTAACTTTGACGGCTTCGGCGGATAACGTACACTAATTACAACTAGAGTTTTAGAGAACTGCAGTTCTGAATTCACCACAATGGCAAACTTTCAGTAATATTTGCATCTCCAGCAGTGGCAGGTAAACACCCAGCGGTCCAGCTAGTCACAACACCGCTGGTTAATGATTAAAACAGCTTACCAGAGTTGCTTTCAGCCATTTCCTAAAAGTAGTGCGATGGACTGAACGCGTGTTTATTCCAGTGCCAGGATACTGTTCAGTGATTCTCTTTGTCTGTCGATAAATATATTTATATATGAGTCACAAGAGCAAAGGCTCATTGATGTGTAGCCGCAGTCACTAGCTTTCGCTTCGTTCAGGTTTTCACCGTGAAAAACAGAGCAGTGTCTGTAACTGACCGCCATCTGCCGGTGTGGAGGAGAAACACAACGTCAGAGAGAAGCAGTGAAACGCTCGGAGTGACCACTAGATGGCGACAGCGCTGAGCTGTTTAAAGACTGAAAGTCACTGGTTTAGGTTTTGTCTGGGGGACAAACTGAAGGGGATTTTTGATAATCAGATGCGTCGAAGTAAAATTAAAATAGAGCATGTTGGTGTGAAAACATACACACTTACGCAAGTAAACATCTTCACTATGTTATATTTTTATATGGCTTTTCATGCGTATGATCTGAAGGCCTGCTCGTTTCTATTGTCTGTATTTCCTGTGATTCCCATGATTTCTTTTAGGTCTTTAGACTACATGCAGTCACTACGATGTTTAGTTGACCAGTATACCAGACTCCAAAACACAACAGTGTGTTAATGCCTGGTTTTAGTGTTTTTAATTCCTCATTTCCTGATTGTATGCACACAATCAGCTGTCATATGCATTATGAGAGAATTTCACGATGAATGGACCAATAAGAACACTCCAAAGCCCCCTCCTGTATGACGTGTTGAGGTGCGAAATACAGGCAAATGCAATTAACCTTAGGGACCCTCTGGATATCAAAACACATCACTCAAAAACAAGTTCAGGGAAAGTTTATTGTTTAGCTGCTTCACCCACAATTACCCAGCATCTTTCTTTGGTTTTCTTAACTAACCAGAGATGTGGCGCTGGCCTAGTTAGTTGTAGCAAATGGGTTTACCCAGGTGGTCCTTTATACCCTAGCTACCATGACTATGCCTGGGATACCTCTGAAAAACTTTATGTCCTAGCATATCTGTAAATCCTGACCAGTGTTCCCAAGAATTTGGTGGAAAGGCTGAATTGTTACTCATTTCTCAAACTGAAGAGGAGATGTGTAAGATCTGAGTTGAAGAGAAAAGAGCATTTCCAGAACAGGAAACATTTTGCTCCCATTGAAGCTAGGTTCAGCACTGCTATAGTGGAGCCAGTCAAAATGGGAGCCCACTCCACTCCAGGGGGTATTTTGTACATTGATGGAGATACTTGTGTTTCTGTTGAGTTTGGTGTTGAGCCTAAAATAGAAACAAAGTCAAATGTTCTTTATGTTTCCCATCTATCTTTCTTTTCAGTGATTTGTACCAGTAGTGCTGTATTCCTCGTAGCAAACATAATCACAAGATGCTGCTATGTTTAATGTTTTTATGTTTTTCCAATGTTCAAATTTGTTTTTAAATGGGTTATAAACAATCTATCTCCACGTCTCATTCTCTTAGACAGTCTCTGTCAACTAAAGAGACAAAACCAGGATCAACATTAAATATCAAAATTACCCATTACCATGCCCAAGATTTGAATGACACCCCCCCCCCACCATGGTAGTGAGCCTGTATAATAAGCAAATCAACATACAGAATGAATTAAAGTATTAATATTTTATTCATCATTTAGTTAGTTAGTTGCATAATTAAACAATTTATTATTTGCTGGCTGATCAACTAATATCGGGCATAGAATTTATCTATTAAAAACAGCCAAGAGCAGAAATGCTATACATAAATGATAATGTGCCATTAATACTATAATTTAGACATTTGTAAATGAACATCTTGCTTTGGTTTAGTGCTTTGGAGAACGTACTCTCTGCTGTGTGGGGTGCAGTTGCTCTTGTCTGAAACGTCAGTTTTAATATCTACACCTAGCTGTGATAGATCTACTTGTATTCCCCCTTAGGTGCACTGATGGTGAAATAGGCGAATGATCACTTTTCTCTGCTGTTACTCGATACAAAGTCACAGCCGATCAAGTCAAACTTAGTCAACGTGTTAATGGGTAATTGTTGGTGCCGAGGGGCGTTCTTCACATTGGTGAGTGAAAATTTCAGAGCCTGTTTATTGATGAGTTGCATATTATGAGACTGGAAAGCCTAAATCACAGACTGCACGGACCTGTCAGTATGGCTTATGTAATGGACCTCTTACTCTGTTACACTTACATAAACAGATTTTACAAAAGGTAGCTTCAGTCATCGCAACCATCAGTGCAACAAAATGGAGCTTTGTTGTATATACCATCAGATAAGTGTCGCTCCACAGCAGCTCTGTGTTAAAGGACAGTGCTCGTCCGCTCAGTATAAAGAAACACAGCTGCCGAGTCCTTCAGCAAGAGACACTCTCAACTGCAGCATTTACTTTCCACTTTGACTTCAATTAGTCTAATTGAGCCTGGTACCTAGAGATCTTGAAAATGTCTCACTAATTGACACCAGGAAGAAAAAAAGAGAGAGAGAGAGAGAAAGAAGGTTGAGAGGAAGAGGGATGATTGAATGCCTGTGAGCATGTCTGGTTATTCCGAGGCTCCGTAACTATGACAGATCCCTCTCTCCAGGCCTGTGGGATATTGGAGCATTCCGACAATATGACTCATTATACTCAGTCGTTCTAGAAAAGTTAGACTGGCCATGGCAGAACTCAGACACACTGAAAGGTTCTAAACTACCAAAAGACCAATATGATGATTCCTTGACTTGTTTATTCGCTTTGATAATGTGATGTCTGAAATGCCTCTGGTGGTGCAATAAACACTTCCACTGTGACTAAGAGCAGCGCACACATTTGTTTTTTGCAAGATTTCATAATGGAGCAAAATGTGAGCAGGGGAACTTGTGGGGACAGGAATAATAGGTGTACAGGAGTTACATAAGTTATTGAACAGGAATGACTGAATGTATATGGGATGTATTGTTTTTGTACATATGAGTTACAGTACAGGAATGACTATACATAGGGGTTAAAAATTAGAATTACTTGGGCATATATATGAGTCTTATACAGGGGTTATTGCAGGAGTTACTGTGCAAGACTCCTATATGTGCACAGCAATTTCTATACTTTAACTTATACGTACAGTAATATCTGTACAAGACAATCAATGCTATATACATATAAGTTATTGTACAGGAATGATTGTATGTTTGTAGGATTGATTGTTTTTGTACATATGAGTTAATATACAGAAATTACTGCAAAGTATAGAAAGTATTGTGCATAAATTAAAGTACAGGAATTATTGTAGGAGTTAGTGTATAAGAATGATTGTGCATTTGAGTTATTCTACAGTTGTTATATTGTATATATAAGTTGCTGTAGGAGGCATATATAAATTTTACTGTGGATGTATTGTTGTACATACTGTATATAGGCATTATTGTTAGGGAGCTTTGTGCATAGGAAGTTATAAGTTGTTTTATATAAGCAATTGTGTCATTTTACATATATTAAGAATTATTTTCATACATAGGAATTATTGTATATGTATTATTGTGTGTCACTGGGCAGTAGTTATTGTATTATATTATAAGAGATATTGTACATCTACTATTGTACATGCATGGGGTTACTGTACATGAGTTATTGTACATTAATAGGAGTTGTTGTGGCAGCTTTAAAAACATTTCTGCAGCTGAAAAGGACAAATCTAGTGTCACATTCAGGGGGGATAAGTAATTCCATTGCTAAAGTTTACTAATGAGCGTACTAATGAAGTTACAGGGGTGTGTTACAACAGGAAATCCGTGCAGTTCAGTTCAGAAATCTTGTATGGATGGAAAAGGTTTATCCAGTACCTTTTGATTTGAGTTTACCACATCTCACTCCCACCAGATCACTGAATGAGAGGCCAATCTGGTCTTTAAATCTCTTACCTAGTCCTCGTTTCACTGTGTGCATGTTTGGGGGCTGTGCATCTACTGCTGGTAATACACAAGGCAATTAGGCCAAACGCAAGTTATTTGCAGTAAACGAGGAAGTCGTAATGGAGTCAATGGGAGCCTTTTATTGGGCTCAGAGGGCCCTGAGACAGAGCAGAAACAAATGAGTGCTGAGCCATGTTCGTCAGGAGAAAGTGTTCCATTAAATACATGGCTGCTTAGAGACAAACACCATCATTCAGCTGCCACTGCTACCGTCTGTGTGTAAATCACTGACTGCCTAAAATGTGCTGTGCAACTGAATGATTGATTAATCAGGAAGAGCATTTAGTGCACTGTTACTGAACAGTTTGATGATGCAGGTTCCTGTCTGTTCCCACGACTCTGATAATACACAGAGTAATGTAGCATTTAAAACATAGAGTCTAGAGTCTTCTAAAAGATTCCTGTCTGTTCTTCGGAAGTAATTAGTGATAGCAGCCTGATCTAACATTTGAAAGGAACAAGAGAACATTTCCACATGTATCCACTTATTCACCCTACAGCTGCAAAGCTCTGCTTATTCGTGCTTAAGTTATAAGCAGTGTTTCAGACTTGAGTCTTTTCAAATAAGGCACAATACAAAGCAGCCTATCAGAACAGAGATCACTCACTTATATCGGTTTAAAAGGTGCAGTAACAAAACAGTAACAAACTAAATCAACTGTTTCATAGTAAGAAAAGTGATCATGTGGTCTGTGGTCAATAATCCACACAAAACACAGAAATGAATCTAAGGAATTAAATAACACACAACTGTACGCAACCGAAGGATATGCCCATTAATTAGTTGTAACCTTTCAGGTCCCAGAGCTAGTAGAGTGTTTTCGGTTTATCGGTCCAGTGCTGAAGAATCAGTTTTATGTGTTTTGATACCTGTTTGAAAAGACCGTTTAGCTGGTGATTAAATGGCTAGGAACTTTCCCAGAATATTGGCTATCGTTTCCTATAAGTTCTAATAATAAAAAGAACCTGTTTTATGTTCAAAGAACATTTTAAAGATGTTTATAGTTTCAAATAATGTTCCTATAAGGTCAAATGTTAACTAAGACACACTGTTTTAACTGCAACGTTCAGAGGACATTTTAAGGATGTTGTCAGGGCCACAGATTATGTTACATGATAACATAAATTCACTCTCAGCATGACCATTCTCAACATTCGGATGATGTTTTATAGATGTTACTGAGACTTGAGATGACAGAATGCTTTTAGAAAATGTTCTCCTACCTTTAGAAAGAACATTCTGGGAACTAAAAAAAATCCCGGTGAAAACATTAATGGAACATATTAATGGAAAACATTTAAATCTATGTAAAGGTGAAGGTAAAAGACATTTTAAACACAGGTAAAGTGTCCTTCACAACAACCCTTGTTAAGGTTTCAGGTAAAAGACTTAAGCACACAGGATTTTTGCCTGTACCAGCACCCCATAACTAAATATTTCAAGGATATATTTAACATTTTATGCCTGAAACATTTTGAACTCAAATTTGACATATTTATGAAATTTTATTTGTATCCCGTTATCTGAAAAATATTCCAACAGTCACTTATTTAACGGGTAGTTTATCATTCGGATTCCTGCAGATCATTTCCAGGTGAGGTTAAACCCATCAAATGCTGCATGACTAGAACACTAGATTGAAGTGTCAGTTGCTATTTTAGGAATAATGATTTGCTGTGATGGCTAATTCAAGCTAAGCTTGTTAAGATGCTAACACTAACATTATTAGCATTTGTGCTAACCAAAGTGAGTTTGCTCATAGTTTCCCATTTGCCAGAGACAAATCTAAGCTTTGTTTGATTCTGCACACAATTCTGTCTAATTGTAGACATTTCTGGGAGTGTGTGGGTGCACCCTATATTATTCCATGTTGGCAATGGAAGTGTTAGGCTAAGATAACCAGTAAGCAGAATGATCAAAAAGTCAATTCATTTGTTTGCTGTACATTATTGCCTAATAACACTCATTAACTGTGGTAAAATCACTGTAGTGCATGGCATTGAATAGGTTACTGCTTTAATAAAATGATGACAAAATATAGTATCATGAATTTTACCAATCTTCACTAAAGAAATGACAAATAAATGATGTTGCCAAACCACATAATGGAAAGGTTATTCCATCAACTGCACAATGTTTATTTTTTATAATTTGTCGCATTAATACCAAAGTTGGTTGATCTGTGCCGTCAGTCAGATTTATAGCTGGAACTTTCTCGGTTTTGTATGTTCTATGCATGCAAATTAGATCACAAAGACAATATTAATTAGTGAAGCATGAATCTAAAGTTTCTGAAAAAAAGCTGTTTCAAATTCAACCTATTTTTCCATTTAAGTTAAACCATGAAACTGATGCATGTAATAAAGTCTGTGCATCTTCAGGATCCTTTTGGACTGATCAACTGATGAGTTTGTCTCAGGACTAACCTTTGTCCTCCTTTAATGTGTGGAAGCTTGGAGACGCAACAGGCTGTTTATGCTAGTTCCAACAGAGAAATGAGCTGCTTGCTTTCCTCTTAAGCATTTTTAAGCCAAATGATGTGCTATAAAGCTTATCATGCATGATTATTAACTGCAGTAATGTACGGATGGCATGAATTTTAAAGAACATTTTTTGCTGAAATGTCAAGGAGCTATCATTTAGATCCAGTAATGGATAAGAGGCAGATAGTCTGAATCATCCAAATATACAGAATGTGAGGATGTGAGGGAAAAGATGTTCTGTGACTGAGATTAGAAATCAAGGTGCACTGTTCAGAGTTGGTACATGAGGTTCCTATGCGAGGATCAGGAGAATAAAGTAGCCTATTAGAATTTATAAAATACTGTGCAGCATCTTCAGCCATATTGACCCCAAACAGAACAACTGAATAATGCAAAACGTCAGACAACCTCACTGTAGGAACAGTGTATGTCCTCTGGATCCACTTCTGTTCCGGAGTATTGGAGATGGAAATCCACATCACAGACCCCTCTTCCCCCCTTTTTTCCTTTCTCGCTCTCAGATACTCATCCGCTGCTTCATGACCCTCATCATCTCTTCATCTTTATGATGCCCCGTTAATGCATGACCTGACAACAAGACTCTCAAGAAGGATTACACTGCCTTTGACATAGCAAAGCTGAAATCATCATCACCACCATCATCGTCATCATCATTATCGTTCCTGAATATATTTAATGACTGACCCACAGAGCAAAATGAAGTGATGTATACAGCACACTTGGCTACATGTTGTTAACTTACTGATCCAAATAGCCTTTAAAAATGAATAGAAATTAAAGGGTCACGTAATGCTGCTGATTATTAATGACGCAAAAGTATGAGAGAGTAAACAACGTACACTAACTAGTAAGTGTAGAACTGGCTGGAGCAGTTGTATAAGAAGTATTGGCTCTGTAACAGGCACTCAATATGAATTCCACCCACTGGTAATGACACGCTATGAATTATGTATGGAACACCATCTCATGAATTGTAAGAGGCATGAAAACTTGCTCTAGGTGCAGAAGTATTCAGAAACACTGAACTTACACAGATGTACACAAACAGAGAATGGAAAGTCATAAATCTAACTTGGATTGCTATGAATCACCAGTAGTTACGAACAGCGCTTCAGCAGCATTAAAAAAAAGGTTTTCTCTGCCTGAACATAAATCGATAAACATGCAATTTTGATTCCCATATGTGCACTACAATTTGACCTTTGTTCTCTGGTCAATGGGGGCTTATTTCGCCATGCAGGGTGAAAATGTCTGAACATTAGACAATGAATCACTCTATCCTCTATGCCCACACTGCCAGTGCAACTGATGAGCTTCTTTCTACCCTGCTGAATGTTAATGCAGACAACCTGCACTTCAATCTAAAACCCAGAATAACTCTGCAATGCTGATCGCCCTTTCCTACTACATAACAAGGCCTAATTCAGGGTAGATGTATGCTTGTGTATAATGGGTAATTAACTGGTCTTGCCTACCATTATCATGGAATGAATTGTACTATATTTCATTGACATTTCAATCACCGCTTGTAGACATTAATTGCTTTCTCATTGGGCAGTTGTGTCTTGTGTCAAATGTCAGGCAGAAGGTGAAAAAGAAAATTCTGAATGCATAATTGCCTGAATTATCATATAATTTATGCATTATATAATAATCTCCCAAAAAGAAAAAAAGTTTTCAAAAATAATCAAAAGAAAATGAATTATTTACAACATTGATCCATTCAGGCCTGACATGCTCTTCTGGTGCCAGTCCATCAATTCTACACCAGATTGCGCAGCTGGAAGGAAAGAAAGTATACAGTGGGTGTTGGATAAAGGGCACAAGCTCCATCCACACTGAGAAGTGAGAAAATGTCATTTTGCATAATACAGTTTTGACACATTTCTAGCGGAGTTTTAGCACATCAGTTATGAAAGTGCACATTTTGCCTGAAAATGTCTTTCTTTGCACAGTTTTGATAGTCTTGAAAATGATGGGTTGTGTCTGTTATCGTTTTTAAAATGCCCATTTCATACAATTCTCTTGCAGGCATGTATGTACCTCACTCGAGCCCTTCAAGCTTCAAGTACAGCTAGACTCGAACCGCCATCCCTGAAGTCTCATGGAAGACAAGCGTCCAGACTCTTCTCTGTCCTGGCTCCCAGATGGTGGAATGAACTCCCACTGGGTGTTCGAACAGCGGAGTCTCTCGCAGTCTTCAAACGCAGACTAAAGACCCATCTCTTCATAATGCACTTAAGTGAGTAAGTACTAGTAGAGGTGTAAGTTGTGTATGTACTTGTGTTGTGTTCCACTTATATTGCACTTATAATGACCTTTTTCTTTTCTTTTCTATAGGTGTGAGCACTGGGCTGGGGTTGCCAGGTAGTGCTCTTTTTGCTCTATAGGTGTGTATTGATCTATCTAGATATCAGCACTGGCCCCCTGTTCGGGCAGTGTCTGAGCTCATGGTGAGTTTTAGGCTCTGAACTTCCTGTACTAGCTGGAATATTATCCAATGGAACACTAAGCACGGTTGTAAGTCGCTCTGGATAAGAGCGTCTGCTAAATGCCTTACATGTAAATGTAATGTAAATGTATGTCATTTGTGTGGTCATACTTCATTTTTACACAACCATGTTTAAACCGTTCTTTATTCTCTAGAATTAAACAGCCTGATTTGGGTTACTGTTCCTTTAAGACTGGTACATGGTATATGACCTCTGTTCTGATGGCTGCACTGTGTTGTACCTCATTCAAAAGCATGAATGGGCAGGACAGAGCTACTGTAGGAGGAAGTGGTGAATTGTAGTTTGTTTTTTCATGATATCACAAAAACTCTGAATGCAAAACAGGCTGTTTTTGCAGTTTACTTTCTATATATGGACTGATGGATGTTTTGAACCTAATGCACACACACCAAACTCTTTAATTCCAAAAAAGTAAGGAACTCTTCTGACTTTCCATGATATGGCCACTTAATTAAAATGGAATAAAGAAGATCCATACACTGTTAGAAAAATGCTGTGAAATTTAAAGTAAGTAATTGCCAGGTTAGTTACCTATTAAATACTCTAAACATGCTCCACAATCTGGTCAGCAGGCTGTCAGACAAAGCCCCTAGTAGCCCCCCTAAAGTAGTAATCATATTGTTCTTTTGGATTATTCATTTTTTTAGTGTTTATTCCCCTGAATGTTTCATTTTAAAAAAACACTTAAATTTTAATATTTGATCAGCTATGGACAACACTTTTGCAAGAAGAATGAAGAACAAACACTTCAACATTTTTTATTAATAAATGTTTAATTTTATGCATTTAGGCTCAGGCTCTTCCCTTGACTAGTTTATTTATTTATTCATCCCTGACTAATTATAGTGTTTTTTTATCAACTCAGATTCTGTCAATCTGCTAAGCACATCTATTTTGTTCACATTAGCTTTTCAGTGTGTCCCACTTCAAGTATAGAGTGCTTCTTTACAGTACATCTAACCAGTGTGTTTGCTACATACCGCTTGCAGATTTAAAACATATTTAATAAATAAGCATCTATGGGGTTTCTTATAAAGATGTCTTTTTTTATTTAGTAAGTAAATATTCTAAAATATTTTGTAAATATTCCCCTTAAAGTGGTAACTGTGTACTGAATAGGCCTTAGTTTCTGGACTCTGAAAACATATTACTGATACGTATACATATACAGTACATCCCAACACTTATTATGCTAAAGACTATGCTAAACACAGTCACCAGTACATTGTCCAAAAAGGATTTTACTCAGTTTTGCATATTTGTGGAATGGTTCTGCTACCCAAGTGTGTACAAGTTGAATAAGTTAAGCTGAACAGTTAAATCCAGTACTACAGTTCACAGTTTGCCTTTATGTGTGGGTATTTATAGTTTTTGTTCACAGGTTTCTATTTCATTGCACACATTTGCACCTTAGCAAACATTTGCAAAACAATTACAAAGAAATAAGTGATGATCATGTTCCTAGAGAAAGGGCGGAATTGCTTTTTGGAAGTAAATGTGTCTTTAATACCCAAATGGTTTTAATACATGGAGGGCAATCAAACATAAAGGGAACCGTGCCTTCATCTGAACCTGTACGTGTTTGGCCCACAGCTAATTTTTCTGCAACTTTGTCATGATTGTACTCTTTATTTTATTTAGCAACATGTTAATTGATTTCAGGCTGCAGGTATTTATTTTAAAAAAGGGGTCAAACCCCGAAACTAGTGTTATGGTGCTGAATCTTTATTGACTGTGACATTGATGCTCATTTTTGCATACACCCCAACCCTCCTCCTTTTAGCAGAGCAGATCATGATTTGCAACATCTGCTAAGCAACCTATTTCCAGCTTATAGGATACAGATTGGAAGCAAACTCTGCAAAAAAGTAGCCTTCCAGGAAGAGGGTGGGGGGTCACTAGTATACAGGTTTCATTTCAAAGTCCAGTCTTTGCATCATGCACCTTTGCTCTTAAAATAGGGTTGTAAGCAAACGTTTGGTTATCCCTGGAAAATAAACTTTGTTGGCTTTAAATTTAAAATAATTAAACACAACATCTGTAACAATTATGTAATATTCCTGGACCATCTTATACGATCAGCATGTTTAAGATCTACCAACAGATTCTTGTTGAAGATCAAGTCAGGAAAGTGTGATGGATATTTCAAAAGGCTCAGCTTATGTTTCTTTAATTAGAACATGGTGGATTTTAAGGTGTGTTTGTCCTGTTGTAGACACCAGTGTCATTTCACCTTCAGTTTCTTGACTAACTGTGGCCAATTGTCTTCCAGAATTTCTATGCAGATCATGCTTGTGCAGTCAACATTGCTCAGTAGAACAAGTCACCACCACTCCTGTGTCAGCTAAACCTTCCTGTAAATTCGCTGCTATCATTTGGGGGTTTTGCTTTGCCTTTTTGGCCAGTATATAAACAATTTTTGAGAGGGTTTTTTGAAGTTCCAAAGCTTGCTTGGGCTTACCTGACATTTTGGAAATTTAATAG
>CM067479.1:33448624-33571546 GCA_034552555.1 Semaprochilodus insignis
ATTTTCAGATCCACTGTGGAACTGGCCATGGAGCCTAAATGTTACCCCAAGTCAGAGAATATATTACACTCTGGACTCATCTGACAATTCATAATGACAGTTCTACCTTGTCCTAGCAAATCAGATAAGTCCTAACAAGTTCACTTTATGTTATATTTGACCATGTTTGTTAATCATATTTGAAGTAATAGTGAAGTAGCATTTGCACATTTGCAACATTTGTTGTTTTTAACATAGCACTTGACATCATTTGTTGCTGGTGTTGTGTTTACCTTTTTTACTTCCAAAATAAACTAAACATGTAATTTGGCCAGGGATCCCCAAACCTTTGCATTTAGCTGTACTCTGTCTACAAAAATGCTGTAGTTCTTAGAAAAGCTTGAGCAGCTTCTTAAAGCAAACTTTGGAATTTTAAAATAAAAATACTTGCATGATTTGAATTATTCATACAGGTGAAAGTATACAGGTCCTCAGCCCTATGGAGCCATTCCTGCCATGCAAGGCACTGGGTAAGATGAATGCTATTGTGTGCACCCTCATAAGCCTATGACAGATGAGCCTCATAAACAAATAGCTATATTTGCTTTGAATCTGTCATAACCCATAATGAGGTCAGCCATCATCCATGAATCATAAAGTAAATATGTAACTTAAGGTCTTGCAGGAGAGAATCACTCTCCTCTGAGAGATGCTGTTGGAAGCATGTGATGATTGAGACGGCATGGCTCCAAATAGTCCAGGGCTGCAAGCACGCAAATTTTAGTTTGACGCCATGCTGTAAACTCTAAGGAGCAGGTTATGTAATTGTACTGGAGCTGAATTTATATTGTGTTTATACTGTGGTTATACTGTGTTGTTTGCTAAGATGCCACAGAAAAACACTTTTGGTTCCCTACAAACCTTTTCAATGGATGATTATATAAAGAGACATTGTTACAAAGCCTAAAGATCCTATAACAGTAGAAAGTATAGATTATTTTTCCCATCAACCATATGTGCAAGCCAAGAACCAACTTTCATATTTAAGAATGGTAAGCAGACAGAGATATTCTTCTACTTGTTCTTCTCTACCCTCGTGTCTGCTGCATATCTGATGTGCAGCTCTCAAACCTGGCGAGTTCTTCTTCCTAATAGCATATGACATTCATAACATTGTAATGTTTCAGATGAGAGTGTCAAAAATACAAATGTTATATAATCTGATTGCTAAATCGTCCATCTCCATGGAGCGTTTCACTTTATTTTGGTTACTAATGTCACATGGAGTAAGAAAATAGACACAAGAAGTGTTTAACCTCTTAAACTCTATGCTTGTAAACACTTAAACTTAAAAATTAAGTTAACTTGATATCAAATATGTATAAAATAGTAGATAATTAAAGTTAAAAAATATATGTAATACACATACATTGATTACTACAAAGTAACATATAGTCACATATATAGACAAGCACACTAACTACTAAAAACATGTGTTGTACATTTCATGTCGGTCACTTACACCAAACGTTTTCTGTAGCTGCAGATAAGATTTGCATTATAACTCCATCACCTTTCATATTAAAGAATTGACTAGCTGAGGCTTGTATGCTGTAAAAACAAGTAACTCATGGTAATTCTTTACAAGGCTTCCTTCATGAAAGGTTTGAAAACTGAAATGGGTAACTAACACCCTGAAAGATGTTTTCCTTATTTGCTTTTTGTTTATTTGTATTTATGACAATATTGTTTATATGTTATATGCTACCTTCCCAATTGAAGACAACCTGAAAATTGAGTACTTATGATATATTTTCAATATGTTCCATATTCCATAGGAAATAGGCTTATAAATCAGGAAAGAAACAAAGATTTCATCATTAGAGGTGGTTAACACTTGGTGACCTGCATTCATTTTACTCTGGTTTTGCTCTTTGGTGTTAATCCAGGGACTTACACTTGTAATCCTGAACATCAAAGTCTACACACACATCTCCCTTGGACTTTCTATATGCCATGGGCATTTTAATTGGCTCTGCAGTGCAGTCACATTTTAATTCTTCCCATTGACGTAAAATAGCAAGCTTTGAACTGTCCTTTGTGTGACTGGGGCTTTGTGTCGTGATGGAAATCTAGCAAAATCTGTAGCATGGTAGAGGAGCTGCTTTAGACAGGATCTACTGACTATTCCAAATGATCTTTCAATCAGTAGTTTGGGTAATGATAAGAAGTAGTTCATCTTTAATTATGGGTAAATTCCTTCACTCTTCAGCCCTCATAATTTAGTAACCATACCAATCATATTATAGCTCTCACTGCTATTTAAGGGGGAAACTGCTTTCTTTTCTCTTTCTCCATTTACCTCCATTATCTCTCAAAGGGTAACTATTTGACTTCCCTTTATATATGGAGATAAATCAACTGAAACAAAATCTTCTCAACACTGAACTTACATATATATGCACAATTTTGTTCTCATTGAAGCATCGGCCATTTACATAGACTGGACCGCTGCAACTATTGACAGGCTGGTTTTCAGTTAAATGCTGTCCTCCACAAATGTTGCTTACAATGCTTCACTAATGTTCAGTAAACATGCAACAACTGCATACTGTTGTTACACGTTTACTTAACATTATTTAACCATTGTTAACAAATTACTCCATGTTAACTAATGGAGTTAGTTAGTCAACACTGTAAGTGTAAATTGTTACCACATTCTTAGTTGCATATCCTTTTGATCTTCAAAAAAATCATACCTGATTTGAAGCACAATGATTGGAAAAAAAACTAAATCTTATTACAAATAAATATTTTTTCTCAAATCTGTATGTGCCATAATTATTGAAACTATTTAATTTAATACTTTGTTCAGCCTCACTTTGCCAAGAGTCTATAGAGTCTTCTTCTATAAAGACTGGAGAACACATGGCCAGTGATTAGAGACCATTCCTCCATCCAGAATCTCTCCAGATCTTTCAGATTTTGTGGTTCTCACTTGTGGACTCTCCTCTTCAGTTCAACCCACAGTTTTCCTAAGGGGTTTAGTTCATTCTGGGTTTGGTTGATTCTGTGATCAGTGAACTATTTTTGTGTTGATTTTGAGGTGTGCTCTGGATTATTGTCCTGCTGGAAGATCTAACCATGGTCCAATTTATGCTTTCTGGCTGAGGCAGTCAGGTTTTGTTTTTGTACTTCTGACAGTACTTAAGTCTGTGATACCATGTCTACAAATAAACTGTCCGGGGCTTTGGAAAATAACAGCCTTGCATCATCACAGATCCACTATTATGCATGGCTACCATGTTCTTTGTCTACACTAAATCCACCTCTGGTTTTTGTTGCCCAAAAGTCTCTGTTTTGGTTTTATCTGACCGTAGAACATGGTCCCACTGAATGTTTCAGAAGCATCTGTCAGCATCTGTACGGCTTGACAACAGAGGCTTTCTTTTGGCGATCTTCCCAAACAACTTGTGGTCATGTGTCTGATTGTAGTTCAGGAGACGTTCTGACCCCAAGAACTAACTAATGTATACAGTTCCACAGCTGTGATCCTTGGTGATTCTTAACATTTCCAGTTGTTTTGAACGTCTTGCTTATTATTGCTCTAATAGTGGAAATGTGCATTTAAACTGTTTAATTATGTTCTTGTAGCCATTTCCTGATTTGGGCAGCTCAACAACCAACAATCACTGCTGTAATCTCTGGTCTTTCTCATAGTGATGGATGACCTGTGTGATACTTCATATTTCTACCAAATGACAGTTATGGCTGACTTGTCAGGAATAAGGTGACTTTGACGCTTGTCAAGCTAAAAGTCAAGTAGTCTTTATTAGACACAGTGATATTCTGGCTCAACAGCAAACACAGAGCAATGGTAACCAAGTCGAGGTTGAGAGAGAGAGAACGTGGGAGACAGGCCAGGGTCGAAAACCAGAGAGTCAAATAGCCAGCGAACAGAACCAGAGGGAGATAAAGAGAGGAATCGAGGGAGTAGGCAGGTAGGTCAAAGCACAAAGAGAGCAACAAGGAAGGCTAACGAAACAGAAGGGGAATCCGGAAGCAAGAGTAGAGTAAACAAAGGGAGGTCGAGAACGGTAGAAGCAAAGATGAAGAGAACCGCTCGGTACGCAAACTGGATTTGGCAATACGTCATAAGGTGGATGTGGCTGAGGGGGGGTTTATATAGCGGCTGACAAATGAGGTGCAAGTGGCAAATCAGTACTCTGGTGACCGGAAGAGCGCGGAAGTGGAGTATGAGTGGGTGTTTCGGGGCATGTGGCAGTGACGTCATTCTGGGAGATGGAGTCCGGGAGATCGGAGGCGGTCGGGAAACCCGGCAGCGTGACATGACCTTTAAAGTATTGGTAATCTCTCAGGCAACATAAAATATACAACATTAAATACTTGTGGCAACAAGTGGCACAAATTGATTTGGCACTCATGGATATGAGCAAAAATATTTTAGGATTTAGGTTTTTTCCATCACTGTGCATCAAATAAACTTAGATTTATCTTAATACTCTAGCATCCACATACTCTACCATGCAGAGTACCGGACTCACAGTAGGAAGGATTTTATTTAAATAGCTGGTTGTGTTGGCATAAATTTGTGCTTACTGGGATTTGTTGTGACAGACTGTAAGGCTGGATAAGGTCTGGGTGTTCACAATGCACAGGAAGTGGCTGACTGTTGATGATCTGCCTGCTATGTGAACCGTTTTAGCTGGCACTGCTGGTGGTCTTCCCCTGCCGCTGTGTTCAGTAAAAGAGCACTCACTGAAATTGCTATGTTTCCTGTGTCTTCGCCAAGACATCCAAGTATTCTGAAAGAAAGATTAAAAGCATGATCAATAAAGAACATTTTTATAGCCTGTTTTGCTCGTGTTTACCAGTTGCCAAAATGTGTGGATATTACTACTTCTCTTCAAGCATACTGAACTTCACCTTGTCTGTTAATTCACATAGTTTTCTCTTGGGGCCACCTGGTGGCTGGAAAGATCAAACACAAAACGTTTGAAAGCCTTTCACTCTACCTCCAAACCGTCTGTCAGACATACGCACTTGAATACTGCTCCAGATTGTTGAATTCAGGACACATGGCATGTGTTTCCTTAAGAAACTTAAACATACTTTCTGGGCAAAATCCCACTGCTTTCATGTGCTTATACTTCAGGGGGTCCCTCTGAGGTACAAGCTGGCCAGTCTTGGCACTCCTTACTGCTTAAAGTTGTTCCCTGTCCAACTCTGATCTTTGAATCCTTTATAGCAATGCAGTGTATTTATAGATGTATTTCTGTCAGTGCAAACATGCTTATAAAGTGTTTAATCACTTAATAACCAATACATTTGCAATGTATTTCTTCTTTGATAAATGCAACTGAAGTATAGTTATTGCTCTCTTTACACACCCATCATCAAAAGAATATTTTGACAAATAGTTGCACCCAGAAGGGAACAACCAACAGGAATGTAAGAAGTAATGTGACAAGTAAATATAAATCTATCTTTATAGTTTTGCTTTCAGAGAAGTGATATTCTTTAGTTGTTCACCCCTAAAACTTAATAAAAACCAGTCACTATGGACCATGTTCTCTTGTGACCATATAAATTGGTGTAAAATGATGTTCTTTATAACTTTGTGTGCATTTGGACAAACACATGTGATATGGTTTGAAGCCAAGGGCTTGGGACCAAAGCAAAAAAAGTTTAAAAACTTGGCAAGTAGTGCTCAAGTCCTGCATGTTGAGAGAAATAATTTTATCTCCCCTCCCCCCTGCTCTCTCTGCTCTCGCTGCTTCTCACTCTAAAAAAGTCCCCTCCTAATGTTCACCCTCTCTTCTCATTGATGTCATCAACAGTGACCACTAGACTAAAAGCAGACGTCCTGCATCGGCTACCTGAATGATTCAGACGGCTATTTCCTTCCCTACTCTCGATTGCTCCTTTCGAATAAGCATCTCTGTTATGCTTTAAAATTCTATTAATTTAACAACATGTCCTGTATCTGTTCATTTAATCAGAAAAACAGTGGGTGGGTGGGTAGAGAAGTAATTTTTGGGAATACATACATGATTTAATTCACTGCCTGAAGAAAGTCGGTTATGCCAACTGGGATAAAGACTATCTATGTTTGTGCAAATGAGAAATAGAAAGAACATTTTTTGAAATTTATTAAATCAGATATATGTGTTTTTCTGTCTGCCCTCCTACAATTCAAGTCTGATTTTGCTTGAAAAGCAGGACGAGACCGTAATCCATATAGAAATATGCACACAGCACTGCAAAACCCCTAACACACTTGAGAGTAATGACCGATTCTTTGTCAACTCTCCAGTCTCCTCTCTCTCTCTCTCTCTCTCTCTCTCTCTCTCGCTCTCTCTCTATCTTTGTGTAACACATCCTGGCTCCTCTGCTGCAGCTGTTAAGCTGTAAGTGAAGCACAGGGAGTGTTGCACTGGGGCAGAGAGGCAGTTTGTTTCACTTCACAGCCAATCAGACACACTGTTGTCATCCTCAGTCCCATTAAGGTGAAAAACTGCCCTCACAGCCACATATATCAGGCAGAACTAGCACATCTACGGCCAATTTACTCAATTTATGCAAATCCCTGATTTTGAGGTCGGAAGAAAAGCTTAATACTAGTTCAGCATGACACTCCAGTAGCCATTCACCACCACGTCTGGGACTTTTCCATTCGTGTTTATGTCCATGCTGTTGCTGGAAGAATCCATGTAAATATGCAAAAGCGCACATTTCACACATAAACATGTGTGACATTACCTGCAGAAACATACAGGTATGATCAACTTGTAATTCAGATTAGATCTGATATGAGAATCTAATCAAATCCTGTAGACAGTCCACACTCATAGTGTACTGGGGTGTTGTTACCTGTGTATTTCTTCCCAGGACCTTGCAGGGCCTTCGTCTGCCAAAGCGCTCCACCAGGAATACACATTGTAAATTGCCTGGAAATAAAATGAACTAATGTTTTTTTTTTTTGCCATCTGAGGGCTGAAACCATTGTTTTGAACGGTCAAGTTCAATAACTTAAGTGAATTGCTCTCTAGGGCTGAACAATTAATTATTATTACGATTTTGGCTTCCTTAATCAATTAAGCATAACTTTCTGTGATGCCTTGAATTGCAAATGTCCTATTCATGTTTTAGCTGTTTATTTGATTGAATAGTCTCAGAGTATGTTTATTTATTTTAAAGCTGATTTCTTTTTTAATGTTTTGAGAGGAATTTTGTTTATGTTTAACATCCAGAAGATTTGGTGAGTTGTTGTATGTGTGTAAGGACTAGTCTTAATTTAATTTAAATGTTTATAAGGTATAACTCCTAAATCGTATCTTAAATAAACATTGTAATTTAAAATATAATGTAAGAGCAGTAATTAGTAATTGTTATATAAAAATGACATTCTGTAAATGGTTGGTTAAAATCTGCTGTATGTATTGGATGACATAGAAAGGTAGGCAGAGTGGGTGAGTGAGCGAGTGGGGGAGAGAGAGAGCGCGGGAGAGAAGAAAGAGCAGCAGCAGAAAAATATGGCGGAGCACGTCTGGTAGCAGTTACAAGTAGCTTAAGAGCAGCGTTCAGCATTAAAAAGTGAACTCTATAAAGGAGTCTCCTTCGCTTCATTTCACGGTTCCACCACACTACCCATCGCCAACTCAACTAACCCACAGCCCAAGTCTGAGTCGGACTAACAACCACATATCCACTTTTACAATAACAAGAATAACGGCTGGCGCATAGTTTAAAGCAACGTATATCATCAAACCATTATTGGTGGTCTTGCTGCCATGTGTTTTGGAATTAAACTCTTCAAATATACCTCAAAAACTCATTTAACTTAGGGACTGGAACAAGGTACAAATACATGATTGAATATATTTGGAGTTGGGGTCTAAAATTTATTTGGACAGTACCAGTAATGCTCAAACACGCTATCACACAGAAAGAAATGCTCCTAATAACAACATCACATTACACTATTTTGCTGTGTAGGGATAGATTTCCAGATCTTATTTATTCTTTTTTCACCTCTTATATCCGATCCGATTTTTTGCTGATATTGATCTGATACCAAAACCTGTTGATGGATCAGTCCCATTTTTAGTTCTACAACTTAATTTGGATAAGAGATGATGATTTAAAAGACTAATGCCATATTGCTAATGTTCTTTGGATAAATTAGAATAATGTCCCAAATGGGAAACAAGCCACATGTATCAGATGTATCACATATCATCTGAGTTGTTCAACACAGAGATGTCTCGGTGACCCCTAACTGTTTTGATGGAACTCAGAACATGTGCCCCTGTTGGACCAAAAAGCTGGTTTTACCACCTTTAACTTGTAATGAGTGTAATTATGCCAGTAAGACACATGTGCTCATAAGTGTTAATTGCCGGTAGTGACTCTGTTTGCAGCTGGCGTGGGCCGTGATTAACATTTTATTTAATATTTACACACCTGTTTACCCTCCTCCTCGTAGCCCACGCTCCTGTTTTACCGCACACATCTTATCTGTGTCCATAATAATGAGATGTTCAACTATATAGGGCCAATTATAGCTTCTTATCTGGGTGTACATTGATCTTTTAATTGATTTCAGATTAGTGATGGTCATTTGCATTTGCTTGCTATTTATACTGTTTGAGGAGGTTTGTAATGACCAATACACTGACTTTCAGCTATAAACCACATGATATAGTGCTTGACTCACAGACAGGAAATAAAATCCAAAGGATTTGCTGAACTTTGTTTTCCATGTTCCATTTTTATTGTATTTTTTAACACATATTGCTGGAAAGTGTGCAAAATGTTTCTCTGGTTTAAAGCTAATTCACAGTGCTGTTTTTGTCCACATTATATGTAGTTTTATTTATTTTACACTTTACAGTATAAGGACGTTTGTTGTGGAAATGCTGGATCTCATAAAAACATCAGTCTTTTATTCTTTTCAGTGTCTGCTTGTTCAAGACAGATTAGATTCCAGTGACATAATTCTAACAGACGCAGTGGTGAGGGCGCTGTGACGCATTTGTTCTTTTGCATCACTTGCAGGACCCTATTCTGGGATCCCAGTCACATGAACCTTACAAATCAGTGATGCTGTGTGATTCTAATGCCTCAGTACAGACACGGAAACAGAGGCACAAGCAGCATATTGTATTGAAATACCTGCTCTTGTATAGGCTACGTACAGTAAATTACAACGCTAGATATGTATCTAGATGGATAGACACACCGATGGACATATAGATACAGTCATACATTATATGCAAAAGTTTGGGTGCCACCAGTTAAACTTCATATTTTGTTGATTTTTCTACAAATCCAGTTCCAAAAAAGTAGGGACAACATGTGAAATGCACATAAAACCATAAAGCAGAAAGCTGAAAATGCCCTTTCACTCGCATTTAAGTAAAACAGCTCAGAGACAAGCTCACTCTAACATTAATGCCCGCAACACATTATAAAAAATGGGACAGGGGGAATTTTAGGACTAAGAATATTGTTACATGTTTCTCGAAAAACATTTTACAAGAGGTGATGTAATCATGCTCAAGGATAAAAGACCAGGAAACCATGAACTAGGAAAGGCAGACCTTTATCAGCAAGAATGGGTTGAGGTTCACCGCTTTGTGAATGCATCAGCAAATAGCCCAGCTGTTTACAAACAACATTTTTTAACAATCTGTTGAAAGGATTTATTGTGATTCACCCTCTGCAGGGTATATCATCATCTAAAGAGTCAGGGAATCCAAAGAAATCTCTGCAACCCCAAAAACCACAACTGAATGACCACGACCTTCAATCCTTCTGACGGCAGTGGTTTAAAAACTGCCATGCATCTATGATCACCACATGGACTCAAGAATATGTTAACATTTGCAGTTGTTAAGACTGTACTATGCACAGTAGAAGCCATATGTCAGCAGCATCCAAGAACACTGCTGACTTCACTGAGCTTCGCCTCATCTGGGATGAACTGAAATGTGTATTATGAGTCAGCCTTTTAGACTGTCTATGGAAATAGACGTTGTGTTACCCTTGCCAAAGAAGTAGTATCCAAATAGTATCCAATTTTTTTGGAATGGAGATTTGTAAGTAAAAATAATGTAACACATCACCTACAGAGAGCACACTTATGCATGTGTTAATGCACAATTATTGTTTATTCTCTGAATATAAAATATTGAAAAATGTAAAACATAAATTGTAGTAAGTCAAGTATCAGCAGGTAACAGTAAGTCTCCTTTATGTAACATAACAACAGTACATATACTTAAGTACTGTATCAACGATACATCTTCAAGATATTACACTTCACTGTATTCTGATGCTTCACTACTGCTAATTTACTAATATGTTGTTGATGTGTTACTAATACTAATAATAGAGTTTATTAATCATCTACAAAGGACCATTCAAATTAAGTGTTACCATAGATAGATTAATTGAGTAATCTCCCAAATAATAGCCAAACAATTTTTTATTAATATTAGAACAAGCTTTTAGTAATAAAGTAATATATTTTGTGTTTCTGTTAAGTACTATATGTATATATAACTGTCTGTATCATCAGCTTATATAGCTAATATGTGTATGGAGTTTTTGTGTTGAATAAAAAAATGTTTTTCAAGAAACTGTTTCATTTTCAAAATTCATACAGCTGTAAATGAGCCAACTATTGCATAGTAGTTGTACTGTAAGCTCTGTAGTTTGTTTACTTTCATAATCTGCAACATTCATGTACGGAAGTACAAAACTGCAGAGTAGATGCTAGATGCTAGAGTAAATGCTATTACATGATTTCCAGATGAAGACTTGGCATTTCAGACCTGAGGGTAAACACTTATTACACAACCCTATTTCCTCCTGCAGATAACTGCTGCTTATCTAAGTTGACAACGAATTCATAAATATTTTCATCATCCCTAATAATCTGTATTTCCTATTGATTATAGCAAAAGGCTGCCATGGCAGCTCTCATATTATTATCTAACTAATTGCTTCCTGAATGTGTTGTAGGATGAGCCTGAGGCAGTTGTAATAAATCATACAGCTGACAGAGAACATGATCTTCTTGTAGGTGGACGTTTGCACTCCAATCAGAATGACTATTGGCCACTGGGCCTCTGGTAGACCTCTGCAAATCTGTAATGGATTTGAGAAAATGAAGAATAAGGAGTAAAACAGAAGCAGCAAAATAAACTCTGTTAATACATTTTGATAGACAGTTTTACATGGTGTCTACTTTAAAAGGTCTTATCTGAAATGACATGTTACAAATGCCTTAATATGTATTGCATTGCAATTTGAATTGTTGAGTTCTGATAGTCCTCACCGCTAAGTATAAGATCAAACCTGTGAGTATTTAATTTGTCTGCTGTCTGATTTTGCACTCTACCTCCTACTTTCTTCCCCACTGCACTAGCATAAGGACGGGGAAAGTCAGACAATAAGTCAAATTATAGCAGCAAGTGCCAGGTTTCAATCTACAGGTTTCAATCTGTCTTTCACAAGTAGACCCAACAGCATGGCTATTAAGACTATGACCCCACCTTGCGTACATGCCAGTAAACTTTCATGGTTGGTTAACTGATTCTAAGGACTTCAAATCCCTGCTAAACTTTGAATGGCCATGTTTTTCTGGATAAAATGTGAATCTCATAGAACCAAAACAAATTAAGAAGACAGTACTTTCACTTCAAATGGATCATCTTTAGCTGTATAGCCTTCATGTTTTGCTTGTTATAGTGACTCCTAACAATGCAGTTGCACCAAAATATGACAACAGCCTATGACCATCCTAAGCTACATGTTACCTCTGATACTTCACTGAATAAGAGAGAGAGTATATCTGGAGATACATAGCAAGTTCTGTGGTGACTGGCCAGTTCTAAGGGTGTCACACAACTGATGAAATTGAACTGTCAATGGCAGCCATATAATTTTGAATGTGATGTCAGCTTCATGGAAGGTGAGCTGGATTGGCACACAGTAGGAGCATTCCAAATTTCATGTCAATCAGATAACTGTTGGTTGTGTAACATTTTCTTGCATCTTATAGCACCAACTAGTGATGTGCGTGCACCAAAATTCCTTCAGCACATGTCCATAAAGTTTAATAACAATTGATTAGAACTGTAATATAAGCCCTACACTTATATTTGGGTGGAGCCTGGACACTACACAGTGTTGAAATTCCAATATCTCTGTGATAATTATTACATTTATTTATATATTTATGCACATTTATGCTCATAACTACGTGTGCAATTTTGAAAACAATGCAAATTATTTCAAAATCAAGATGGTGGAGTTATTGTGGTACTTGAGCCTTTTTGTGGTATGAAGAAGAAAATGATGATGATGAAGATAAAGAAGAAGAAGAAGAAGAAAAACGTTTTGAATTAGAATGACTATTGGCCATTACACCTCTAGAATAATAATATTAAGAAGAGGAAGAAGAAGAGGAAGAAGAAGAGGAAGAAGAAAAGGAAGAAGAAGAACCCCTAAAAACATGAGGTTTTCGAAACTAGAGTTCAAAAATGGATTAAAAGAACTCTTAACAATCTTACTAGACCTGGTAGACCACTAAAACTGTCACCTTCAGATAAGCGTTATCTAAAGCATTCAGTACTGAAAAATAAGATCAAGTTCAACTTCTACTTCAGCTCTGAAAACAAAACTAGCCTTCCACAGTGAGAAGATAACTCAAGACTGAAAGGAGCTGTCAAGAAACCATTACAAGCAAAAGCATATAGATATGAAATCTGAGCTAAATTCATGTTTCATTTATAAATTCCATGTGTCACAACTCAACAGAACTGCACTGCATGGACTGTAAGAGGAAAAGAGTAGTATGTCATTAAAGAGCATTGCAGTGGCAGAAGATCCTTCCTGTTTTAGTGCACTTTGCACCTCTGGCTGTGACGGGGGTCTCTAATACCATTAGAAAGGAGCCTGCTGAAGCACATACAGTGCACGACCCCATTACAGGGGGGGATTGGTTTCACTTTTGAAAAAGCTTGATTAAAACCATGTGACACACGTCAGCCTGGGCTAGCAGAGATCGCTGTCCTCTCGCTCACCACGCTCTTATTGTTACTGACATTTTGACATTTGTATTCCAACACACATACTTGTGCTTACGCTGGCTGAAGCTGCTCAGTGACGTGCCGGCTGCTCGGCCTCAGCACCTCTGGAGAGAGGGCTGTGCTCTCTGGGTCTAGACGGATCTGAGAGATTACACAGTCTTGCATGACACTTTCCAGAGCAGCTATTTGCCTGTGTGGTTCACGTATCTCTTCATAACTGTTCGGAAGTATTTCTCTGTTATTCCCTGTTATTCATAGGGACATTCCTACCATTAAGCTCTATAATTAGTCATCCTGTAGCCAGGGAGCTACTGACCTCCATTAGAATGAACTTTATAGGTTAATAATAGCCAAAGCATACTAGTAAGTCTAGTTAACCCTGCTGTAAGCAATAGCAGTTCCCTGGGTCAATTTGACCCCATGCATGTTTAACCATTTGAAAGTACTTAAAAAGATAGATGGTTACAGATCATGGTTAACCCATGATAATCCATTGTTCAAACCATTTTCCACCTGTTTTTATTCTGTACCTTGGCAAAAACTAGACAGGCAGCACATTTGTTTGATTTTTTCTTACTTTATTTATACATATATTCCATACATGCACATTAATACAAACAAAACATCTGTTCTGGGTAAAACTGACCCTTTGAATTGAAATCACGTGGAACAAGCCATTCTTTCACAACTACATTTTATTTATATTCAACAGTGTTTAAAAGAGGAAATCTATGTGTGTGCGCGTGTGTGGTTGAAATTGATTAGGCAATTAAATTTGAAAAGAAAACAAATCATTTTGGGAATAAACATTTGATATTTTTACCCTTTGCAGCTGCTACTGTCACTGCTGGGTGAAACTGACCTGAACATTATGTATGTAATATAAACATGGGGGGGGGGCATACACATTAAATCAGTCATTTTCCACTTACATGTTCATTACACTAATTAAGCCCAGTAGAAAAGGTTTCATGCTCTGGGTTCTTTGAAGTGATAAAGAACCCCTTTTTTGGTTCCCATTCAATTAAACTATTTTTGTAAATGAGGTTTCCAAATGTTTCAAGGACCTCTAACGTTCTATAATTCAAATTCTGACAATTATCCCATCTGGAACGATGCATATGTGTGTTCAATATTACCTGCACATTTGAAATCCAGCTACCTTAATCTGTAGCATCTCTTTGCTGTCCAGAGAACAACAAGCAAAGAAAAGTGTACCTTTAAAGGAGAGGGCAGGAATGTTCTTTACTTTTAATGGAAGTTGATACAAAGAGATTTTACAGAGTGCTGAGAATGGTCCACCACCCAAATATTACCTACTCTGTGGTGGTCCTGTGGGGGTCCTGACCACTAAAGAAAAGGGCATAACTACAAACGACCTGCATGGCAGGTATATAAGATTAATTGGACAATAGGAAGTATAACTAAAAGGAGGTGTACCCAATAAAAGGCTCAGTGAATATACATACACAAGTATTGGTATTTCTCATATCAACATTTTTTGGTTATTTTATATATAATAAAAGCAAGTATAATACAGCATAATACAGCACAATGCAGGCAATGACAGCATACCATGGCAATGACAATAAGTTTATTCAAGATAATTTTGGTTAAATTATCTACTCCACACATTTCTACTTCAAAATACCATTGTCACTTTTGGATAATAACGTGTTATAGATAATAAATTTATCATACTGTAACTTCAACCAGTTATTTTAGAATCATCTACAGCTCTGACTAATATTTAATAATTTCTTAACTAATTGAATATGTATTTGTATATTCATTATTTTCAGCACTGTAAACATAATAGATAGATAGAGTTGGCCAGAACACTGGCCTCAACAGACTGTTAGAATAAGCTATCCATGGCATCTCTAATATTGGCTGATGACATAACAAAATCAGGCAGATTTAACTGACTAATAACCAGGACAGCTTCAATAGATCCCCTGTCATTAGTCTACAGTGTATCACTGCTGACTTTAAACCAGACTATTATTATTACCAGTCACTTCATTTCGAAATAATCTTTTAGTTATAGACATTGATGATTTCAGTCATCTTAAAAGAGCACCCAATAATCGCAGGCAGGAAAGAAGGCTGAAAAAGGGCTACAGGAACGTCTGACCTCACTCCTTCACATCACTGTTGTGAATCAAATAAGGACGCTCTCTTTAACTCTAAGAACTCTCTACGGCTAGCCTCTGTGTGCTCTGACCACTGACACGTTTGCCACATTGTTATTGCACTCGCAGCTTTTTATATGAGAATGTCCTCTTGAATTGTGGCTCAGATAAATGTTATGGTTAATAATAGTGTCAGAGCACATCAAATATCAGACTGCTGGCTTTGGGACATAATTAAAGTCAGGATGAGGCACACATGCTTACCAGCAAACACAAACAATGACATCAATTAAGGAATCTGATGTAGACACTGAGGTGATGACCGTCTGAGGACTTTTGTTTTGACATAAACCACAAGCATTTGACATTATTTTCAGTTCTTCAAAGTAGCACTATTACTTTTATCATTTTACCTGAATTTTGGGGCTAATTTACTACGACTCAAAAAGTTACAAATAATGAGAGGATTTCATTAGTCATAACTGCTTCTGTGTTCCATCTCACTGTAAGCGCCCTGCTGTGATAGGCTAAACACACTGCGATTATGTTGGCAAGCATATGTTTATTCATGTTGATTGATTTGGTTAAAACACAAGCAGTGGAGCCAGGGCCACTACAGGGTAACTATCCCACCCACATTCTGTATTTCGCCTCGGACCTTGGCTAACACATGATTGTGTAACGAGAGGACATTTGATTGGAGGCAAGTGCAGCATATGGAAGGAGCAAAAAAGGACACTCATCCACTATTTACTTCTATTTGTGAAGGGAATAAGTGGAGTACTGACTCGACTGTGGTGATACAGAGCCAGTTTAGTTAGTCACTGCAGCAAACTACAGCAGAATAAAACTAAAAGGATGCACAATCAGTTTGAAAGAACTAAAGAATAGTGTGAATTTGTTTTAATGTATGTATGATGGGCATGTGAGGAAGTGCACATGTGCATGTGAAGACATGTCAGCTCACACACATGTTCTTCTTCATTTCACACAATTTATTTCTACAATATTCTCCTCATTTTCTCTGTCGTACAATGTTTTCCCCATTAACACTGTTCTACAATCTTCTCCTTATTCACTTTAATGAATAATTCAATTCTATAGTGTGTTTCTTCATTCACACTGTTCTACAATGTTCTTACATTCACACTGTTCTGCAATGTGCTTCCTCATTGATACTTTTCTACAATGTGCTTCCTTACTCACACTCTTCTGCAATGTTCTTACCATTCACACTCTTCTGCAATGTCCTCCCTCATTCACCCTTCTTCTCAGTAACAGTGTTCAGCAGTTCTGACCTGGCTAAAAAGAAACCAAAATCAGGATTTTACAACAAAAGGATAAGAGACAGACAGACAGAAGGCAAAAAGAGACAGGCAAATTATGAGATATAACAGTTGAGCACACATTTCCAGTACATGTCATATTAACACAATCTAGGTTAACTAGTTAGCGATTAGTGGAAGACTTACTGAAGAGAGAACAGTTCTTATTCTCCAAACAGTCAAATACAGGTATGGCACACCAGCCAAACATTATTTCTTTATTTGTTGGATTTGTTTGTTTGTTGAATGCACTCAAGCTTTTACAGGTCAAGGCACAATGACCCAGTCTTTCAGAGCAAACAAATAAACACCAATGTTCTAACGCTGGAACCTGAAAACCTAATTAATCCGTGTGAATGTCGGTGGAGCACTTTCTAGAACAGTGTGAATGGAAGACCCCATGCTCCAGCCTCAAGTCTAATGTGGTGCCCATCGGAGGAGATATCAAAGAAGCATAAGGACCCACACACACATCACAAAAGCATTTTTTTTTTTGCAATTACAGCTAACATTGTCAGTTTTTGCAAACTGGGCTCTTGCATTCCACTTCACCGCCCTTCCCAAGATGTTTGGGGGTCCTTGATAAAAGGCTTCAGCCTCTCAGTTGACTTCACACAAGAGCAGCCGACCTCCATGAATTCCCGAATACGGCCCACTACAACTGATTAATACATGACAAGTACCACATAAGATACACAAAGTCCAATTATAATAAAAACTAATTGATTTATGCTTTTGCTAGATGACGACTGAACCTCAGTTACAAAAAATGATTACCAGTTACCAAAAACACAATTGATTTCAGCTTTTGGAGAAGACTCAGTGCTCTGATAGACTCAGCCTCTTTAGTCCTGTATGAAAACTCTTCCCTCCTGTGCTATTAGATTTCTATCATCCGTCAAAGCTTTCCCCCTGCAATACTGTTCTGCAGCAATGATCTCTGCAGCTCTAAACATCACTCTATTGCCCTTGGGGGCCAATTTGCTTTCTTTCTCTTAGGTGTTGGCTCCATCATTACACACTTTCTGCTCTGCGTACCTGTGACTGGCCTTATCGAGCACCAGAGACCAGCGTGGATGAGGGATTGAACTGTTGTCCACCCTCTATTAGGTCCCATACTCTCCTGATTGTTCATTCAGTCGTGCTCTCTCTCTCTCTCTGTTCTTCTCTCTCTCTCAGTCTCCACCTATCTGCCGCTCTCTGTGGGTGTGCGCCCATTAACTCAGAGATGACAGATCAGCTGTTTTGTGCTGAAACAAACCATCAGCATGGTAGATAAAGAAATAAATGCATAAATGAATGCATATAGATTAGCAGAAGGTAATGAAATATGTGTCTGTAGAGACCTAAACACACTGTCTCCTGATAGGTTTTCATTTTCATTGTGTTGTTTGACTGTAAAGTAGTCATCATATCTGCATGTGTCTCTGTTATTATACACTGTGGTAAGCAACAGAATTATGTAGCTAAAGACAACAAAGCAGCTTACTTAATTAGCCAGCTACTCAATATGACCAGAACTACGCAGGCTTCCTAGCTAATTAGAGAATTCCGCTACCTTAAGGTGCCCGAGTGCTGACACAGGTTTCCAATAGGCACACAGCATGTACAGTCCCCAGAGAAAAACATGACCAATAGAATGGGATGCTCTGGGGCAGCCACACACTAAGCTAAAGGTCACTATGCTCAAATGGCAGAAGTCAGCTATAGGGGTATAAAGCCACCCAGCAATGGGCTGTGGAGCAGTTAAACTATGTTCTCTGGAGTGATGGAGCTCCATCTGATACCTTTGTGATGAGTTGGAGATCAGATTCAGAACTAATCTTCCACCATCAGTACTCAACTTTGCTAATGCTCCTATAGTTAAAAACAATCAAATCATCATAGCAATGTTCCAACATCTAGTGTAAAGGCTTAAAGAACAGTAGAGGCTGTTACTGCAGCAAAAAAGTAACAAACACTGTTAATGCCCTCAGTTTAAAAGGAAATGAGCAGGTCTACTGAAATTTGGACACATAGGGCTTTCCTAGACCCAGATTAGGCCTAAACTAAAACAATCTTTCAAGATGTATTTTATGAATCTTTTTGATTTATCACATTTCAAGGTACAATATATAGTTGGCTCACAAACAGTTATATGCAAAGGTTGAACACCTTCGGTCAAATTAGATGTTTTGTTGGTCTTCTTTGCCAGCTCCTCAAAAAGGAACAGCATCTGCAGGTTAGCATCTCTTATGAGAGTAAGAAACAGCACATATCAGTAGAAGACAACAGAGGAAAATCACGTTCAGTGGTAAATTTAGTCTCTGTGCCCAAAACAAACCCAAAGTAAAATCAAGAAATCTAAGGCAGAAGAAATATAAACTATAAAGAACTAAAATAGTTTTGAAACATTAAAACAATCTTATAACACATTACACCCATATTACCAGCATTACGACCGGTTGCTTGGGCAGTGTTTCCCAACTCCAGTCCTAGTGCACTGATAACTGGTATTTTCTCTGCTACTTGACTGAGCTAAAGAAGAATGTTACTAATATGCAGGAAAAACATTAAACAGTGCAGGTGGGTCACCAGAACTTTAGTCTGAAAGCATTACTCAAACAAATTCCCCCAAACACCGTTCCACTGTACTGGTTTAATTTGCACTATATGTCCAAAATATATAGCTATAGGGTTATTAAAGCCTCCCGGCAACAGGCTGTGGACCAGTGATATTATGTTTTCTGGAGGGATGAAGCGCCATCCAATCACTGAGTTGGAGATCCAGAACCATTCATCCGACGTTACTATTAGACCTCACTAACATTTTGATGTCTGAATACAATCAAATCCTCATAGCAATGTTCCAGCATCTAGTGTAAAGCATTTCCAGAAAAAATACTGTCTACTACTGACTTTAATAATCGGTCAGTTGCACTCCATGTCCAAGAAAGCAGACCCTTGTTGTTTTGGCTTAAGACACTAATAATAGATCTGCCTATGTGGTTGAAGCCTTGAGTTTCCGTAGGTTGTATTGGCTTAAGTGAGACAGGGACGCCAATATTACTGGGTAGTGCTAGATGAGGCATGTTTTAGAACTCTCTCAACACGTTTCATGCAACGATGGTTCTGATATGGAAGACAGAAGATTAAAATAAGTTGACATGCTCTACAGAGAATATACTTACATATGGCATTTTTGCACGTTTTAGCACACAATATCAATCTGTTTGTTGGGCATTTTTATTTTAATATTTTTATTTCTTTTTCCAATACGTTAAATCCAGCAAATGAACAGTGATTGAAACGTGCAGATGTGTGTTCTCTGCAGAAGATGTGTAATTACTTTTATACTTAGATCATCAACAAAACATACTGTTAGACCAGGGGTGCCCAAACTTTTGCAACAGAACCTGGCTATCTAAATGAAAATTACATATGATGGAATATGCTGCCAATGTGTTACAAAATGTAAATTAAATATATTGCAATGCATTTAATATAGGTACCATATACCATGGTGCTCTGTCTGATATTTTTGACCATCACCTTTCCAATGGCTGGATTCAGAGCACCACATCAGAATGAATGGAGCATGCTCAATAAGAGCAGCCCACAATAGGCATGACTCATACACATGATTCATGACCACTCAACACCTGCATATAGTGACCACTTGTCTACCGAGCTTGATAGCCCAAACAAGTAAAACAGTGCTGAGGTAGCCGTCAGCATGGCTGTTGACCAGGTGATGAATGCACGTTTGCATAAAAACTGTGTAGATAAGTGTGCTGTGATGGTACTGTGTACAATCAATTTCAAGAGCAAAGTTGCCACAAATGACCTTCTTTATGATGTTTTTTTTTTTTTTAAAGGAGCTTTAAGTTGCTTTTGCTGTATTTCATGCACTAAAATATCATGCCTGTTTTAGGTCTATTGTCCCTGCTTATTTAAGCCCTTCAACCCCAGAGTTAAGGTTCAGTTATTAATCTGAAAACTGATTATCCTTTAACTACTCTGCATTGTTTAACTATGAAACTATTATGTAAGTTATATAATCATGAGAGTGAGGAACTAAATTCCCTAGGCATTTAACTGGTTAAGGTATTATTATAAGGTCGATTATACAATCCTATGACTGTGGTGTTTTTTGCTTGGCATTTTTATGTATATTAATGTTTATGTGCAATAGAATACCCACTAGTGTGAAGAACCTTTTACAGGTTTAAAGAACCTTCACATTATGGAAAGATTCTGTACCAATTTAGGGCTTCACCTTACTCACACGTCTCATTTCCAAAAACTGGTGGTTCCTCTCTAGCATCATGCAAAGTACCATTATTGGCACTGTTATAAAGTTGAGTTTTTAGGTGCACATTTACAGCTCAGCAGTTCTAGCTTTTTTTCTTTTATCCATCATTAAACACATGAGCAGAGCATAGGTTACACCCGCTCTCTCACATACAGCAAGTCTGAAGAAGCTGTTAAAGGTGTTGAGGTGTTTTCTACCCCTGAGGCAACAGAGACCCATCATTCGTCTGGTAGCTCTGTCAACTGTGAGGTTTGCTAGCGGCCAGTTAAACAAAAGGAGCAGTACTGTAAACCCCAAACCTATCAAAGTGGAAAATTAGGTGAGGGAACCTGCTGAAAGTCTATTGATCAGCACGATACTATGATAAAGTTTTGTTTGCAATTTATATTGAATAATGATCTGCCGTGGTACGTCAAGGCACTATTAAATGGGCCCTCTGTAATACACAGTAATAAAAGAGAACAATAGCTTGCAGAGCCCTGAAGCCAGACATTTGGTCATGAGAAGGCCATGCTCAGGCATTTACTTTTTATTGCTGTGAATCTTCCCCCTTTCTAAACTGATATTCTTCTAGACAGAGCCATTTCGTGCACAAGCCCCCTCCTATAGACAAAAGTAGATTCTGTATGCTATCTCACTTCTGCTTTTAGCTTTTCCCCCCCAGAAGCTTTACATTTACTTTTAAAGGGTTAAAGTGCTTCTCAGCAAGAGGTCACAATTTTAAACTGCCAAAAACTGTTTAAAAATGTTACCAGCCCATAAATATAAATATCAAATGAAATGAATGGTTACATTAAGTGAAATTATTTTCTAAAAAAACAACCATAAAAAGTTGCGTCCTCACTTTTCTTCAATTCCGTCACATATTTTACAGTCCAGAATGAATCAGGGAATTTTATTGTCAATTCTAACCCTGAGGAACCCCTTTCCGTTTCCTACTCTTTGTGGATGCAACAGTGGGACACACGTCTGGTGGACAAACATCCACTATGCCACTCCTACCCCTTATTATGTGAATATGACTTTCTGTAGAGAATCACAATAAAGAAAAATATTTTAAACTAGAAACTTTACTGAGGCATGCCGATATATTATGAGTCCCTGATAGTTTTCCAATTTTTCCAGTGAGTGATTGGAAGGAGGAATGATCACTGTCACTGGAATGTGGATAATAATACAGTTACAATGGAATAACTTTAAAAACTATTAGTTTTTCCATGTGCAAATTTAGTAAACTTGTTAAATATGTAAAATGTTAGTAAAATATGTGTAAATACTTTTATTACACAGTTTTCATTTCATCAGTCAACACTGACAGTAATTTCCAACTCCGTCACATGAGGGTTTTTGTCCTTTTTCAAAGGAATATGTTAGTCTTTGTTCAGTTTATTGTGTTTATATACATTATTAAAACACCAGCTGAGCTTTATGCAATAATGTCTTCTTTGCTTAGGAACACTGGGCCTCATTTACCAATCATTCTTAATGAGAAAATTCTTCGTAAAACCCATTTACCTAGTTTTCAGAACAATTCTAACATTCACCAGTGTTTTCTTATTTTTTCTTAGTTAGGTATAGAATCAACACCACATGCTCAGCTTCCTCCAATCCCGAGCTGTTTCCACGTTCTGCATCGCCTCAATTGTAATTATGTTTGCCTGTTTTCCATTGACCACGTTTGTGTAAATACCTATAAATTTAAATACCTGTAAATGAAGTTATAATCAAGTTATAGTCAAGTAAATAAATGTCATGTTTTATTAAAAACTGTTATAATAATAAATAAAATCACTCAAAACATCAGTGCAGTCCATTATATTACTGGTTACATTGACTTACACTACAACAAAGCAAAAGACAAAAGAATAGAGAGAGACAGAGATAAACCTTTTTAATATCTTACATTCTGCTTGATGTATCTAGTAGTAATGCAACAGTTCAAAGGTCCTTTAGTGCCTTGAACATGAAGACACTCTACTGTAGATTCTGTAGATCAATGAAACACACTGCATAGCAGTGCTTAAGGAAAATATCTCCTAAAGTAAAGATGTTAAGATTCTCTACTTATTTTTGTCCTGTCTCATTTGATGCCTTCATGTATCCCTTAGCCTGTCACATTAAACCTCCTCACAGTGTGGCATAGCTGAGCTTTGGCTTCTTGTGGCTTTGGAACGTGGCAGTGATTGTATGTGTGTGTTCCTGGTCTGGGTGATGCTGAAGGCTGTGGTGTATCTCGGGAGGGAGGTGACAGACTGACAGTGAATTTCTGAATCAGGCAAGGAAGAGATGGTGTGCCTCTGTTAGAGCAGGAAAAGTGTTTTGGGCTCACCTTATTGAAATACACATCCTCAAAATATCCACTGTGTAGAAACTGAAAAATGCTGTAGCGTGTGTGTAGTTTTCTAAATTTCCTCATAATTCAATCATTGAGATGTAAACAAAGCAATTCAGAATGTGATGCCATTTTGAGGATGTGAAATGGTTAATTGAAGAGAAACTTAATTACCAAGTCTGATTTCGTTACAGTGGTATTGGCAAGGGGTCACAATGCATACAAATTAGTAGCACAATGCATACAAATTAGCAGACAAAATTAGTCACCTTGTGTGTTTAAGGTGGTAGTAATTTAGCTAAACCAGGGACCCCCATCTCTACTGATACAGCCCCGGTGTGCTAACTATATTAAGGCACTTAATATTAAGGTAGCTTTCATTCCCGCTTCACCTTAAATAATGTAGCAGTCACATTCAGACGAGTGGACCAGCGCTGCATGTCCGCATGACTTTGTAAGGTGGAACGGTATCAACCAGTTTGCAGTGCTGCTTTAATACAGAAGCTAGTTGGGCTTTGTGAAGATACCAAAGCAAACCTCTAGTGGTTGGATGGATGGAATGGTCTAAAGTTAATAATGTAACTTATTTGTGGTCTTCTCTTGACAGAGGTGTCTGTGGTGAGCGGCCGTATGATACCTATGTGAATTTAGCATTCTGACTGGTTGCTGCTGTTTGGCATCAGAGTGTTGGTATATGTAGGGTGAGGACTGCACTGCTGGTTGGAATGTAGTCTGATGCAGTGGTCCCCGGTGCTGGACATTAGATGTGTCTGTCGGTGTGTGTAATTAGGGGTGGGCTGGTCTGCCATATGTAGCTCCAGGTCTTACATAAAGGAATCATCTGATCTGGTGTTCAGTTTTGACTGCTAAAATAAGTAAGGGACTTGTGTACTTTTGCCAGCTCTGCCTACATCCAGAAACTTGTCCAGTCCATGCCAAATTGAATCACAGTTGTTATTCATGCTTGTGGAGGTATTACACGCTATTAGGTACATTTCAGTCACAGGTGACTACTTGTCCAGTGAGCTTATATAGCTGTTTTATTTACTATCCGAAACCACCAGTGAATCTATTTCTTCTGAGATTTTATATTTAATGAGTAGCAGTAAATCCAAACCCAAATCTATTCATGACCAAAACCTTCTAAAAACTGTCATATCAGACATCAAGCAAAGGGAGTTTTGAGGTTTTCAGACTGTCACTACGACTGGGAACACTTCTGACTTGATATGTTTCTCTACATCCAAGCATTTTCACATCAAACCACTCTGAATGACATTGTTTGCATCTTAATGATGTAATTATGCAGAAATGTAGGACAAAATAGTGTAGCTTCCCTTTAAGAGCTAATGAGGGACATAGACAAAGAGCAATGACGACTTCTCCAGAATTCAAAATTAGAACTGAAATAACTTTGCGTGAACATCAAGCTCTCAATTTGTAACAAAGCAAACATTCAGCTATAACAGATCCAAAGGCATCCCTTTCAAGCGTTAATCTTAGTTGGCCATTTTAATTTAATAGTCTATCAGAGGCATTATTATTATTATTTCCAGCAGACAGAACTTGCTCTGCTGTAATAGCATTATGTCTGTTATCATAAATGTGCTAGCCATGGTCTTGCAGTCACCAGCACAGCTATAAGCACAGTGGTATAAGGGCTTGGGAATGCCTCATTCGATGTTATTCTTGATGATGAACACTGAAGTGAAGAATCACTTCTCTGTAATAGAAAGAGGATATGACGCTGTATAATACCTCAAGTGTCATTTAGTCAACTTGCCCTAGTGTTTATACTGGAGACTACACTGGAGTAGCTGTGGTTGCACTTCTTTAGAAATCTGACAGATCAATACTCTTCTTCTCTATCATAAGCATCTGCATGTCATCTGCTTTCCGTCTCAGCTATGAAATCTGCAGTCTTAAATGACTTAATATTGTTAGAGAACTCATTCTTCCCACTCCTAGAAGCATTACATGAGCAAGCAAGCAATAATGCAGTCCATATCCGTCCAGCGGTTACAGCGTTTGTGCGCGAGTTTGTTTGTGTTTTAAACAAATTAGCTTAAGGAATATGACTTTCTGTCCCATGATGAGAAACGCACTCTGCATGGTGCATGACTACGGGTTTGACTCCCAGCCATGCCACCTGCCTGCTCAGGGGTTTCCAAGGATGCGACCAGCCTCGTTCTCATGAAAGGAGGGAGGATGGAGTCTCAGCTGTTGCTATGCAACACAGCAGTCAGTCAGGCATCTGCATGGCTGCACACTAGAGCTGAACACTCGGGATGCTCAACAGCTGAGCTTTAGCGGATCAGAAGGATGCAGTTGTAGGCCATATTTATATCATGGGAGCTTTATACTCCCCATCACCGTCAAACGTTCAGCTGTCGTGCTGGAATTTGCCAGCACTGAGAAAAACAGAGCTTTGATTTTGCTTGATTCAAATATTTACACCATTTACACCTTAATAAAATATATCAGCAGAATTCTGGCTTACATTAATTAATTAAACTAAGTTTGTTCAACTCAACGTGTAAATGCAATGTGTAAGATGAAACAACCTGTGAAATTCATACTCCTAACAGTAGGGGGCCTTCCCCAAATTGCATAGTCAATCCTCCTCCCCCTTCAGCTCTCACCAGTCTAGAAAAAACATTGCAAGTTCAGCATTAAACTTCATCCCTTCACTCACCAAGAGTGCCTCCAGCGTTGGAAAGCAGCACCGGCGTTAACTCTGGTTTTGCTTCTATTTATACCACTTTGTTTGTTTGCTGCTGAATGTGGATTCTTGATGTCAGTGGGCGGCAGGTGGTTGTTATAATGGTCACTTGCCAAGAACTTCAACAAATGTTGCATCTTCTCTTCCTTTTATTTCCTTTTATTGACTACCTGTCATTAAATGGTCTAACCGGGAGCAGCACCTTCAACAAATGCTACAATGGCTTACTATCGATGCTTGAGGTACAATAAGACAGTACAGGGTGGTTAGCATGCTAGCTTCAGTAGATATCTCCACAACAGGATACTTAGATGCCTTTGTCAATCTATCAAAACTGTTATTTCTTCAAATTCTCTTAATAACGTTAGCTGATAATTCTGGAATGCTTTCACTAAAAATTGTTTATATTACAAAGTAAAACCATATTTCATATGAACATATGCTACATCTTCTGTGCTGTTCTACTTTTTACAGTATTTGACTTTGTTTACATTCGTTGAACACTCATTACTGTCAACAAATCCATACCTTCATTCTTTGCATGTGTGAGTGAATAATAACCGTACAAAGAAGCCTAATCTTCTCCTTCTCAAGCAGAGCCACATTACAGAGCCAATCAGCTCACACCAACTACAACTCTAGTAAGAATAAGAATAGACTACCTGTCACGCACCCCCCCACACCTGCAGCAGCACCTCCCTCCTCTGCCTCTCTGCTATATTAGCTTCACCTGTTTCTAATCAACCTAATTACCATCTGTAAGCACCCAATAGATCAGCACTTGTTTCTTCTTATTCAGTGTTTTAATTGTTTTATGTTGTGTTTTGAGAACATAGCAAAAAGTTATAGTTGATGTGGCAATAAAGATTTAGATCTGTCTAGAATCTGCTCCAGCTGTTATTGTTCTACAATAAATACCTGACATTGACTGTGTTTATGCGCACACTAGTAATACAGTCATTGTCTAATTTTGGTAGTCATGTACTACAAGTTCTTATATCAGATCAAAGCTGTTGTTTAAGTTTAGCAATCTCAGCTCAGTGACCGGGTTATTCTTCCATGTTTAACATCATCTTTTATTCATTTTTCTACTTCTGCACATGTGCAGGAACATGCTGTAAGTAGATAGAGAATAGCTGTCCTGGGAGCTCTACTAACACTGAAGCGGCAAATTGTCAACTATAAAAACTCTAAAATTAATATTTGCTAGTAAACAAGTCTATGTTAAAACAGAACCTGCAGAAAGAAGATTTTTACAAATTCTTCAGTGTGGTTATGGACAGGCTGCAAAGCTATCACTGCTGTTTCTGTTTGGTTCATGGTGGTGAACAATCGCCAGTTTTGTATAATATATTTTGTATTTTCCTGATGGGTTAAGATCATAGCATATAAATCTTATTACTGAGTGACGCATGTTGACTCAAAGTTTTCCTATTATAATTTGTTTTAAGAGCTTGTAAATGTAATGCTCAAATTAATGCCAAAATCCAATGTTCTGCTGTTCAGATTATTTTGTAGATATACATTGCTCTATTTTTAAATGATAGACAGATGCATTACTATATAGTTGTGTTTTATTCTATCACTTGCTTATTCTAAAGTAAGTAGTTTTGATATCATGAGACATGCAAATGATTCAAGCTTCATGCTCAGCCACGCATGTGACATAAGCAAGGACGGGCATTATCGCTGTACCTGACTGACTATATAAGGTCATCCTATAGTGCATGCTTTCCATTCTGACTCATGCTGTTGTGTTGGTGGCATCCTTTGCTAACAAAGTATGTCTCAGAAAAGCAATTCGAGCAGTTGGAAGATTTTGAGAGGGGTCACATCGTAGGGTTCCGAGAAGCATGATGCGTTATCAGTCTTACAGATATTACCATAGCACTGTTGATAAAAGAAGGCATGGACTTGAATGATCTGGGAGACCTGCACAAACCACAGAGAGAGAGAAGCATCGGAATGTTCGACATGCATGGAGTGACCCAAGAGCCAGACGTTCAGTAAGTCATCCAGGTAGTGCCAGCACCGTCGGCAGAGGGCTGCACGATACAGAATTACATTCATGCACATCGTTATGGCAATTTTCCTTAACACCATGTCAGTGTGCCAAAGACTGCAATGGTGTCGTGCCAGACTGTCATGAAGTGACGCAGAATGGCAGCGGGTCATCTTCAGTGACATGTCCTGCTTTTGTCTTGGTAGTGACGACCAAAGAATCCGTGGAAATGTACATATTAATGTACATATTAAGTGGAGACACCGGTCAGCGCCAAGATGAATGGTTTGTTGTCACACGTCACACGTCCCGAAGCGTGGTGTCACTGCACCTACACCCCTACAGCAAAATCTGCAGAAACGTTGTGAGAATATTCAAGCTGCATGGGATGGATTATCACAGGACATCATTAGGAACCTATACAGCTCTGTGCCGAGTTTGCATTAGCAAACATGGCAGCCCCGACGCCATACTCAGAGACACTGTGTAGCTCAATAAATATTGCCCGTATTAGTCTAAATTTATCATCATTTACTGTTCCTGGTAAGCTTTATCTTCCTTCCCAATAGCATTGCAATCTGTTCTGGGTGAAAACGTTTTTTATCATGAGTGTATTTTAAATTTTTTAATTTACAATCACACCTCATTACCAAAGAGCAGTCAGGTTGCTTTAAAATGTTCATGAAAAACTTTACATTAAGAAGAATGATACTGGTGACCATGGTGGTCCCACCTCCGAGGTGGTCCATTCTGACATTATTCATTTAGCTAATTCAACCTTTTTCAACATCTTATTTCAGACATTAACAAACTCCACTAGAACAGCATATATGATGCCAGCGGACCACAGCTATTGCGGTGGTTACAGTTAACTAACTACAACACAATCTAATTTTAGTTCATAACAATATCTGCAAAAAAAGACACAGGCACTGCATTTTAGTCTGCCCCTACTTCAAAACATCTACTGAACTATCACAGCCACAACTTCCCTGAACTTTGAACAGTGAGTGAGCTGTTACAGTTGTAGTGTCATGTTAGGGGAGAATGATCTGCCAATTTGCCACTGTCCTTTACTATGTGTCCGTTTGAAAACACTGTCAGATTTGAGCTCCTAAATTGCACTGACGATTGACTGCATCTAGGAGCGCAGAAGTATCTATGTGGCAGTAGGAGCGAGCGAGTGGTGGTGAAAAGGCTGTCTCTCTTCTGACTCACACACTCTAAGTAATTGCCACTCTCATGTGCCAGCGTTTTTGTGCCCACTCCAAACGATGGGTTCTGCGACTGGGTTATTTAATGAATCATGTTGTCTTTTTCCTCCTCAAACAGACTTTGTGGAGGGTGGATGGGCGGTTTGCTCTCTGTTGGATTTTTCCTCATTGCTATTCAACAAGCTTCTGTTGTTCTGATTAGAGGAGATCTTGCCTGGCTTGGGAGCTGCTGTGGAAGGCTATGACCTTGCCCACAAGCTTAATTGCCCTTGTAAAGCGTTTGCTCTTTGGACAACAAAGAAAATGCAAAAGAGTTGGCAAAATTACATTACAAAGTCAGTACTGACCAGTGGAATCCCACTTGGCGTTGCTAATGAGGATTTTCACCCAGATAAGGAGAACATGGCTGGATGGAGTTGCCTTTGGAGAGGTGTGGAGAGCACTTCACCTCTATTCCAAACTTTAACCACCAAACTTTATCCCTGCAAAAGCAATTTGGAAGAAGATGCAACTTGTTGAAAACTGCAAGCAAACATATCGCCAGAAAGCCTCAAACTTCACCTCTTTACTTGCCAGGAGCATCTCCAGAGGTGGAAAGAAGCACCAATGCTAAGCACCAATTCTTTTTTTATTGCTTCTTTTGTTTGGTTGATAGATACTTTCGGATGTTGTTATTTCTTCATGCACTTTGCACACTTTAAGCGGTAAAAATCTCTCTGCAGGGTCAAATTAAAGTAAATAAGACAAATGTGATTCATCACAATTAACTACACAAAAGAATGTAATTCATCGTGATTAATTAGTTTAACATAGCCCTGATTTTTGACATGTATGATCTTTGTTCCCAAAGGTTATGCTGGAGTTGTTGGAGGCTTGTGGGTATATGTTTAAGTGGATCTTTAGTCTGACCTTTAGTCTGATCATCATAAGGGGTGAGGATGAAAGCACCTTCCCCTGAAATTCATGGACAGGCCTTGCCAAGGTGAATGACACTGGGCTATAATAATAAAACATAAAAACGCCTTTCACAAACGTTGTATGGACAAATATCATGATATAACATTAAAGTGAACAGCGACTATTACATCCTCTGGGGGTTAGACGTAATAAATATGTGGTGGCGGTGGTTTAAGCTGGCTGCCCACTCAGCCCCAAACCAAAACAGCTAATTTTCCAAAACACAATTCAAATTATTCAATCCCAGGTACAGAAAAATATAGAAAAAGTATATTTGAATGTACTAGAAATGTACTTTAATATCAGCAAGTTGTTTTGCATGCTAAATACAAGTGCAATACATACATTACAAATATACAAGTACATTGTACCTCTGGTAAAGATGAAGTACACTTATATTAAGCCAAGTAAATTTAAATACATATTAAATGTACTTTAATATGTATTTAAGCATATTGAAGTGAATCTTAGTGGTGTCTGAAAATAGCAAAGTACGATTAGTTCTGTTTAAGTATACTTTTAATAGTGCTAATGACATTTATTTAGCATATTAAGTACATAGTGAATATATGAAAATATATCACATTTTCAGCACATTAATTATGAGTGCACTTTTAATTAAGTATTCTTTCATTGTACTTTTTGTCTCCAGGGGTGATTTATTGCTCTTAGAGTTCAGTACAGCTTGTTTTCTAGCCTTCTAAAATGAAATTGTTTGTAGCTCATATACAGGGCTTATTGGCTTCAGGGTGACCCCAGTCCAAAATAACAAAGAAACCACCTAAAAAAACAATTCAGCTAACTTACCCTGTAAAGAAAAGAAAACACACACACGTCTCTCCTGCTTGCTATCAACATAAACAGAGCCAAAGCATAAACTGGAGCAGCATGTTGACTCGGATGAAAAGAAAAGAGCAGCTCATCAACTGCAGCGACAAAAGGTCCAAAAAAAACCCCATACAGGATGTAACAACGACACAGCAGATACAGTAACTAATGATGTGGGTTAGGAAACTGTCACTGCAATCGCTGCTGCAATGCTAACCAGCCATTATCATAAATGTTAGTAAATAGGACAAAACCATACTGACCTATTGGTTCTGTGAAACAGCAGATGTAAGCTGTTACCCACCTGTCCAGCAGGGACAGGAAGCTCATTCCTTTACATTCCTTTCAACTGTCAGTAAAGCTGTTGTAAGCTTCTTTTTGCCAGTTTCTTGTTCCATTCAAGGTGGAATGAGAAAATATGAATAGCAAAACTTCATCCTTGTCAACTCTCAGAAATACTTATGCCAGGCTGAATTTGTATTGAATTAAATTGCTTACTGCACCTTTAAATTAATTCATAATTGCACCGGTGTGCTGATTTTTTTTGTTTATCATCTAATGTTTGATTGAAGACTATCCTGCTGCAGAAACAATCCCTTTTAAAAGATATATACATCTACACATTACTCAAACACAGCCAATTTTCCCTGCAGGCAGTGCTCAGAATGATGTCCTAGTTCTGCGGATGTTCTTGATCTGAAGTAACACCAGCTAACTTTATTTATAGTGTCCTGTAAAACTAAAACTGCTGTTGTTTAAGCCTTACTATAAATGTCACACCTTACAGTGGAAACTTCTTATAATTCACCACCATAGTCACGCACCTCTGTTTTCTTTAGAGTCTCTCAGGGGAAGAGGACTGCATATTTGCCGTAAACAGTGATCATTGTTAGATTCATTTGTGAAGAGCGAGGACACTCAAACATAAGTGCAGGTTTGCACACTCATCTTCGAGAGCTGTGGGTGAGCCAGTGGGTTTGTTTGAAAAAGAAAGCAAACCCATTATGAGGAACAAGCTCTTGTGCTAGACCGCATGACAGCATGAAACACTGTGTGATCTTGGTTTTATTCTGTATTGAAGTAAACTCAATTAATACACTGTTGGAAGCATTGTTTTCCAACTGGTAATTCGTGCATGACTGTACCACTCAGTGCATTATGTACTTACAGTATGTGATTAAAACATCATACACATTATTCTTGTATAATACATGTATATCTTCACAGTCTACCTACTTTTGAAGGAAAATTCTAGATGTCTGGAAGTAAATAGGGACAGCAAGGGTACTTCAGAAGACCTCAACAATGTATAAATGTGAATGCAGTGCCTCCTTCATCTTGCAGCAGGTTGTTCAGATTGGTTGGATGGTGCTCATGCTTGCAATTTTCAGAGGTCAGGACTTTTATCGGACCACTGTAGGACATTCATCTTTTTGTTCTTGAGCCCCCCATGTGTTGCTTTGGTCTTGTTCTTGGAATTATTTGTCCTGTTGAAAGCCCTGGTGATGAAAAAAGAATCCCACTTCATGATACTGCCATCACCATACTTCACTTTCGGGATGGCGTTTCTTGAGTCATGTGCTGTGTTAGGTTTGCATTGTACATTCTAATTTACACTGAGGCTCAAAAGCTTTATCTCTGTCTCATATGACCACAAAAACATTTCTCCAACATTATAACTGGATTACTTATATGCTTTTTGGGGAACGTATTGATTAATCACTTCTGTGCTCTCTCAGTATAGACCAGTTTTATACAGAATAGTCGATACTGTAAACTGGTACTCCTTTATTCCATTTTCAGTACTGAACTTGGCCACTTCAGAATGAATGTTATCCAGTTTGTGAATTTCCACACATCTTGCTTGAATGCTTGTTTCGAAGGCTTGCATTTGTAGTGTACTGCAGCTTACACTTCCTTATTATTGATCCAACAGTGATGGCTGATTGCTGGGCTATCCAAATCAATGATTATTATTTTTGTACATTGTTTAAGTTTATGCATTTGAATGACGATTTCCAACATGTATAGTGTGAGAAGAATGCATCCATCCACCCTAAGGACTCTGCTTGGACTTTGTGAGGTCACCGGGATGGCTGACATTGAAAGGGTGGCTATGTATTATCCTGCTACTGGATTATTTCAAATAATTTTCATTTTACTTTTCAAATAATTAAAGACAACAAGATGTTTTATACTTCCATTTGTTAAAAGTCTGTATCTTTCTAAACCAAAACGTCAATCTAGTAAGTAAAGACCCTCCGCAGCGATAGTTATTAAATAGAGATCCTTCTAAAAACATCCTATTTCTGATCACGTAATACATAACTGATCATAATTTGTGTTCTAACAGCTAAAAGCTTAATAGACACCGTATTGGTGCTTCATTGCTTTGATTCTTTGATGATTGATCATTTGATGATGCTGTTTGTGATGTCATTTATAGACGTTCCTTTTTCAGCAGCCTTGGTGCTTTCAGCAGTCCACACAAATCAATGTGTCTCACCAATTTAAAAGGCATTAATTTAGCATGAAAACTAAATCAGGACTAACTGGCCTTGTACCATCATTTGAAATCTACTGAAGAAAGAAATAACAAATGTGACACTGTACGTAACTTTACCGCTATTGAAGCGTTTTGTAAAACTAGAGTAAACACCTGATTCGTGTAACTTAAGGAAAAAGCCGCAGATCTCAGTTCTGCTAATTAAAATCAAATACTTTTCTATAGACTGGCAGAATAAAAGACCGCAAACTGCTGCTGGGGGGGGGGGCGTTCTTCAAAAATCTATTCAGGCAGCAGGATCCCATCCCTGCCTCTCAAAATAAAAAAAACTTCTCACATCTACATAATTCATCTGACATCTTTACCATTCTAAGTGGCAAGTATGTCCATGTATGTGGTTTTAGTGTAATTCGTAGTACTGTAGTATGACTGTATTTTTACTATAACTGTAACAGAATACAGAATACTGTAAGTTATGTAGCTTTAGGCATTTAGGGTTTGAGGGGCAGGGCTGAGACACTTTAAATGAACAGCAATTCCAGCATCCACACCTTCATAAACTCTGGTCACAGAAACCCTTATTTATGTATTATGAAAACAATAGATGAATGAAAGCCATGTGAATCACCAATAGCAGGGGCACATACAAAAGCTGGTCCATGGGAGCTGCATTCACATCAACATCCTGCCTAGGTAAAATCCTACAGGCTGAGTGGTTTCAGCTTTCCCAAAGCACAGCAGCAAATGCACAGAATTGAATGAGATATAAAAGAGGGCTGTGGAATCTCTTTATCCACTCTACTCCCCACAGACATTCATTTCAACAGCACTGCTCTCTCGCTCTGTCTCCTCTCAGGCTCACTCCTCCTGTTCTCTTTCTTCATCCTGCTGTCTCCTCTACAGCATACACAGGCGAGTGCCTCCTACTGGTTAACAGATACGAGTGTTTCCGTCCTCGCACTTCTGCAAGGCGTTGTTGCTAATTGTTGCAACACACATCTCATAGCCCCAGGACTGGATGGAGTTATTAATCCCTAAATCCCAAAAGGCCTGCCTGTGGATCCACAATTCAATTCCTCACTCTCATAACTGCTTGACTTACATACTGCTTTCATAGTGGCTACTGAATAATTTATAGTAGTTTTTTAAAGAATCTTAAGTTAGTAACTGAGTAATAAGCCCAAAATAATATGATTCATTTCATCTCCAGTCAAAATGGGCAATAAAGAGTCATTTATTTTTCAAGCTCAAAAAAGTAATATATGTTAAATATACATCCTGAATATGTTAAATATATTTACATAAAGCATATATTTAACAGCCCTGTGATAGACCGGTAGCTTGTCCCGCCTGTTTCCTGCCTTCGCTGGGATAGACTCTAGCACCCCCCAGCAACCTTCTCAACCTTTTTCGCCCAAAGGATCACCTGATAATAACTATACAGTATAGCAGCCAACCAGAAAACTAAAATCAACTTTAACAAATACAATTTCTCCAAGAAATTTGGTTTTAAAAAATTATATGTCCGAATTCAAACAAGGGAGCTATGACAGCGCCCCAAGAAACCATCTGTGGCTAGTCAGCGGGTATACTCTCTTAAACTGAAGATTTATTAGCCTTCTACTGTGTTTTTATTTGTACATGTGTACATTAATATACATATATTTATATTAATGTAATATAATATTAATATGGTTTTGTATGACGTTTTGGGCCCATTACAAGGTAGCGCCTCCACCTAAGTACAGGCCCATGGACCACTAGAGGATGCTTCGTGGCCCACTGGTGGTCCTTGGCTCACAGGTTGAGAAACCCTAATGTAGATAATGAATGTTTGGGGGGATGTTCTGAATTTGTTGATTTCAACCATAGACGCAGGTCCTCTTCTTTGAAAGACAGTAGAGATAAGTTATAAATGCGCATTCTGATCATTTTTGTATTGTTTGTAACGCTACTGTTCAAGCACAACGGTTCTCTTCCTCTGGTTATGTTGACACCCTCTAACTGAGCACATTTACTACTCATATTGTATGGTTGTTATAATTCATTATTGCACAGGGTGTTCTAACGCAAAGTAAATAAAGATGACCACACCCTTGTTGTCAAGGAAAACAATGTCAATAAGGTTTTATGAGTACATATTGGCAGCTTTCAGTGACAGAAGTAACATTATAAAATTCCATGGAGTTCCATGCACAAACTTAACGGAGCTAATGAAGGATTCTACAAGGTTACGACCATGTACAACACAGTGGGCACCAAAACAACGTTGTGTTTGCTGGGTAATGTGTCCACCTTTGTCACCTTTGACAGCATCCATTCTTTTTAGGAGACTTGCAGGAATGTTTTTTTCACTCCTCTAAAGTTCAGTCTTAGAACTTGGTTGCTCTTTTTGCTTCTTACAAACCAAATGATCCCAAACACATTCAGTGATGTTGAGGTCTGGACTCTGGGGTGGTGAGTCCATTGTTCGAATAGCAGCAGCTTTTTTGTTTGATTAATATTTTTTCCTCTATGTGTTTATATTCTTTCATTAGTAAGGGCTTTGTGACAGTTACACATCCTCACAGACTCATAGTGTTGAGTTGACTTCTTACAGTGGAAGGATGGACAGAAACACCTGTAAATTAGTTTAGATCTGAATCAAGAGTGGAGCTTGATTTGATCATTTCTCTCAAAGATGATGCTTTAAGTACTGTTTATCTGGTGGCAATAGTTTTGTTGGTCTACCAGGTCTTGCATGGTTGTTAGGGGTTCCATTTTCCTTTGTATTTTTTTTTTTTAAATCCAGTTGTGTAAACCCAAGCTTTTATCATGTTTATTTTGACTTTCCTCTTCCTTATTCAAGTGCTTTATTTTTATTTCCTCAGAAATTTCTTCTAAAAATGAATAACCTGTACTCCTGACTGGCAATTAAATAATCAAAAGATGCTTCCTTAGTGGAAGTAGACATTTTCCATAGTTCTGTATGTTCAATGTGGAGATGATGAAATGGAGGTAGAATTATCATTCAGAGGAGAGTTATCAGTTGGAGCTGGTGTAGGGGCAGCTCAGTCAGAGGTCCTATGAGGTGTGTGTGTGTGTGTGCGTTCAGGATGGGCCCCCGCTCCCTTGAGTGACAATGTCACAGTGTGTATCCTGTGAAAATAGAATACTGTGGTCTGCGTCAGGCTTGCGCAAACACACGCATGCACAGACACACATGCATGCGCACACACACACACACGCATGCATACACACAGACGAGGCAAAAGAGGGGTTGCTGCTACGCAGGCCATGAAGAGCCAGCCCACTCCAGAGGGGTATTTAAAGGGCGGCCCCTGCACTGTGTGCAGAAGTTTCTGATCCGCTCTGGTTCAGCACAGCGTGTGTTCTCACTTTCTCTCCTCTTTAGCATCCTGCTCTTCTTTGCCCGTCAGCCTCACTCTCAGCTCAAGGTACTGTTTTAAGGCTTCTCTCTTCTTTTATATTGCATAGCAGTAATTGTGTTCTGTATTAAACGTATATTAAACTGACACTTTTCTTTTTAAACACAGGTCAGTTTGTTTCTAATTATGTGATTATGTTTTTGGTGGATCATATAAAGTACATCATTACAATGCATTTAATTCAGTATGTTACTGTAAGGCCAGTTCATCAGTTAGAGAAAATGCTAAAATGCTGCTCTGTTGCTCTTCTGGGGAATAGATTTTTATCTCATGTGCTTTTATTCCTTACATACTTTTGTGCTGCCTTTCTGTGAATCCCTTAAAATTTCAGGCTTATTGCATTCTATGTTGTTTCCAAAGACTACACAGAAAACAAGGTAACCTTAGATATTCCTAATCATAGCAGTGGGTAATAAAAGTTTGGACCTGTCAGCAAAGGGTTAATATGTATTTCACTAATGCATTGGTGACCAACAAGACTGCAGAAAACAGTGGCTTTCAAAGTTCATAACACAGTGCAGAAAATCACTGTCCCCTTATGTGGTAGACAGAAAGAACGAATATAATATAATATAATATAATATAATATAATATAATATAATATAATATAATATAATACTTGCTGAAAAATAATACTTGCTGAAAAATGACAGTATCTAATCGGATCAAGAAAGACAAGCCCACAATTTGTAGCTCCCCCACAGCATACATTAAAGAGCAGCTCAGTCAATCCACTTAATTAATATTTCATGCCATGGTATTGGCGTCGGAGAAAATGACTGTGTTATGTTTGTATTGACTGAATGCAGTTGTTACAGCTGTGCAAAGGAGGCTGACTTAATTATTTGCCCTCATCTTCTCCTGTCTCTCTTTGGAGGGACATTGTTGCTCCTTATGCAAATTTAATGAGAAGCCCTCCTGGAAACCATCCAACTTACTGTCAATACTATTTACCACTTTTCTGCGAATCTATCACCCAGCTGTGCTTCATGTTCCTTAACACCTCCTTCCAAGATCCATTTTATTGGCTTTGGCTGGAAATGACCCCTCTTCTCTGTGTGTCTGTGTTCAGTCATGAACGCTGGAATCTGCGTGTGCGTGCTGCTAGCAGCTCTCTACAGCAGTGGGTGCCATGCTCTCCCTACACACTCGCTGGACGAGGGTCGGTTGGATGGGGCTGTAGATGAACATACGCGACACACCCGTGCAGTGCCCCCAAGTGGTCAGCTCAGTCTGCTGTCTAAAGCGCAGGAAGAGGAGGTGCAGGAGGACCCAGCCCGCAGACTGAACGAACTGCTGGCCAGACTAATTTCCAGAAAAGGTAGGACTTATCCTGTTCTCCATCCAGCCATCTGCTCTCACATTCATAAACAGCTACTCAGTCGAATGCAGGGATGACTAAAGTAACCACAGTACATTACAATATTACAGCATGTAAGCAAGAATACAGCATGCAGCCTCGTTATTTACCCTTGTAACATTGACAGCTTTCTCTCAATGTAAACTTTATATGGATAAATTATAATTAGATGGGGTTTTTCTCTGTAAACACATTTATATGACAATTTTCTCTAAATAATATAACCATGTTAGCCATTGTTCTCTATTAATAACATTTGTATCTTCATTATCCATTGCATGTCTCTATAAGCATCATTTAAATGTTCTATATCTCTTTCCATTTTTAAATGTAGTGGTTTTCATGATCCTATAGCCATTTTAAAATGTATAATTAACATTTTGATGTTGAATAGCCAATTTCCTCTTTAAATATATCATTTTTTTATGACTGTAATACAAGTGTATTGATTTTCTCCAGAAAATCATTATATCATTATATCTGCTTATTGTTTAAAAATAACATCTTTTACATATTCTATTCGGTTTGTCACCCTGTAAATGACATTTAGATGTACGACAGCTGTGGTTTTCAGGTGTTATTATAGCAATTCTAAACTTTTATTAGCCGTTGTTCTCATTTATATCAGCCTGTAGTTACGTACTACGTGTTCTTTCTGTAACCAGAGGATTTGGCCCTCTCTCTCTCTCTCTCTCAGGTTCATACCGCAGGAGCCCTTCCAGCAGGTCTACGAGTCACAGAATAAAGGACAGAGATTATCTGGGCTGGATGGACTTTGGCCGACGGAGCGCAGAGGAGTACGAGTACTCTTCATAATATCCACCCCACCAATCGTCTCCAATCAATCAACCAATCAGCCAACTTATGTGTACGGAGAGAGCCGTCTTAATCATTCTCCCTGCCAAAAATCAAGTCGTCGTCGGAGAGCTCTTTCTCCGACTTCTTTATGTAAATTTGTTTGTATGATGAAGATGATGCAATATATGAGTATATATGGAACACATTCAGATTTTAGAAATCACCCACTTGTTTTGTTTTGTTTTTTTTTTGCCAGAAAAAAATACTGACTGAGAATGTGGTCTCGATTTCATTTGTTTTCTCACATGTGTGTACATATGATTTTGTCCTCTTGTTAAAAATATGTCAGGTGTTTCAGAATAAATCATTGCCTTAACTCATTCACCCAGAATTCAGCTCCTGTGAACTGCATTGAAATAAAGCAAATATTCATTTATACATTATAGAAATATAACATAGTTTCATTGCATTACTTGCTATTGCTGTTATTTGTGTATGGGACAGGGTCTGCCAATGGTATGATGGCCCTGATGCCTTTACACCTGTCTAAAAATCAATCACAATCTAAATACAATTAATTAAACAAAACAGTAGGAGGGAGCGGGGCTCGACCCTGCATTTATTCAGAAACAGCCAGGATGCCATGGAAACACTGATCAAATCAGTTAGTGTTAGCGCAGGGGCTCCAGCTGAAGCTACCGCAGAGAGGGTCACCATCGAGTCATGACAGAGACACTCAGGAATTTTTGATTACTACTTTAATAATAACATCTTAGCCAATCCACTATCGATTGACATGGAAAAATGATCGACCGGCACAAATTAGCACAGGCCTAAACCCGCCTCACAGAAGGCACTGGAGCTCAGCTCAGCCATTTGTTCAGCGCTTGGGGATGGAACTTACAGTAATGGCCTTATTATGAACACATTCTCTTATTGACCCCCTGAAGCAGTAGCTGTAGTGTGAGAGTGAGCAGACGGCTCTGCTCCTATTTCTCTCCAAACAGCCTCAGGGACAGATCAGAATACAGGCAATAAAAGAGCAGTTTTTACTCATGCTGTACGGGAGACAGGAGGGAGAGCAACTGGGGTGGGGGGGAGAGAGGGAGAGAGAGAGAGAGGATGGTGATAAGGAGACAGAATGAGACTGGGAGAGCTGCAGGGAAAAAAAGATGAAAAAGAAAAAGACAGAGTGAGAGAAGGAATAGAGAAGCAGAAGAGACAGTTTAAGAGATGAAGAGTGAGAGAGAAACAGAGAAAAATGAGGAAAGGAGGGAAAGAATAGTGTGAGCTAGAGTGTGTGTGTGTAAGAGAGAGAGAGAGAGAGAGAGAAGGAGGGAGAAATACAGGAAGAGAGGAAGCAGACAGAGAGAGGGAGATAAAGAGAATGAGACAGGAGAGAGAAGTGAGAGAGGGAGAAATGCAGGAGGAGGGAAAGAGGAGAACGAGAGGAAGATAAAAAGAGAGAATAAGAAAGAGGAGAGAGATGTATGAGAGGGAGAGATGCAGGAATAGAAGGAGAGGTGAGAGGGAAAAAAGACAGAATGAAAGAGAAGTGACAGAGACAGAGGGTGAGATGCAGGAAGAGATGAAGAGGAGAGCGAGGGAGTTAAAGAGAGATAGAATGAGAGAGAGGATAGAGAGATGAAGGAGGGAGAAATGCAGCAGGAAAAGAGAAAGATAAGAGAGCAAGGGGAGAGAGAGATGATGGGAATCTGGAGAAGTAATGAGAAAGAGCAGAAAAGAGAGAGTGGAAGAGATGCAGGATAAGGAAGAGAGAGAATAGAGAGGAAGAAAGAAAGAAGAAGAGAGAGGGAGAAAAAGAATGAGAGAAGGAAAGAGAGAAAGAAAAGAAAGCAAGAGAGAGAGAGAAATGAAAGAGAGGAAGAAATTGATAGCTGATGAAAGAGAGAGAGAGAGAGAAAGAGAGGACAAGAGAAAGAGTGGGAAAGAGAGAGACAGAGAGAGAACGAAGCTGGGTCCCAGCCCATGTTGTCTTTTGTGTAAACCACTCGAGTTAGCACATAATGGATGGATTGTAGGACGGCAAATGAGAGAGCAATGGTTTATAGTGAACAAAAAGCACCATTATGCCACAGGTGTGCCTCAATGAGAGCTGTTTCATTCTGTTAGACAATAAAAAGTGAACCCATAAACACAGACAAGCACATGCACACCCACACACACATGCACATGCGCAAATGCATGCATACACATGCACTCACCTCAACATGAAAAGACCTGCTGGCAGAGCAATTAGATGCGTCATAGCCAATAAAACACCGCCTCTGACGCTACGCAACCCAACACACACACAGAAACATTACTGTAAAAAGACTTCTTGTTTAGAAAGTGAGAAACTTGGCTGTCTTAAGATTTGGAGTGCAGTAGACATCAGACTGTAGAAGAAATACAACTGTATTACAGCCTGTTATTATTAGAAGCTCAACAAAATCAAAAATTGACATTTCTGTGTACTGAACTGTTGACTGATTTGATGTGATGGTCAATTATAGAGAGACGTACTGACTCACTGATACGAGAGGGGGTGCAGTGTCTACCACACAGATATTGCCATTTCATTTACTATAAGAGAGGATAGACATATCATCCGCAGTGTTGAGAAAATAAGCTTTCTACTATTTTGCCTTCCAGTTTTTTGTGGAAGAACAAAGAACTGGGCTTGACGCATGCAGAGCTAAAAGCCAAAGGAAGTTTAAATCCAAGAGAGTAGTAGAGATAAAAAAACAGGAGAGTAAAAAACCAGAAAGGCAAAACAATCAGGCAAACAACTCAAAGGGGATGAGCAAAAGAGAGAGAGAGAGAGAGTCTCAGAGACAAAGAAGGTCAGAACCAGAGATATGAGCAAAAGGCAAGAGAGAACCGCTTAGAGATGCAAACAGAAGTTTGGCAAAACTTCACAGTGACAGAGTCTTTGTGAGGGGTTTAAATGCAGTGAAGGGAATGAGCAGCAGGTGTGTGTAATTTAGAATTCAGGGGACCAAGAGAATGGAGTGTGATTGGGTGACTGGGGACATGTGGGTGTGACGTCATCGGACAACGCATTCTGGGGAATGGAGTCCGGGAGACCGGCGGTGTCAGGGAGATCCGGCGTGACACATACAAATAAAATTGTTTGATTTTTTTTAAGCCTGTCTTAAGAGAATGGTTTAGGGCTCAGGCTGCTTATTCCTAGCCACTGCATGTAGTAACTTTCTGTGAAGGAACTTTCTGAAAGTTCCCACCACAGTTTCTTTAGAATGGTGCATTCCACATCAAACCACTCTGAATGACTTTCTCCTTTAAAACACAGAAACCTTTATTCGTGTGTGCATAGTACTTCTCAGCATTTTAACTGGCAGCAGAACAGACTGATTATCTGAGAAGCTCTAGAAACTACCAGAAGTGCATCAGCAACCAGAGAAGAAGCTTTCACACTGCACCAAAACAGGCAACAAGTCACTAAAGCAAACCTCACTAATTGAGACACCAGAACTAATCATTCCATCATCCCATCCTCATCATCGAGCTGTAGACTTCAGTTTCACTGCCACACTTTAAGAAACAAGCACTTTGATGAACCAGTAATTAAGTTTTATAGCAGTCTTGTGTTCCATTGCTAAATTATTATGATACTGTAGGCAGTTCTCAGCAAGTTATTATATACTGTCATTTAGCAGGAGCATTGAGTTATTTTAATAGAAAAAAGTAATGAAGGTTAGTTTGCTAAAGTACTTTTTAAGAGGCTTATATAATGGAAGAAAAAACAGTGTTTCCTGATGTATTATGTAAACACATGTAAAGTTTCTGAATGTTCATTTCACTCTGCAGTCCATGTCAATTCATATAGGTTTTTCTGTGATATCACAAAAACATCAGGCTACAGCAGGGCAGCCCAGCCATAACCCATTCAGGTTGAACTTGTAAACCTGGACTGTTTTTGAATGAAGTACACAGTACAGAGCAGCCAATCGGAGCAAAGATTGTTTACATATACAGCAGGGACTGAAAGTCTGAAAGCACCAGTGAACATTCTGCATTTTGCATACAAAATGTTTAGCTGCAAGTCATATTAGCAGAATAACAATCTGACTCTGACAAAAGCCACCGATCAATAGATGACATCGTGCCTGAACATGAGTTTAAACAGAAAGGGTAAAAAATATCTGACCTAACTCGACACAGATTTGTGCGCATTTAAAAAATAACCTAGTAATAGTGCAGAAATCTTTTTAATACCACATTTTTGTCATACCTTTTTTGTTGTTTTAACCTAATCAAAATATTCTGTTGTCACACTTTTGGTCCCCATTATATCAGTCGTGGTAAAACGTCGTAACAGTAACAGCCTGTTTAATTCTAAAATATTGAAAGAGATTGGAAAATGGCCATGCTAAATACAATCATAGCAATGCTATTATTGGGCAATATTTATTGAGCTACTCATACAGAAATAGTGTCTCTCAGTATGGCATCAGACCGCCATGTTTGCTAACACAACACGTCACATACTCGTAGAGGTTCCTGATTGTGTCCTGTGATAATCCATCCCATGCAGCTTGAATGTTATCACGCAGTTCCTGCAGATTTTGCAGTAGGGCTGAAGGTGGAGTGACACTGGGCCTTCTGGACATGTGACAAACTGTGCATCTTACTGCTGACCACGGTGCCTCCCCACACGGATTCGTTGGTCGTCTCCGCCAAGATAAAAGCGGGACTCGTCACTGAAGATGACCTGGAGTCACTCCATGACAGTCGGGCACGACACTTTGCAGCCTTTGGCAACATTGACGTGGTGTTAAGGGCAGTTGTCTGTGTGCATGTAGCCCTGTATTGTGCAGCCGTCTGCCAGTGGTGCCGGCACTAAGTGGATGACTCATGGAGGACATTACTGCTCACTGAATGTTCACAATTGTAGCTGTTGGGTCAGTCAGGCACAGCAATAAGGCCCATCCTTGCTTGCGTCACATGGGCGGCTGAGCGTGAAACTTGAATTATTTGTATGTCTCACAATGTCAAACCTACCCACCAAGTGTCATTCCTTAGGGTTGATTCTTTCTGGGTGCAACTATATGTGCAACTATTCCTTTGAAAATGAGTGTAGAATTATGACAGATACAAACAAACAAACAAAAATAAAATACAAGGAAAATGAGATATGGCCTTTAAATGGAAGTCCCTGTATGTAAGAGGTCCCATGAGGTACAACAGATGTAATAAAATAATTTTCAGTCTCCACATCAACCTTCTGGAGAGCGTGACTGCACAAACTCTCTTCACTTGGAGAATGCACTCTGAATAACAGCACAGTGCAAATGCATAAGTAACTGCTGTTCTCTGGCCTCAAGTGTTTGTGCCGCTGACACCATCACTTCACATGCAGCCACTCACTTAACAGGAAATGTAGGAGGGCTGAGGAGCAGCGCTGAGACCTTTAGCACCACACAATCAGCTGCAATGATTTTTTTTACTGGTGTATTTCTGTCGTTTTCATTGACTTTTGTCTTCGTTATTAATTCATGTTAGGGTCATTAAGCGGTCAGTGCTCTTTTCCAGGGTCTGTGTGTCTTTGTGAGGGGGAAGAAGCCATATAAAGTGCCTAGCTGCAGCACTCAGTGGCAAGAAACACAGCTGATGCACTTCACTTGCAGTCTGGCAGAGTTCACTTGCATATGCACATGAGGAACACAAAACCATGGGGTCTCTTGTTTCTCACTTTTGGGTTCAAAGAGGGTAAGATATCATGATACATGGCACAACACTTTCTGAGCGTATCATGGATATCATCAGTACTTAAAGAGCACAGACTGACTGCATATTTTGTCACAAAGAGATCATAATTAGTCCTACATTTAGTGCAATAACAAAACCCAAATCACCATATTCACAGTTTTTCATAGCAGTTTTTAAATGTACCATATAAATAAACTGCTTCATTAAGCCACTTTATAAGGTACATATCCTTGTATCTACACTCATTGTCCATTTTATTAGTTCCACTTACCACATAGGTGCACTTTGTAGTTCTACAGTTACAGTCCATCTGTTTCTCTGCATACTTTGTTATCCCCCTTTCACCCTGTTCATCAATGGTCAAGACCCCCACAGGACCAGTGCAACACACACTAACAGATCACCACCATGTCAGTGTCACTGCAAGGCTGAGAATGATCCACCACCCAAATAATACCTGCTCTGTGGTGGTCCTCTGGAGGTCCTGACATTTAAGAAAAGGGTGAAAGGGTGCAGAGAAACAGCGTGACTTGAACTCCAGTCAACAGGAAATTCTCATCAGAATTATTCCAGGGAAGGCATCCATGAAACCTGACCGAACTGCACAATCATTTGATGCAAGAGGGGCTGAACATTGAGGTCGCCTACATCCAGAAACCATGCCGTTATATTAGCAACCATCTAGGACTAGCTAGCAGGATGAATAGGGGAACAGATAATATTTAGGATCAAGATTTTACTTTAGTACAGCTCCTTAAACTGACACTCTTTGGCCATTTTATCAGCTTCTCTTACCATATAGGTGCACTTCTTGTGACACTGCAGTGCTGAGAATGATACACCACCCAAATAACACCTACTCTGTGGTAGGTCTTGTGAGGGTCCCGACCAGTGAAGGACAAAAGGTGGCTAACAAATTACGCAAACAGAACCACTACAGTTCATAACTGCAGAGCTACAAAGTGCATGCTTATCATAAGCAGAGTTGACAATGAATGCAGATAGAGGGTGGCATATTTAACAAGGTGGCCGGTTAGTGTATGTTTAGCCACTTGACAGCTCCACATTGTTGCTCCAACCCAGTGCCCAACATGCAAGGTTAGAGCAAAAAGTGTGCGCCTGTCTGCCTCAAGAACACAGTCGAGAAACCCAGAGAAAAAGAATAAAATAAAATAAAATTTAAAAAAATCAAAGTGTGAGAAATCTTAATAATCGGCCCATTATTCAAACACTTGTTTTATTACTGCTACAGCATAAAGATCAGCGCTATTCTCATATCTGCATCAGTTAAAACAAGAGTGGTGATATGGAAGTTGTTAAAATGCGCCCCCTTGTGGACAAATGGGGGAATAATTCTCTGAATATTTGAGATTCAATACTTAAGCCAATACGAGCTGTTTTTTCATATTTAAATCCACAACATTTATCAAACTTTGCTTAGAATAGCATTTATATTATGATATCATTAATAATGTTCTTTCATCATAGACTGGTTGTGACATTTCACAAAATCGACAAGAAAGAAAGTAAAACACATTTGTATCAACTGGTTTATTGATGGACATGTCTGCAGGTCAGAGCATCTGAAGTTCCTGAACGCATAACTTCACTTGGTGTTTCACCCTCCATTTGCCACTAGCTTCATTTTCTCCAGGATGTTCATATTTTTATTCACCAATTTATGACCTTTTGTATAAAAAGCTCACATATTAATAATTTACAATTTACAAGCGGCAAAACTTCCCTTTATGTGATCTTAGGAAATAAAAGCCATCAAGGAAATGAACACAGTTATGTAGGACACCTCAGTGGTTCTGCAATACATTCAATAATAACATTCAAGTTATGATTAAGTGCACACACGTCTTCACCAGACAACCCTTTTTGCTGTGACTATAAAACAAAAACATAATAAATACAGGCATTTTTCAGAACATTGTTATGGCTCCATGTGCTTTCTAGACAAGATCACCTACTCAAATACCCTTCCGATAGTTTAACTAACATCTGCATTCCAGCTAGGTTAAAACATCCTCCTGGTAGAGTCAACCCCAACCCATAGCTGCAGTGTTAACTCCAGTGTATACTGAGGCAGGCAAAGTCATCAGAAGATAAGTCAGTCAAAACAGGATTAAATAATGATTCATTAACATCAGGCACCATGATACTTCTGTCACTCCACCGATTCACAATTGCCAAAACGCATGTAAAGCTCTACAGTTTAGTCTTCAGAGAGTTTAAATAATCTCTCACCAAAAATAAACACTTTACATTTTATGAATCGGGCCGGGATTCAGAAGAACTGGACGTTGTTTTGAAAATGTCTATCTGGGTACAAATTTTCTGACGTACTCAAGTATTTTATACCTAGTTTGCATGTATTAGACTGCATTTTCCTTATACACAAACATACATACGCTTATAAATAACATTGGTCTATCAACAAAGAACAATCAGTCAGTAATAATCAGTCAATTCAAACCATTTCCTACTACACTCATCCACACATCAGTCGTATCATCCTCTCTCATCAGTGAATTACAGCAATTCATCATAACTTTGGACTGAGAGAGAACTTACAGTACGGTGAGCTCCATCTGTTGTGCTAGTTAGTACAGATTTCCTAATAACACCCTCTCTATTAAGGCCATATAAATGTTTATTACATTGTAACAAGCACTATATGACACCTTAAGCTTTTCAAAGATTTGCATATGCTGTGAATATAAAATATAAAAGTGTGGACTGTTTAAAGTAGGTTTTCTAAAGAGTATTAATGACACACATTTGGGGGTATAAATCAGTTAACTTGGCATTAGCACGGCTCCGTTGCCCTTCATTGTTCATGTTAGCATTAGCATAAAGGTGTTGACAGTGCATCAGTTAACCAAGCTGAAAGAGACAACCAAGCTCTAAGCACGCAGTGCTCTGGGCTCAGGAAGACCAGATTAGTTGAACATAAGAATACACAGATATGGTCTTATAGTACAGTTATTCAAAATCAAAAAGTGCTTACAATGTGCCTTAAGCAGGACATGGGCAAGACTCCCTCGAAGTTAATACACTACGTTTTCTTGCGACCTACAAGTGCAAAAACTAATTTTAGACATTAGGGCAGTGCTCCTGGGGATCCACTGACCTGCTCACTTAAAACTATTCCCTGCCTCAACACAAGTTAAGGGCTTTATAATTAATTGACTGAAACCGAACAGGAGGTCCCCAGAGCAGGGTTAAAGGCATGGCTCACCAAATAAAACAAATCTACATGCATTTCCTCACCTTAAACACAGTTGATTAGCCAAGACATGGTTTGTGTCTGAAGTTTGCTTCTTCAGTCTTTAATTGGAGCTGCAAAGTCAATATAATATCACCAAAAAGCCTTTGGGGGTCAGACTTCCATTTATTTTTACTTTGATTAACCATAAAGCTCCAAGGCAAGGTTGAGATGCCAAACACTCTGGACACCAGATATCCCTTGGCTGATCGACTATATTTGAGATAAAGGGAAAGCTGTGTACCTTTGCAGTGAACCATTTCTTTAAGAAACACTGAAGAAAGGGAAAACATCTGCACAGAATCAACACACCATGGTCTCAATGGATGAACTGTACCATATGTGACAGAAAATTAAAAAAAAAACAAAAACAACAGTATTACAGTGAACAGCTGCTATACAAAATAATCTATACAAATCTCTTTACAGGCACAGTCGAGCTGTCATAGGAGTAATGTGTACTTTATTCTTGTATATACAGAGAGAGATTGCAACAAAACATTAGGGAGAAAAAAAAGAAAGAAAGGCAACATTCACTCCTCATTGAGGCTAGTTTGTCTAGAAGGTTTAGGGGCCAAAAGTAAATCTTCAGTCGAAGGCCCTGGGCCCTTCATGGCCATGCTGGCCCCTACCATAACTGGGTAACTCCGGTTTCTTCGCATCCCTGGCAGTGGCAGTCCTCCTATAGGGCTGGGATGGGCCCCAAAAGGTGGTCCATTCAACCCCAGGACAGGGCCTGGGGTCATTGCTCTTGGGCCCAGGCTGAAACGCTTCACCTTGTCAACAAGACGGAGGTTCTGGACACTTACTTCAGTCTGGCACTGTGAGTCTGAGCGAGTCTTTGTCCCCCTCATCTCCTTCAGAATAGAACTGGCCGGCCGTGAGGCTAGGAAGTTCTCATAGGGAGAGTCAGAGGGGCTGAAGTCCAGAGGCAGCACAGGGCTGCTGGGTTTGGATTTGGTGGGTGAGTTCGGAGGGGTGGAGGGTAGTGTTTCTGGGCCCTGAGGGGCAGGGCTGGCTGTACCTGAGACAGAGCAGGACATGTGCTCTGGGGCAGGTGCTGTCTGGGCTCGGTCCCAGCTGTGGGGGTTGTAGACGGCCGCTGAGATGCCCCGCTCTTGCAGGAGACGCACAAGGCCCAGAGAGGTGCTGGTGGTCTTTGTGTGGTCACGCAGGTTGGTGAAGCTTTCAGCCAGGCTGAGGCGGCGCGGTGTGCAGGGTGTGGAGACTGGAGTGGAGCGCAGACTGCTGGACATCACGCAGGAGGCCAACGAGGGAGCTGCTGCCAACAGACTAAAAAAAAACAGAAGAAATAAATGTGTTCTTAGAAAACTGACAGATCATCTTGAAAAACCCGTCAGGCCACATTCAAAGCCATTCAAAGTTATAAAACACTCAGTATACACATGCAACCACCCACCTCAACTTAATTCTCTGTTAATGCGCCACATTATTAAAAATAATTGTGCTGCTCATGGAACCATTTCTGACCATTATGTTGCTTGACTTTAAACCAGCTGCTAATGAATTAAACTTTTTTGCACGAGAACGTAATGGTAGTAAATATTTTTAATAATAAATGTAATTTATATTTATTTTACCTTGGTATATTTTAACATGTATTATTTTGTTGCCATGGAATAATCACAACAAGCCATTTAAGGTTGAGTTTTTTTACTAAGATTTTAGGCAAGTTTTAGGTCTGAACCTGTCATTATCCTATCAAAATTTTGACCAAACTCTACCCAACCTGAACTACATCATCAAGCTTAAGCCTGAAACTGACCAGAGCTCATCACGCCGTAAAATGATGATGGTGTTCAAATTGCTATATTAATATGCTATAGTTGGTGTGTGTTTTTATGTGAACAGAACATGCTACATATCGTTGCTGCCCAAAGAATGCCCATCTCCAAAACGGTAACCTCACAGAAGAAGGCAAGAAGTTCTTTTATGCAAGTTAATTCCAACAATGTGTTGAAATGATGTTGGAAAGAAAGATACATTTTTTGGACAACAACAATATATTAAGTATTTTGGCTGCACTAAACTCCCTTGAATTGATTCAGTGTTTGATCTCCATAGCATAGTGGGAGGCAGGCTGGGAGAATAGGATTATAAAAGTTGATCCTGAACAAATACAGACTTTTTTCGGAGAGAAGAGAAAAAAAAAAAAAAAAAAAAAAAAAAAAAAAAACCACACACATCTGAACCCGACTGAGTGCCATATGCACATATCAAGTATTCCAAACCACGAACAGAGGGGGCTGCTACCAGAACTGAAGCACTCACATCACCTGTAACATAATGCAGCATGGCTTCACGTTCCTCATAGAGAAACTGGTGTTATTTAAGCAGTAATTCAACACGTTAACATGGATCATTTTCACACAATAACTGATTACTGCACATGCATCGTTCCTCCATGCCTTGCAGTCTCCACAGCAGCTTACGATAACCCCAGATACATTCATCATTAGTTCAGTGTTGAAATACTGCAGAAAGCAGACTGCCTTATATTCAAACTTGAGTCTGCTCACAGACTACTGACTTAAGTAGGATAGACATCTTCCAGCACAGTTAAGATGGTTAGAGCTGTGAAGGTTTGGTTAGCAAACCATGTGCACACACCTGTGACCAATCATGCTAATGGTCACGTGACCATTTCTCACCCTGAGTGGACGTGACTCAGAGAGCCTGCTCTAAGCCTGGCCTCAGAATAACATGGTAGAGTGCTGCTTCCTCATCTTCCTGCTCCTCCTCCTCATCATCATCATCATCATCATCATCATCCTCACAACGTCTGCAGATAGTCAATAACATCCTGCTACCCAAACACTAGTGATATATCCATGACATATCCATAGTTCTCCAGGATGACACTAAACCTTTATAACAAAATACTGCTCTTGTACAGATTGGTGCTGGAGTCTGTGGGGTGCTTATAATGCATAGAGAGAAGGGAAAAAAAGGTCACACAAAGCAGCAGAATATCTGAAGAGTTTCATTCCAGAACTCTCCATACCCATTTGTTATGCTGAGAGATAACCAAAAACACATTTTTATTACTCTAATAAGTGTGGTATTAATCATAATATAGCACTCATAACTATTGTACGTGTAAAATCCACTCCCAAAAACATAACATTGTTTGTAAACGTTATAGAATGTGTTTTGGAACAAACCCTTCACATATTAATTTAGGTAAAAGTAAAAATTGAGGGAAAAAAAAAAACTAACATAAAAATTGCTTAAGGATACAAATTTCCAAAGTTAATCATGTATTGTAAGGCAGTGAACCGCAACCCTGATCCTGGAGTAGTCCTACTAATTACCTGAACCAACTAACCACTCTTCCTAAGATGCAAGGCAGGAGTGCTTCAGGGCCAGTGTAGGGAATCAATGTTGTAAGGCATGTCTAGGAGGAGCTTTTAAGCACTGGCCACCCCACAGTGGTGAGCGAAAGGTAGTGCAGGACTCACCTGGGTGTGACTCTGGTCAGCTCGTCTGAAGGGTGGAGTATTCGGCAGGTAGTGAAGGTGTAGGTAGAATTAGTGTGAGACATACATTTACCGGGGAAATGCACTGGGGACAGCAAGAGAGGAGAGGAACAGATCAGTACAAGTACACACACAAGCTCAAACAGTCTAATTCACCAGGAAATAAGTTAAAACTGCAGCAGGGACTATGATTGAGTCTGCATAGGCCAAACTACTAAATTCTCCAGTACACTACGGTTTTAAAGAGCTTTCAGTCAATTAACTGCTTACTTAAAGTTGTTTCTTAATAATTAGGGATGCATCAATATGGAAACTCGATGCAGATATCCAAAATTTTTCACATATTTTATAATGCATACGCATGTTGTGCAGAAATTGCAGAAATTTACTTAGATTTGCTTAACAGAGAAATGAAAAACTTACAATTATTAAAATACATAATATAAATGTTTTTTTTAATAAAGTAGCTCAGTGATGCCCAGATGCTCTGCTTCCCTGAATAACAGTAAATACTTAATTAAATATCAGTTTAAATATCGGTCATCAATATAATCGCAAGGCTGATAAATCTTCTGCATTTTGTAAGGGTGGAAGAAATGCATTATTTCATGCATTATTATGGCCAAATGCAAACGGTCTGAAGTGTAAAAACAATGTTAACAGCCAAATTGGTAGATTTGTTTCTATGCCTGAAGTCCAGTTTTTGCAGGCAAAATAAATACGACAAGCCAGTGGGTATGCATGGGCCTGCAAGTACAGCATTCAAAATGCAGTGTTACTTAGGCCATATAAACATAAACATCTGCCAAAACATAAATAAATGAGTTAGGAGCAAATAATGGCCATGCAGTTCTAACATCCTAATGCAGCTTTAAAAAGAGAGTAACGCCATAGGACAGAACAAGAGGTGAGAATGACGATTCGTCATTAGACAGTCAAGATTGCTAAAGCACCAGACAGGCAGAAAGCTAAACTCTGAACAAGATGACTGCAGTGTAGGGGTCTTTATATGTGTGCTTATGAGATTTAACAACAGCCAGTGCTACTACGTCAGTCTTGTGTGGGGCGTGTTTATGAAAGGGTGCACTGCAGCACTGACAGGCTTGGCACCAGTCTTTAAGAGATGCGTCTCAGTGGGTGTGTGGGTGGAATATGACCTGCTCGTTGCTGATGGAGTTTCTCTCACACCACACTAAGATTTTAATAGAATTCTTGACACTTGAGCCTGTAGCACACACACGCTTCACTCTATGACCTCTGACTGAGCACGAGCCATTTGTTGAGGCTCCCTTAGGGGAGTGCGTATGTACAGGAGTCAAGTTATACACACAAAGACACGCTCCAGCTCATCAGTGCACCATGTTCCCCAACTCTGCAGTTCTGATAGATCAGTTTTCAATTTACCTATAGAACATGTACTGGTTCTGTGAAGGTCACTTTTGGAAGCTGTGAGTAAACTGTGTGACTGGACAGATCATTGCTTTGAAGCAGATGCAAAGGCTGGTTAAGAACAAGACTGCCCTGAGCACCGGATTTGCAATGCAGATTGATGGAAAAAGAATTAGGAATGAATTTGGTAAGTACAGGAAATAAGAATACAGTTTATGGTAGCTGTGTCCAATCTAAATAGACTACTATTAACTTTCCTTATGAGCCATCATAACCATTCTCTAGCATCATAAAACTATGATGCAGAGGGCATTGTTTGAACCCATCATTAAACAACTACCTTCAAAATATGATTCCATTTGGGCTAGAAGTAAAAAGTGCTGTCACTGCAGATAAAATACGACTACCAGTTTCAAACTGTATTCTCATTTCGCAGCACAAAAAAAATGTCCCCCTGAGTAACAAATCATTCTTTGTACAAATGCATTCTTTCATGGCGACTGTTTAGAGGTCAGAGAATGTTTACAGCACGTTGGCAAAATCTCATTCAGCCTAACATGGAAGTTTAGTGCCTAACTTGTTTTAGTCAAGATATACACATTTATTCATTTTCAAAAGATATTAGTGATGAATCAAAATGACTTAAGTTACTGCCCAAAAACACATCAGGACACAATGGTCTAAGAACAACACTAAGAACAATGGGGGGGGGGATGACAAGAGGTATAAACGGTTTATATAAAATAGTCTTGCTATAAGAATTACACCATGAAATCATATGTCCTTGACAACAACCTAATTAATTTAATATTTAATTTAATAATTAAAGACAATTTGCACTTTGACATCGTCATTTGTGATTTCTTCCCATCGCAAAAACGTGGCTACAGAAGGCATCATGGTGCTTGCTTTTCCTCTGGCTTCTGCTGTTTTGCTATATTCTGTCATGTTTTTAAGGGCTATAAAACTTGTTGTGGAGAGGTAGATTTGGATGTTGCACCGCCTTCCTACATTTGGCTTATTTTACATCTTAAGCAAAAACCATAAAATGGTTTCACATGTTTGCCATCTTCACTGTTTATCTGCTGCTACGCAAACTGTTTAAAATGTGTCTGCACCAAGCGGTGCAGGAAAGTGCAGTGAACAAAAAAGTGTCCACCATTTATCCCCATTTTTCATTGACGTTAAAATTAAGTGCAGGTCAACGCAATCTTGGTTATATCTTGTGTGACCTAAATGTTCAGATTTTTTCCCTCATTTTGGGATGAATTCTTTCCATAGCTAAATTTGGTGTATCCCTAAAATTTAGTGTATCCTATCTGGATACATAGGGTGTATTTTTGAGCTAGCATTAGCATGGGTTTTTCCATCCTGTAACACTTCAGAAGTGCTGCACTTCTGGAAACTACAAGGGAAAGGGGAAAGTACAACCTTCAATCTTTAGGCTGAATGAGTTTTATGCCAATATTTCGCAACTCGTGTTCAACAGCACAACAGTTACTACAAAGAATGCATTCTCAGAGAGCTCAATAAGGCAGAGATGACCTGAAAAACAGGACAAAGCAAATACATAAAAAAAAGTCACTATACTCAAAGCTACCACAGCAGCACACATCAGACAGGGATGAGGTAGTGATGGTCGTGCTGTGGGTGTGTGTCGGCCTGTCCCAGGCCACCGAGCAAGGTGCTGTATGTAACATGGAGTAGTGTGGGGAGGGATGACATGTTCCCAGCACGCTGCACTCCTCTGGGGCAGTGAGATGTTTGTGATGGCCCCCTGGTCGGTGTTAGGATGCTCCCTCACCGGATGACCAATCCTGGTCTTCTGCAGCATTTTGCAACTCCAGCTCTGCTCCAGAGACCCCTGCCTCTGCTCGCTCTGCCCCGTCCCGCTCGTCCTGTTTGTGGAGTTTGATGATGGGCGAGCAGGGCAGTGATCCCAGGCCTGAGGTAGAGAGAGTGGGTTGGGAGTGCTGACGCTCAGCTGGCTCATCTTCCTCCAAATCTGTGAACTGATACACCTCCTCAAGGTCCAGCTGTAGCGGCCGGAAGCCCTTGGTCACAACGCCTGGCCGAGCGTCCAGAATACCACCCAAGTTGGGCTGAGCTAGCTGCTGCCACGCGTGCAAAGTGGCTGAGCCTGAAATAGAGCAAAGAGAAACAGCAGAGGTTAGACATGACTGAAACCTTCACTTCACATACTATTACCATGAAAAGGTCTGCAACGATGTATAATCAATAACCTCCAATAATGTATAATTAATGCATGGTCAACGACGTGCGATGTAGAATGAGATGGGTAAGATGTAGGAAATGAAAGTCTGCAGTGGAGGGCTTATTATTAGCATCCTGATAGCTATTCAGCATCCAACGTCTAACTCATTAAAGAAATAAAAAATACTGTAATTGCTCTTTATGTTATTGTGTACTTTACGTTGCTATTCTGAGTAATCAGCATGAGGTTGCTACTGGAACAAAACCTCATAACTCAACACTTTCTCTATATAGGAGAGAGAAAAAACATTCTGTTTTGTAAAGTAATGTAAAAAAGGTTTAATTCCATATATTTCTGGGCCATTGGTCCAAGTTTTCCATCCACGGTAAAGGTTAGCTGATGGCGGTCAAATGCTATGCAAATGTATGAGCGATAAAACTAATTTAGAATAGCAACTGTAAACAATGTACGAAAAGAATGAAAGAATGAATTGAACAGTGAGAACATCACTTATAAAACACAATAAAACATTTTCCTAGGTATGTAGGCCACAATGATTAGAAACATTTGGACCAAGGTGGTAATTTTCCTTCCAGAAAGCATACGACACTCTACAAAACTATAAAAGAGTGGGACATTGCACTAACAAGCCTAATCACAGCAAATGTTCTTCGCTAAAACAGTGTTTTCTCAACCCTGGTCCTTGAAGCGCATTTTAGAGATTTCCCTGCTCCCTAAACACCTGATTCAACTCATCAGCTCATTAACAAGAGATGCAGGTGGTGTGTTTAAGCAGGGAGCCTACTCAAATGTGCAGGTCAGGGTGCCTCCAGGACCAGGGCCGATGAACACTGCTCTAGAATACCCCACTGCCTTTAGAGCTGCCTGTATACAGCCACACAATAATTGCCAGCATGCCAGTTCAGCTCAGCCGGACCAGGCTAGAGGGCTGAGACAACAAATGAGTAAAGTCTAAGAAAGGACTCCTTTAAAGAAGGAAATGCATGTCAGGCTTAATGAGCTGTAACACACTTTTGGAATCATAATTGAGATTTTTGCTAAAATCAAAAATGAATAATAACTAGATGATGCAACTAAATAATGACTGGTTGCTACTCCATTATCTATCTATTACATCTAATACAGAATGAATGATGTCATTTCTGCTGCATTGTTTCATTCCTTTTCATTTTTAAATGTTTTAAGTAGGGGGCACTTAAAACAAACCCAAACTTGAATGCTGTTTTGATTGTGCATGTATTGCTCTGAGGTTTAGGAACAGACAGTGCAGAAAGAAAGCAAGAAAATGAAGGATGTGAGAAAACAAAGGCAGAATTTATTGGAGAATTTAAAAACAGACTGAAAGACAAGGTAAAAAAGACTCAAGGTGGTTAAAACATGAACTAAAAAGTGACAGAAAGGACTGCAGGATTAAACAAAGGCAAAAGAAAACAGGTAAGGAAAAATGCTAAAAGAAACCAAAGAAAAAGGTGCTGGACCTAACCTGAGAGCAAAATCATGCATCATCTCGCAAAAATGCTGGTTCAAAAACTACCACTCAGAATTCACACTGTCTTTAAGATGTTGTATTCTTAAGTTATTCTAAGGGACACTGGGATAAACTACCAGCAGGTGGCAGTAGAGAGCACAATTCAATCAGTAGCCGTTATCCTAAACAGGAATACAAAGTGCATACACTTATTCACCTACCAGGAATTTACATAGTCAGACACACTAATCCTCTGGTTATCTACACTGCATTGATAAAGCTGTAAAGTGCTTTAGTGGTTAGCTCCATGTTTGCCGGACACATAAGATATTCTTATGAACAATGTGCTTGTGCACGATTCTAGGTGCGTTTTTAAATCTCAAACCAACAGCGTGGCTGTGTGTGTCTGAAGTAGAAGGAGTGCTGTGTGGAGAGGTCGTCAGCATGGTGGTGAATGAAAGACCACAGCGAGTCTAAAAGCAGCAGGCCCAGCGGCCTGCCTTTGGCTCGGTCACCTTCCAGAGGTTTGACTATCTGCAGCTTCTCAGGCAGGTAGGATCGGCTGCTGTAGACAGAGTAGACCGAATGCAGTGTGCCCAGGGACATGATGCTGTCAGCGGGGGTCAGAGAGCCTCCTCCATCACTGCCACTGCCCTGCTCCCTCTCTTCATACATTTCACTTTTCTCCTCGGCCAGAGCGTTCAGCTTGCGCTCCCTCTCCTCCTCAAAGAAGCGCCGCTCGCTCAGATAGTTGTCTCTGCGGAGAGAAAGCCGCCGCAGTGCCGCCTCCAGGTCATGAGAGCCAGGTGTGCCCGGAGTGCCGGGTTTCTTGTTTGAGTCATCAGAGCTGAAGGAACAAAGAGAGAAGAAATAAAATGTACTGCATCGTTTGTAATTACTGTTCTAATACATCAGCAACAAAAGGGGTTTTATACAGTGATTTTACAGTTTAAGGGTTTCTAAACACCAAGAGTTTAAGTTTTTATAGCTTAAGAAGCTACACATTTTAGATGTGTCCAGACTGATTAACAGATGATTCCATTTTAGAGAACTGCATCATATAGAGAAATGTCATGCAGAATGTAAAATAGGAACGTTATTGACAATGAAGAAAAAAAAAAAAAAGGTGACCACATCTCAAGGATAACTGCAGTAATAGGACCCTGCAATAAATTGATAATTAAAGTATATTATTTATCATGTAATAACTTTCTGCTGTTGGTAAAATCAAAAAAATCAAAAAAATAAAAACACTTAAAAAGACCTTGTAGCTTATAATATTTCAGGCTACACACAAGTTCTATCTGAACACAACATATATAACATGACAAACTTTTTATATGGTAATTTTTGAAGATGGTTCTGCAAGGGTTCTTAAGTAAAGACAACGGTTCTACACAGACCATAAACACTCACAGATCACACTAAACCCAGAACAAAACCTTTGAAAACACCAGCTGTCTTTCGTAAATATTTCATTTATAAATGAATGGACCAACAGAAAAAGTAGAAAATAAGATGGAAAATCTTTTTAAATCACACTTTCATTACAAGCATTAAAATCATTATAAGATTTAAATCAAACAAACCCACTAGTGCAATTATGTCTACATTATTCTGAAATATTAGGAGTTATTTCTTTGCTTTGGGACATACCCTTCCTGTGGGGATTGGCTTTCCAGCATCAGGCTGTTGGTGCGGTTATCCATGATGCCTCCCTCTCCCCCATACACACTGGACCTGGGTGTGCTCAGACAGCTGGAACGCCTCGAGTTCATGCATGACGTCTGATTGGACCCCGGGATGTTCATAGGGGACGGCCCCATGGAGCGCTGACGAACCGTCTGATTAACGTTTCTCACTGTCTGAAAGACCCGCTTTGGCTGTAATCTGGAGAAATCCGTAAATACACACACACACACACACACACACACACACACACACACACACACACACACACACACACACACACACACACACCAGATATTTAAGCCAAGAATAAAGAGCAATCCCATATGTACATAAATCATTAGAAACAACAACAAAAAAAAAAGAGGTAACAAGAAAATAGGATGCTACTCAAGAACAACTGTTATTTCAGTAGTTTGAAAGCAGACTTCATATCATACCTCTGCTCTTCCACTTCTGGGTCAGCCATCTGAATTTCTTTCCTCATGGTCCCTTCAATTTCAGCAGCTAAGGAGTCCTATTACACACACATACACACAAGGTTAGGTACCAGCAATGCTGTACATTGTAATGCCAGAGATAGGGTGGTAAGCAACCTTCAATGCTGAATACAACCACCTGTCTTTTCCTCCCTATTTATCCCTTTCTTTTCTTTTCATCAGCATTACTCTTTGACTACTTTTGCATAACTCGACAAAAATATGTAAATTTAAATGGCAAGCATGCAAAACCGTGAGCACGGATATGGACAGTTTCCTGCAGCTTGAAAACAGCACAAATTAGAATGTAAGGTGAAGAAACAAGAACAAACAAAACTGCACTAAATCTTATAACCTTGTGTATTAATCTGAATGAGATCAGTGGTAAAAACTAGTATTTCCAAGAATCTGAAATCATTTTTTCACTTTAAAACAGTTCCTCAAATGTCCGTAAGGCTGTTCCGTATTCTAGCTACTCCTAATTTTGGTTTGTTGTCTCTCACCATGGGGAAGAGGCCCAGTGAGTGAAAGCGGCGTGGCGTGCTCAGAGGCATCGTCTTATTCCTGAAGTTCTTCAGCTCCTCCTGAGCCTCGTGCAGCATCTCCATACACTCTGCATACTTATCCTCCAACTCCCGCAGCTACAGAGACAGAGAAGAGGAGGTTGTGTAACAATCTAACAGTTAACAAGGCTGAATCCCAAACAGCTCCCTGTTGAACATATATTACACTATTTGGGGGCAAAATCCTTAACTCCATCTTCTACGAGTATAATATGTGAGGCATAGAAAGTCTTTTGAGATCCAGCCCATGCTCTCGTTCTTGATTACACTGATCACAAAGCCTGGTCCTATGCAGATCGTTACTCATCCTTCCAAATAAGCAAGCAAGTAAGTAAGCAAACAAATGAATAAATTTCAGTTATTTTCCACATCAATTGAAACAAATAAAACATTTATGATAAATGGGCCAATAGAAATGCTCCAAAATCTCTTTACATTAACTTCTATTAGAAATTAAGAATTTTTTGTGGCTCATTTAAACTTACTTTTTGGAGACATTGTTTTTGAACAACATGTGCATGTATATGTTGGAACTGCTATGCGTTTTAGAATGCTGTTACCTCAGCAGTGAGCTGTCTCTGTGCATCTTTAGCAGCTCCCAGATGCTGGGTGAGCTCTTCATTCTCTACTGCGTACTGCAAAACACACCAAACCACCATCAACTACAACAAGCAGAAACTAGAGGGAAGTCTATTAACTCAGCCATAAAGAGGAGTTCTCACAGATTTGGCTTTTTTCTGCAGGTCCACAATCTGAGAGAGCAGGTGTGTGATCTCCTCCTGCTGCCTGGAGGCGTCTTCAGTCTTCTTTGCCAACTCCTCAGCAAGGGACGAAATCTGCAGGTTAGCATCTCCTACAAGAGAACAAAAATAGCACTGATCAAGAGAAGACGAGAGAGGAAAATCATGATTTATGTTCAGTGGTTTAGTCAAATTTAGTCTCTCTCTCTGTTAATACAAACCCAACATAAAATCTAGAACTGTAAGGTAGTAGAGCTTTCAAGAACCGACATATTTTTGGGAACTGTGCAGGTGGTGAATACAATCAAATATTCACAGCTAATTTTACAACATCTAGTGTAAAACCTTCTCAGAAAAGCAGAGGCTGTTACTGTAGCAAAAGATTAATTCCTTTGATTTTAGAAGAAGATGATGGATGAGCAGAAACTTTCTCTAATTATCAGCCAGTTTCCCAGAACATGATTAAGCCTAAAATGAGAGTGAGACTGAGACTCCAAGATTACTGGGTAGTGCTAGATAGGGCAGATTTTTAGAGCTCTCTCTGTTTCAGCATGGATGGTACTGATATGGTAGACAGGTGTACTCACGGAGCTCCTTTACACAGTCATTAACCAGCTGCTGCTCTTTTTCCTCATATGAGATGGTCTCTGTCTCCAAGTGGCAAGCCTAAACACACACACACACACACACACACACACACACACACACACACACACACACACACACACACACACACACACAAACAAACACAAAGAACAAACGTGAAATGAGGTGTTACCAACAATATGCGCGTCATGTTACTAAAAAAAGATCTGATTACGGAAGATTACTTTCTTCCATTTCCAGTTTGTCTGCCTTCTACAATAGTGTTGTCTGTGCTGTAATCATGCCCCAGTGTATAATACCAGTCGACCCTGAAACAATACAGAGGCTGTAGCCTATCCCCGACAGCCGTGTAGCCATTCATTCTCCAATGCTCTGCCCAGTGGTGACATTACATTCAACCAATCAACCAGAAGACTGGATTCACATAAACACAACAAACACTGCAACACCTTTTGCTATAAAGACTATAAAGAATGTGTCCACTTGCCCCAAGCACGTTTTTCCAATGACAATGATATGATCTATACAAAGATGGTGAAAAACAAGGCATAAAAAACTAAGCTAAACCTAATCTTCTCAGACTAAAGCTTGGGGACACAGCAAACGAACTCAAATTAGACTTAACCTGATAACACATTTATTTTTCATGCTGTACATCTGTATTTATCCTCTGTCTGAAATGCTGTGTTCCTTTAAGCTCCACTGATGAATGCCGTGATGAGATTGTTTTCAGAGATGACTTCACCTTATAACAGAGAAAAGGACTGGAACTTCAACAAGGTGTTTCATGCAGCTAAAAAAAATGGTTTCTGTAGGACAAAGTTTCTCTCTCTGGCGTGTACTTTGGGCTTTATATCATGCTTAAGCTTCAAAGTCAAACAGGGGCCGACTTCCGGCAACGATAGATAGTAACAGTTGCTGTGCAGTAACTGAAGGGCTCAGACAAGTGGAGCTTGGCAGAAAATGTACTGATTTGACTGATTATAATACAGCAACAACACTCAAATGCTACAAATCAAATTGCATCATCTGCATAATATTTATTCTTTCCCCTTTAGATTGGGTAGGCCTATGATCACTCTGGCAAGGTCTGGTAGACACACCCCTGGTCAGGCCCAATATAATAGCAAAATAGACAAAAAAAAATTCACTATTATTTTTTTTCTTCCAAGGAATCCAGGACAAAGGTTGTGTGTGTAGGTGTTTGTCTCTTTAGGAGTGTTCAGTCAGTAAGGTGCAGAATTTCCACCCTGACTGAGGTCAGATGGGCGGAACACTGTCTGTAGACTAAAGTTACAGTAGGAAGGACCCATGCTGAGAGTAAGACAGCTGGTCCCGTACGTGTCAAACATTATATAGGACTGTAGCCTGAAGATAAAGCTAGGCAAATGCCCTGGCTGCTTCATTTCAGTTCATTTGCGTGAAGCAAACAAATATCTCTGTTTCTATTTCTGTCTCTTCCCAGCATTTATTTTCTTTGTTATATAAATAATTTAATCTCCCTGCCTTCTCCAGCAGAATGCTAATTAAGCACAAGAAGACCAACATGAGTTTAAGTCTCACCTCTGAGCGCAACACAAGGTTCTCCTCCTCCAGGTCCTTGAGCTTCTTCTGCAGTGAGTCCAGAGGGAAATAATTTGGCACTGACACAGAGGAGTCATTCCGCCGGATCCTAACACACACATAAATAATCTGATGGATTAGCCCATCAACACATAATTAGCTTGCATACTCAGTAGTGCCATGTCCCAACCAAGTTAGTGTTCTAGTGTAAGTTAATGGACAAGTTACACTACCATGCTAAATTCACCATTCATTCATTCATTCATTTTCAGTCAAAACAGCCATCAGGTACAAAATTGTATTTCTGAGATTAGAGAATATAATTCACTTGCATATAGAAGAGCAGAGTCAGTGAAAATAAGGAAGGGGATAAAAAGAGAATTTTCCAAAACTGAGCTGCAGATGCAGAAAAAAGTCCCTGCAGATTTCTTTAAAAAATTATTAAGTAAATTAAAAAAATCAAAAGAATGGATGATGTAATAAAGGTAAAGAGAGGGCAAACTATTGAAAAACATTGATAAATCCATTATATTTAGTTCTGAGGCTTGTGTACAAGTTTCTAGATTTAATACATTATCTGCTTTTTTCTGACTCTATAAAGTCAGTAAGTCACAGAGATCTATTTAAAAGGACAAAAGTACAATGAATAATTAACGCCTTTATTGATCATGAAATAAATATTGTACTAGCAGTGGAATATCAGTAGAACGGGTGTAACATTAAAACTAACATAATTAGTCAATAAGGGAGTGTTTTACTGTTGTAATTTAGCTCCTCTCAACACCACAAGGAACCAGCTTGCTATAGGCTGCTTAAAGTTGGAAGATCTAATGGATACATAAAAGGCACACCCTTTTAATTCTTATATTTCAGTCTCTCCAATCATAGAAGTTATTGTAGCAAAAGATGGGGGTCTTAAAGGCCAACTCTTATTATAAAAGCTACAAGGGTAGTTTGTAATAGGGTCTTATTTAAATAGCAAACCTAAAAAGACCATACCTGTGCAACAACACTCAGGAATGACTATCATTAAATGGTATCATTAAAAAAGTAGTTGAGAGTGAAACGAGAGTGAATGAGAATATAAAGAAGGACAATAGAACTGAATGAGTTGAAAGTTCTATAAAAACTCACGGGGTAGAGGTGACAGACTCTCCTTCACTCTCCTCAGCAGCACTGGTGTAGAACTGGAGCAGTTCATCCTTCATAGACAGTTCATGACGCAGCTGAGAAACCTGAAGGTCACACAAAGGACAGGAGCAAAACGTCAGGACCCCACATCATGTCCACTAACCAAACTACCGCATCCTGTCCATGAATCAAATCCTCACATTCTGTCCACTAATCAAACCACCTATCATCTGACTCTTTCATATCAAGAACATTAATTCACAGTCTATAAAATACAGAAATCTAAAACACCCTGCATTGTTAAACCAGTCATGGGCTGAACATGGTATTGTTCTGGCCATTCTTAAGAAGGACGTTAAGAAACATTTGTAGAATTTGTTCAATAAAACCACAATATTTTTATGCTTCAAGCTTTTAAGCCATCCACCTCCATCTCCCTCACCTCCTCCCGTATGTGCTCCACTTGCTCCTCCAGAAATTCATTTCTCTCACTGAGGGTTTTGTTTTTCTTCAGCAGGGATTGACCTATACGTGCTGCCAACTCCAAGTCCCGTTCTTTCTGCAGAGAGACAGTGACAAGAAAGAAGGTAAAAAAAATGAGAGAAAGAAAAGAGGAAAAAGAGGAAGAAAAGGGAAAGAATAGCACGAGAGGTGAGGAATAATGAAATAAAGAAAGAACAGGAAAGACAGAAAGAAAGAAATAAAGAAAGACAGACGAAAAAGAAAAGAGAAAATGAAAGAAAAAGGGAGAGAGAAATAAAAGATAAAAGAGAAAGAAGGAATGGACAGAGAGAAAGAAAGATAATAGAGAAAAAGTAGGATGTGAGAGGTCAAGGAAAAAAGGTGAGAAAGAAAAAGAGAGAGAGATTCATTGTGGTGTCTATATTAAATGAAGTCTGAAACTAACTGCCTGAAGGAGCCACACATTCAAACTTTACTGCCTGAAGAATAAAAGTTCATATGTGAAAAAGAGAGGACTAAAAAAGGAAGGAAAGATGAGAATAAGAGCTCATTTTACTAAGCTATGAAGAAGCTGGCATGCAAATCCCTCTGCACCATCTAGGAACAGAACAACAAAGACACTTCCTTATTCTGAAGCTGGATTTTCCTGAGCTGTGAGACATGTCATGTCAACACTGCAAGCCACAGAGAACATTACAGACAGTACAGTTCTGTCAGAGGCTGGAAACACGCCCTAGAACATCATTCTGACCAACATCAACACCATTCCATTTGTGTAACAAACACACAAGAACCCATAAAAAATAGTTTCGCCTAAAAATACTACTGAAATCAAACTGGGATATGCATATTTGTCATGTGTCAGGTCAACAAGTCCTCATAGATTAATAAACATCATGCGGTGTTGAGAGCTGGAGCTGACTGTGTGTGATGGATCATGCTGCTCCTCTATTTTCACTCATCACAGCTCTGAATAACCCATCCACCTAAACACAACCAGACCAGCATCAGACTTACCTCTTCAAGCAAACGCGTAACAGCATCTATGTCATTGTACGTCTTAGTCATCTGGCCCACTCTTTCAGCACACAGAACTATGGGGAAAAACAGAACAGCGTTACATTTTACGTTCACAGAAAGCAGCGTATTTAAAACGGAACAGGGGATAAAATTTAACAGCAGGTAAAAAAATTAATTAATAGATTAAGATAAAGCGGAATGGGACGGCAGTCAGTTATTTGTTACTGTGCAACTCCTACAGGATTCATACATGGGTTACTGTCTGCAGGTTTTCTATGATTGCTTATGTGTTCAGTGTTCACTTTAAATGTGATTTTTTACTGAACAGGAAGTCGACGAGGTGCTGTCAACACTGCAGTAATAAGGTAATTCATCCAAGTTCGGATTACAACTCGCGACCCTGCATTCAGCACACATTGTAGCCAAGGACAGATGCACTACAGTAATCTAAAAGAAGGACGTAAGATCACAGGAGGATGTCATATGTTTGATTGCGTGTCCTCATTTCCTTTCTATGCATCTTTTCTTCACATCTTAGCACCTGCCTCTGAGGATGTGAGGAAAAGATGCAAGGATAAGACGTGAGAACAGAGGAATCCAAGTTTACCAAAATAGATTTACCCTCCTATCAAAAAGACTACATATGAGAATGCTGTATTAAAATTCATCCACATTAAAAAACCTTTCATCTAATAAAAACACAGAACCCGCCACGTAGGCTACAATAAAAAAGGCTTGTGCATATGAAGCATGCGTTTCTTCACTCCAGAAGCTTCCTCGATTCCTCTGAGCATATCTGTCCTTTAGAGCTGATAACTTCAATAAAGACAGTAATATTGATAGCGCCCACGCTGCATGCTGAATAACAGGTATGACCATGCAGACACATTTAACACAGTCACACCAGCCACATGCATACTCAAACAGCAGTGCAGCGCTATCAGAGCACTACTCACACACACTGCGGTCTCTGTGACATAAGAGTAAGTATTTGATCAGGCAAACCAGCAGCTTTATGCTGGTACCTTGACGGAATTTAACAACACCTCCAGACAGTACATTCCCTACTGCACCCTGGGGTGTAAATATCCCACTATCCCATTACTCTCATTACCTGAACACCCCCCAACACACACATTTAGGCATTTCAGCATTTGTCTATTTGGGTGCATAAATAAGCCCAGTGGATTTAATAACGGTTATCTGAGAGGCACTCTGTCCTGCTGAAACCTCTTCAGGCCTTCTATCTTAAGGATACTGAATTTACCACATAAGGCTCAGCCCCGTCCTGCTGACTAATAACCTCTTGAAGCCTGGCTAACAAACCCAAGCATGTGGTTTAACAGCATGTCAAGTCACAAAGCACAAAGCCCACCAATCTGTGAAGGCCTACAGCATAGAATAACAAGCTCCCAATACCCAAATCATCAGAGCAGGGCAAAAAGTAAGCTTTCCCAATAACCTGCAATGGGAAGTGGCTCCAGATGTCCAAGACACTACTTCAAATGGTGAGGTGATTTTGAGCAACTACTGTTTTTGAAGGCTGCATGTGTAAAACTTTTAGTTTTAAACATTCCAAAACAAATATCAACAGAATGTGAAGAAAAAACATATTAGGCGGCATGTCAAATGTGTCCATGCATCATGTCTAACTTCAGATATCTACTGAAGTTAGCTTGCTAACTAGTCAGCCCCAGCCTGTCCTGTCCCATAATAACCCTATATCCCTCAACGAGATGATACTGAGCCACTGTTGCACTGAATCGAATATACCCAAAATGAAACGATATCGATGTAGCGCTGTCCCAGTGCCATTTTCTAACGTCTTGTCAATCACGTTGAAGGTCCTGCTCCCGGTTACATCATTTAAGGACAGGCACTCAATTAATGAAAGAGTAAACAGATGTATGGCTGAATCTCTTGACACGCAATGGTTGTAACGGCTGCCGCTGCCCACTGCCGTCAAGAATCTATGTTCAGCATGTTTCAACAAAAGAAGTTCTGCAGCTGGAGATGCTCTTGTAGAGTAAAGGTATGAAGTCTGATACTGAACTAGTAACGATTCTTCTAGAGGGGCAGAACTGAAGGGGAAGGGGGAGTGACTGAGCATTTTCTTCTGATATGTTGTCCCCTATTGTTTGGAGAATTAATCTGACAGGTTGCTTCATCTTATTGCTCCTTTAGTCTAGTGGGTGTTCTACAGCATGCATTATTTACAGATTTGCATGCATGCTTACTTGAGCTGCACTATTTTGCATATGAAAGCAACTATCAGACAAATGTGTACATGCTAGATATGCAGGAGTTGTTTCCATCTTCTCTGGCAGTAAGGTAAGCCCCTTTTCAAACCTGAAGCAACTGAACTGTTGATAAGGGGTAGAATTCAGTAGTTTAAACAATGGTTCACCTCTATAAGTCAAGTATGCACCACAGCTCTTGATCTGTTCTCTGTGGGTGTACCGTGCGAGGCAGTAAACGCAAAACAGACATTTCCGTTTGCGTCACGCAACAAACAGACGCCCTGTCAGATATCACCTAGTGACTAACCAGGCACAGCACGCACACACATGGCTAATATGCACTTTCCTTTTAAGCTTGAAAATAAATAAATAAATGAAACTTTAAATACTATCAAAACTATATGTTTCACTGATTAAAGAAAGACAATACATCCTTAACATCAGGTCAAAAGAGATCTGAAGGTCAACATTTTATCATAGGAATTACACAAAGGTATGAAGGGTACAATACAATTGATTTTGCCAGAATCAATAAACCAAAACAAACAGATAAAAATCCAAGGCTGTGCCAAATCTGTTACTCATTATGAGACTCTGCCTGATAAATGATAAATTTGCTGAGTAAATCTCAGACTTCCACCCAGCACACTCATAAGTACAGGTGGTGATCTCAGTGTGTATCGACCCTAAAGTCTTATCTTTTGGGAGTGGTGCACATGGCAGCTCAGTGGCCAGTGAAACCTATTACACTCATCAACAGATAACCGGAGTCTCAACAGGCTACTACAATAGCAAAGGTAGCAGAGGCAGAAGCTACAGCATACAACAGCCAGATACAGTAACATTTCTGATGGAAACTGCATTCTGCATTACGCTAATGAAATCACTTAGCTGACATTAAAGTGGAATTACAACAATTTTTCTAAAATGTTTGCAACATCAACACAATCAAGACATTCAAATTGGTTCAATGTGCACTGTAGAGAAAAATAAATGACTATTTTTTTTACAGTGATGACGGTAGGAACCAGGGATCTCAATGTCTACAGAAGAAATACAGCCATTTGTTTACTACTCTAAATGACCCTTAAAGCTACACATGACTTAAGACTTTTTATATGTTGAAAACTACGTTACTTTATAACTTGTAACAGTGTATAACAGTGTTTGACTGTTAAGACATACCAATACAGCCCAATATGGTGCAAATGTCCTACACCATTACAAATATGTTGTACAAACCACACAAATACTGTATTCATTATTAAACCTAATAACACTCCTACTAGTAAGCTGACATTTCTATTGCCGCATGAAATGATTGCTCTTTCTCTCTCGTCCACTGAGCGAGGAACAGCGAGTTTTTACATTAAGCGCATCAGATTATTGTTGTTCAGAACTTAATTATAGAGAGAATTTAAAGACTCTAATATTAAGATACATTTTTTCAGCATAATTTGATTAGGGGTGGGCTATAAAACAAAATTATTTAACAAACTGACTGTATACACAAATACAGAGAGACTATTTAGACAGTAAAACTATATATACAAACACACACACACACACACACACACACCCCAAAGTTAATTACAATCAATTCCAACATTCCAAAACAGGTGCAGCTAAATAGTCAACTTCAGATCACTGAAGTATTTATACACTCCCATAATAGAAGCTTATTGTTTCAAGCTGAATACCTGGATTCAGGAGATAAACACGTACGTGCAGTCCTTCCCACACATAATGCACACATACATGCCAAACCCAAACAGACCTGACTGCGCTTCCTACGGTACACATTACAGTCACAAGGTAAACTTGAGTTTTGTTAACAACACGCATCCTGCAACAACACAAGTGCCCATGTTCAGGAACGAACTAGTGGCAAAAAAAGTTGCCAGTATATTTAAAATGACATTAATGTGCTAATCACAAAACAACATAAAGCTCCCACAGGCTCCTACTGTTTTGGGTCAGCTGTGTGTTATGGTATAGCATGATTTAGTGAGGCGAGACTGGTAGCAGCATGACAACACATGTCCATCCATGCAGGTGATGCTATCTCTGCTTTATGTGCTGCCTCTATTGATTTGTCCATGTTTAGCCTACATGCAGCCAGCACACTCTCTGTACTCACACAGTCACACATAACTAAACATTGAGAAAACACATTCTATTATATGACACCTGTTCCTAAAAGTGCAGGCTCGTACAACATTATGCACTCTACTGACGGGAACATAAGCAGTGCATACAAATATGAACAACATGCTCATAATCAGTATCTCCATTAAGGAATATTTCCCACGAAGTTGACAAACTGGAGTCCTGCATGAATGTTTACTTGAGTATTCAATTGTTTAGTAATGTTAAACGTGACCAGGAGGACAAACCTGTTCCAGTGTGAGTGTTTTAGATACCAGCGCTGTACGCGCAGAATATGCGGAAAGTTCAGCTGGGGCATTGCAACACCGAGTCTGTCTAAGTCAAAGAGCAAGAAAATGCAAGGAAGAGATGTTATCATATGAGGCAAAAAAGATACCTTCTTCCAGTGTATAGGGCTCCACGTCTTCATCATTACCATCATCTTCATCATCAGCATAGTTTGAACTAGTAAAGCTAGACAGTCCTGAGCAGTCCAGCAGTTCTGAAGAGGACTCATACTCAAAGTTCTCCTCTGTTAAACCATGAGCAGTCACTTCCATGGTCTTTATGGACTAGTGACACCAAGGCAGGAAACTTTGCCCTAAGTTTCATGTCATCTCCAAGACTGTCACTCTCGTCCATAAGTGTTTCACGGACTAACAAACCATCCAAGGCAACCTCCTAAGATACACGGAAACATAGCACTGCCCAGTGCCCACACCTGCCAACAGTCTGTGACTCAAAGCACTGCCACTACCATTTCCATAACTACCAGTGGAAAGGGGAGTGTAACATACACATCTAAAGATATTAATAAAACTTCAATTCAGTATCTGAGAATGAATATTACTTTAAATCAGTATGTTTTCTATGAAACAACAGCACTGCATTTACTGACTTCATAGCAAGGCAGCATTTGCTAAGCAAAACTGAGAGCTGAGCTCCCCTCTCTTCAGAAAGCAGAATGGTTTCTTCCTTTAAAGCGCCATAGCAACCTCACAAGCCGTAAAAGAGTTGTGTGTGGCTACACCTGTTGGGTAGGTGTGGCCACCTGATAGCTTGTGTCCCTATAGCCATTCGAAATGCAAACACCACAGGACTTCTAGCTGGTGCACCCAGAAGGACTTTCCATTTTACTGAACAGATAAACAAACAGGCAGCTACTGCTGGATTTAATGGCCCTTTACAATGAATCAAGTACAGGTCAAAATAATGAGGCTTAATCAAATACAAATAGAAGTAATAAGTATTAAATCAATAAACTGCTAAAACACTTAGAAAAATCTAATCTGGATTAAATATTCATCACTGCAGATACAACACACTTCACTGGTTTAATTAAGCACTTGCTGGTATTTGGAGGATTTTTCTTATGCCAATCCCGATCTTAATCTTCCATTTCTAACCTGCCAAGATATTACAGATGGGCATGCCCATAGAAACTGTAAAGGCCTTCTGAGGAATTCCCCACCCATACCAAGCCCTGGTTCTCACTCTAGCCCAGTGTTTCCTGGAGGCACCCTGTCCTGCATATTTCAGTGCTGTCCGTGCTCCCAGCACACCTGATTCAACTTATCAGCTCATGAACAAGCCCTTTCAGACCTGCAGGGGGTGTGTTAAGGCAGGGAATCCAAAATGTGTCGAGCAGGACCAGGGTTGCCCACTAGATCCAGGAGGTTAATGAAAATTACAAAACAGACTTTCAAAGCCATTTAGATGGATAACAAGCATTTCCCATATAGTGTTTATACTTGCTTACCACAAAGTATTTTGATGGCCACCAAGTACTTTACACACAATTTTAACTATATTCAATTTCTATTTCATCAGAATTGAACAAATTCTAATTCAAATTCTAGAAATATTTTACACAGGTGATTCACATCTGAATAAAAACAATGAAACTTTTACACTCACTGATTTGATGACTTAATAATGTTGACTTGATAATTCTGCATCTCCTTATGGGTCCTATTAGCTAATTTTCCAATCATATTTTTGTATATGGAGAGTAGTTTGTGAGGATGCACTTATCCCAACCTTAGCAGAAGTTAACCTTAGTGAAACAGTGGTCGCACTTGAACTTCAAACCACATCCAAACAATAAGCAGATGACCGGCGCTGCACAGTATTTCTGCATGATCAGCAAAGTTTATCGTCTTGTCAAACATTAACTGCAGTAGCTACATGTTGCATTACTTCCATGCAAGACTGGAGTCTTTTTCACTCTTCCTATAAAAACCCAAAATACTCACACTGGCTATATATGCTGCACTGGGCTCGGGATTGTGACACTGTTTGCATTGTTCTGCAGGAGCTGGTCTATTGGTAAGCATTTGGTGGCCTCACATTTCTACGGAGACACAATGACAGCCATGAGCTCCCACCCAGAAAAGCCATGGGAGTGAATGAGAGTGCCTCTGTTTCGTGTAGTGGGGAAAAAAAACTTCTCTGACAGCAGGGAAGGAGAAACCATGTGAGTCAGACAGGGTGGGTGGGAGAGTGGGTGTTTATAGAAATGTGAGAGAGTCCGTGTGTGCGCGCAGGCTGGTGAATGCTACTCCCTCCTTAGTGGGGTGATCAATATGCTGAGCAGAGCTCTGCAGCAGTGTGAGGGCAGAGAGAGCCCCAAATGCACTGAAGATCAAAAACAGCTCCTAAATGTGGGTCAGCAGCTCCATACAGTAGCACACTGATTAATGAACAGGACACTACCACAATACAGACAGGACACACAGAGCAGTCACATGGACCAGGTGCTGCTTGGGAAACCAACATGTGCTGTAGTTGGGAGGTACCAACACAAATAAAGTAAGGGAATGTCATCATGTTTTATGATGATGATCTACATTAAACCTTCATGAAAAAACAAACAAAAATAAATAAGTAAAAAACTCAAGCCACTCTGTTAATATAGTAGGGTCTTTAGGTACAAACATTATTTTGCTTATATACACATATAATCATTATTGTATATATTTTTTTCTTTCTTTTTTTATTTGTAATACAGTTTGAAAGCTCCAGCTGTTCTTCATATTGAGTGCACATTTCATGATGAACGGACCAATGAAATCGGTACAGAACGACTTGAAATAAAATGCTGTTACATTCGCCTTTTCCTTCTTTTGTACCATTACGTTACTATCGTGTTGATTTGGCAGCAGGTTTTGTCCCAGCAGTGACACTTTGGATGCTGAACTTTCACTTTAAAAAGGTTAAAAATCATTCTCTTCAGTAAAAAGAATGACAGCCTAAAAGGCACTATTTAGGCTGGACAGGAGGCAGTGTTGTGTGAAATCAATGCACCAGCATTTGCATCAGACTTGCATTGGGGTGGGGAGAGGTTGCCTTTCATTTCTTTTTAAATCCATCATCACGTAAGTATCAAAATTCTGAAAAGAAATTGCTCTCATTTTCAAATGTCATCTTTTATCAAACTGATCCTAATGTGTTTTCAGTGTTTATACCTAAGATGCTTCTATAATACCAATATGATGAAATACCAATTAAAATAAGTTGCTGTTGATCCATTTTCTGCCCATTTTGAAGCTAAATGATTATCTCTAGATAATCAGCCATGAAACTAGAGCAGCTTAATTTAGCAAACATTTAAAGAACAGAATCATGGCCAAAATTGTAATTTCACTCATGAACAGCATAAAAAGTGCTGAACTAAATTATTTTATTATGCTATGTGCACTGTTTGATTCTGACAGCGTTTCTATGTCTAGACCATGTGGGACAAAACACTAAACTGGCAATGTACCAGTACATAGTACTGACCCTGCATGATCCTCCAGGTAATCAACACATAGATACGAGGCTTTAAATAATGTGCAATCACTGTACAGCAGTCTACTGAAAGGAGCCGTGAGGTCACAATAAGTTATCAATTAATAACCACCATAAGTCATAAATCAGTTTGAAGCTGTTATGAAACTTGCTGCTGTTAAACCTGCACAAGCCAACAATAAACAATTTAAGGCCACGATCCAGAACCATGATCTCGCTCTAAAATCAGTAGAGAACTGACAGCAACTAGCACAGGTAAGTGGAAGTAGACTGAAATGATAATTGAAGGATTTAAAATTATCTTTGGAGATGCTTTGTACTTAAATAGTTAGCTTTCTTATATTCACTGTGTACTTTGTATATTTACACTATGTATAATTACTATTTCTTCAAAGCCTCTTCTGCTGCTTAATAGCAACCCTGATACAAGAATCCCCAAGCCATTTTGTGTAAGCTGCTAATTTCCTCTGTTGCTCTTCTCTTTTGCTAAAGCATCAGTTGAACTCAGCCAAGATTTCACCAGGGTTATTGTCAAAATTACTAGATCAGCACAACAAGGAAGTTTCATTTGGCTGATACAGCCTTGCAGACTTGCAAAATAATGCTATACTTGTCAGGACCCCTACAGGCTGAATAGGCCGCACTGTCTGATGCAACACAAGTCCAGCACAAAAGAAAGTTCATCACCTACTGTAGTGACACTGATGCTTCTTCAGTGTGTTGTCTCTTATAATGGTTCCTCAATTCTTCAATGTTATGCTTTTACTTTCACAACATAAGGAACTTGTCTCTGATAATCTGCTCCACTCTGAATCATCTGAATCATTCTCACCTTCAGACTATCACTTTGTTAGAATCATTCACACTCTCTCTTGCTACCTCTGCCACACCATTTGTCAAATTATCACCCATTTTCTTGCCATCTCCATTTCACACCCCCTCTCTCCCCTTTTAAAACAACATGCATCTCTTAACTGCACTGGAAATATATAACAGCTCTTATTGAACTAGAAGTACTGCATGATGCATAAAACTCCAAACGTATCTTAAATTATAAATTAAGAGTACAGGAAAGAGGATACCATATGCAAGCAACAGATTTGGGGGAGCATGGCCTTAGTAATAACTTGACTGTGCACTAAAAGGTGCCAAAACTTAATAAAACAGACAGACAGAAATAGCTTAAGGCAATTACAATGACGCCTCTGGCCTTACCATCAGCACATTCTTCATAATACCAGTCCAGCTCATAGTAGTCAGCCTCCACAAATCTCTGCATGCTCAGTCTCCTTCAGCCGTGAGTCGCAGCTTCTGCTGTCCACTGCCCGAGGTCACAAAAGCACATACATACTCATGCACACTCTCCCAAAGGCCCATTCTCTCTGAGGCCGGCTGGCCAAGTCACAGCTAGCAGCTGAAACTACATGGAGCATCCCACCCACAGCAGGATGGAGAGAGATATTTGAGGTTGTATTAGAGAATCAGCAGTGTTACGCAGGAAGGCTTCTCACACGGCACTGCTGTACTCAAGGTTGTATCAGACACACCGGGGGGTGGAGACTTCCTAGATGGGCAACCAATCAGGCCGCTCTACATCATGAGTGATGTCCTCCTTTCTTCAGTCGTCATGAGTTGAACTCCCGCCTTCTCCTACCACCCTCTCCCTCTTTCCAGTTCTCCTCATTGCCAAGGCACCTCCCTCTAGAGGGGTTGTCATAGCAACTGGCTCCGACTCCAGCCTGAGGTGGTGTCTGCATGTGTGTGCGTGCATGTGCTGTTGCCTAACTTGCCTCAGCTCTTCTGTCTATTTTTTCCTCTCCCTCTCTCTCTCTCTCTCTGCACCCTTTTCCGATCCAGGTCAGTCTTGCATGTGTGGTGGCGAATGACAGAATGATACTGCATGAATGGAATCTATGGAGCTGGTCTGTCTATGAACAATAGCCGTGATGTCTGGTGCTCCGGAACTGTCTGCTTGCCAAATGAAGCAGCTGACTATTTCTAATCCTCGCTGCCAAACAGGGCTGGAAGTAGGACAGAAGGGGAGCAGCTCAGCCGCAGAGGGCAAAGAGTGTTCTTTATGTGCTGCATCTAAACCAGTCATTTGTCTGGAATGCAGAATGGCTAAGAAAATCCTGTCGGAGGTCTGGTCTGGTCTGAATATTTGTTTACAATCAGGAAACAATATTCTGAGATCACCATTTCTGAAATCCAAGCCATTTAGTCTAGAAATCTAATGAATTATATTCTGCCACAGGGCCGTCTTAAAACCCCAGTCCAACTGAGCCACCTTATCATGCGTTGCTTCTGTGCTCGGTGCTTCTGTGATGCAATTTTCCTGAGCCAGGAGATGCTGAAGCAATGACTCGCCTCCTGCCACCTCACCAACTGACTGGCTTTTGGCTTGGAATGATGACATCACGGGGGCTGGGAAATGGCTGTCGATGTGTGGGGGAGAGACTGGCTTTTGTAACATTTAGTCTGAAGCCCAATTTTAATAGTAGACATATATACAGATCAGCCATAACATTAAAACCACCTCAGTGTATCTACACTTTTTACCGATTTCATCAGCTCCACTTACCACATAGTTGCACTTGTAGATTTACAGTTATAGACTATAGATTCTCTGTATACTTTGTTAACCTCCATCACCTTGTTTCGCCCCTATGGTCAAGACCCCCACAGGACCACCACAGTGCAGGAGAGACCTGACTATTGAAGAACAGGGCAAAAGGGGGGTTACAAAGTATACAGAGAATCAGATGGACTACAGTCTGTAAGTGTAGAACTACAAAGTGCACCAACATATTAAGTGAAGCTGATTAAATGTACAGTGAGTGTAGATACAAGGAGGTGGTTTTTACTGTTATGGCTGATGGGTGTATAGGAATGTGCAGGTTAAAACCTGAAGCTAGTCCTTTTTCAGTGTCAAGAAAATACAGAAAACATACAGCTAAATATACTATTCTTTCATTCTTTTCCATTCTTTTCAGGAGACTCGTTTTCTAATATGAGGCATCTGTAGGTATATTTTTCAGTTCAGTCATAGAAATTGGCATTATTTGCTCACAATCCCATAATTTCACTTACAAATTTAGACTCATCAGACCTTACTCCACATCTCAGACGTCCAGTTTCAGTGTTCTAATCATAAACGTCCATTTCGGTCCACTTCTTTTTCTAAGCTAGAGCTTCTTGAAAGCTACACATCTTTTCAGTCTTTTCAGTCTTTTACTGTTGAGGGATGCAGCTGTAGGATTGGAAGAATGGAGCACACGCGTGATTAAAGGGTTCTTGGTATCATGAAGACATTCTTCAGATTGATGGATGTGCTGTAGATAGTTCTACATGGGAAAAAGTGGTTCTATATAGCCAAAGACCAAATAGAGTTCTTCTATTGTTACAAGGAGACATTGTAACTGTAGCGGAACCCTTTTTGGTGGTCTCTAACTTTAGCACATCGCACATAATAAACCATGCTCTGACAGTTATTCTAGTTTATAGTGATTACGAAACAAAATCAGTTTAGAAGTAAAAGAGAGAGGGAGGGAGAAGGAGAGGGTAAAATATGTATCTCATGTCTTAACTGCACTAGAAGCACTGTGATACATACACAGTACAACCTACTGATTATATTAACACAACTGCATTAATAACATTAAATAATCAGCCATTAATTATTATTATTATTATTAAGCATATAAGTATATATATATATATATACACTTACACTTATACACACACTTTCAAACAAGTGATTGAGACTAATCAAGTAACTGTGGCAGCCCCAAATTAAACTTAAATTTAATGAAACTATCAGTGTAACAAAATGAGGTTTCAGAGGGTACAGAGCGCAAGCTGCAGATTTGGCAGGTCATCAGGAGAACAACCTAGATAATATGAATGTGGCTAAAAGGTTATAAAACTAAATAAAGAACAGCGATACAAAGCTCAGAGAGTTTTTCCAAGATATCTCAGAATGCCATGCAAGGAAGCATACACACGTAATAACATGGTGAAGATGCACATTGATGATGCACATTGGCCCATGTCCAGACTCAAACTCAATGACAGTTCATGACACAAGAAAATCTGACGACGAGCCAACAGAACAAAGCAATTATGGACTACTACACCTCTTTAGTGACCTGACTGACCGGTAACAGCAGTGTGGAGGTACTGCTCAGTATCCAGTCTCAGAGGGACTGTTTTGCTATGACAACAAGGTTCAGCTGACACCGAGTACAGACATATTGAGCCATCTGGCCTAATAAGCCCTAATAAACAGTTCAAACCTAAGCCAAAGGAACCAAATCTCTAATAGCATAATGTTAAAATGTAGGAATGCAAGAGCGGAATTGGCAAGTGGTGAAATGGGCCAAGCTCGGAATCAGCCATTTTTTTGCTCCAAACACACTGACCATTAACCAAAGTATTCATGTTATATAGTTTTATTACACAAATAATGTGAACTAGGTAAGTACGCTCATGCTGTGTTTAAATGCTGCTGGTACACCTGCACCACAACGTCGCTTCATACATACACATGCTTTATTGTGCTAAAGGTCAGATGCCTCTTATTTTCAATGTAGCACTTTATTTGATTCAACAGACAAAATTAAATGCCAATGTGGTCTGTTGAATAGCAAATACTGCTATTTATATTGTACTTTAACAAATATAAAAAAGTGCTGGTCATGTGCTAGTGTGTGTTCATGTTTTATTTAGCACACAATGTCTGTAAAGACATTAGAACTGGAATCAGCCATATCAATTCCAGAGATTGATGCAACTCTATTAATATAATAAATTAACTAATTAAACTGATCTGATCTCAGTGTAATTTGGGCTAAACCCAGCTACCATAAATCCTTGAACATCATTTTAAAATGGTAACACTGTCCTCCAACAGTCCAGAATGAAAGTTGTTGAAGAAAGTGAAAGGCTTGATTTGTCTGATTAGAAATGAGGACCCTTGGATTCTTATGTAATGAAGATCAGAGAGAATAATTAGTGCAATTTTACAGCTATTCCAATGAAAATGAAAATGCCTACTGTTACAGTTTTAACAATTTTGGCCTCTTCCACACAGCTGCGCAAAACATTTGACAAACCAACAAGTGGTGTAAATGACAAAGTTTCACAGATAGGACCCCAAGAAAAACATACAAACAGAGTATTCATCACCCACTGAATGTGCGCAATATGTGTCTACTGGGTCTGTGCATGTAAGTGCATGGAAGAGGGAAAGAAGCGGATGTAGAAATGAAGGACTCACGGAAGTATTTGAGGGTCTCCTCGATCTGCTCAGTGGTCAGGTCGAGGTTAGTGTCGGGAGAGATGAGGGGAGTGTGAAGCCAGTCGTCGTGGTCATATCCATATATGGTGTCCGCTCTTAGCTTATAGTGAGGGAGCTGCTCCTCCAGCAAACTGATGATTTCCACCTCTGGAAGATCAGTGCTGTTACACACATCTGACACATGACAGGACAGAAAGACAGAGAAAAGACAGAGTTACAGACACACAGTAAACCGACAAGTGAACTTACAACTGGCTGGAGAAGTTGAGGTGGTGGTGGACGATATGACCAAAACATTTAATCAGCATGATTAATTATGACACTATCTATGCATAACCTTTTTGGAGCACATTGTGGCTATAACCTAGTCTGAACTCTACACAAGCACATGTATCATTAAAGAGAGAGAGAGTAATTGGTCCTGTCTGAACTGATGTAGTGATGTAATGCAATACGTGAAACACTGAATACAGCAAATCAGTCTCAGCAAATTAGCTTTCTGAAATGATGCATTTGACAGCTTATCAGACCTCTTCCCCTCATAAAAATAAACAGTACAACCCACACATATCATAATATGTATTATGTATTAATAACATATTTGAGTATAATGAGGATATATTTTCCAAACTGATCATCACAATAGGGAGTAGTGCCGAGTATCAAAATCCAATACTTTTATGGTACCAAACTACTCCAGAAATATCAAAACACAAACTAAGTAGTTGAGTAGTCGCATCAGCAGTCTTGCAAAATCTCTGTATAACAGCCGTCGAAATGACATTCCATATACAAGTTATTAACATCAGTGCTTCATATATGAATGATATCCAAGAGCATCTCCAGAGGTAGAAAGCAACACCAATGTTAACTCGTTTTGCTTCTAATTATAATCACTTTTTCTGTTTGCTGTTGAACGTGGTATCCTGACATAAGCAAGTGGCTGCAGTCATAATAATGGCTGCTTGCCAGGAGCTTCAGTCGTCCTTGAATTTCCTCTTTGTTATTGGACACCTGTTCTTAAACGACAGAAGCAAACCTAATGACTGACAAGAGTTTAGAATATGCCGCCGGGCAGCAGTGCTCCTTCTTCATCCTCTCATGTTTATGTTTATCATGATTAATTCAAATCAACGCTACAGTGACTAACTATCACATGCTGCATACTGCTTCTTTAAACCAGTCTTAGTATTAGTATTGGCATCATAGAAAAACACCTTTGAAAAACGTTTAATGAAAAAGATAATTACAGTACTATATAAATGTATTTAAAATAATGAGCGTAACTGTGCAAACATACACCCACAACTCTAGAAATAACATATACCACATAATCACTTAGCCAAACATTTACAATTTATATTGTAACTGCAAAATTCAAGGAACATGCTTAAGTAACTGATACATCTGCTATGACTGCCTCTAACACATTAGGGTAATTCATCCCTTAATCATCCCCTCCAGACTCACTAATCAATTATTAATCTTAATCAGTGACAGCCATACATCACTCAGTAAAGGTAAAAGGTTGTATAGATATTAAGGCGAGGAATGTAAAGCATACGCGGGATCCTCTGAAGGACAGACAAACGTATGTAATAACACACCCAGGCTGGCTACAGATGTGAGGCTGGTGACCTCTAGTGGGCTGTTCTTAGGTGTAGGATCAAGGAGGAACAGGGTTTCTACACAGTTCACATCAACAAACATTAAACTCAACAGGAATGGTAGATAAAGTGTTACTCCTTGAAGTCACTTGTTTGTCCTCAGGAGGTCATTTTTGGCTATGACTAATAGTCAAGGTTTCAACAATAATCATTACTGTAATAATCATAATAATCATTATTGTACATTACATAAGCATACTGCTGAAACCCTCCAAGTACACACAAGAGTCCCACAGCACATTCCCTGCCACAACCCATTCCTCCTTCAGACAGCCAGGTCTTTTTCCCTTCAATATCCTCCCACTTCGTATACAAGCATTCCTTGTTCTTAGTGACAAGCAGCATTTAGCCATCCCGTTCAAGCAGAACTCCTTCTTTACAACAAGAAAGACTTGTCTCACATGTACAAACATGCTGTTCATCTCTCTCTCTCTCTCTCACACTTACACACACACACACATCTGAGGGGTCAGTACAGGCCTAACACTACAAGTAGCCCCCCCCCCACACACACACACACACAGACAGACAGACAGACAGACAGACAGACAGACAGACAGACAGACAGACAGACAGACAGAGAGAGAGAGAGAGAGAGAGAGAGAGAGAGAGAGCACAATGTACATAAATTATAAATTGGTGTGATTGCTGTATAATTCAATATATATGCCATTAAACTTGACTTAAAGCATCATGCACTTTGATGTCATAACCAGTGTTTTATTTCAAGCACAATATGTTTGAGTACAGACCTAAAAAAACAAAAACTGTGTAAACAAAGAATCACGAAAAACGTTGTATCACAAGGTTCTTTCCAATACAAGGTCCTAATACTAAATGCTAAATGTTAGCATGTAACATTATACAGTGTTGTTTGTCTATTAGCTTGAGGCCCTTTCTCCCAGTTAAGTTCATGATATCTCAATGCATAAAAGGGACAATCTACGAGAAGATGCAATGCATCATACAGAATAAGTGTCCTATTAATTCTAATATCTAATGCTATTGCACTACAGTTAAATCAAATCACACCAATCAAAGTGATTATAATCATAATACTTACAGACATTTTCATAATATACAGCACACACCTGCTATCAAAATACTAAAATGATTTTTATTCAAAAGGTCACATCCGGGACTGTATTAAACCCAACTAAACAAGACTAATTATGTTCTCTTTGTAATGAAACACGCAGCGGGTCTTTAAGTGTTGATAATATCCATGATATGCTCAGAAAGCAGATTATCATCATAACATCATTCACCAAGGTAAAATAAAATACCGTCACATGGCTTACCACCAGTTTATGTCCCATCTGAGAACATGGAGCAAAGTCTGAATGCAACGACTTGTTCTGTCCGACGGAGTATTAATTAAATTAAATGTAACAGGTTTACAACTAAATATACAACATAGAAGCTTCTATCACATTATTAATATTTAAATTTCACAACCCGAATATGTACATGTTTATCATTTATCATGGTTACTGCTGTCTTTGTTAGAAAGAACAGTTTATTTAGTGGACTCATAAAGTGTAAATTCTATTGGGTTCTGGCATGAGAACGTTTGGGAACCCCTGACCCATTTATCATGTAGGACTGCCTTATTTAAATGAGAGTAAAGCACAGGCTGGTTATCTTGTTTTGGTTTGACAGGACTTTCACTGAAAGAAGTGTGGCTTTTTTATTTACATGATTTACACTGTATCTCAAAGACAAAACTGTGCTGATGCCATTGATAAGAAAAAGATCTACAGATTAGAATAATGTAAAACTTCATGCATCAACCAATCAATCAATCAGCCGCTGGTTCAGTGCACAGAACTGAATAGAAAGTTCCAGGCCAGAGAAGGTCAGGAGGAAGATTTGGAAGAAGCGCAAACAAAAATTGCTGGTAAAAACAAAATGGCTGAATGTTGATTGAACAACAGAAGCAAAATCAAAGTCCAAAAAAGAGCATGAGTTTGTCACCCATCAAACGTACTGACCACCAAGAGCACAACTTTAACTCTAACTCTAACTCTAACTCTAGCTGTGAGGGGTGCTTCTAAAATTAGTGTCTCCTTTTGTCAGTCGTGTCCACATTGAATGAAGGTTATGGTGTGCCCTGGAGAGAACGAGCAAGTGTGTGTGAACGTACTGGCCGACCTGTGATTATTTTGGGTCTGCGTTTATGTACAACTGCAATGGCACGACAGGCCAAAGTGTACTGTCCTTCCAGTCCCCTTGACCTCTTCAACATGTCATCCCAAACCGGACATCTCCTCTAAACTCCAGCAGTCCCACTCAGCCCTGAGCAACTGAAAAGCAGCTGGGTGAAAACTGTGATAGGAAACAGCTGTTCCACCAGCATGCAGCACTGAAAGCTTCTGTTTTCTGACAATGCTGCTCTCAACTAATCTCTAACCTCGGAAAAACGGAATGCAGACAGCATTATAAACGTAAAACATAAATGCAGTGAAACTGTTTGCTGAGCATAGCAGTTTATCAGTGAGCGGGTATTCCTTTATTTGTGTGCTGCTCTATTGATTTAGAGGGAAAACATGTCTGTTAGCCAGCACTCCAGGGTACAGAATACAGAACAAAAAGATAGTGTTTCTCTAGCCACACTAAAATCAATACCAGCAAACATGTTCAAACAAGCAGGACTGTTTTCTGTTTCACAGAAAGGTTTGTTTCAAGTTAAGGCAAAACAAAACAACATGGAAAATGTAGAACTCCCCAAAACTTCACAAGGTGCCACTGGCCTTGAGAACAAGTGAAAAGGGTCACAAACACAGACAGCTCGACCTTTACTGAGTCACATGGTCATAGTTGAGCAGGGGACCGCTCGGCCAACAGCTCCACACTGTCCACAGAGTCACTGTCCACTGTCTGAAAGTTTGAAGCGTCCTGATCTGAGTACTTACTCATGGTTCTGCAGCCACAGGCTCAGTCTTCTCTCGACCAACTTACATTTTCCTCTCCTTCAGGAAAGGGCAGGGTGTAGAGAGAACACGTTTGGGAGGGAGAGAAAGAGACGGAGAAAGACCGAGGAAAAGGAGGGAGGGAGGCAGGGAGGGAGGGAGAGAGAGAGAGAGAGAGGGAGAAAGAGAGAGTGGGAGGGAGTGAGAGGAGTGAACGCCCAGCCATGTCTGGCATGCTGATGACACCAGTCACATGCCCCTTCACTAAACATAGACTGGATTACTCTGCAGCAACCGGACTGCTGCACTCATTGTCCTCTTTCTACTGAACTATGGACCAGTCTGAGCTTTCTGCACACAGAGGATTAGAATAGTGGCAGTTAAGAGGGAGTTTTTATAAACAGAGGGGGCAAGTATGCAAAAGAAGACAGGAAGACAGGGAGTTAGAAAGGCCTATATCAGAGAGCGAGAAAGTGTGAAAGGGAGATAGAGAGAGAGATAGATGAGTAAGAAAGGGAGAAAGAAGAGAGAGAAAGAAATAAAGAGGGGGTAAAGGAGAGTGAGCAAAGAAAGAAAGCGGGAAACGAAAGAAAGAAATGAAAGAAAGAAACAAACAAAAGAAAGAAACAAACAAAAGAAAGAAAGAAAGAAAGAAAGAAAGAAAGAAAGAAAGAAAGAAAGAAATGAAAGAAAAAAACAAAGAAAGAAAGAAAAAAGAATAAACTGTTTGTATATGACGAAATAGACTATAATCACCACTCCCATTTGTTTGCATTCAAGTTGAAATACACAGATGGCAGCATCATCTTATCACCATAATGTGGTGAGCAAACACTAGTAGACAAACCTTAATCAGGAACTGGGCGGTACAATGAGATGTTACTGTCTTGTGATGTAATTTATCTCGCTACGCTTTTTTGATAATCTCAAGTATCACCAGGGTTTCTAAAACATTGAACAATTGCGTGTATCATAATACTGACAGATTTAAACCATTTATAGAGTGCCTGTAAACAACAACAACAACAACAACAACAACAACAACAACAACAAACAGTGTATAGTAACTTCATGAACTGCAGTGTCACCCCATTAGTAAGCTCCTGTGTAAAGTTCAGATGACATACCAGTTATGCCGTATTTTAATCACATTATGCAGTTTCTGTAGATATTTCAGGTATACTTCTTCCAAATCTTCCAAATCCCAAAGGTGTTTTATATGATTGGGAAGACTACTAAAAATTACTGAACATACGGTCATGTTCATGAAACCAGTTTGACTTGACTTTTGCTGCATTTTCATGCTGGAAATAGCAATTAATAGATGAAGTGATGCACATGGTTTGTGTGCCTCAGTGGAAATCAAAATTTATCAGAACTGGCTATGTTCTTTCACTGTCCAGTTGAGTCTTTCTCTGGTTCAGTCTTTCACTGTGCAGTTTTGTGGGCCTATGCCCACTGCGGCCTCAGATTTCTGTTCTTGGCTGACAGAAGTAGAGCCCTGTGTGGTCTTCTGTTGTTGTAGCCCATCCACCTCAAGGCTTGACCTGCTGTGCATTCTGAGGTGTTTTTCTACTCAACATAATTGTATAGATTGTGAGGCAGCTGTGGGCTGGAGGTTAGGGAATCAGCCTGGTGGCTGGCGGGTCACCAGTTTGATTCCCTGAATCAAAAGGACACAAACTCTTGAGCTGTATGCATTATCTTTTCCCTGCTACTTACACTCTGACCAAAAGAGGTTTTATGATCAATCACCGACAGATGGCCTTATAAGCCTTGACAGATGTAGACAGGTATGGTCCACATTAGTCCCGTGGGGAAAGACGTGATCCCATAGAGAGAAGGTCCACATCAGATATGTAAACATGCATTTCCTCACGTCAACAGAGTGTGTGTAACCAGATGCATGAGCACCTTGGTTAAGGAGCTGGTCAGAAGGATGAAATAAAAGAAGAGCTCTGGAGGGAAACACGATGCCATCTGAAGAAATCACCCCTATAGACTGATGATAAATCAACCTGAGTAAAGACATACGCAGTTAAATTAATCAGTTCAAAGGACAGAGTGAAAAGGCCTCTGAGCATCAACAATCTGAATTCACCTTTAAATCTGGAGAGCTGGCAGGTTAAAGACTGCTAGCGATCATGAGTAAAGCCTCAGTTACATTTCCGGGAATTAGAAATGCCTGGACAAGTTGTACCACCATGCCAGGACAAGGATTTCCAGTCTGAACTGAGGAGTGCAAGTTCAGATTCAATATCAGTGATTCTTTCCTATCTTATCAAATAATCATAGCGACAAGCCAGGGCAAGATGTACTATTGACAATCACAGATTTTAACAAGGTGCATTATACCAGCAGTGTATGAAGAAGACAAAAACTTTGGAACATTAAACACAAAAAAAATTATATATATATATATATATATATAAAATTACAATAATAAAAATACTCGATAAAACATGTATGAACCCTTGCTGAGATGTTTACAGTATAAAGCGTGTCAGGTCTAAGATTTAAAGCCCTACAAAGACCTCTAAATTTGTGTCGTCATTTTGTAGTATCAACATGCCCATAAAAGGAACTTTGGGTCTAAGCTGTTCTTTTTCTGCTGGAAAAATTAATGGTGTTCTCAAAAACCATATCCAGCATGCACTGTGGTGAGCAGAACTGTTCCAATACTGATACATTTTGTCCTATGTACATTTGCCCTCTGAATATCCTCTGAATGACAAGGTTGCTAAATAGTTGTAATGAGAATCTTGCTACATTCAAGCTAACATTGCTCCACATTGAACTGACATTGTCAGTTAACCTCACCAGAATACCTCACGTAAATCAGCAATCTTTGTCTAACATGTTAGATAAGCTGCTTTAGTAGTATAGCCAGTTTGAGTATTTAGTGGTGTTAGAGGTAGAGTAAAGAAGAGTATAAAGAATGCACAAAGAAAGCACATGCACTGTCCGAAATGGTCCCCTAATCACTACATCCTACATTTGAAAATCTGGATCACTGTATAGAACACTATTGCAGGGAACAGAATTCAAGATCACAGTAAACGATTTTACATGCTAGATCATACTGTTTGGCTTATTACTCTGTGAGACCAGATTCTGTCCTATAAACACATGAACATCATGTCACAAGTTTACTATAAATACTGAATCTGACTGCATGCATAATAAGAGCTTACTACCATCCATAACAAGTCTGAAGAGAGGTCTGTGGTGATGCTGCCATTGTAGCTAGGCTCACTAATTCTACTCAGAGAAGGTGTGTGTCTAAAGGGAGGAACTTCTACTTTTACTGGAGGAATATTTTACCCTGGGTATCTCTACTTTAACTCAAGTACATGCTTTATGTACTTCATCCATCACTATTCTTGCTCCTCAGTTACATCACTTATGAACTATACTATAGTTATTACAGAGCATTTTGTGATTATTTGAGATTACTAGATCTTCTGTTTTTGGACATCACTACAAAATAGTAGAATCCCAAAATAATGAACCACAGTACATAGAGAATAGGACACAGTTTCAGATACAGCTGCAGTATCAGATTATTATCATGTAAAGTAATTTCAGTGCCCAAGAATGTTAGCTTGCTTGTAGCATGAATACAGCAAGCCTTATAATTTAGCAGATGCAGTGATATTTTGGGAGAAAAACAGCATAAAACACATTGACTTTGGGACAGTTGTGTTTAACCACAAAACTTATTACTATTATTTCTTCTTATAGACAAAAAAAAAAACGGCTTTGACCAGACAGTCCTAATTTGGACATGCTACCAACTAAAAAAATGACACACACCCTCAGTGGTTTATGACACCAAAATAACACTGGACCCAGACACATGTAACACATGTAATACAAGCAGAAGCTGCTGCAGCTGGATTGAAGGGGCTCTAGGCCCAATGGCCGTTGTAGCTATAAAACATCTAGTGTTTAGTCCATTCAGATCTGGTGAAGTGTACTCTCTTTTTGCATTGTTATAGCTCAGTGAAGTCAGATTTGGCAAGCAACTACCAGTCAGCCCTGGCAGACCATGCAGCGCTTCTCCATCACCATGGTAATGACGGTTAAACAGGGGCTCTGCCCTGGAAACACTGATCAGACCGTTTCCCTTCAAGTGATTCAGAGCAAGAAGAATGTGGAAGTAACCTCTGAGGATTAAAAAGACTTGTGCTCCAACAAGCCCAGTGCTGATGCAGTAATTCAGCTTCACACCCACACAGCCAAGAAACAATGAGCTGTACTGACACAAAGCGCTCTATACAATGGACAGGCAGGAGACAAGCGAGTACATTCAGAGACTGAAGTAGGGCCTTGTGTATTCAGAGACATAATATACTCACGCAGGTATCACTGCCAGTACAATATACTAACTGCTATAGAACTCTGATGTGAAGGTAACACTATCACTATGATGGACAGGTCTTTACTCAGAATGACTATAAAGGATCATATTGCTATTAATAAATAATAACAAACATGTACGAAATATCACAATGGAAATTACATTGTGCTAATTGGCAGCTACTGGCTTGGTCAAGTTTTTCCTTCATATTAAGAACCTGTGATGAGACCACATTCAAGTCCTTTTAGATAATGCTGTATTTTACACAACACATATACCATGAACACATAATCACAGTGACTACTATGAGATAATTCCACCACATAATTACCAGAATATCCACAAGATGGCAGCATTTCCAAATTGAAGAGCCTGACATTGGTTCTAACTAGTGAATTCTCCTACTTTAACACAGGTCTTCTGTTGCATACACATAGCTTGTGTAATGTCCGTAGGAAAATGCTGTGAATATAATTGTTGGGTTGCTCTGTAGCAGATGCACATGAGCCTAAGTTTCCAAGCATCGGTTATAGGGTTTCTGTAGTGTGATGGAGCTACATCCAATACCTTAGGGATGCGCTGCAGTGAAGTTTGTGATCCACAACTAACGTCGGTACCTGATCTCTCTAATGCTCTAGTGGCTGAATGCAAACAACAACAGCAAATGTTCCAACGTCCAGTGTAAAGACTTCTGAGAAGAGTAGAGGCTGTTACTGCAGCACAATGGGGCAAAATCCTATTAATACCCTCGATTCCAAAACAAATTGAGGAAGAGTCTACAAATCCTTCAATGTTTAGTGCATGCTGGATCAATTCAAGATACAATTAAACTGTGTTTTCTTATATTACACTGTACTGGGCTGTGGGGATACAAGTACTAGTTGCTGGATCCCTGGTTCTTTATTTGGTGTCTGCTATGAGCGGAAAACACTGTCATAAAGATTCAGCCAAGCTCTACTATGTAGAAACTGCTCGGTGAATGAAGGAACCAAACAGGACACATGTAACAATGCATTGGTATACTGTAGTATTGTGACATCGCAATGAAAAAAAAACTGACAACATGCATCATAGATACGTGATCATACACTGTGGAGAATGGAGATTCTATTAATTATGACATCTAATGGAGTCCATATTTTGAATAACAAAGTTTGCGAATGACCAGCATTAATCAACAATTCATCCAGCGCTTCTCCTGCCTTCCAGTTCTAGTGTTAATAGAAAGAACTACAGCAACATGACTATAGGCATAAGCTTTACTGTATGAATATTAAATCATAAACCTAATATCAATGTATTGAATCACTGGGTGGGTGTACCCTTACACCATTGTGTCCTTATCTTCATGTGTGGTGGTGGCAACCAATCACTACTGCTCTGCACAGTGAGACTGTCCTTAATCTGGATAATAATGCAGAATTCATGGCAGATGGTACTTGTCAAGACTACACATTTGCACATCAGACGCCTCTGCCAAGTGTCAGTATCAAATGACTATTCTAAGATTATTCCTTTAGCCATAACATTGAGAACTGTTTATTGTAAGAAGCCGAGTCATTCTGCACCCTGATAATGTGTGGGTTCTTAAAAGGTTTGCAATGCTTTTGGATGTTAAGTGTGCAAGTCACAGGAAGCAGGCCACATGCAAATGAAAAGAACAAACAGGAGGACATGCAAGACTGACATTTCTATGATGCAAATAAGCACTGTTTCAATCTCTTCCTAAGGGAAATCTCATTATGTGAGTGATATCAGCATATAGTGCAGTCTGTATTTTGTAGTATATCTACCTTTTCTGATCAGCTCTCTACTCCAGCACACTGGATTTGAAACAATGAAACAATGATTCTGAAGATGAAGTTAACACTTGTCATATTTGGTGATGCACTCAAGCATTAAAGCCCTTTTCATTCGTCCTCCAATTTAGGACAAGTAATGGGAGGTAACTGGTCAACTGATTGCTCATTTGTTTCTTGGCGAGCTGTCTGTCATTGTATCATTAGGTCATGCACGAGAGAGCTAACAAAACGTCTCTCAACATGATGTGCAAAGATGAGGGTGACAAATCTGGTTTTATACCAACTATTTGGTACAGTGTTAAGATGATACAGCACACTGTTTAGCTCTGCTCAGAACCACAATAGTGGACGATACTTTCAGTCATGAAGGACAAACTACTGTACAGATCAAGAACACTCTATAGGACGCATGTATACCTTTTAGTATAAATAAAGGCCACAAATAGACAGATGAAATAAAAATGAAGAGAAAACCTCTCTGCAAAACACAGTTGGGTAACCTCCTTTTTTTTGTTTTCTGCATTTTACTGTAATATCCACCTGATTGTTGTGTTTTGGTAAATTCTTCTTGTATCAAAGTAGCAGAACTCAGAACTATGACTTAATATCTTAACACATTCAAGCCAAAGCAACATAAACTGTCACTTTCAGGCAGTATTACATTATGTACATTTCATTGGAACCTCACATATTTGTCATATATGCTTCAAAAAAAAATTGCACCCTGTGTTTTAAAATAGTGATCCATCATTTACTAGAGGCTGAAGAAGGGGTTGTGGGTAAAGATGCCCTTGTGTAATTCATGATGCAGTAAATGCAAAAGCATTACTACAAATACAAAGAAACCTTTTATTGTTTAGAAATGATGACACCAAAAGTTCTTCATATATTGCTTGATTATACAATCAACAGTGGAAAGGATCTGAATCTTTGTGTGGAAACTGGTGCATACGACCTTTTAAAAATATTTAATACAAAACTAGGCTTCGTCTAAGACTGGAAGACTGGAAGACTGGAAGACCATTTTTGGCACTCATTGTACTCAAGGTAGCAGAGACGTAACTGAACTTCCTTCTCATGCCTTGAGGATTGCCCTCCACCTCCGTAAAGACAATGGGCAGAGAAATGCCTTTAACTTAGCTTCCTCAGGGCCTAACTGGGTTGTAGGAATAACTACTTCTGCTTTAAACTGTTGAACAGTGTACAGTCTGCATCGCTTCAGACCTTAAAAGGGCCTGTATAAAGAAAAAATTATTTTCCCTGCTTTTTTATATAAACTTCTGGGGGGAGGCAGAGTTTGGCTTAGTTTTTAGGTGATCACATTATTGTTATTATACCAACTATTCAACAGCACAACAATGTATTAACATATTACAGTACTGCATTTTAAAATATATGTTTTATTATGAAAAAGAGCCCAGGGAAATACTTTGGGCATTGCGGTTTAAACCAGTGGGTTTTCATGTCAGATCTGAAAGCAAGGCTGGGTCTTCATATGAGTCAGTGCTGATGAGCTAACACTGTAACTAAACTACGCAAAGCTGGATGATCATGGGGGTTTGTTATCTTCTCTCCACAGTGGAAGATGACCAACATGGTAGTTGGTCAAAGTAGCTTTTCAAACAGACAACAACCAACACCAGCTAGAGTATTTGGCCTAGTTAGTGATACAGGCTTACTGCCTCCAACTTTGTAATTTCCTTGCTCACATTAGAGCACTGTTCCATAGTAGCAAATATAATATTCACTAAGGCTGCCCTCTAGAAGTCGACGAATCAAATCGTCAGTCGGAGACCCTTTAAGTCGACTGAGAACCTTCAAGTCGACTACCAACAGTAACAAGTTTTTTTTGTTTTTTTTTTAATAAAACAGACAAAAGCTTACAAAATGCACAAGAACTTTAAGAATTTAAAAAGACATTTTAATAATTATTAAAAGGGGAATAATAAATATATATTTAAGTTCTAACTGGGCTATGACGCATGCTTGCTAAAAAATTTAATCCACGTGACAACGTGCGCTGGCGGTTCACCGGTGAAGGAAGCTAAAGCTGTGAAGCTGAGAAACACGGGTGGAACGATGTCTCAGAAAAAGTCTGGAGGAGCTTTTGAAGAAGAGAATCCGAACAAATTAAAGCTAATTCTGCTTGTCATTTAGTCAGACATCGAACACTGCTTCAAACGAGTGAGCTGAGTTTCGTTTTAGACATAATGGCTGTTTGCGGTCAAGGAAAAACGGACCGAAGATGTTTGTTTTATTATAATTCCATTATTTTAGAACCTAAATTACAGATATTTTTATTTATTCGTTTACAGCTAAGATTATTTTTATTTAAAGCTAAGTACAGTCACTTAATATGCCTGCCGATAAACAAGAAATAATTATTTCAGCGCGGGGATATAATAATTAAACGGTTCAGGTCTACCGTTCTTCTTTTCATCTAAAAATAATATAAATATTGACTAATTTGGTTTTATTTTTTCATTATTTCATTAGTTCATTATTTATGATAGATGAAAGACGAAGGGTCATCCTACTGAAGTAGAAGTGAAATTATAAAGACAGGCTATAAGCGCTAATTTTTAGCATAAATACGTTGCTTGCTGCCGACGCTATATTCTGTAATTAAATCAGGCTCCAGTTCAGATCGTTCATCATATGCCACGTCTCTTTTAGTTCAGAAGTATGTTCCTGTGACTCTGCTGACTTTCTAAATGAGGAGGATATCAGATTTGAAACGTATGCAAATTGATTTGCTGATTACTAGATAATGTATACGGAGAAAAAACATGGGCGAATAGTCGGCCAGGGCGGGCGAATCCGATTCGACTGACAAAATTCTCGGGTACAGTCGGGTACAGCCCTAATATACACAAACAAATATACAAATACAAGCAATGGTCACATTTCACAGCCCAATTAAAACACTGTTACTACATGTCCCATTACAAATTTTAACAAACAGGTACAAATAAATAATTACAAAATATGTAAGTAAAAACAATAAAGAGAGAGTGGACCTTGGGGAAATAACAAACATAGGAAAACTGTAAAAAGATAGCATCCCTTTAAAGAGTCACTGGTGAGAATTCTTAATTTTCTATCCGTCTATCCATGTCTGACTTTCTCTGGGGAGATCCTCAACAAAGGAAGTGACCCACAACACATAAATCCCATGCCTTTATTCTCATCTTGCCTCACAACCAGAGCGCCATAACACAGTTACACAACCAACCAAAGCAGCCCAAGAAGCAAAATTCATTGTGAATATAACTTTATTGTGGTGCAAGACCATTATCCCAAAAGTATCTGGCCTCATAAACATATGGAAAAGCAAACAAAAAAAGGTGGAGTCATTAACAATATTACAACACATCACAAGAAACACTCCAAGGTTTGTGGTCTTGGTGATTCAGCTAAACCTGTACACGCACATGCACTCAAGCTTAATCAGACAGAGCTTTAAGACAAATTCTCAGCCAGTTGCTTGTAAAACACCGGCAAGAAACAAAAATGCAAACCTTTCAAAATGCACACTTCTACTACACAGCAAATATTGGCATTTGCCAAAGAAAAAGAATTTGTAGCAAGAGTTAATAGCCCCTTTGAGCAGACCGTAATGGCTTCATTTTTGTCACTTTCAACTAAATGCTTAAAATGACTGACAAGTTATACCAAAAAGTTCCAACATTGTTTGGCCTATTCAGTAGGGATGGATGGTATGGCAATAAAATTGGTAATACTGGTTTGGCAGACACTGATATCATTCTCTTAAAGCTTGATAATATTTTATTTACTAATGAAATCAGCTGTATGAGACAAATGTTTAAAGCTTTGAATTTCAATGCAATATTTGATGAGGTATTTAGTGTACTGGGCTAAAATATCTGCATTATAGGGGACTTATTCTCCTATATTTCCTTTAGTGTCTTTGTAGCTTTTTGGGCATGTAAAGAGTTATAAAGCCCAAAGTACATGCCAGAGTAGGAAACACTCTCCCACAGAAACTACTTTCCTCAGCTGCTTAAAACACCTAATTGGAATTCCTGCCCTTTTCTCTATCACAAGGTGACCTCATGTTTCACGTAAATTTCCTGTAAATCTACTCTAATAGACCCCAAATATAAAATTATGAACATAACAATTCCCCTTTAAAATCTGGAGAATTTTTAAAATAAGGAGAGTTTTAATAATTATTCTAATGATTTCACTGTATTTGTAAAATGACAGAGGTTTCTCTGTAATCCAGGGGGATCTAGGGTAAATTCATTAAATGAACATCCAGCTAGTTACTGATGGCTAAACAGACAACAAAGCGGCTGCTATGATTCTCAAATACTAGTCTTTGGCTTTCATATCCTAGTTACCATAATTATATGGCCAGGAGAATAATCAATACAATTTTAACTTAAAACCAACTGATATACAGTTATGCCTGTGAAAATACATACCATTTTATAGCCTATACCAGCCTAGACCAATAGTGAAATGCATGAAATAATAGTGGTAAAGATCATGGCCATCCTATAACAGCTACAGCTGTAGACACCAGCTTGCAAGACTATGACATCATTGTTAGGTTATGGTTGTCACAGTGCAGAAAATAAACTATATGAGTGACCTAGTTTTAGTGCAACAAGAGCCCACTCTGCCCTGTGTGTGTGTACACCAGTGGAGACTGCCCTACAGCAAGTGAGGATAAAGTAAAGTTAGTCTTTAAGAGCAAGACTGGACTTCACAGGACAGGCCTTTAGCGGCTTTAGCGCACTCACACAAAGGTTTCTCTGCACACCCCTGAGGTGTGCAGAGAAGCCTAAACCCAAGTACTGTTACTTTGATGACTCAAGAAAAAGCACCTTAAATAGAAGTACAAAAGAAACAGGTCAAATACTACTTAAGTACTGAACTTCAGTGGAACTTCTTAGTACATCTAACTTCCATCAGCATAAGAAAAGAAGTTCATCAAAGGTTGTCTGTGCGCTTTGCACTTTGTACTCTTTTGTTCCATGTTCCATGTTTGTTCCACCTTGTTCCTGGAGGAATATAATTTCACTCCACTATGTACTTGTACATGGATGGAATGACAATAAAAGCCTCTTGACTTGACTTGACTTGACTTGACTTGATGTCTTTCACCAAGGTTGAATGAGTTCTCTTTGAATGCTCTTTCAACATGATCACAATCACTAGATCTGCTCGAAGGGTCCAACAGCACAAGCAATATAACAAGGCTTATTGCTACATGTTACATGCAATTACATATTTCCAGCAGAGAGATCGCCAAATCCCAGAAAAGATACATAGTGCAGCTTTAGTGACCACATTTTAATGACCAAAATACACCTAAAGTAAAAAGGAGATTGCAGTCCTCACATTTATGCAGTGATGATACAAGTAAATGTGTTATCATTTGACAATTGTAGGGAAACACAACACCATCAACGGATACTTCATTATACATAGCTGAGTAAATGTAACTAGTACCAACTCTAATTATTTCACACCTTTAAGCTTAGTTAGTGCAAATATGCTTTGGAATTAACCGTCCATATCAAACAAGCATAAAACGAGGCCCCTGCTCTTTGTAGCTAAATAAATAAATAGATAAATAAATATTCTTGTGTGTTTGCCTGCACAAATCATGCTACAAAATAACACAAAGTGACAACGTGCCAGTTGGATAGCCCATTTGAGAATGAGTTAATTGATACAGATGGTCTTGAATCACTCATTCACACCTCCAAAATCGCTTTAATGTTTACTGCCAAGTGAGCCTTACCTGTGATGGTTCCGGCATCTCTAACGAGTGCATTGACCTGGTTGGGTGGTTCTTCGCTTACATACTGCTCCTCGTGGCTGTGAGGGGTGAGAGTTGCCAGGGACTGTGGAAGTTGTCCCAGAGGCAGCAGGTTCTGAGGGCTGGCTGAGGGGGGCAGGGCTGAGGCAGAGGCAGTGCGGGACGAAACTGCGGCGTCCAGCTTGGCTGATTTTCACAAGTCTGCTGCACGAGCCATAGGACGGCGCCCAGACACAGCTGACCAAACAGAGCGAGCGATGGGACTCCCAGACCACACCACACAGACGGTCAGCTAGTGATCAGTCAGTGATGGNGCCAGGGACTGTGGAAGTTGTCCCAGAGGCAGCAGGTTCTGAGGGCTGGCTGAGGGGGGCAGGGCTGAGGCAGAGGCAGTGCGGGACGAAACTGCGGCGTCCAGCTTGGCTGATTTTCACAAGTCTGCTGCACGAGCCATAGGACGGCGCCCAGACACAGCTGACCAAACAGAGTGAGCGATGGGACTCCCAGACCACACCACACAGACGGTCAGCTAGTGATCAGTCAGTGATGGATCTAAGACTGTGGGGGAAAGAACACATAGTCTGCTAAGAGGATAGCAAACAAAGTCCACTTACAACAAGACACATGAAATTACAGACACGGAAAATGACTTGTTAGGAGGGCATCATCCACAAAACAGAAGAGAGCAACCGGAGTTCAATCCATAGATGGACAATCTTATCAAATCAGCATCCGCAAAGCTTGTTAATCAATTAATAAAACAATTCATAAAAAGGCCATTAAAAAAGAACTGACAAACCAACAATCTCAGTCTGTCTGTGTGCCAGGCAGAAGCCATTAAAGCTGTATCCAATGCCTCCCATCAGAGTAATCAATCCCGACTGGGTCTCACCAGGCCACAGGAGCAGCTGCTACATTACAGCTACAGTCAAAACCTACAGTCCTGGTTTAATATCCATCACTGTATTTACAATGACTCATTACAGAGTGTGGTTTTAGCAGGCCTATATTCCACATTGTTCTTATGTTTTACATATACACACACACACACACACACACACACACACACACACACACACACACACACACACACACATACATACATATATACCTTGAGGTTCACTTACAATGTTCATAGGGTTTCATGCACTAAAAACATTTATAGTAGATTTTACATGACCATTTCCAACTTCCCTTCCTTAAAACGAAATAGGCTGTTTTTGTTATTGTGGCTTTAAGACTGATACACGTACATCGACTGGGTGTCCTGAATTGTGCCCTTATTCTAATAGCACTCCAAACTGAAATGCTCCTTATAATTTCTGTGTGGACAGATGGGGCTAAACTATAATATACTATAATATGTAAATGCAATGGTTTTTCAAGACAAAACATAAATTATGAATTTAAAACTGAACTTAATGGAAATTTTAATCTTTAATTCGTAAAAAGTGAAGAAAACTCACTTTTTACATGATATGGGCTCTTTAAGCTGGCAAAAAGGGAAATGACTTAATAATGGAAACTACAGGTTGTTTCATGCTGTGGCCGGGGTAAAGCTGGAGTAGCTTCACCCTCAGAAATGATGACAAGCCATGTGACAGCAAAACAAGCCTGTCATATGTGGCTTATAAATATCAAAAGGATGAACAAGAACAGAACTACAGTTCAGTAAAACTGGCTGCTACTCTTTATTTACAGGACAGTGGAACCAGGTCGCATTCCAATTCCTTACACGAGCTAAATGTATTACTAAGCACTTAGCTAATTAATCAATCTGTTTCAGAAAGCCAATTGTGTGAACCGTAGGAGGCAAGTGTACATAAATGTGTTCTTCACATATCACAACGCATATCGTAATCCCAGCACAGAGCAGTACAACTGAAATATGGTGAATCCCTACTACCATAGCAACTTACCCATTGTTCATAAGTCTTATGACACCCATTGGAAATGGTTCATAACAAACCTACTTAGCAGACACTTAATACTGTATGTAGGAACAGTTGGTACGTGGCTATCAATAGCATCAGCCTGCAGTCAAATAATGTTACTGTGAGGTCTGACGCCACGGGCGCTCATCTTTCTGCCTTTGAAAGGATGACACTCTGCCGCAGATTCTGTCTTGCACCATAAAACGCTTCTTCCTGCACTTACAGCAAAACAGTGGAGTGTAACATTCTTGATCACCCACTACTGAGCACTCACAGACTTCTGATCTGTCAACGCTTTTTTACAGCACAATATGTGTAAAGTTATGTTTGATTATTGTAGTTTAAAAACCAATTTGACAACAGGGAGCAAGAGGGAGTGCTGTGCAGCAATCAGGGTCTACGGATGCATGCATGCAAAAATGCAATAGATTACCAATGTGGAGAGGTGGAAATTCAGGAGCATTAATTTTGAAACATTAGAATAGATTGCAACTGACAATAATAATAATAATATTCAAAAACGTATAGGTTAAAGTGGATTTCAAATGAATGACTAAAACAACAGCTTTGTGTGACGTTTTATCCATTTTCTAATTAGTGTTACAGTAGAGATATTGTTTTTATTATCCACTTCATAATTACTTACAAAGTTGATAATACATTTTTATTATTGGTGAATATTTCTTCTGTGTAAACAGTTGCTCCATTCTTATGTGTGTAGCCAGTATATTTTCAAAATCATTCTGGATTATTCCAAAATAATCTCAACAAATCAAATCAAATCAAATCACAGCGTAGTTTCAGATCTCAAGATGCAGTAAAGCATTTCTGAATCCAATAACTGACCCTTCATCAAAACACACACACACACACACACACACACATACACACATACTCGTCTGAGTGGTCCACTCCCAGAGCAGTTACACTGCTCCAGCAGTTGTTGTGCATTGTCTTAGGGCATGTAATAAGGACTGTGTTACAAGATGACGTCACCTTGAAACAGAGAAAAGGTCCGGAATTCCAAAGAGAGAAAAGTGGTTTCTGTGGCAGAGAGTTTCTCCCTCCGGCATGTACTTTGGGCTTTAGAACTTTGCAGATTGTTTACATGCACAAAAAGCTTTATATAGCACATCAAATAGAAAGAGAAAAAACAGAAAAGCATAATAAATCACCCATATCACTTACAGTCTGGTCACTGCACTCACTGTTCAACCTCAGGTTCCTCCTACGAGCACAGCCATTGGGTCACAAAGTGCTGCATACTGTCATTTTATTGGCTCCCTACCAAAACATCCCCATGATGTTTTAGGGAATGCTTCATGTAAAGGACATGTACATGAGGTACTGGAAGGCCGGCACTTGATTTCATGTACTGAAGCTGATCAACCACTTGTGCACAATGCGTACAACATGCACTTTTTTCAGGAATCAAACACAAAGTAGTACAGAATTAAATACTTCTGCGTTCATTTTTACACACCTTTTATGAATAAGGGATAAATGTGAGGGCACACCATTATTAACTATTGTTCATGTTAGCCATGCAGAGCAAGTGCTTGGGCTGCTTAGTTATTCTCCTGATGTTTCCTGAGAATTACATCATTTTTTTTTGCTGTAAAAGCTAACATGAGCACGCACTCACACACCCGCACACCACAGCCTGCAAGCAGTGTGAGGTCAGCGCCTGGGTCTCAGGTTTGCACACACTTATTTATTCTGGCCAAAGGCACAATTACACTCTCTGCTTTTGGATCCAATCTTCTTTAAGAACTGCGACACACTACAGTCCACTAGCACACTAAAAAGTAGAACCAGCACTCTGGGACTATAGCACACCACCGGGACACACTAAACAATGCTTTGCGGATGTGTCTATAAGTAGTTACTTCTTAAAAATAATCAGCGACATGGTTTAATACTCAAAAAGGAAGGAAAGGGAGAAATAAAGGTAAAGGCAGCACATTGGGATCCAGGCTGTGCTTGAAAACGGACAGACCTTTCACACAACTTACACCACACAGCGCACTCCAACACACTCATCCTATTAGCAGGCTTCCTCCTTACACATTTCTGAATCTGCGGAGGCCATATCCAGACGATTGATCTGTCTCAGTCATTAATACAGCAACCACAGCCATGCAGCCTCTCCCAATGATGCATACTACATTAGAGCCTCAACTTTTTGCTATTACCCAATTCTGGGCTGTTCCAGGAAGAAATAAATTCTTATGATCTCACTGTCATTTTCCCAACCTTTATATAAAAACAAAATCTGTCATCTGTGACTGAAATGTACCTAGTAGCGTGTAATACCACCATGTGCATGAACATTAGCTGTGACTGGATTTGGCATGGACTGAACAAGTTTCTAGATGTAGGCAGCAACAATGTTCAGCCACTCTTGCGTCAAAGAATTGCATAGTTGGGCCAGATTTGGTGGATGCCTTCCCTGGCACAATTCTGAGGGGAATGTACTGTAGACTGGGAATTTTGACACTGCTGGTTGACACGTATGACTGTATGCTTCCATACACCTGCAAATTCAGCTACTTCCTTCACACTATGACTTTTTCCAAATGCAATCAATACTTTTTGACAATCATTCCACTTACCATATCTGACCTCTGAGGCCCTGACAGAAACCATATGAGGTATCAAAGGTGTCAGAGACTCCAACACTCTTATTTGTCCTCATCTGCCCTGTGGCTGAACCCCTCCGCCACTTGATATTGCAGCCGCTAAGAGATTTAAAAGCTGAGCCAAACTGCAATCCAGTATTGTCTATAGCACAGCAGACAACAAGCAACTGACAGTGATCTTCAGTAGTGTCAAAGAGTTATATCATTTTCATTTTTATGTGATTTTACATTCATTTTCCAAACTTTCATGTTCCCTTCAAGCAAGCTGTTTTTGTTTCTATCTGACTGATATAAATTATGTTAATGAGAATAAAGTAAATTACCTTTTTTGCATTTATTGAGCATCAATCAAACAGCAGTTTGAAATACTCCTTATAATGGGAAGGGAAGGACTGCTTTAGGCCGAATATGTTGATCTTTTATTATCTATAACTGTTTGGTATGAAAATATGGATATTCAAACTGTCTGTAAAGCTGTAAAGCTTCAAAGATATTTGGAAAACTTCTTTCTTCTTAAGGACGAAAGGATAATGTTCACAGATTCCTTTCATCACAGTCAGTTTAGGAAAGTCTGCTTACTCTGAATCACCTTAGCAACCAGCTGGGCACATATCTAAAGCTATGTAAGACCAGACTCTTATCTCTTTGAATGGAGTAGAAAACAAAATACTCAACAAGGAAGGTCTGTTTTACTGTTTTAAAATCATATTTAAAAATCACCCAAAATCTGACAAAAACCAACAGTTTGTAGCATTTGGTTCGATAATACAAAAAAATTACACTATTTTTTTTTTTGGCTTGTTCTGGCAACTGCACTTGCTGAGATCTCCTGTTGGCTTGACAGTATTATCAATGCTTCTCTGCTCATGGCACAACCAGCACGTCAAATGCCTCTTTTTTCTCTCTAAACACGTCATGTTGAGTGTTATGACCCGTTTACCTGTCTCCTCATTTACAAGGTCTCTCATTCCAGGTACCATTTCCTTCTGGAAGATCAAGACAACCACTTCTTCCTTATTGAGATTATTAAACTCATTCTGGATTAGTTTAATAGATTTTTCATGTTCATTTTAGCAGTTCCACCTACCACATAGGTGCACCTTGTAGTTCTACAATTACTGTTGTACAATTACACACTAACAATCATACCATCACCACGTCAGTGTCACTGCAGTGCTAGCAAATGATTCACCACCCACATAATACCTGCTCTGTGGTGGTCCTGACCATTAAAGAACAGAGTAAAGGGGGATAACAAAGAAAGAAACAGATGGACTACAATAGACAGTGGGTGTACATACAGGGATGTGGTTTTAACGTTATGGCTGATGGGTGTATTTCTAGCATTTGTGAGAAATTACAAATTACTGTGTTCTCTTACGCAAAGTTTACCGTATATGTATTACATTGTATGTTTGTGTAGTGTGCTACTACAGAGATGAAACACATCTCGATACAATGGATCCAATTACCTCATATGAGGACTAGGTCAAGTGAGGAAAATTAAACGTTCTATGATATGGGCCCTTTCAAGGGGTACAATGAACAATAATTCACACAGATCAGGACAGAGGCTGGTTTGACAATATGGTCAAGATATTATATCTAGATATATCAGGGATACTTTAAGAAAATTTGGAATAAACAAAATGCATCACAAGGTTTACTTTGTCTGAGATTTAATAAGTTGGCTTATTATACAAAATGACTAATTATGCTCCCTTTAATAAAGCATGTAGTTATTCAACATTGTTTAAGTACTGACAATATCTTCAGAAAAGTGTACTGAGGCATAATTTATCATGATAACAACAAAATACTGCCAAATATTGCACCCCTGCCCCCAATATTAGCTTTTTAATAGCTTTAAGGATTATTGTGTAATAACCTTTTTATGCTGAGACTCTACTATGTGAGAAGAACTCCTGAATTAATACATTTATAGTAAAGAAATATTAATGCAGTTCTTTAATAATTAAAGGTCAAAAGTGCAATATTATCAGAAAAACAGCCATACATCTCATCCATATCCCTCTCTGTCCCTCACTTTCACTAACTGGTCTACTCACGAACATGCTGCTCACACTACTGTAGCTTTGGTTAAAAACCCTTCTAACGACACATACCCAGAACTGTCTTTAGACCCACACAGTTTATCCAGCACAGGCCTCCACGTGGGTGAAGTCACGCGTATGCACTCATCGCTATGCCAGGCCAGAGGGTCCTGCGCTGAGGCACGTGTGCCCACTACTGACAAACACTCACAAAAGAGCGCTTGGCTATCAAAACAAAGCCTCTGGACAGAGTCCATACAAAAATAGACAATGACACACATGCAAACCGCATAAATGCATAAGAATAAGGAGAGACAACCAAAGTCACAGGAGTTACAACTCAACAAAGCAGCCAAGCTCAGCAGATTTAGTGCTATTTCCGGTAAGCAGTGTTTCACAACCTTCAGCACACTTTTACAACAGTCTTTATCAAGACAGCTTAATGAAGCAGTTCAACTCAGGAAACGTGAGTGCCTAATAGCTACATGCAGACTTCACCAGACACAAGCTGTGGAAGAAGAATTAGCTTTTGCCAGAAACTGCAGACTCTCCCCAATTATTTTGAATTTTAGCTGGTGATCTCGCCATCTGTGATTTCATGCAAAATGAGGTGTTTTACAGTCATTCGACGGGATTCCTCACACTTAATTTAGTATTCGTTGACGGTTCGTTGTGTAAAGCTGAATAACAAAAGGAACATTGCTGTGCGGGGACGAGGCTGAACAGTTTCTTATTCAGATTTTCTGTTCCAACTTAAATGGTATAGCTTTTAACATTTGTATAGTCTGTACCATTTAAGATGGAGTAATAAATTCAAATTGGAAACTGGTGAATGACAAATCAGCTTTATTGTGTGGGACCTAAAAGGAAATAACAATACATCTGATGATAGGCCTCTATAGAACCACAACACACACACACACACACACACACACACACACACACACACACACACACACACGCACACGCACACGCGCACAGACACACACACACACACACCAATTGTGAAATGGCAGTGTATTGGTATATAAGGCTGCTGTTAACATACTGTACATAAATACAGAAGCTATGGCTAATTGAGCTAGGACTAGGAGTCATCCAGCAAGGGGGGAAATACCTTCAGCATAAAACACAGCTTGGTAGCTTCATGGTTCATAAATTAATTGCAGTAATGGTATTTCAAAGTTTAAGCGTCTAAATGACTGAAATCCAAAATCTTGTTATGCTTGTAAAACACATTAGAAGGCCTAGATTACATAAACCTAATGTTTGTGGTTTTCACCAACCATATTGTGGTTTTCACAGCTACACTACAGTTTATAAAAGGTATCCGGGGGTATCCGTCTGAGCTGCAGTTTACTGACACAAATATATATTCAAATACGCTTGGATCAAATCATTAACCCTTCACCTCAAGAGATGCATAATGTTTGCCATCTACCATACAGGTTTTACCAAGTACCATCTAATACTATAGTCTGTTCTCTTTTCATCCGGAGACACCAGATACAGCAGGGAGAGAGCCACAACCCCTCAGAGAAACCCAAAGGATCAATAACACACTATCCAATTCTTTCCCCGTTGAGGACATGATAAAAGCTCATGATAATAGCTTCCTCTGCTTTCTCTTCATGCGTAACAAAAAAATGGTCCATTCAGATATGACTCTCTTGATTAGAAAATAACCCTAGCAAACTGTTTTGCTAATTAATAGGGGCAGTATTTGGTGCTGACTTTATTAAAAGAGGATGTTGATGTTATAGCTGGCTGCTAATACACCACTCATGTCAAGCTCATTTGGACTAGTTTTGGGAAACTGTCCCAGGAGTCACATGGTCTCTGTTCTATATAAACAAGGTCGGGTTATGGAACATTTCCCCACAGGAACATTCAGGAATCTTGTTGTCCTCACTAGGAACTTTCTTCCTTATTTGTCCAGAAAGCTTTCTCATTACCATGTACATTATATAGATTGATTTTTTTGAGCACATCACAAGTGACCTTCACCAAAACATGACCATTAACCTTCTAAAGTCTGCAAGGTCTCCAGAGCTGGGATCAATAATCTGAACCAATAGCTCCTAATCAAATCACAAAGAGCAATAAGAGTTCACTGTCATCTACCCAAATGATGGATGACCATTAACTTATAATGGATAAAGCATCATATGTAAGTTCTCCTGCTCTGCGTTCTCTGCAGCAGCTATTAAAAACCTTTCGTAGACTTCCAGACACCGCTTTACTGCCTGATATGACCGTCAGTCTTCAGCTGTGAAGGGAAAAAGGCATAAATAACCTAAATATTGTACTGTAAAGGATGTTCAGCAAGTTCAGGGTGTTTCAAGTGAGTTAACTTTTTTATTACATTTAGTTTTGCGTTATGAGAAGTTATCCATATTAGTTTAGGGCTGGATGCATTATATATGTTGTCACTATAACCACTGCAGTGCTTTATGTTCAATGTAAATCATTTTATTGGCCAAACTCCATCCAGCCCTGTGCCATCTTAATCTTTCCTCTTCAGTGCACACAGACTCCTCCTATTGTCTTGCAGGGCACGTTTCCAAATGCTGGGGCGCTCTCTGATGGGTTTACTTTTGGTAGGTGCCAGGCAAGAGGCCTTAGAGAGGCCTAGTAGAGTCCTGTTCTACAGCATTTCTACACAGAGCCATTGCAGCTTGCAAATATAATGCATAATTAAGATTAAAATGTTGTACAGTCTTTGCTGTTTGGTCTGTCTCTTTGTGACTTTGTTTCATAAGCATGGCAGTTAAGCAAGAGTGCGAGGGGAAGGGGTGCAACATGGAAAACATTTCTGCTGAAGTCTCAGCTGATGTCTTTTTCCCCTGTGGTCTCTGACACCTGCAGTGCTCTGGCATTTCTTCCCTGCTCAGACAGATAGAGGGGTTGTGTATATGTCATGTCACTGAACCTAAACATGGAGTCGTGAGGAATAGAAGTTTACAGTCTTATGCTGTGGTTCTGTATTCAAACTGGGGCTGGAGCTGGCCCTAGCCCTGGAGTACCATGCGAGTAAGCCAGGGGCCCAGACATACAGTCTCAAAGCTCTTGTACCAAAATTTTCACCTCACAGGCCTCATTCCCGATTTTGAAGTCATGGGTCTGTACTAAAGCTGAAGGGTTGGGCTTTAAACTGTTGCTGGTAAAACAGCAACAAACTGGAAAACAGCAGCTCCAGTTTTATGACTTCAAAATTTGTGATCCACGATTTTGGGAGTTCTTGGTATTAGATGCCAGATGCTAAACCCCATAGTTGAGGGTCTTGGTGTAAAATGGAACAGGCCTTGAAGTGCTTAGTTCTGAGGTGTTGGAGCGCTCAATGATCTTGTCTTGATGGCCTTGAAGATAAGCCTTGGGAGGATAAGCCTTGGAAACTGCCTTTGTTCAGTTAACCCTTGACTCTCATCTCATGAGAATATCTGCACTTATATCTGCACCATAAAAACTACAGCTGATGATAACATGACTGTATTAAAAAATCTACAGTTGGTGCATGTATGTATGCCCTGTGTATGCCATAGAGTGTGCTGTTTGCTTTCTTTCGTTTCTCTCATTTTGTGCTGATTCTAAGCTTTGTTACAACTCCCCCTCGCCAACTCCGACTTAACATGGTCAATCAACCAAACCAGCAATAACAAGAGCCAATTAGAACGAAGAGTGTGGGACACACCCTGCAAACAGAGTTTTTTTTCCATTATTCAGTGTTTGAGATGCAAACAAAGTAATTCAGGCTGATATTAAAAGATGTATTGTAGAGAAACGTACTGACTCAGCAGTGGTGATAAGAACCACGAGTCACAATGTACTCAATGTCTTTTTCAGTCCAAAGCCACCAGTGAACCTACACGCATGTTCATACGTAATCTTTATGCAAACAAAATGTACGATTATGGTAAAATCATTTTCAAACAATGCCAGGCATGTTCCTTTCTGCCATGACAAAAAGGACATTTCCAGCAAAAACTTTATCTCAAAATTATGATAAAATGTCTCGGACGTCTGGCAGTGTAACCGTGATTTCACTTAACAACTTTCTGTGAGGGAGCTTTTAGGCAACTGGTTTCCATCACCACCACTGTGACTCTTTTGAAGTTTGACTTTGTTTACATCTTGACCATTAAATTAAGGAGAAAACCTGAAAAAAAAAACAGGTGGAATATAAAGGCTAACATTTCAGGAAACACTGTTGCTAGGATACCAGAAGGACCTAAGCTGGGTATTGGAATAATGAAAGTGATTTTAATTTTAGCACAAAACCTTCATTTAACACAAAACACCACAGCTGATCCTCTATATAGTAGACAGAACACCACAAAATACTATTTGACATAATGCAAATTTATTGTGCCTGTTAAACTCAGTATGTTAATTTCAGTACGTGCAAAAGAGGCCTCAGCTGACAGGTCACAAAGGTACCACCACGTAGGAGATCTCCCATTAGTGCTAAATCACATTATCTGACCTTTATCCAGGTCACCCTCATTATCACCAGTTATCACAAGGCTTGTGATATTCCTGGCTGCCCAGAGAAATCACGATAGCATCAGTCTGACCACAGAATGTGCATGTGAGGACACAATGAGTGCTTTACACAGACGGCTCAAACCCAGAGTAAAGCTTCAAGAAAGAAGAACAGGAAGTAAGCCCTATTAATAGCATGCAGCTCACTACACTGGCTTTTGGCAGGGTGGGCTGTGTAACAGTTCTGATACAGAGCTAGTCACACAGTTAACGACATCAGTCATACAGGAACACAAAAGAAAAGACAGTTTAACGTCTCAAATTAGAAATCTGTGGCACATCAACAAGAAAGCACAACGTCTGGCGAAGGCACAAATTTAATAATACTGAGTGCACGTACTAAATGCTCTGCTTCATATCATATAGTCTGTCAATACAGCACAGATGGCAGAGGGCAGCCCAATTCCCAGTGGACAGAGCACTACAGATCTAGTCAGGATTCCCTTGAGTCAATACTGAGAAAAGGTCAGGAAAAAGGAGGAATTAGAACAAAGGCAGAGTTTGACCCCAAGGAAAGTGACACACCAAACAGAGAGCTTCAGGATTCATTTTCCCTACACTATCAACAACAGGACACATGCAAAGGATGAGTCCATTCGTGCTGTATTTGATATAAAACAAACATGAGGAGTAAATTACCAAGACCAGCCATTCAGCAAGAAAACAGCTGAACATGCTAAGCAAGTAAAGCTAAAACGCCATTAGGAGACATAAGATGCAGAGAAGGTTGAGCAGATGGGATTACCAGTAATGCATTTAAACCTTGGGTCATTTAAATGTTGAGTCAGCAAAATGCATCAACAAATAAATAAACAAACAAACATCCAAAGAGGAGCATACATGGAGTGCTTTACAGCATCACAACATGACACAGACTCATCCCATTATAACTGTCTGCTTCTCTTCCTCAGACACGCAAAAAACACTTAAGCAAAAGTCCAAAGTCATTAATAACATATACATTAAAAGGGAAAGGCCTGAGCACCCCGCCACAACACTGAGGGCATGACAGTGCCTAATTATGGCGAGTGATATACAGTGAGCCTTCCCCGAATGAGGGCCGATATAGTGGTCTGAGAGTCAGGCGGGCTGAAAGTGATATGCTGTCGCAGCTGTCATAGCATACGCCACGGCTCACGTGCCGAGAGAGCCACATATGCAGAAACAAACACCCCTGCAAGGGCATTCAACTTTCCTCTTTCCTGTGGTCTCTAGAGAGGACAACACTGACTGTTCTGTCACAAATATAAAAAACCCAGCTGCGACATTTACACTCAGACATATGATATCACTCTATAATGGAACCAAAACATTATTAGGTAAGCTGTATAAGCATGAGAACACACAGCACCTCAGTCCTATTTCAGGGTCAGTTTTTGGTAGTGTTGTATTACACAAGTATATGACTGTCCCTTAAACTATCGGACCTGTAATCATTTGGACCTTTCCTGGTCTCGGGTCAGGTGGACTAACAAGTGCCATGCCTCCATCTGAGGCAGAATATCTACAAAACCTTCAAGCAGAAGAAAACTACATATTTAAATAAAATATACCCATCATTAAAAGAATAGCTGCACCCAGAAGGAAGTGTCGGATTGCAATGCTATTAGGAAGGAACAAGAACAATAAATGATAAATTTAGACTGATATGGGCGATATTTATTGAGCTACACACACAGAAGTAGTGTCTCTCGGTATGGCGTCAGGCCAGCATGTTTGCTAACGGCAAGGGTGGAGGTGGAGTGACATCAGACCTTCTGGACGTGTTCATTGTGGTGTTGACCATGGTGCCTCCATACACTGATTCGTTGGTCGTCTCCACCAAGATTCTTCACTGAAGATGACCCACTGATATTCTGAGTTACTCCATGACAGTCTAGCATGACATCATTGCAGTCTTTGGTGACGATGCAGTGGTCGTAACTGTCTGGGTTCATGTAATCCTGCGTCGTGCAGCCGTCTGCCAATGGTGCTGGCACTAACAAGATGACTCATGGAGGGTATCTCTGCTTACTGAATGTCCGCAATCGTGGCTGTTGGGTCGCTCAGATACAGCAACAAGGCCCGTCCTTGCTTATGTCACATACAGGTTATAATTTGTTTGCTGATGTTATTTGGATTCATGAAATGTACACCCCATCTGAGTGCAGATCGGAATGTTATTTCTATATTTTCATTCACTCACATGCTCGTTCACTCATCATGTGCACAGCTTATTCTCCTGTCTCCTTTACATAATGTGTAAAATGGATACATGTTGTTTGTTTTATATTAGATTGGCATTACGCAGTGATTCTGATCAAGAGCAATCTCACCATCATTTGCTTCCAAACATTCTAATGCAAAGCTGGACTGATCAACTTTATCTTTATGCTATATATTACGTAATGTCACATTTTACATAAATATGGTAAGACGTATTACTGACCAGCTACTTCATTAAAACCATTCACTACACTCAGTGTCCATTTTATCAAAATGTACAGTCAGTCGCATCCTGTGATCAGGGATGAAGAATGACTAACACAAACTCTGCAGCGGCGGATGAGCTATTGTCTATAACTTTACATCTACAAGGTGGACCAGCAAGGTAGGTGTGTCTAACAGAGCGAACAGTGAGTGGACACAGTGTGTAAAAACTCCAGCAGCACTGCTGGGTCTGATCCACTCACAATACACACTAACACACCACCAAGTCAGAGTTACTGCAGTGCTGAGAATCCCAGAGAATGCAGAGAAACTGATGGACTACAGTATGTTCGAAGTGCACCTGTGAGGTAAGTAGGGTAGATAATATGAAGAATGGGGGAAACAAGGAGGTGGCTTTAATGAAGAAGACGGTTGGTGTATTAGCAAATATTATATTTCATGTATGTACGTAATGAATGGTAATGAATGTTCAATGAACTACAAACACATTTCATTTTTACCCCTCTCTTCTTTTTATTTGTAATACCCTGAAAAGGCTGAATCTGCTCGTGGTCTCTGCACTCCTGGTATTAGTCTTGATTTGACTTTTGTTTTGGTTTTGACTCAGACTTGATGCATCCAGGTCTCAGTTTTGATTAACAACTACACTATTTATTTATTTATTTATTTATTTATTTTTTACTTCAGATGTAATTCAATCCAGTGTGGGATGAGATACAGCTTCTTCTAGAACAGATCAGTACTTTGCAATACTACCTGTATTTAATTCACATTTCACCTAATAGAACTAAGTGACTGATATGCTCTGAAACACAATTGCACTGTTTTAATGTGAAATATAGCAGTTTCTATACCAGTCCTACAGTGGATTTCACTCTGCAGCCCATGTACCCTAGTTCATTAATGGGGACACCCTGAGCAGGGAGCAATTATGTAACTTCCCAAGCCACACTGTTTCAGCCAGTTCCTGTGCAGTTCAGCCCCACATAGCGATTCAATACAATAGTTTCAGGCTTTCTGATTCTGAAGTTGAGATTCAATTTGATTTTTGAAATGTGATGTGTTTAAGTGTCCTGATCATACAGACCTTTCTCCAACAGAACTTTTTGAATGCCCAAGTGGCAGCTCTCTAAAAGAATAAGCCGCAAATCACAACTCCTACACTTTATGAGGAACTTCAGAAACAAAGTCCAGTCATTTGATCACAAATGTTTCATCTCCATGCTTTACTTTACTTTAATAAGTGGTTTCAGCTAAAGACAGAGATATATGCTTAAATTACAACCCACCACTTTATTTTTCTAAATGTTCAATCCTCTAATGACACTGTTATATTCTCAGACCCACACATGAAAGGATCTTCACACCCGCTGCATTATTGCTGTACCAGACTGCTGTACCAGATACATTCACCCGCCCACAACAGGCTTGCTGGGCTGTTAAGAGTGGACAGAGCGGACCATCAGCCTAGAACTGTTCACGGTTTACTGACTGGAAAGAACACACACGACCTGACATCCACCTACTGCAGGCAACACCTGAGAAACACTACAGATTAAACAAAACAGAAACTACAGAACACTGACAGTTCCTTCTCGAGATGGCATAATTCCACCTTTCCTTTCCCCATACCTATATGTATATAGAAACCTTGGATGTGGGCAAATACTGATCCAATTTCACCTCTTAAAAACTACTAAGCTTAAAATGTAGGTATTTTTAACTGATGTACTTTACTTTAGATGAGCATCAATCAGGCTATTATGTCCAACCACTCTAAAAATCCACAGGAGCAAATACACAAATAATACAGGCTAGATTCACTACATGGATTTATTCTTTGTTCCCTTCAGTATCTGAGCTAGCATTTCCTGCTGCCTGATTCATATCATATCAATAATGATATACCATCTCTAGCTTCTTCCATGAAGCACTTATCATCATCATCATCATCATCAGTTTTATTCAGCAATGTCCAGTTTATACAGAGCAAACTGAAAGTTCTCTAATGAATACAGGTGTGGAGTGCATGCATGTAGAGGATTCTGTGCCACAGGTTTACACTCTGCTCATCCTATCTTCAGATTAGTTTAACAACACATATTCTGAGTCTTCTATGTCAATAAAGTTCAGACTTCAGATTTTTCAGCAATTTACACTGGTGTCATTCAAATAACCATCAAATCTTTTTTGAGTGTTGGAAATGATGCTCTCAGGCTCTCACATCATCAGTGCTTGTTTGTGATCTCAGTAGCCCCACGGCATGCAGCTCATACAGTACTAGTCCAAAGTCTGATTCAGTTTTTCCTCTGACCAAGGTTACGCAGCAGAGACTTTCAGGAGTGCCACATGACATGCATGATATCTTGACAGAAATAGAAATACCAGGAGTCACTTTATCTGATTTGACCAGGCTGTGGAACAGTCATGTCGCAACTATCATTACATACATTACTTAAACTAGTTTAGTTTTAAATGTGGTGTCAGGCTTTATAGTCATTTACACGTTACAGGAGTTTCAGTGTTCAAGAGAAGCACAGCTAAACTGTTAGAACTGTTAGTGGGAATAAGATCAAACATCAAGATCAGTGATCCAAAGAGTTTCTGGGTCCTGACAGCACAACAGCATTTAAAGGCGAAAGGAGATTTTCGATTTGGCTGTAAGCAGATCCTGTTAATCTGATGGAGATCTAGTAAGAGCTTATTAAATGCTGCTGACGGACGGTGCACTTTGACAAGCAGCCAGCAGTTAAAGAGTGAAACGTCTTGAAACAGGCAATATACGGGTGTGAAACTAGCTACCCCGTGTTTCCTCTATTACACACAGTTCACTGCAGTGCAATCACTGAGCAGAGCAAATACAGAGACCTTACAGCTACACAGTTACAGCCCTCATCAGAGGAAGAACCAACTTACCGAGGGGCGAGGAGCAAATTAGGGTGCTTCAGTAGTAGATCTGCCTAAAAGGGCTTCTTCTTCCTCCTCCTCCTCCTCCTCCTCTTCCCTTCTTTACCATTCACTCCACTCCTCCACACTCCCGCTCGAGAATCTACCGATGGCTACAACTAATAAATAAATAAACAAACACACCAGGCTTGTTCCAGGGCAACTTCCTCAGAGGTATCGTTGCTGATCCTGAGATATGGACGCTGAGAGTCTTCTTCTCACATCCAGGAAACAAACACAGCTCCTCTGTCGGATTACAGCGCGAGGCGTGAAAAGTGAGTTTTTAGTGAGCATCCGTGTTCAGGTTCCGCTGTCAGTGCTCGACTCGTGTCGCTGTCTCAGCCGAAAACTAACGAGGAAAGTTGTCTGTTTTACCGTGAAGACATTACCGGGAGAGCTCAGTGTCCTAAACCGCGTCCCTCTCAAAAAGCCGGTATGCGAATCAGACCGCGCGCCTCGCCATAATACTCCCAGCAGCAGCTCCAGCCTTCTCCACTAAGCGCTTGCTCGCTCGCTCTCTCTCTCTCTCTCTCTCTCTCTCTCTCTCTCTCTCACACACACACACACACACACACACACACACATTCACACACACACACAGCATTCAGCCGCCTTCACAGACCGTGACGTCACTCAGCCCAGCCAACCCCCACCCCAAAAGCCCATCCGCAGCTGGAGGGCGCTATTTTAACTGCTGCGACTTTGACTTATTAAATAATTTAACTAATTATTATAAATATTTTTTTTGTTATATTTTAGTCATATGTTTTCTCGCAATAAATTGGAGATTATTATTATTGTTGTTGTTGTTGTTGTTGTTGTTGTTGTTGTTGTGTGCCATTTATTAATAATAATCCTGGGACGTCTATAGAGTTCACATAACAGAGGAACCTGCATCACACGTGATATATTGTCCAATAAGCCAGAGAAAGAGACAGAATGACGGTCATTTCAAGCTTCACACATGTGTACAAACATGGCCACAGCACTGTGGGCTATTTCAGTTGTTTGTAGGGATAAACTAATTGTTTGTGCGGCAAAAGAAACAGAGACCATTTCCTAAATAATGAAACAGGCAGGTAGTCTGGGTTTGCCATGTCCTACCGTCTCAGTCATGTTCTTCTGTCTCAGCCCTGTGTTTCTGTCTCATTTCTGTCTCACAATCTACTCTAATGTCATGCCGTCTCAGTCATGTTCTACAGTCTCACTGATGTTTCTCTGTCTCAGTCATGTTCTTCTGTCTCAGTCATGTTCTTCTGTCTCAGTCATGTTCTACTGTCTCAGTCATGTTCTTCTTAGACTCAGTCATGTTCTGCCATTTCAGTCATGTTCTACTGTCTCAGTCATATTCTTCTGTTTCAGTTCTAGTATCTCAGTCATGTTTTACACTCTGAGTCATGTTCTTCTATTTCAGCCATGTTCTACTGTCTCAGTCATGTTTTACTGTTTCAGTCATGTTCTACTGTCTCAGTCATGTTCTACTATCTCAGTCATGTTCTTCTATTTCAGCCATGTTTTGCTGTCTCAGTTATGATCTACTGTCTCAGTCGTGTTTTACTGTCTCAGTCATGTTTTACTGTCTCAGTCATGTTGTGCAGCGTCTGTCGCTCCTCTCCATACAAACAAGAGCTTCCCTAGCCGTTAAAAACGCGCATGCTCACTCAACTGTATGCTGTAAGCGCGTGCTGCCTGTAACTTAGCAACGGTGGGACGGCTCAATACTGGGTGCGCACGTGCACACGACAAAATAAAACCATTACACGCCCAAAGAGCTTATTGTATTTATAAACACATTGTTTGCGGTTTAGATGTCTGTGTCCTTGATATTAGCGAAACTATTAAAATAGCAGGTATTCTGGAATAATCTGGATGTATCATTAGAGCAGCTCCCCCCCGCATCCGCAGTTAAACTGCTCCAACTTTGTTTCCGTTTGACAGCTGCTGCTTTCGCGGTTTATCAGGAAAGTTCAGCTAAAAGTAATAATATCGCTCACGTTAGAGAAAAGCGTGTTTAGGAAGCATTTGCGTGATGGCCTGTTGTTTTATATTCGGTTAAATCCATAATTTTGACTTTTTCGGGCGTTAAAAGCAAGTTCTTTTGCTGGCTAGCACTGTGAGTAGTCGTTAGCTAACTAGCATAGCTCCATTGTGAATGAGCAGATGTGGTAACGTAAATGTCTGAGCTCCATATTTCTCTATCTTGTAGGTTAAACGTACTTACAGCTAACTAACTTACATTTTGCGTCTGTTCTGTATGAGAACAATTAGCTAGGTAATTACGTGTCTAAAAGGTGCATTAAAGTAAACAAACAATGAAGGACGTGTGTTTGCGGTGTTATCAACGTGAGCAGTAACTGTTTTGAAAACTGTTTGTTGTGTCCCTTTGTTAGGGAACATCTCACAGATGGAAAATTTCATCTTGTATGAGGAAATTGGACGAGGAAGCAAGTCCGTTGTTTACAAAGGCAGGAGGAAAGGAAGTATACATTTTGTGGCAATCATCTGTAGTGAGAAATCTAAGAGGCCTGAACTAACAAACCATGTAAGTAAGAAAGAAATGATTACTGCTTTGAATGACTCAGACCAAGACAAAATTTCCTGTTCCAGCAGTTTAGATCCAAGTTAGATTTGATTAAATTGTTTGCCTTTCTGGTCTTTTTACTTCTCGATGCTTACTGAAACTTTCCATCCATGGCGTTAACAGGTGCGGCTTACACACGATATCAAGCATGACAACGTGGTCTGCTTCTATGAGTGGTATGAGACCAGTAACCATCTCTGGCTGGTGGTGGAGTTGTGCACAGGTAAGGTATCATCATCATCATTATTTAGCAAGACAAAAATGAGTGAACCCTTTGGAATTTCTGCACTGATTACTAATAAAATGTGGTTTGTTTGTTATCTAAGTCACACTTAAACACAGTCTAACTTAGCTAATAATACAAACTAGTGTATGTTGCATGCCTTTTTGTGAGCATTGAGTATCATTCACAGTGCAGTCTAGAAAAAATAGCAAACCCTTGAATCCTCTTGCGCCAATGTGTTTAAGTTCATTGATATTTCTGCGATATCTTGCTTTCACAGCCCTCTTCAGCTCATACCACAGCATCTCAATTGGGTTAAGGTCAGGACTATGACTTGGCCATTCCAAATAAATCTCTTTTTCAACCTTTCTTTAGTTGAATTACATATGTGCTTTGGGTCATGAGAGTAGCAGCAGTCCTGAATGTTCTCCATTTGTAGACACTTTGTCTAACCGTAGATTGATATACAGCCAGATTTTTAGCAATGCTTTTGTGGCCTTTTCCAGCTTCATGTGTCTCTATGACATGTTCTGAAAGTTGTTTGCATTTAGGCATGGCTCACTACCCTTTCTAGAGAAGAACAGATTTGTCAGGTATAGACTTTGTGTGGTGCCTTTATTTAATGGGCAGAGCACCTGTGAAACCCACATGTCCAATCTCATTTTCTTTATTGGAACAGCTTTTGTCAGAAGAGAAGTCATTATCACAGTGGTTGACTTGCTTTTTCCAGCCTGCACTGTGGATGTTAGTCTGTGTGCTCAATAAACCACATGACAAGTACAATGTGTGTTATTAGTTTAGATTGTGTTTGTCTAAAACTACATTATAGACAAACACAACAGGTTCACTTGCCTTTTCTTGTAAATGTAAAAAGAAATCTTACTCTCAGCCTATTCAAATAATTAAATATGCTCAGTTAGATGAAAACAAAAATCTGGAAAAGCACTTTTTAGGTCATTGCATGTAAGCTGTATAGTTTTGTCATTTTGCTGTCTTTATCTGTAGTGTAAAACAACTCTGTAATATTTAAAACAGGGTAATATGTGTTTTATAGGGGGAACATTACAGGCAGTTATTTCCCAGGATGAATACTTATCTGATGATATTGTGCGTGAATTCGCCATGGACTTAATTAAAGGACTCAAGTACATACATGACTCTGGCATAGTGTTCTCTGACCTCACTCCCGCTAAGGTATGTCACCATATGCCCACACAAATTCGTCCAAGTTTCTTTTTATATGAAACCCTAAGCTGTTATGCTTTGTAGAAAATTAATAAGTTGAATTGGTGCTTTGTGTGTGATGTGTGGCTGTAAGAATTGTTTCTTTACAGTGCTTTTACCTGACAGTTTATTCATACTGGGCATGCATGTTTGTTGCATAGATTTTGCTGGACGGCCCAGGTACTCTGAAGTATTCTAATTTCTGCCTGGCTAAAGCACAAGGGGAGAACCTGGAGGAGTTTTTTGCACTTGTAATGTCAGAGGACGGAGGAGATGGCAAAGAGTGTGCTACACCTAGGAAAAATATCAAGAACCGAACTCAAGGTCCTCACTCACTTTCAACACACTACACATATTTCAAATTCTGTTGTTATGCTTAAACATCGCATAAATGTAGCTCTATTTATCTAGTCTATAGTGACTTGTCAATTGAGAGCGAAAGTTTCATTGTTTTCATAGTAACCTAAGCTCTTACGTTTGAGGTAAGACTAACTACAGTAGTGCCCACTTAATGATTTTAAGAAGGTATGGGACAACTCAGAAAATCCATCTTGCTATTTTGGTTGGACATTCTCTTCCTGAGAATCTTGTCTTCTTCAGGCTCCCCTCTGTATTGTGCTCCAGAGGTACTGAGAGGGGACACCACCAGTGTCTCCAGTGATCTGTGGGCATTTGGTTGCATTCTCTATGAGATGTTTACAGGTAAGAATATTTTTTAAGCTTTCTTGCTGCTCAGAGAAATCTATTGCAGGCAAGGTTTTGCATTACTTTGGTGACAATTAAAATAACCTTACAATAGACGTTTTGACGTTTAGAGAAATATTACATTGTACTCTCCCTACAGTTGTGAAGTTGTGTGAATGCACATCATTTTTTTTCATCAGTCAGCTTTACTGTTCTACTGTAAAAAGAACAGCAATACCCAGAATGCATAGTGAATTCTTGCCACTGCAGCACTGCCCTGCTAATTAACCTTCAGCAGTGTTCAGCAGCAATCCGTTCCTATCTCAGTCTTAATCTTAGCCATTTTTCTCTGTTTCAGCTAGCAGGTCAGTGTGAAAGATGTCTATACTATAAGTTTAACTGTTGTTCCTGTTTTCTTGTTTTCTAGAATTTAAAGATCTACAAGTATGTTTACAGTTGTGCTTATGGTTAGATTTAGAAAGTAAAATTATACCTAAAGCTGCAGCGTTTTATGTGTGTTGTTGGATGTTCATATATTCCTCTCAAACAGTATTTACTATTTCTGCATCTGGAGATCTCTATTACATCCCCATATACACTACATTCTATATGCTCATTTAACGTTTATTCTGAAATCAGTGGAAAGACTTTACAGAAGATGTTGGAACATTGCTGTGAGGCCTTGATTGCGTCCGGCCATCTTTTGGACATGTAGCTTAGCCTACTGAAGGGATTAGCTCTAACCATTATTCATCACTCTTCATCCAGTTTGTGATTGTCTTCAGAAGTCATTGATTAGCGGGATTAGTGGGAGAGAGATTAGGGTTGGAGGTAAAACCTGCGAGAACCTAAATCTCTGGAGGAAGGCTGGTGACCATGTCTCTAATATATTCTGAACCTACTTTCCATAAAATAAAGGCATTGCAGGATATTACTGCATGATTGCTGCAAATTCAGCTGGTCCTTTTTATCTTGTTTTCTGCAGGAAAACCACCATTCTTCTCTGAGAGCTTCACTGATTTGGTTGACCTGATTTTACATGAAGATCCTCCACCCCTAATGCAAAAAGGTTTATTGACAATTCACTTACTCTCTCGCTCATCATCTACACTGCTTATCCTCTTGGGTTGCGAGGGGGCTTCTGGAGCCTTGTTTACTAGTAATTGTTATATTGTGTAATTTGGAGGTTTTGATTAAAATCTTATGTGTTTGTTTTTAAAGGTCCCAGTTGTTCACAGCCCAGTCAAGAGTTTCAAAGCTTGCTACGTGGTTTACTGCAGAAGGACCCTCTAAATAGGTACATACACCACCTATGCTCGGTATACACTGTCTGTCCACTCTAAGTACACCTCCTTGTATATACGTTCACTATGTTATCAGGTCCATTTCCCATATAGATGCACTTGAAGTTCTATAATTACAGACTGTAGTCCCTCTGTTTTCCTGTATACTTTGTTATTCCCTTTTCACTCTGTTCTTTAAAGGTCAATACCTCCACAGGACCCCCACAGAGCAAGTATTATTGGGTAGTGGGTCATTCTCAGCGCTGCAGTGACACTGACGTGGTGGTGGTGGTGTCCTAGTGTGTGTTCTGCTGGTACAAGTGAATCTGACACAGCAGTGCTGCTACAATTTTTAAACACTGTGTCCACTCACTGTCAACTCCAGTTAGACATTCCTACCTTGTTGGTCCATCTTGCGTTTGTAAAGTCAGAGACAGTAGCTGGTCTGTTGCTGCACAGTTTGTGTTGGTCGTCCTCTAGTCCTTTATTAGTGGTCACAGGATGCTATCCATAGAACACTATTGACTATTCTCAGACCAACAGTGACACTGTGGTGGTTAAAAAGTCCAGCAGCACTACTGTGTCTGATGCACTTGTACCAGGACAACACGTACCAACATGCCACCACCACGTCAGTGTCCTTGCAGTTCAGAGAATGATCCCCCACTCAAATAATACTTGCTCTGTGGAGGTCCTGTGGGGGTCTTGACCTCTAAAGAACTTGGGAAAAGGGGACTGAAAAAGCATGCAGAAGGATAGCAGTCTGTAATTGTAGAAATATAAAGTGCATTTTTATGGTAAGTCCCATTAAAATGGACAATGAATGTAGCTACAAGGAAATGTACCTATTAAAGTGGCTGGTTGGTGTCCATTCTTTACATTCTGAATCTGTCACAATACATCAGCTTTGAACACATGAGATTTAGGAAAGATTCTAATACTACTGTTCCACACAGGCTAAGCTGGGATCAGTTGTTGCTGCACCCTTTTTGGAGAGGAGCTTTTTCAGTGGAGGCCTCCTTAGAGGTTATTGAAGATGAAGTTGACTCTGTTAGCTCCAGGTAATTTTCTTTGCTGTGACAGCATCACAGAGTGCTTTGCTGTACTGTGTACTCTTCTCTCTTTTCAGTATAATGCAGTTGCACGCATCCATAAAAATTTCTTTAGTGAAAGTATGTTTCCTACACCATAGCATTCAAATAGATTTTATTCTGTAGCCACTATTCAGTTTGTATACAATACAATATATTCTGATATTATATTTTGAATTTTGCAACCATCGAAAGATCTTATTTTTAAGAGTAACAATAATAACACAGTAACAGGCTCAGACTAAGCTTTTTGCAAGGAGTGCATATGTATCCTATCCTGTGTTCTGCACAGTAGGTCTTTGTGACACCCTGCGAGGACTTGCGAGGTATTGCTGTGATGAGTTATTCTTCTAACTGGCATTGTAGCAGTATTTATTTCTTACGTTTGTTTGAGAAAAAGATTAACATTTAACGTTTTAGTTTAACATTTAACTTTTCTTTAATTTATGTAATTCCTTCCATTGTCCATTCTGGACTGTTTAAGTAAGTGAAACAGTCCACTCCACTGCCTGGTACTACTTTAAAATCTGACAGCTTTGTGAATGGCTTGATAAAAGTATGGAATGAGTTGTGTCTGGTGTGTCAGAGCAGAAAAATATCGGTGACTATGCAGAGAAAGAGGGCACTAATATAGCTTATATAGGTAAGCCATTTGTAGTGTTTTGTACGCGAATAGTCTACATACTCAATGATACTGCTGTAATCTAGTCTGAATGAAGCTTATCTGTGATGAAGAATCACATTAATTGTGAAACGCAAGGGCTATTGCAACAAGGCAAATGATAGAAATAACAATAATTTACATCAGGCCTGTAGAGAAGAATAAGCTGCCACTTGTGCTGGGGGCGAGGATTATTTTAGCATTGCCAGCAGTAACTGTGAGTAGGCCATAACAAAGGCTATTGTGAATCAGTGAGAGGCCTTGCAGGCGCAAAGGGGGGCATTTTCATGATAGATTATGATAATACCGCTCAGTTTCTAATTCTGCCATTAAACTGTGACGACAGCAAAGTCCTCAGCATGTGCACTATGCAAAAGTAGTATTGCATTCCTCAAAATTTAATGAGGTTTTATTATCTTTATGATTTCAACTTGCTTTTTTGTCTATATGTATTTATATTTATTTAATCTGTGTAACCTATGTTTAATCTGATCCACTGTATTGTTTAATATGATCTAGTGTATCTTGTATCTCATCTTAAAAAGGGAAGGGATATAGGGACGCAGACAAAATGCAGTACAAACTAGTAAATTAAAAAAGAACATCAGCAGAGTAAAATTAACCCAGTATCTGCTTGAATTGTGTGTGCTTGCATGTTTCAGTGTACAGTTGGAGTCGGTGTCCTCTCAGGCAGCACTAGAGGCCCAGTCTGCAGCAGCTGCTCTAACTAACCCACAGCTCAGCAAGTCCTTTACATTAGGTAATGTGGCAGGCATGAGATTGCACACGTACAACTCATGCACTGTGACGTATGCCTGAACTGCAAATGTGTATACTGGTTGAGTGCACCCTCTAATGAAGATGCAGAGTATTTTGTGTAAATCAGCTATTTGAAGTATGTGGTGCATAACACTACATTTAATGGGTCACTGACATAATGTATGCATTTTCTTGTATCCAAGTCTCATTATTTCCCTGCTTAATAATTTACTTCTGAGTCACTGCTGTCAGAACAAAACCTCATATCTCTATTTTTAAAAATGTCAATATCTTGTGTGTAGATTTGATGAAGAACATAAAAAAAGGAATGTTCCACTATTACGCGATAATTACAGATTGAAAGCAAAGTATGTTTATTCTTCTGCTTTGAAGTTATCATTTTGGAGATTTATGGGTTTTGTTTCAATAGAACCATGATCTTGGTTTGCATTATTCTACAGTGCCTCCTTTATGTAAAGATATATTTAGTGCAAATTTAAAATCTAAAATCAAATTTAAAATCTATCTAAATTAAAATCTAAATTTAAAAAAGGTAAGGTGGTATTTAAAAAAGGTAAGGTGGTGTGAATATTCAACTATATATGTGTATAAAGTGAACTATTGAAATGAGTAATTTGGTCATATAGAGTTTTAAATAAAATAATTTGGCATCGTTTTATGGCTGAAAACTTTCAGAATCGTGTGTGTGCGTGCGCGTGCGTATGTATGTGCCTTTTTTTAATTAATGTAAAAGCCATGAATCGAATGTTAGTACAGGGATTTTAACTGATGCATAAATATGCATCATATTCACTTAATGTCATTTTTTATAGATTTTTTATAGATAAGGCACACATATATAATCATTAATGTATTATTCTGTACTGATTTGTCTGCGATTGCATACTGTTTTGAATCCATGTCTCATATTCTAGTATTGCTTTGCTATACATATAAGTGCATACGCTCATGGATTAGACTTCAGTTGTTTAATACCGCAAAAGAGGTCACAGGGCAGTGTCATAAAGCCACACAGCATGATGGAAGAGAGAGATTATGTGAATGTACCTTTTTGATAGAGGTATTATAGACACACCACAGCACAGTCTGCTACAGGGTTTGGCACAATCTGCTGTAGCTCTCTGAAAAAAGGTCCATCTCCAAATTAATTCATACTGCATTTAAGACTGATGGTCTAACAGCAACAAATTATTAGGTTAGCTGTTTTGAAGCAGGCACTGGACAAAGTTGCTAATGTGAATTTTAATTGTGCATCATTTCCTGCTCTGTGTTACATGTACATCTTTTTGTCGCTCATCTCCTAGATAATGTGACTGAGTTCAGACCCAAGTCTGTGTCGGATATAGATGCCAGGGAATCTATTTTCCTCCTCAGGTATGCCTACCTACTTGTTTGATTTTTTTTTTTAAGTAAAATATGGCAGTTTTCTGCAAATCTCAGTGCACAATTTATAATCCACATGCTGGAAAAATAAAATTATATTCATTTCACTTTTACCCAATATGTTAAAATCATAGAATATGATGAAACATTATGAAACATTAATTGAGTGTTAGAATTGTGCAACGGTGTGTTCTCTATGAAGGATAGAAAACAAACATTTAATTGAACATTGTATTTTTGATGACAGCTCTTGTCCGACTCCAAGAAGTACTGCCAAAGAGACGACCAACAGGGAAGTCAAGACCGAAGTGAGCGCAGCAGAGCTTTTTATGCATGAAATCATGAAAGAGAGCTTTCTCTATACAATGTACTGTCACTGAATCTGTGTCCAGTTAATATACATTTATGCTGAGCCCGAGGTTTCTCCTGTTGGTGGTACCACACCGCCCCCTAGTGGATCATCAAGGCCTTGGTGGAAAAAATTGCATGTTTCCTAGACTTTGTCAGCCTTTTAATAGGCTTATTATTTAAAAGAAAAACACTCTCAGGACATGTGTGTTGAGGCTTTTAAACTTAATAAACGTGTCATACAAATATTGAAACAGGTTGAATTAAAGTTATTTGGTTGCTTGAGGAAGGGATGATTTTCTAACTGGGAATCTCAGGGAACACTATGTGCTGAACTTAAGATATAAAAGTCGTTTTTGTTTCAGTGCAAATGTAATCTAGTTCTGCCTGACCTAGGTTACAATTTTACTACAGTCTAATAAAAGTCTCTTTAATTGACTATGTGTTTGTCTCAGGACAGCAGTGTACTGGAGGATCTTCAAAGTGATGGGTGTGCCAATATTAAAGCGCTTCTATACACAGACTCTGATCTGACTATGACTCCCATCATGGATAACCCAAAGGTACACCTGCTTGAATTTCTCTGTAGTGTTTGTAGATTTGTGAATGTAACAGCATACCTGTTTTAAGACCTGGCATGCAGCTAGTTCAGAGAGCTGGGACTCTTGACAGTTTTGTATTTCTTTCACAATGTCTCATTTTGCCTTTTAGGATTTTCAGTGAAGCATAGCATTAAGGAGAGTTTCTGAGCTAGTTAAGACATAATTTGTGAACATGATATTAGTGGGTAATTTTATTTTTCTCCACCTATTGGTGCAGGTACAGTATATAGCTATAACTCGGTGGAAGCTGAAGGTGAAATTAATGCTGCAATACAATTTTGATGGAAGATTAAAATTGAATACAAAATTGTTGTTTTCACATAATGTTTCATAAATAATATGACTGGGGACATGAACTAAAATGACATTTTTGATATTACATTAACTTTAACAGTCTTTTTGTATTTTAGTCAGTTTAAAAGGACAGCTGTGACAATTATTTGCTTTATTTCTTCAGATTCTTAAAACTGCTCCAATCCGATTCGACTCTAAAACTCTGTGTGTGTCAGCATATTCAGGTAAAATGTGCCCCTGTAGTTATGCTTTCTTTATAGGTAACCTGCATATAAATGTACTGGAAAAAAATGTTACCTGTGACCTCTCTCTCTCTCTCTCTCTCTCTCTCTCTCTCTCTCTC